>CM068367.1:340440636-341640636 GCA_034769895.1 Magicicada septendecula | reverse complement strand
GCATTGTTATTCTACTATATACGTATTCGAAAAATCCATTCTTTACAATCTTTTTTTTTTTTGAGAGCTTTAGTTTAGTTGGGGGGGGGGGTTATTTGGTATCACTTCTTGTGAGATGCAGACTCTGTTGAATGGAGAAATTATGATACGCTAGCAACAAAGGCGCGCTGCAACACGTTCACTAGGCGCACACGACCCATAATTCACACTCACAGAATGACGAAAACTGGTGTGAAAAGCAAAGACTGGCGAGAACAGAGACAGTAAACGTGTAATATTCGCATTGTAGTACGTTTTTGTACTGTAAAGCGTAGGCTATTAGATAAACGATTCTCAGTTTATTGCTCTGAGAAACAACGTACACAAGCAGTTAGTTAGGTACTGTTACTGACTCATACTTTGAATAAACTGTTCATAAGTTATATGATAGAAAAGCAGCCTGTCGCAAGAAAGTATAAAAGTTTATTCCTATTATTTTTTTACTAACCTACTACATTTCTTGGTGTTAACGATTAAATACTGCATTCTTTAATTACAACGAAATATTAAAAAAAAATAGTAGTTAGGCCTACATTTTTAAAAAAAATGTACACAATATTTTGTTTATAGGTGAACAGAATTCCTTCTGATCGTCATGAATATGAGATAAAGAATACGAGAGACAACATTTTTAAGGTTAATTGGGAACTAAATTCAAAGAAAATCAACAATATGAATTTGCAACTCGATATTACAGAGTTTACGTGCTAATACGTACATAGGCCTATATAAAAATAAATAGTCGCTTCTAATTATATATATATATATATATATATGCCTACAAATAGTTTTATAGTTGTTCATGTACATCACGTTATTAATCACGTTTATGTGGTCACACACACACCACTCTCACTGTCTGTCTGTCTATCTGTTTATTTGACCCCCCTCTCATTCTCTCTCTCTCTCTCTCTCTCTCTCTCTCTCTCTCTCTCTCTCTCTCTCTCTCTCTCTCTCTCTCTCTCTCTCACACACACACACACACACTCGCTCCTGTTTAAGCAATTATATTTTGTGAAGAAGAGGTGTATGTAGTTGAGTAAAATCTTTAGTAAAAAATATGCTGCTTCATATACATGTATGTAAACACAAATAGTATCCTATCTGGTTTTTATAAGGTCACTTAAGTGGCTGTACAAGGTCACTCCATGCAAAGGCGATTGAAAACCAGCGAGTTGTCTCTCTGCCTATTAATACCCCCTCTACTTGGGCTGCTCGAGCCAGTGGTAGAAACCTGTCGATAGAAATTGAACCGTGGCAGAGATGCGCAGTGTACAACACCTCGTTGCGAGGCTAAAAGAATTTTCATTTATTTCGCACACGCGCACAACAGTCCTGTACAGTGTTTCATAGTGTGAACATCGGTTGCAGCAGTGGAAGCATGTGTGTGACAGAGAGGGCAATAATATAGAAGTGAGACAGCGAACTGTTATCGCGTTTTCTCTCTATATAACAGCTATACTTGTAAGTGGGGTTGATTCATGCATTGGGTCGGCGCAGCTTAGTGTTCAGGAACGAACGTCGGGCCTCGTATATTGACACACACACACACACACACACACCACAGTTATATAGAGAAATATAAATCAGCCCTAGGACTGATGACCACAGAAGTCAGATGTACGTGAGTTGAAATATGATTCACATAAAAACTCGGAAATACTGCTTGGTACAAGAATTCATGCAAAGCAGTGCTATCCTTAGCTAGTATGAATTATTGTTATGGACAAGGGGATACAAAAGGTTTTGTGTTCCATTTTTCTATCTGTTGTAAAAGAAGCAAGGGGATAATATGCTAATTTCACATTTCGTTCACGTTTTCATTCTTGCTGGTGACCTTCTCTACTAGATCTTGAAGGTTTATTGTAAATTCTTAAAAAGTATTACAAGTGATTGTAAATGAAGAGGAACAACAAGTAACGTCTTTAGAATAAACTCTGTCGGAAAGCTTATTTAATGCAGATAATTAAAGAAGACGATCAAAGGCAGTCGCTCGACGCAACCGTTCAGTAACTTGTGTGAAACAGTAGGTCGTAGGTCGTAGGTGGAATGCGTGGCAATCTCCGTTGTTGGTGACGGAACTTTGTGAAGCCGAAACACATCAGTCGTCTAATCCTAGATATCATTGTTTATAATACCGCAGTTGATGACTAGGCCTATAATGATGATGATGATGATGATGATGATGATGATGATGATAAAAACACTAATTTACTACGTAACGATTACGTTAATGATTATTAACATAATATTAACATATTATACTATATTAGTTAAATTAGTAGTGTGGCGTATACTAAAAAATCTACAGTTTTTGAAACCCACAGGATAAACAAAAAGGGGCAGACATAAATTAAGAGTCAAGGATGATGTGGTGAGCAATAGAAAACTAGGACTGAGGGGATGGAGAAGGAAGGCCCTGTGTGACACAGACAAGGGGAGCACTGTTATTGAGGCGGGTAATGCCCATGTCGGACTGTAGCGCTGAAAGAAACATAATGTGTTTACCACGGTACTTAAAAATGTTACCCGTTATGTCATGCTAATTTCTCATTCATTCATTCTGATATTTGTTGCTAGTATTCTCCATCTTACCTTTTTTCATTGCCAATCTTAGCAGCTGACACTTTTTGTTTTAATTTGGTAAGCGGCGGTAAATAATACTATGTACACTACACTACAACGAATTTGGTTGTTGCAGAATAAGACTTTGCAATAGTGGACATTCGACAGTGCGCCTTCAGAATCATGTGATTAATAGAGTAGCAACACAAGTTGACACTGTTGTCTGTCGCCTACAAGTTACAATTAATTATCAAGACCTACAGATGATCCGTTATTTAACAACAGCAACAGAAACAACAACAGCAACAGCAACAGCAACAAAAACAGAAACAGGGACAGGAACAGAAACAGCAACAGCAACAGCAACAACAACAGCAACAATAACAGCAACAACAACAACAACAACAACTACTACTACTACTACTACTACTACTACTACTACTTTTTTTATAGAGGGAGAAAGATGCTTTATGCACCGTCAGAGGAGGCTTGTTCTTCCTCTGGTGTGTGGGACTCTCACCCACAAAAAAACCCACCTCTAATTCAGGCATTCATGTCCATCCTGGAACCACTTAGCGCATTAGGCCTACTTCAGGATGGAGCCTATTTCGCCTTTATCGGGCTCCTTCTAGATGTTCCTCATCTTCTAATGCCCGTTGGGTGTAACTACTACTACTACTACTACTACACTACTACTACTACTACTACTACTACTACTACTACTACTACTACTACTACTACTACTACCACTACCACTACCACTACCACTACTACTACTACTACTACTAATAATAATAATAATAATGGTATAGCCTATTAATTAAAACTCGATGTGAACTAGCAAGCTTATGTCTTTCCGATCCCGTATAGGCCTATATTATGTTCTCTTTTAGCGAAATACGGTAAAACTAACGTTTTTTGTCTGTATGTATAAGAACTTATACATAACAATACAGTCTTTTAAAAATAATTGTGGGGTACTGAATATTTGACTTTGTTAGTTTTTAGACGCGAACATTCATTAATATCAATGTTTAAAACAATTTATTAATCACGTTTTTTATTGGTATTTAGTATATAAATTTAATTAATAAAACCTTAATTATGGTATATTTTATTTTGAGAAATTTGGTTGAAAGTAAAAATTTTGGCCCTTTGGGCTTATTGCTGATTGTTTACTTTTTAGCCACAGATTTTCAAATTTATCAGTTTTTGTATACATAGTTGCCAAGCTGTGACGTATGCAATCCTATGTAGCTAGATACTGTATACATATAGGCTATAGGCTACTTAGTATCCAGCAAATTATTATTAGGCTATATAAGTTGTGTGTGTGAAAATGTAGTAGTAATAGGCCTATGTGAAAATTACATCCTGGTACTACATGTGGCCTGTCCTCCTTTATTTGTTATCTGGAAAACAAGTTTATTATTAATGGATCACAGGCACATGGGGAGTACAGACGTTAAGTCATAACTATGGAATTAAGATTCAATTATTTTTTTTGTTAATTTTTATGACGATATTTAAAATATCAGTTTTCGTACTTGTCATAATCAAAGATATTTAACAATCATAATATTCAGATTTCTCATTACAGTAGTTGAGAAGATTTCAAATTTATTTTGATGATTCTAATTGTCAAAAATAACGTGTAATAATAAATTGTAATTGCAAATTTCATAACTTATTAAAATGATGAATACTAATTGCTAAACAAATAGTAGGCAGTAACTACATGCGTTCATTATTGATGGAATCATTCATTCGAGCAGTACGTCATGCGAAGGGTTTTCTTGTGCGTACGTACGCAGCTTTTTATTTTCCAATTACGCAAAGTGATAGCACAGTTTTGCACCTCGACAGCGCATACCCTTAGTCAATTTACACGGTGTTTATTTTGATTTGAAGTACGGCATAGCATGTTGTGGTGTGTTTATTAGTATGCACAGTATAAGCCCCTTGCTAATTGCTCAGCCCTGATTGTCCCCCGGGCCCGCAAATAATTACATCCACCATACAATCACCGACCAATCGGCTAACGAAAAATGTCAACTCACTTTAAAACTATAATTCCCAGCCCAGGGGAGCGTGCGATGAGGTGATCAAACCGCACGAAGCTTTTGTTGTTTTTTTTATTTAACAGAATCTAGTCAATCGAATTGTTCAAGCACAAATAATAATACTTATGTGTTTAACAGGGAATACCTGGAGTAATATAGACTAGTGTTAGCTTAGTGATTTGTACATTACTTCAATTAATTGTCCTCTCATTTATATAAACTAAGCACTCGTTATTATAATAAATGGACTTTACGTTTTGCAATTTACTGCAAAACTATGCAATTAGATTAGTGGCTTATTACACTGACAGTCTGGTATTGCATTGGCCGTTTGCTTCCTTTACTGTGTACAAAATAAAGGGTAAAAGTAGTCTGTTCTGCATCAGTACTACCTTTGGGATTGAAGCCCTCCGCATTACCTACAAGAAGTATCTCATTCTAAAATACTGTTTTTTTCTCTCAAAGTTTTATTCTTGCTGGTGTTCCTTTACTTCATTTATCGCTACTGAGCAGCAAATAATATGGAAAACAAGAAACAAACATGAGAAATGTATTTAGTAGTTTATACATGTGTTACGTATGTTTAGATTTTGAAATATGTAAGGTTCTGTTAAAATCAGTCAATCAGAAGCAGGACTTGAAACATGTTAATTACGTTTATACACATTTATATGTTGTGATTCTTACACACGAATATAGGTATTTATATGATAAGTAAATATAGGTTTAAGATACACGCTTCAAGCTAGAAGGTTTTCTGCTTTTAGTATGTTAGATATCTAGAATACACTGTATATTAATTACTTCTGTATGAGGAATTTTGCAAAAGGTATTCGATGGGCGCTTATGAGACGTACCTAATAAGAAGTTAATGATTTGTAAAAGTGAAAATATCTCATATCACAAAAAAAATTATCTCAAATAATTGTTTGTTCTTAGCAAAACGCCATAAACGCATTGCCTGTGTCAGAAAGTAATTAGTAGATAACATTACGCATACTACTTGCTTACGAAAGACACTCATTTACGGGGTTACCATAACACGTATATTTAATTGGTATGTTCCAGAATTTCATATTTTAATTTAGAAATTCAGTAGTTCTAGGAAGAACTAACACACTCGATATAAACACATCACTCGATTTCACGGAATTAGCAATTGGAATTCGGACTGCACTTGAGATATTGAAAGCCCATCAAGATAAAATACAACAACCAATAATAATCTTTAAGAAACTCAGATGTTTAAAATTTGAAATGAATTGAATTTACTGCTCGTAAATTTAACGCTATAACAAGAAATTTTGAAAGAAAAGTTACCATGACTAATAACACTTTTCTATTTCTAATACTCTGTGAGACTACATATAGGCCTACTGGAAACAATAAATGAGCATAATAAATCTCAACAGTATATTAATAGCAGTAATAGGAAACATTATTATTTCAACATATTCAGTAGTCTGCTGATTTGAGTTACCTTTCCGCTAGTGAACTAAAGCGTAATAGGCCTAATATCTGATATATGTGTTTTTCTAAGTTGTAGTTTTCTTCTTCTTCTCCTTCAACTTCCTTGTTAGGACTCTCTCCAGTTCTATAACAACGGTCCTACATGCTGTCACTCCACCTCTTCCTTGGCCGACCAATGCTCCTCTTGGTGTTTGGTTGACTATCTCTTACCTTTTTCACTAGCCTTGTGTCATCCATTCTTGGTAGGCCTATGTGTTCATTCCACAACCTTCTTCTTCCGCAATCCAAGAATTAATATCTGTTACATTACACGTTTCTCTTATACTATTGTTTGGCAACCTATCTTACCTTGTCTTTCCTAGTACCCTCCGTAATATAGTCATTTCTAGAGTTTGTCGTTTTCCTTGAGTTGTTGCTGTATATGAAAACACTACCTGCATATGCTTCGGCATTCCTTGGTCTCTGATACATAGGATATTACTGGACGTACTGTGCTTTTGTAAATCCTAGTTTTTGCTTCTTGTGTGAGGTATTTATTATTCCATATAAGGTTATTCATGCATCGAGCAATTCTTTGCTAGCATCGTTCTTCACACCGCTGTGTATGACAACATAGCCATTATACCAAAATGCTCCCTTTCCTTTTTTCTTAGTTTCTTGGAGAGCACATATAGGTATCTAGTCTGTGTTTTTTCAGTTCTGCTAAGATTTCTTGTTTACTGGTATTCCATGACTATATGTTCTATGTACCAATTCTTAGACAGTTCATCTTTTTCCATTTTACAATCCTATTCATTGTCCTATTTCTCGTTATAGTCATTACCGTATCATCCGTCCGTTCATTGCTTCTTTGAGCCATCCGTATTTTTACAGTGGATAGGTGGCTAACCTTTTCCACCAACCCTCCTTCTTTATCCGGGCTTGGGACTGGCAGTGGTATCCAATGTGCTACTCATTGCAGTCATTTTGTTGCGCGTCCTCTTTTTCGAGTGATTATTTTTTTAATCCGTTTTTATAATCTCTAAATGGCCTTACGTAATATTTATCAAGTGTGCGACTTAATGGAGGAAGGGAAATGCCCGGCACGTAAAATTGTTTTCCTGCTTGATGGCATTAATAGTTTTCTAAGGAAGATTTTGATATGTCGTTCCTGCCCTTCAACAAGGAGGATTCTGCATCAACTTTTCCCTCTAATATCACAGTCAATTGGGCCTAGCTATTGGTTAGTGGCCTCATTACTATATTGGGGTTAGAGTAATTAAGTATTCCTGGCATTGATATTCCTGATGAGGCTTTTCTCCAATTTTTTTCTCATTCATTCTCTTAAACACAATATCATTGCTGTTTTGCTGTTTATGTTCTTCCTTGATGTAGTCTGCAGTCTTCTCTAGAACGATGACACAAAAACTCCAATCTAATCTCTTTCCAATGGTCCAGATTCAGAGATGCACAGGCCACACAAAAGTCATTTTCATTTCAATAGTTTTTTCTACATTGTTTTCTATTTCTCCGTTTTCTTGCAAGTTTTTTTTTCTGTATTACATTGTATACATATCTTCAATTCGATCCCGGAAGACCCCGGATCGGACGGCGTTACGAACGCCTCTTCAATGCCTGCTTTTGGTTCACCTAATTTCCTCTGAAGTGCCGCCAGGCACTGGTCGCGATGACCCCAAAGCCGGGCAAAACCCCAAGCTCGCCGCAACCTTCGACCTATCAGACTGCTATCAACCATGTCGAAAGTTTTCGAACGATTGGTACAGCGACGAGTACTGGATCACATAAAACGGTTCGACGTGTGCAGAGCAATTCGGATTTTGTGCAGGGTATTCCTCGACGCATCAGTTGATACATTTCGTGGAGACAGTTGCCGAAGTGGGATACTCATGAGAACAGACGGTTGCCTCTTTCTGGATGTCGAGAAAGCTTTCAATCGTGTCTGGCATCTTGGACTTTAACACAAACTGAGGGAAATTCTGCTTCCTGACTGTTACGTTCATCTGATCGCTGGTTTTTCGGAACAGGGCTTTCTGCGTGAGAGTGGACAGCGCTCTTTCTTCGGAAAGAGCCATTACCTCTGCCGTTACCTCAGGACAGCGTCTTAGGTCCCCTGTTTTTCTCTGTTTACGTCAACGATGTGCCGAAGTTACCTTAAGTCCGATTGGTCTCATTCGCCGACACATGGCATGCTGTCGACAGTAGTAGTGAAATCTTGGACTCTGTCACCTAATGTTATTAAGTTACGCAGGTAATTGAAAGTTGTGACCTTCACCAATTTTTCTCCTTCGAGCCCTAGTATCTCTGCCTTCTGTTCTCCGTCTCTCGTTCATTTCGTCGTTTTACTTTTAGCCCTATTTATCTTCAACCCACATTTGTTTTTGTTTATGATACTATTAGAATACGGTGGAGCACTTTTTGTTGTTCTTTGTCATTATTTCCCAGTAGAATCGTGCCATTTACAAAACGAATTTGTAGCACACACCTTTTACCTTAATACCTTTGCTGGTTTCTGAGAACTACATAGAAGTTCTGAGATTTCAAAGAGAAGATAGATCTTATTAAATTAATAAGTTGAACATCTTTGAAACTATAGTAGTATAGTTATAGTAATAATCTATATAATAAAGGTTGCAGCCAATACCACTGACAACTAATTTCAACTGAAACTGCATCCAAATTTGCTAATGCTACATCATAAAAATACGATGATAAATGCAGTGATATTTAGCGGAAGTGTTAGACTACGTTGCCGAAAAATCACAGACACAGTGATCAGGGAAACATAAGAAAACTCAAAGCATTGAAGAGAACGTTACAAATGATTGTTAACATTTTTATGTTGTAAGCCGTTCCACATTCCTTCGTTGATTAATGGATTAACAGTAGTACAATTACAAATGTGTAAACGGTGTAATTAGTATCACAAAATTATGAAATTATTAGTATTATTTTTACTAGTGTCATTATCATTTTATTATTATGGCTAAACATTAATACAATGAGGTGGAAAAGAGTAATAAATTAGAACACCTTTTTATGCGTGGTAGAAATTTTGCTCAAGTATAAGATCATTTTTTGTGAATATTCGATTATTGTGTTAGTTGTTTAACTTAAATTTTATTAATTATAAAGTTTCCCAAATAATGATAAATATATCATAGTGTAGAAAATATAACAGAAACAATGAGAAAAAGAAGACTATTATTTTTTGGACATTTATATAGAATGGACGACAATAGGTTAACATAGCAGATCTTCAAATATCTGTGGGGGAAGAAGTCAACATCAAGTTGCATTAAAGAAGTCCAAAAGGATTTAGAAAAAAAAACTATACACCCAGAAGAAGCAATTGAAAGAGAAGTTTTTCGGGCAAAAGTGTTAAAAATGGAAGGAGTCCAAGGTAGAAGAGAGAAAAACGCAGGTTCAAAGTGGACTGAAGACAGGAAGAAGAGACACAGTGAAGAGATGAAAGAATATTGGAGAAAAAGAAAAGAACAAAGAATAAAGATTTGAAATTGGCATGTGGTCCTTAGATGGCCGATATAAAAAAAAAAGGTTCTCAAACAGAAATAAATAAACACGATATTTAAGAGCAGGATTGCCGAAAATAACGTAGGCCTAATGAGTTTGGTGTACGGGAACGAAGAACATAAGAACGGATAGTTCAATTCACATTACATTTCACGTGAGTGTATGTAGACAAACAGAAATTTTAGCAGTATAAGCCTATATTTATCATAAAAATTAACTAAATGTGCTGCGCTGTTTCTTCTAAACTCACATTCTTTGAATGGATATTTCAAATTGTTTACATTGTTATATTGTCATCTTTCACATTACTTTACAAAAATCGCTTCTATCTACAGGAATAGGCCTTATTTACGAACACGCTATGTAGAATTGTACAAAACAACTGATTGTTAGATGAAATGGAAATATAGTAGTCGTTAAAAGCGAATTATTTTCTCGTTACAAGCAACAGTGCGACATTAGCTCAGGAAACCAACTGACACTATTAAATTTACTCGTTAGACCTAAGCAAGCACTCGTTGAAAGTAAACTCGTTTCCTCTCATTAGATATTATTATTCCAAACACTGAAACACTGGAAGTAATAATAATAGAAAACAAATTTGATAATTACATTGGCTGTGGCGGAAATAGCTGCGTGGCAAAAACCAACGCTATCCGCTATCCACAGAGACTCGGGGCGATTGTTGAGTGGGATCAAACAGATCTACAGAGGTTAGGTTTCCTCGTGCATTCTGGCCTCAATCTTCACCGGCAAAGGTTTCATATTCTCAGATGCAACACCCCAACAAGGAGTCTCCAAGCACAAACACCCAAGCTAAATTTCCCAAACAGCATAACAAAAAAAAATTATACGTATCAGTGTTAAAGTACTATGGAAACTTAGTTTCACAGCTTTAGTACGGGCTTATACACAGTTATGTCGTATACATGTATACGAAAATGCAACGACCGTTGGAAAAATCAAGATAATTGTAAACGTATACTATGTATCTAGAGAGCTGGGATCTTTTCGGTTAAGTGGCAGCATGCAGTGAGCAATTACTCTACGTAACAATCGCCAGTAACAACGCATTTCCCCCTCCAACGCATTTTGCAACTATTCCATGGTGACAGCGTGCCCTGCGACTCTGTATGCCGCAATCGCAAGTGTAGTAGTATCGTTGCGTATCATGAATTTCCTTCAGTTAACAGCACAGATTCCCGACAAAGATTCAGCGATACAGTTTCTAAGAGACAAAAATATTTTACATAAGCCAAGAATTTGTACGAACGGCGATCAAATGAAACTGTATACGACAGGTAAAGACCGTTGGGTATGTTCTACAAAGGACTGTCGAGAATCCAAACAAGTTCGACAGGATACATTACTAAATAATTCTCGATTAGATTTCCGCACAATCGTATACTTCATTTACTGTTGGAGTAAGGCGTACACAACCGGGCAATACTGTCAAGATGAGTAGGAAATGAATCACTTCACATGCATGGATTGGGATTCATACATGCGAGAAGTGTGTGAGCACAATTTTATATAAATATACAAATACAATATAAAAATATAAATATAAAAAAATATGTCAAAATAAAAATAAAAATACAAACTGTCGTTGGTTATCGCTACGTGTGGAGGGGGAAAATGCGTTGCTACTGGCGATTGCTACGTAGAGTAATTGCTCACTCCATGCTGCCACAACCGAAAAGATCCAGCTGTACATCCTACATACTACTACATACATACTATCTGCTGGAGCACAAAGCGTGAAGTATGAAAGCATTTTTTATATTTCAACAGTAGGCCTACTAATTAAAAAGATATGAATAATGAAACTGAAACGTATCTTTGTGATTCAAAAAAGATACGGTACATTTAATGTATAAAAACTACCAATCAAGCAGTAAAAGTACCGTACATTACATTTGAACATAATAATAATAGTTTCAAAAGGTTAAAATACACATAGAGCAAAGCGTATGGAAATAAGGATACTGCGTAGAAAGACATGGGAATACGTGTACACAACAATACGGGGACAAACGGATACCACAATAACTGGGTAGATCAGGCATCTATATTCGTTCTGTATGAGTTACGACTTAATTTTAAGAGATATGTAATCTAAATTTAAAAAAGTACAATGTTTGCGAGTTTTCGTGTGGTGTAAAAAAAATAAAATAAAATAAATCACCTCAATTTTGAAGGGGAGAGAGAGAGCGAGAGCGAGAGAGAGAGAGAGAGAGAGAGAGAGAGAGAGAGAGAGAGAGAGAGAGAGAGAGAGAGAGAGAGAGAGAGAGAGACAGACAGACAGACAGACAGACAGACAGACAGACAGGTACAGAGACGGAGAGACAGATAAACGGAGACAGAGAGAGATCTACCAAGGCCTTAATTGTTTATTCTAATACCTAAGACCTAAATTCGTATGATAATTTCTTAAATATACTAGGCATGGGCTTTTGCATAATATCCGAGCTATGGTCGTATACCGCGAAGTCTTTGCAATAATAGAATTTACCTGAAAGCAACATCAGTTTCAAAATGTTAAAATAACGTCTGAACCCAGCTAATACAGTTAAAATCACAACTTTGGTATATTCAGTTTTGGCGTGAAATTTAAAGATATAGGGCCTGATCATTCAATTTAAGAAAAAAGACGGTTTAGTTTAAAATCAGTGTCCCGTCAAAAGCAGCATGTTACAGCCTGATAGACAGATTAACAATGTAGACAAAAGCAATAACTTTAAATTACTAAGCTAATAATCGATATTAGTTTAGCGTTACACAGTGGCTAAAAGGCGATTTGGGGACAATAACAGAAATATTTGGACATATCAACCATATTATTGTGTATTGTGTATGTTCGTACAGTTGGTTTTATGGAAACCAAAATTTGGAACGGAAAGGTTATGTACTTCTAAATGGGATAGCGGTTGATATTTGGGAAATTTAAATAATTTCTATGTAAAATTTAATATGGATAGAAATAGTGGATGGATGGTATTGCACAGATCAGTATTATACTTAGTAATAAAAATATATAAATAGTTACACAGGATTTCGACTTTTAAAATGACTTCCAGACTATAATAATAATAATAATAATAATAATAATAATAATAATAATAATAATAATAAAGATAAAATAGTAGATGACATGTGAAACATCTTGTATCAAAATTGTCTTACGTAGAGGATTGTTCACAAAAACAACAGTCGTTTCAAGCACGTGAAAGATAGGGGTTCCCCCTCCGCAAAAGGACGTATCTACGTGAGTAGGATGAACTCTCACGTTTGCAGAATATGTAGTGTGACAGAGAAACAACAGACTGCATCATTACCAGGTGTCTAGTTATACAAGCAGGTTGCGCTCAAGGGTTATCATCAATAACTATTGATAAAGCAATACGTGTTGACTGTAGCTGAATCAGTTAATTTAAGAAAAAAACCTTATTGGAGGAAAAATAAAAATATTCGAAGTAAAAAATTTTTGTACCTGTGTATTATTAGTATGTAAGCATCTCACGAAGTTGGAGACTTACCTCTTTACATGATCTTTCAGCGCACACCCGAAAAAAATGCAAATTAGTTTAACGTTATCAAATATTATCAGATAAAACAATCGGATTTTATGTATAAAAAAATTATCAAGTAACTATTACGAATGTAGAAACAGATGAGTAGAACTAACCAAGTGCAGATTGCTTCCAGAAATTTACATATAACATATTATTTCATTATAAAATAAGAAATTAAAAAATTAAGACATTTTGCCTACAACTGTCAAATCTCCCAACTTGGTTCGTAATAGAGTCAGAGTCACTGAGAGAACTGATATGAAAAGAATAATTAAAATAATATTTATACACAGCAGAACAATTTGGAGTTACAAAAAATGAAAGTAAGAAAGTAAACTTACTGCAGTAAAATAGCGTTCAAAACAGATTTTGAGTAACCCCCAACCAGCATTAATCCTGAAGCCAGTCAATGACGTTGTTTAATAATAATAATAACAGTTGTTTAAATTGCTTATTGTTAAAATTTTTTACAGGGCTCTCATAAACTCCTAAACACTACAGATCCACCCACTGGAACTGAGGAACACCTAGTAGAAAAACAGGACACAAGTATGATAGAACGGTTCATTTGAATTTTAGTATATCACATTTCAAAAAGACATAAACATGGGGAATTTGGAATGACAAGTACGAAGACGATTGTGACAAGAAAGAGTAAAAGACAATAAATTCTAGTATTATGCATATAGGCCTAAGAAAACACGTCACGGAGTTAATGTAGTAGATGAAACAAGTGCAGTTAGAAAATTCCATCTCTCACTGCATGTCCAAATTTCTTTTTGTCACTAAAGAAGATGAGGGCGTCAACACAGACGTTGGCAACTTCAGTCCATCTCACAACTGAAACTACACGACCCTGCATGTCATGTCGACCAACAAATTTGGACCTTATACGAAGTGTGTGTAGGGATCTTCAAACCAATGCTCAAGGGTGATCCACTTAGTCAAAGAAGAACTCGTTGAAAGAAGATTAGCTCTGTATACATTCTCGTATTCTAGAGTGAAGGAAGATCAAGATCTTTAGTGACCTCCACATCACCAATAAGGTGAATTTGTTGTCATCCAGTGCTCTCTGAACTCCCTCGATGGAATTAGTTGTGTACTCACTGTTCCTGTTTCATACGACTGGAGCATATTCTAGATGGCTTCGGAATAATAATATATAAAGAGTTACACAGGATTTCGACTTTTAAAATTACTTCCAGACTATAATAATAATAATAAAGATAAAAAAGTAGATGACATGTGAAACACAACCCTGTCACGTATATTCCTACAGCATGTCTTACAGGCTAGATCTATAATTTGTCACCGGACAAAAGGCTTGCCGCATGACAAATTGCGCCAATCGTACACTGTAGTGTTTTTAATGGCTCTAAAAAGGACCGTGTGGCGAGAAGGCTGATGTTGGTTGTGCCGCGCTGAGATGTTCGGTGGCTGCGCCCGCTGTTCGTGGCGTACTGCAGTCCTCCTCTTCTTTCCGCATCGGTTGTAGAGTCGGCTGCCGGCCCAGCGAAATCCATCGCTGGCGCGGAACTGGAGGGCGAAGACGCAAGAACGCCGGTTCTATTCTTCGGCCGTTCCTTCCGGCTGACTCCGCGTCGATGTCGTCCGAGAGAGGAGAGGAGATGAAGTGCGTTAGCATTAGCATTAGCATTGTAGTAGCGGAGCGTCTTTGCACCCGGTGCATGACTGCGGCATCTGGGTCGAGCCCAATGGCTGCCTGTGGATAAACCTAGTTCTGGTATATTCAACAGGTGCCTAAAACTGGAATGGACAACCGCCAACCAGTTAACTGAGAAGGCGGGGGAGAAAGGTTTAATTTTTATTTGTTTTTAATTTTTACAATCGGTGGGCATTGCCGCATGAACGGGTTCAGGTGACAGGATGAAGTGCGTCCGATGGCGTGGCGATGAAGAGTGCGCCAAATTTCTCGCTGCCAGAGCTGTTGGGATGCGCGTCGTGAGACGTCCCAATGGTTTCCTAGTACTGAGCCTCCGGTAGGAGCTCCTGCCTAGTGGTCCTGTCCAGACGGAATCTTATTAATTATTTAGTGGCCGCTACAACGGCATGCTCTTACTAGGCCATCCTAGTACAGTATTTGCCGAGGCCGTTTCCAAGAATCACCTGGACGTGTTCGGTACTTGCCAAGGCCAGCTATGAGAGGGTTTGTCTGGGTCCTCGCAGCTCGGACGTAAAATTTACGTGCAAGTCGCCTTACGGTGTCATCCAAGGAGCGGACACCGAGTCCTCTTCTCAAAAGTCGAGAAGGGAACCGATAGGGGGCTTTGGCCGCTAGCCGAAGACCCCTATCGAGAACGCTTTGCAACTTTCTTTTATGAACGGTTGCGAGGTAACCCCAGACGGGAATAGCGTAGGTAATGATCGGCAACAGGTACGCGTTGACAATCAACTTATCCAGCTTGCGGGTCATAGCCATGTTGGCGAGTATCGGAAACAGTTGCGCGAGACGAGCGGACGCTCTCTGACGCATCGTCTCAGCGTGGGCACGCCAGGTGAGCCGACGATCAAGGTGGACACCGAGGTATTTAACCTCTCTCGACCAGGGCAGATACGTTCTACCGAGTCTCACTCGTCCTCGTGGTTCTTTCCGGCACTTTGAGAATAGCACCGCGGAGTTCTTGGTTTCGTTGACGGCAACTTTCCAGCTTTCCGTCCACGTCGTATACGCATCGAGTGCGCATGATAGCCCTGTCAGCGTTCCGGTCGGCGGTATAGACCGCCGTGTCGTCGGCAAACATGGCCATCTGGACTCCAGGCTCTCTGGGTGCGTCGTTGACGAACACGGAACAGGAGAGGCCCTAGCACGCTACCTTGAGGTACCCCGGCTGTAATGCGTCTCTCGGAAGAGACGTGGTCGTCTATTCTCACGCAGAATGTCCTCTCCGTCAGAAAGCTAGCAATCAAGCGAAGGTAGGAATCTGGGAGCTGGACTTCCCGGAGCTTGAACAAGAGCCCGTCGTGCCAGACACTATCAAAGGCCTTCTCCACATCTAGGAAACAGGCGACAGTCTGCTCATTCCGACAGCCGGCGCCCGTGATATATTCCACCAGTCTCATCAGCTGATGAGTGGTGGAGTGCCCCACACGGAAACCGAACTGTTCGGGGACCAGTAAATCGAAGTTTCCTAGATGGTCTAGGACTCGCCGTTGTACAAGACGTTCGAGGACCTTTGACGTGGCTGACAGTAGACTAATGGGCCGGAGGTTGCCGGGACGGGAAGCGTCCTTTCCCTGCTTCGGGATCACTATAACCGTCGCCTTTCGCCATTTCTGGGGAAAATAGGCCAGTCTTAGACACGCGTTGAACAGCGCAACCAAGAAAAGTATTCCTTGCTCCGGGAGTTCTGTTAGAGCGGCGTTCGAGACGCCGCCCGGGCCAGGAGCTTTTCTCGGTACGAGTTCAACGAGCCGATCTGAGACCTCTTCCCTAGTAATGGGTTCGGGCTCCGCAGCGATCGGAAGAGACAGAAAGTGTTCCACTTCGTTCTCGACTTCTTCATCGAAGTCCCAGTCCATGGGCGGGTTTGGAGCGAACTGACGCTCGAAACACGTGCCCAAGTACTCGGCCTTCGCCTCCGGGCGAGCCAGGATTTGACCGAAAGGTCCAGCAACGGCTGGGATACAAGGTCGGCGCTTCTTCCCTACCAACGCCGAGGGTATCCGGTAAGGGCTACTTTCGTCCGATCCGTCCCCCGCTTGGGCCACGGCGAGTTCCCAACAGCGTCCCCGGTAGGCCTGCATTTCACGACGTAAAATGCCGGTCGCCCGGTTGTACGCTGCCTTGTCGGCCGGATCACGAATCCGCTGCCAGCGTCTCCGGAGGCGATTTCTCTGGCAAGCGAGAGCACTCGTCTCCTCTGGTATCCGCTGCCAGTGGGGCGTGACGCCAGGCTTCATCCTAGAAGACGCGTCGATCGCAGATACGACAGCCTCGTCAAACGCGGCAACTGCCTCGTCGACTTGGCGGACGGTATCGAGTGGTCCCGCCTCTGGCAATCGGCGACTTAACGCCGGGCCATAGCGGTCCCATTCTACCACCTTCCTGACATCTCTGTGGACGACGTGCTGGGTAGCGACGTGTATCAAGATGGAGAGATGATCGGACGATAGTTCCGTTAGCGCGGACACATGGACCGGGCAGTCAGTTCCTTGGATCACCGCTATGTCCAAAACATCGAGAGCCGCGCGGAGTTGTGAAGGGTAGAACGTAGGTTGGGCAGGCCCAATCACTGTCACCCTGCGTGAATCTGCAAACCTGCGTAAGCGCTTCCCGTTTGGGGCAGTCAAGTGACTGTTCCAATCGCGATGCTTACAATTCAGGTCGGCGGCCATGATGACCCTCCTGTGTGCATCGAACGCGACCGCTAGATCGAGGTGAATGAGCTCTTTTTGAGGCGGTTTGTACGCCGCTACCAAGAGGACACCGCCCAGAGTGTTCAACATCTCCACAGCAGTGACCTCCAGGTGAGTCAATTGCGACAAGAGGACGCGGTGATGATCAAGACTGAGCCTCACCGCGACCGCAGTACCGCCACCAGCAGTGCCCGGCCTGTCGTTTCGATAGCACACATAGTTGGCCAATCGGAACCGGTTCGCAGGGGTCAAGTGGGTCTCATTGAGAAGCACTACATCGGGGTTGAGTCGGACCAGTAATTCTTGGAGTTCCTGGATTTTGTTAGCCAACCCGTTGGCGTTCCAGGAAAGAATGGAGAGGTCTCGTTTGAGGACCCGACTCACAGAAGTCCTACACAAGTGGCGGCTTCCACCAAGAGCATGAAACTCTCGGTTATATCGACAGTCTCCAAGCGGGAGCGGATGGACCTGAAGGTCTGGGCAACTTTGGGGAGGTCAAATTCCGCAAGGAAGTCTTTGACGACCTGGTAGTCGTCAGGTACGGTTTTTGAGGCAGAGTGCCCGGAGACTGTTTGCGCATAAGAGAGCCGAGGCTTAAAAATCGGGGGATTGGTGGAAGCCAAGGGTGTTACAGGGCCAGGTGTAGCGCCTCTAGCGGAGGCGCTAGGAAGAGGGACAGATGCGATTGCGTTGGTCTTTGTAACGCGATGCACAGGCTGTCTGGACTGTGCGGCTGGGTTGGCAGGAGCCCGGGAGCGAGCGCCACGGGGCTAACGATGCCGCTTCTTTTTGCCTGCATTAGAAAACCGTGGGGGTGGGAGGTCAGGCGAGGCTGCTTCTACAGCAGGGTCGGGGTTCTCCGGTGTTGGGGAGGATTGAGTTGTTGTCTCAGGCTCCACAACCGAGATGTTTTCTTTGGGCTGGAGTGTCTCACTTTCAGATGCCGCGGTGTTACGGCGCTTTTTCGCCTGAGGTAGGGCAGGAGCCTGGGAAGGAGCCTGAGTTGGGGTTGCCTGTACCACAGGTGATTGCTTCGGGCCTTTGCTTATTTACAACAGTGGCAACAGTCACGGCAGCCGTAGCAGGAAGCGAAGGGACTGGCTGCTCGGTTGCAGGTCTGGAACTAACTACCGGATGTCTCGGTGGTGGCAGGGTCCCTTTTGGCTTTCGCCGCTCGAGCTCCCGCTTATACATCGGGCAGGACCGGTAGTTAGCGGGGTGACTTCCGCCACAGTTGATGCACCTTTGAATGCCGGTGCGTCACAATGCTTAGTGAGGTGGGGCAAAGAGCACCTCACGCACGCAGGAGCGTTTGAGCAGGTATCTGTATGGTGCCCGAAGCATTGGCACCTGTAGCATTGTGGCAGAGCTCCGGGAGCGCGGCTTCGTTCCATTTTAACGCGGAACCCAAAAAGCCGCGTTAGAGGAAGTAGGGTTTCGCCTGCCTCGCTTTTCTCCGCCAATATGCGAACCAGGGCAAGTGGACGCTTTGGTCCGACTGGGGCGTATACCCGATGAACCGAGGGAACTGGATAGCCCAGCTCGCGCAGCTCATCGAGGATTTCCCCGAGAGGTGATTCCACGTCCAAGCCTCTGAGCACAAAGGACAGAGGCTTCACGTGCTTGGGGGAGAAGTGTGGAACTGCAGCTGAGCAGATTTTTACGAACGCCAAGACATTACGATTCACGTCCATTCCGGGGACAACGATCTTGACTGTGTCGCCCCCAAGGAGCTTCAAGTCGACGTTGGCCGGGGTAAGTCCGGGCGCCGTTATCAGTCGCCGGTAAAAACCGGTGACGTTGTTCACGCCGTGTACGAACACGGGCGGGATGCCACCAGAGGCCGGCGGTGCTTGGGCATCGCCGGACACAGTCGGCCCCGTGCCGGATTCACCATCGGCGGGGACAACTTCCATGGCGGACGCCGAGGAAGAGGTAGAGGAGGACCGGTTCCGCCTCGGTTTCTTAACCGGGCGCCCCCGTGACCCAACCGTCACGAAAGCGTCGGTCTCGTCACCGGGCAGCGGGACCATGCGGGGATCAACTTGGTCCGCAGGCATTGGCGGAGAACTCGGCGAGTCGCTCGAGTGGGGCTGTGCAGAGGGGAGCGACTGCGTGCTCGTTGACTCGCCCGCACCGGGCATGGCAGTCAACGAACGGGAGGTTCGCCGACCAGAGGCAGCAAGGCCGCCTCTGGCGGTAACCAGGAACCTAGGGTCCGGCCCGAGCCGGACCTCGACGAGCTGTGGTGGAACGCTCAGGCTTACTACGAGCTGGGCCAATGAACGGTTTAGATGTATACCTCTCCTTACCACAAGAGGTGTCCACCGGCCTCTTTACCCCGGCGATATCCAAGTTCGCTTACCACTGGTGGTGGCTTACAAGGATCGTCCGGAGCAGCGCTACCTATGAGCCTGAGCGTCAGCGAATCAGATGCGCTGCGCAAATTAGTCGTCGTGGTCTTCTGTCTTCTTCTTGTCGAGCAGCAAGCGGGCCAAAGATGCCGACTGTCCTAAGCGGCGAGGCAGCAGGGCAGCAGCTGTGAACACAGCGAAAGCTTCCAACTTCTAGAAGAGTAGTCCAGGAGAGGTCCTTGCTAGTCGAGAGCTGGATGGAGTGCGTGTGACCCAAAATTTTTCGCTCGGGGCTGTGCGGTTGTGCGTCGCAACCGCTTGGGATCTGATTTCCGAGCTACCTTCTGGAGCTTCTGCCTCGTGGCCCTGCCCAAGTAGGGCGTGTGCTCTGTAGCAGGTCGATTCTCGGCTGTTGTGCTAGCCTACACTAGCGCAGTATACACCGAGGGCGTTTCCACGAATCACTTGGACGTATACGGTACCTTCCCAGCCCAGTCACTAGAGGATTGTCTGGGAACCTCGCCGCACGTGCATAAAATTTGCGTGCAAGCCGCCTGAAAGTGTCGTCTAAGGAGCGGACGCCAAGTCCTCTCCTTAGAAGGCGTGAAGAAAAGCGACGGGGGACTTTGGCCGCTAGCCGAAGACCCCTGTCGAGGACGCTCTGCAACTTCTTTTTAAGCATTGCGGCGAGGTAACCCCAGACCGGACAGGCGTAGGTAATGACCGGCAGCAGATACGCTCCGACGATCATCCTGCCCAATTTCTTGGTCATGGCTGAGCTGATCAGGAGTGGAAACAGTGCGCACAGACGAGCGGATGCTCGCTTAAGAACTGTCTGTGCGTGGGTACGCCAGGTGAGCCGACGGTCAAGGTGTAATCCGAGGTACTTGACCTCTTTGGACCAGCGCAAGTACGTTCTGCCGATACGTAACTGCCTAACAGTGTTCTTCCGTCGCTTAGAGAATTCGACGGCTACACTCTTGGTAGCGTTGAGTTGCACTCTCCAATTCTCAGTCCAGTCCACGAGCGTGTCGAGCTGGCGCTGCAGTCGTAGGACGGCCCTTTCCACATGACGATCGACCGTAAATACGGCCGTGTCGTCCGCAAAGAGGGCCATCTGGACTCCAGGCTGTCTCGGCACGTCGTTGACGTACAGCGAGAACAGAAGGGGGCCTAGAACTACCTTGAGGGACGCCGGCTGTGATTCGTCTCTCGGAAGAGACTGAATCTCCAACTCTCACGCAGAAGGTCCTCTCCGTCAGAAAGCTAGCAACCAGATGGAGGTAGCAGTCCGGGAGCTGGACTTCCCTAAGCTTGAATAATAGGCCATCATGCCATACGCTGTCGAAGGCTTTTTCAACATCTAAGAAACAGCCAACGGTCCGTTCTCTCCGACACCCGGCTTCCGTGACGCATTCCACCATTTTCATCAGATTATGAGTGGTCGAATGCCCCACACGAAAGCCGAACTGTTCGGGGACCAGCAGCCAAAGTTGGTTAGATGTTCTCGTACACGATGCTGCACGAGGCGCTCAAAAACCTTGGACGTAGCGGAGAGTAGGCTGATAGGCCGGAGGTTTTCAGAGCGGGTGGCATCCTTTCCCTACTTCGGGATCACGATGACCGTCGCCTTTCGCCATTTCTTGGGAAAGTAGGCCAGTCTGAGACACGCGTTGAACAAATCAGTCAAGAATTGAACTCCAGGCTCGGGAAGAAGTCGTAGAGCAGTGTTCGTAACACCGTCCGGGCCTGGAGCTTTTCTTGGCTGAAGTTCAGCGAGCCGATCTGAGACCTCCTCCAAAGAGATGGGTTCGGGCTCCGCCGTGATCGGAAGAGACAGAAAGTCTTCCACAGCCATCTCGACTTGTTCGTCGAAGTCCCAGTCCATGGGCGGGTTGGGAGCGAACTGTCGCTCGAAACACAAGCCCAAGTACTCGGCCTTCTCCTCCGGGCGACCCAGGAGTCGTCCGAACGTTCCAACAATGGCGGGGAGTGGAGGTCGTCGCCTCCGTCCCGTCAATGCGGTAGGTATTCTGTACGGGTGACTTTGCGGGTCCACATCCCCCGTTCGGGCCACAGCGAGTTTCCAACAGCTACGTCGGAACGCCTTCAGACTGCCACGCAGTCGTCCGGTGAGCCGATTGTATGCTGCCTTATCGGGTCACGGGTCCTCTGCCAACGTTTCCGGAAGTAATTCCTCTCGCGAGCGAGAAGAGAGACTTCCTCAGGGATGAGTTGGTAGTCAGGCGTGAAACCAGCTCGCGTACGTGAAGACACGCCTATAGCCGAGATGATTGCCTCTTCGATTCCCGCTACTGCTTTGTCTAGGAGGCGAACGGAATCGAGTGGGGCCGCTGGCGGCAATCTACGGCACAAGGCCGGGCCGTAACGATCCCAATCGATAACCTTCTTCTGGTCAGAACGTGCATAGGCGTGCTGGGTAGCGACGTGGACCAAGATAGGGTTGTGGTCGGATGTCAGCTCCGTAAGTGAGAATACCTCGACCGGACAGACAACTCCTTGGGTCACCGCGATATCCAGAACATCGGGAGCCGCGTTAGGCAGAGTCGGAAAAAACGTGGGTTGCGCTGGACCAGTTCAACAAAACTGAGCAAGCGCCTCCCGTTCGGAGTAGTCAAGCGACTATTCCAAATGCGATGCTTGCAATTCAGATCGCCGGCCAAAATTACCCTTCGGTGGGAATCGAAGATGACGTCCAGGTCGCCGACAAGGAGTTCAGCTTGTGGGGGCTTGTATGCTGAAACCACGAGGACGCCGCCAAGAGCTCCGTGGACCTCAATGGCGGTGGCCTCTAGGTTGGTTAGCTGCGGCAAAACGACACGATGATGACCTATGGAGGTCCTCACCGCGATCGTCGTGCCGCCTCCTCGTCGGCCAACTCGGTCATCCCGATAGACCAAGTAATTTTGTAATCGAAACCGGTTCGCCGGGGTCAGGTGGGTTTCAGAGAGGAGAAGTACGTCGGGTTTGAACCGAGCCAGGGATTCTAGAAGGTCGGAATGCTTGGAACCGATGTAGTTAGCATTCCAGGCTATGAGCGAGAGATCTCGTCTAAGGGCTCGGTTCATAGAAGACCTATGACTTCGCAGGCTTCCACCAAGAGCATGAATCTCTCAGTTGGGTCAGCAGTTTCCAGGCGGTCTCGGATGGACCTGAAGGTGGATGTGACTTTCTTGAGGTCGTAGCCAGACAGAAAGTCGCGGACGAACTGTGCGTCATCGGATATGACGGACTGGGCTGTTTGCCTGGAAACTGAGGCCGCGTAAGGGCGACCAGGTTTTACGGCAGATCAGGTCGTGGTGGAAGCCACAGGACCAGGGGCAGACGGTTTTGAGTTAGCGGCAGGAAAATTACGCTGTTGCGCTTCGTCGGACTTATACCGGGAAGCAGGACTTTTCTTGGGCTTTGGGCAGGCAGGAGCTCGGGGCCGAGCATCCGGTGTGGTTATCCCTATTGTTTTGGGTTTAGTTTTGCCTGCTCGCGGAAATCGCGGAGGTGGCAGTGGTGGCGAGGCTACCTCTGGTGTGAGCCAAAATTTTCTGCCGGCCCGGGTTTTATGCACTAACCGGGATCGCTGATTGGCTCGCTCCGAGCATGTTAGTTGGTCACGTCTCGGCTGCTGATCCCTGATTGGCTCGCTGTGTCCGCCGCTGGTAACGGAGAGCAGATGTTCGCATACCGCTGTCGTCACAAATTATGCCATCGATACAGATAACTCTTAGTCCGTGGTTCTATTCCGTGGAATGGTTTGCTGCTCTCAAGGTTTCGTGGTCTTCTGCAAGCCTCTTCATGGCCGTGTAGCTGGGGCAGCGCGCTGTCGTCCAATATTTGGTTGATTTACTCCGGCCTCGATCTGCGCTTAGCGTTCTTACCCTCCATAGTGTCTGCCTCGGTGATGGTAGCCTGTCATGGTATCTCGTTTTTCAAGTAGCTCACAAGTAACTAATAATACAAACAGATAGCTAACAAAAAAAAAAAAAAAAAAACAGCTAGCATTGAAGCACTATATAGTGACACATTACATAATACTTAGATGATTCCACTATCGTATTTTATTACAAAATATTAACACATATTTGTAGACACAAACAGTTAATTTTATATGACTAATTGTGGGATATATAACAGTAAGTGAACGCCCCTTAAGCCTGTTGTACCGTAGTGGCAGTTGCAGACGACGTTCTTTGGTTTCAGTTTGATTCTGGAAGCCATCTTTCCATTGCCAGAACACGTTCTTTGGAACTTAAAGTCTTTTTCTTCTATTACAGTATGTCTTCCCAATTCACCTTCAACATATTAGGTAATATTATTTTTAGTGCTCTTTGATTTTCCTACCTCCAGTAGGCTATGTCTGTTCTTTGTGAAATTTAGGCTCGTTTTTCCTTTTGAAAATTTCTCTATTTGGCGCTTCCTCCACCTCAAGAACCCTTACTTTTTCTAGTGAGGGCCTCTCCGCAACCAGTGTTGACCACCGTTGTCTTCTCAGTCATCTCTTTTGTCATCACAACTTTGTCTTCCTACCTCGGCCGCATACGCCACCAAAGGATCATCTTCTCTCAGCCTGTCGATTTCTTGTTCGCCATCGTCAATTATTTGATATACTATGTCAAAATTTCTGTGAGTCTAGCTAGACAGAGTACCATTTTCTCATAACCATTCCTTAGAACATTGTGCCAAGCGCTTGATCATCAATGTCTGTAACTAGTAACTAGCACTTGATGACAAAACCCGAACGGCTGCAGACGAAAGCATCAAGGCAGACAACTGATATTATAGCGTTCGTATTAACTATAATTTGTTGTCGATTATATATCTTCTACGAATTTTATTTTCCCTCTAGGTCAAATAGTTATAGCGCCGTTGACTTTCAGTTTGTGCTGCCTGAATAATGTCTTTACTGTTTACTGAAATGGTAATACGTCACTTGAGTCTTTTGGCAAACACACGATGACATAACGTCGTTGATGCAGATAGTCGCCGACTTGGCCGCTTTGAATTGGAGAGCGTCATTAATACTTTTGTGATGTACCTTTCAATTTTAACACTATCTTTAATATATAGTCCGAAAATCTTATGCGGAAGTCGTCCGCTCCCTCCTTATATACCAGTCTAATCGTTAGATCCATGTTGCTTCAAAATCCTGAAAAATCTTTTCGGCAAACTTGTGTCCCTGACAGCTAGGCGTATTACACATCGCGCCCCTCTACTGCAGTCCTATAGCCTTACTTAACTCACGTAGTTATTCTTCCTGTCAGGGACACTTCTGTAATAGCTGGCCGGGGGGGGGGGGCTTTAGCAGGGAGAGGAAATCAAAGTGCTTTCTTTTCTTGGGAGCATTAATTTTCACATAGAGAGCTTCAAATTACAGAAGGTTAATCGCCGAATGATTGTTTCCTACTAAGGTTAGAGCCGTTAGCATGAACGAGCAATGAACTGACTGATGTAATCAGAGTTGTATATTATAATATTTAAATTGAATGTGGAAGACGAGTTTATGTTCGTAGCAAGAAATTATATAGCCGCAAAGTATAACCTGTAGCTTACCGTTTACTTTGGAACAGGGACTCAAATTTTTTATTAATAGGGTTCTGATTTTCCGTGATATCCAAAACAAAGTGGAGGATGTATAGGTCTAATTTAAGCGGACAAAATTAAACTATCAAAACACAGTGTAGTGTGCATACAAATGTTTTATTAACTCGGTTGTATTAACGTAATGACTTCTAGTACTTGGGACTTCTGAACTTTATTTATGAACTTTCTAATCTTTCTGAGATTTCTTCTAACTTTATTTAATAATGCATGAACCATTACGCCAGTTAATACATATTACCATATTGTCTCGAGTATAATGAGCAATTTTTTCCAGGTTTTCTTGAAAATGAGGGTGCACATTATACACGAATAATATAATTTACTGATAAATTGTAGATTTGCACTATGTGGTCAGATCGCGCATAGCAGAATGGGCAATATCGTTTAAAACTGGCAGGCTCGAATCTAGTAATAGTAAAGTGAAATTTACCGCTAATTTGTTTAGCAATTTTCATCCCTTCTCCACCAGTTATTTGTTCACATCGTAGGCTTATAACGGTACTCTGTTGTAGCATTCTGTTACTGTACTTGTTTGTCATCGTTAGCCTGTTGTTTCTACAGTAGTTCATACCGCTATTGCGTGTGAAGAGACAGATTGTATATTCGTAATGAGTGGAAGAACATCTCGTTCATCCTATACGGTTCAGTTTAAATCATCCGTAACAAAATTCGCAAGAGAAAATGGTAATTACGCCGCATCGCGAAATCTGTATTACGCCGCATCGCAAACGCTAGTATGTAGCGAAATCTAATGTTCGGAAGTGGAAAAAACAAGAAGGAAAATTTAGTGCTACTACTCGTGGTCGGCGATCTTTTCTTGGTAAAAAAGCTAAGTTTCCAGACGTAGAAAAGCATTTAGTCGAGAATATAAAAGAAAAAAGGAGTGGAGCTTCGCCGTTACCACTGAAATAGTAGCCTACATACTGGAGATAGGAAAATCGCTCAACGTCTAGAAATAGACAAAACGCAATTTCGTGCCAGTCTTGGTTGGTGTGTACGGTTTCTTCGCAGACACGGTCTTTCGATTTGAAGAACTACTCTTGCTCAACATTTACCTCAAGAGTACGAAAATAAAATTATTGAGCTTCATCGATTTATTGTACTAACGAGGCGTACGAACAATTTTGATTTGTATCAAATTGGGAATGCAGATCAGTGTCCTGTCTTTTGGGATATGCCAATGGCTACGAGTATTGACGAGAAAGGTGCGAAATCTGTGCGTCAGATCAACAGGACACGATAAACAAAGATGCACAGTTATGCTATCGATTTTAGCTGACGGACACAAGTTACCTCCATATATGGTTCTAAAGAGAAAACTTTGCCTAAAGAAAAATTTTCAAGGTGTAATCGATCGCCTTTCAGGGGAAAGGGTGGATGGAAGAAAAGCTTGTTTTAGACTGGAGTGATACAGTTTGGAACCGAAGGCCTATTAAAGAATAACTTGTTAGTTTTGGACAGCTTCAAAGCGCGTTTGACGGACCAAATAAAAGCAAGGCTTCAAGAAACAAAAACAGATTTGGTAGTGGTTCATGGTCGCTTAATATCCGTAATTCAGCCTTTAGATGTGTCTGTTAATGAACCTTTTAAGAGTTAACTTTATGCACAGTGGAAATACGATGGTGACAATGCACACATACCGTCTGGAAAATTGAAAAGACCTCCAGTTTTACTGGTATTAGAATGGATCGTAAACGCCTGGAAAGCAGTAAAATCTGAAGCAGTTATAAAAAGTTTAAAAAAATGTGCTATTTCGAACAAGCTGGATGGTACCGAAGATCCAGTGCTGAATGACAGTGTATCAGAAGAATCAGAAAGGGTGAGTAATGCAATACTGCCTTTTTCACAAACAGACGAAGAAAATTAATAAATGCAAATGTTATGTGATTTTAGTCATGTGAAAACTAAAATAGTATCAAACTAAACAGACACTATGACTTGTGTAAGTTCTAAAGTTTTTAAATTTTATATGAGTTTAATAATTCTGTTTTGTTTTTGCAAATAAATAATCATGGTAAGTACATTTTCCCTATTAATTTGTATAAAACACTTTCTTGCACAGCATATTTAATGTACAAATTATATAATAATATTCTACGTTACAATACACTTTTTAAACTGTTTTTCATTACAAATACGGATGCCCATTATACATAAATTAAATTTTTCCTGTGAAATATTCCGATAAAATTGGGGTGCGCATTATACACGAGAAAATACGGTATTTATTACTCCGGTTGTACAAAGTTTACACATTTGTCGGAACCAAAGATTACAGAAGTGATTGAATTCTCACCTTCCACTGCTGCTTGTCCATTCAAAGATCTTCTTCAATCTCTCGTTCCCTCAATATAGTCTGAATTTCTTCTATCCAATTACCAATTACTTTTGGCTCAAGATTTTGAAGACATAGAGTACATGACTATAAAATTAATACAGGAATATCAGAAACGAGGACTAAAGGTAAATATGAATAAAACAAAATACATGGCAATAGGTGACCTTCATCAAGACTTGATATTGGAGGAAGACATGGGGAAGATTTCATATACAGAGGAATACAAGTATTCAGGGTGAAAATTACGGCCAGTGGGAAGCAAGACAAGGAAATACAATCCAGAATTAATTTGGGGAAGATGGTTATATCTTCATTAAATGGAATCCTGTGGATAAGCAAATTACAGCCGAAACAATTAATACATATATTTTATGTTATTTTCACATTTTCCTCAGCCTTCTGCAACTCAAGATCCCACTGTTGGGATCCGCCTGTTGCGGAAATACGAGTCAGTCTCATGATTTGTAAGTGTTTAAAGATGACAATAATCTTTATCTGGTATAGGCCCCAAATCATTAAATTAGGCTGCGATAACGAGGAACTGTAATACACTATACGCAATAAATCAATATAAGTTTTGCTTAAGCGAATTGCCTTTGCTGTGTAACATTCACGAGGCGAGCAAAAACAAATAATTTGCACATCAGACCTGACTGTAATTTCCCAAGTTCTGGTTCGCAAAATGTTCTTTTGTTTGAGAGTTGTTCGTGACGAATGGTGTAACAAACGTGATTACAATTTGACATTTACAACTCAAAGATGCTTAAGGTCAGTTCAAGGTTTTATAAAGGCGAAGCTATGTGCTAAAAGGATTTCTTTTTACGCTACACACAACCTTCGGGTACGCAAAACAGTTTTTTTTGTCTAGAATGCTATTGGTGACGCAATGACATGCCCATACTGTATTCATCTGTTTAAAAATGAAGTTTCACTTTAGAGACATTAAGTAGCGTAAATACTTGTGAATTTCAAGTATACTGAATCCACTAATTTAAATATATCAGATAACAAAGAGAGTTTTATAATAGAGGATTATATTAGAAATAGAAGATCTTAGAAGAAATATTATGATAGAAAATAGAGGATTTTCATATTCCTGACTATTTCTTCAATCAAACAGTTTGTTCTGTCTACCACCTTACCAGATTAGTCTTCTTGCCATTAGAATTATGAAATTTATCACTCGTTAAAACTGAATCGCTAGACACCCACAAAAATCAACGTAGATATGTAATGTGTGCGTGCGTGCCCGTGCGCCCGCATTCTAGGTTACACAGAAATTTTTTTATCATTATTTTTTCATCATTGTATGTTTTGATCAGTAGGCTTACGTTATCAAAATAAAGGAGCTATTAGGTTTAATAAAACTTATGCGTCTTACAATTGGGTGAAACAGTCAGTTGTAAACTTCTTAATAGATACAGTTAAATCGTCTAAAATCGATAAGTTTTCCCAAGTTGATCTTAAGAGTAACTGAAAGGTTACCTTAAGATTAACGTACCCTTGTGTAATAGTGTTGTCGTCCTCCAGTAGTCCTCCGTGTATGAATGGATACGTCTGTTGACACTTCGCAAACAATTTAGTCAGTTTAACTAAATAAATAGTAATTCATTGCTACAGAAGAACATTCAAGATAAGCCGGAGGGAGAAGATAACGAATATGGATGTCTTTAGAAGAGCTCAGGAGGAGAAGAGCTTTCTGCGAAATTTAAAAGGCAGAAGAGCTAAGTTTATAGGGCATATACTACGACACAATGGGTTGGTTAAGAGAATAATAGAAGGAACAATTTAAGGGAAGAATCACAGAGGTCGACCCCGATTAGACTACATGAAACAGCTTATGGTCGATATGAACTGCACATCATATTGTGAGTTGAAAAGAAAAAACAGAGAAGAATGAAGAATGGCGAGCTGCTGCCAACCAGTCTATGGGCTGCTAACTTAGAAGGAGAAGACTAATTAAATAAAAGTAGGCGGTAATTCATTTTTATTTTAGTTGCCTTAGTGCTTGATCCAAAATTCTTGCTTTAATTACCGAAAAATGTTTACTCTTTAAATGAAAAGAGGGCTATAGACGGTAGGCCTATTGTTGCCGTAGGTGATCAATCCTCAATTGTTGCCGACAAGAAAGCGTACTTAGTAAAGATTTTTGTATTTTAACTAGAAATTCAGCAAATACTAATTTTGTCTTTTGTGAGAGCGGTGTTGTGTCTGCTAATGCATTATACGATGAATTATTTCTAAAGTTAATGCACAAGCTATGGACAATATTCTTCGATACAAGAAAAGAAAGTGGTACAAAGTCATCGATACCGTCAGCACATATTTATAGACATATGGTATTTACATAATATTGAAAACTAAATGTTTCTCTGTCATTGGATCTGAGCAGAGTGTGTTCGGGGTCACAGGTAATATATGGATTGCTAATTGCCAGCATTTACTACTACACAGCTTCACATTTATTGCTTCTGCTTCTTGTTGCGTAACACAAGTAGCACAGCTTTCATGTCTCTCTCTCGCTCTCTCTCTCAACACGCGCGCACGTACACACTATTCCCATTCATTCATCATAAACTGTTTGGTCGCTGCGTTTCTTGGTTGTTTTCCTCTACCAGTCTTTATTCTTTGCTAGTCAGATTATTATTAGGCCTACTATTTCAATTCGTCTTTTTTATTTGAGACTATATCTTTGTTTTACAGTTAAACTAGAGGACATCAAAAAGTAAGACAGACGAGATGCTACATTCTACGGACTCGTGAAGCGCTAGTGACGAAGACTTGCAGAAAGCGCCTGAATTTGATTGTTAAGTGTAATTTGTTAGATAAACTAAATTAATTTAAAACGTTCAAATGAAGCATTACTAAACACCAGTTGGGTCCACGGCCCATTTCTTTAAGACCAATCCTCTTAATTCTGTTTCACTTTCCTCTTCTTACTTGCTCATTGCTGTCTTGGCCTGTGTGGTAACTTCTAGCACCTCTTAAGAACCGTTTCTTCAGTTATCCTACAGCTTCAGTTGTTGCTCTTTTCTTTGTCTCATATTAGCGATCTTCGAATGATTTTGGCATATTATCTTATTTTAGAATTTGTAACTGCATTCCATCGTGATTTAGCAGTTATTCTTTAATTCGGCTTTCATTTTTTTGCTTTTGTGTATTTCGTTGAACTTCAGCTTCCGGCTTCACGCGTTAAAGTCGGCAAATAAACATCATTATATAGCCTACTTGTTTTAGGCCTATCAATCTATCGCTCACTTCCACTTTTCTTATTACCGCTTTATGATAGTATATGCTACTTATTATACAAACTGTGTTAAGCATTTCTTGATCTGTTTTCTAATCTTATTGATAAGCCCTAAATATTTATAAGAAATTACTTAGGCCTATTTCATGTTTTCCACCTATTGTTCTTTGTAGTGCAATCTGTCTTGCTTTGTCGTGCACATATTTTTGCTTTGTCATCATTCAGCGTCACGCTGTTTTTAAACATTTTTAGGACTATATAATTATCAGGTCTACCCCCTATGAAGGTATTTATCATACTGTTCTAATAGTATTACATCATCTGCCCGTGAGCCTGCCTTTACAAGCGAATATCATGTAAACGTCCAGTTTTCTGTTTTCGTCTCAAGTATTCTTTCGTCTATTTTCTACAACATATTATTGATATAAATTGATAATAGTAATTGACTCAGGCTATCGCACTGTTTTATTTCTTTACCCATGCTGAAGAGATTTTATCTCATTATAGTCCACACGTCTGAAGGGTAAATGTGGTCCAGAGTTTGTCTGCTTTTCTTGAATGTTGTGTCATATCTTCTACTGTTTATTTTCTTATTCGTAAAGTGTTTGTTTTTACTCCGAGGGTATTAGGCAATTTAATGATTTATTTTAAACAATTTACACTTCTGAGAATACTATTTTTAAGAACTAATGGTAGCTGTATGTTAAGCGATATACAGATACTATACATAATATTTGCAAATAGAATGTAGTCTGCGGACTGTTGAGTCCAATAACAAGAATATTTATACATGAACTGTAGTAGGAAATACAAAAGAAAACCTGTTAAACACTCACAGCTTGATCGATAAGCACAATTCCGTAACGAACTTGTAGTACTATAATAAAATACGATTTTCTGGGAAACAAAATTTAAGTAATCGTTCAAAAGGTTTCGAGTGCGGATCTATTTCTACCAAATTTGACACAAATGTAGTTCACGAAATAATCAAAGTTTACAATTTTATTTGTTTCACGTGTTAAAAATCTTGTCATAAATATAACAAATGTTTTAGAATTTGACTATTAGCCTAAAACTAAACAAATTTTGTAGCTTTTAATTTTTCTAGTATGAATACCTACTGGAAAAATATATCTGCATCTTCCGCAGGTAGGCTATAACATTTCTTGGAAAGCGAATGTCAGTGGCATATTCATTTGCAAGCGTAAGCAGAAATAGCCGCGCGTTTTCTTTTTAATTTAATGTTTAGGCCATGATTCCGACATTTAGAAAAATACACAACTGTAAGCCATAAGGTCAATACTTCTGCAGGAGGAGTATTTGATTATAAGTGGTTAATGTGCTAGTGCTACATGTTGTGTAAGCCATAAAGGTAAAATAAAGAGAAGGATAACAAGGATATATTTTTCATAAATTAGATTTAAAATATTTCTAAGAACACTATAAATTCAAAATATAAAAAGAAGTTGTATTAAAGAATTTAGAGTTTCGAAAATGATAAGAAATTATAAAGCGTCTGTTCAAATTTTTATTTCTAGCAGATTTTCCAGAAATGGAAAATTGAACGTACAAAATAATTAGTGACTTTACTCATTGCAGTAATGTAGAGACTTTGGCACATACATCAAGATGAAAATAGGTTTCATTAAAAGCAGTCTCTTAGTCTAATTTATTATATGGTATGGCCGTGTAAAATTGAAGATAATCGGTCTAGTAATGATTACTTTCTGTCGTGGTTTCTTGCTGCAGACGCCCGTTTTAAGTATGGGCCTATCCCGTACATGGATCTCGTCGGATATTCATTCGATTGTCTAAATGATTCATTGCAGGACGAACGTTCGCCAGTTAGAAAGGCTACCGACACAATCGATACAAGAAGAAATGTCTCATTTAATTGGACTCCTTAAAACATTTTTATTGGAGAAATATTTATCTAAATCGAGAGAAATATTGACAAGCAAACAACATGAGACACTAGCATGAGAGTATTAATGATTATAGACATCAGTAATTGATTATAACTTAAGATAGAAGAAGGGAACAAAGCTTAGTTACATTGCTTCCGCTATGGTCAAGTTCACTAAGCTATCGATGATAAATACAATTATAAATTTAAATTTTTTAATGGTAGACTTAATGGAAGAATCCGAGTGGACGAACATCGAAGTCAAATTAGAAGTGATGGAAGTCTTTTAATAAAAGGAGATCTGTGATTCGCTTCATAACGTATCCTGAAATACGAAAGTAGTAAAAATTTTAAATAGTATAAATATATTTTTATAATTTTCTGTTAAATTGCAAATATAAAATATATCAAGGGTTGTCCTTTCGATTTAACGACTATTGGATATTTACCCATTTATTACCCTGGAAATGGCTAATAGTCTTTGAACTCTAAAGAGCAGAAGCTATCTACTTATTTTATCTGACACAATCGTGAGCTTTAAACAAACTGTTGATAGTTTAACAATTTTTTACTCGAAATAATAAAACACAATTTTTTACATATGCCATAAAACGTAGTATTGAAAATTAATAATTCTTAAGAGAAAAAGGAACGCGTAGAGATATTTTATGAAGAAAACGGGCACTTTGAGCAACAACTACAACCCACAGTTTTAGCATACAGTAGATAAAAGGAACTATTATTCGCTAAAAGGAAGTGAAAAGGCTACGTGACGAACGGAAAGGAAAGTTGCCTTTCCAGCAAAATGAAGACTTGAAAGCGGAAGTTGATCGTAGAGAGTGAGAGAGAGAGAGAGAGAGAGAGAGAGGGGGGGGGGAGAGTATAACAAATGCAATGGACTCTATACAGATAGCATGTTGAAAGCTGTTGCTTGACATTCCGTAAATAAAGCTTTAAATGCAATTAATTTCTTAAAAACTTTAATCTGCATTTTAAGACTTTAAAATCTGTGAAGATATGCAATATCGTACAAATGTCGCAAGAATATGACGCAAAAAGAATTTTAGGTGCGTCACTACCGGTAAGTCTAGCGTATAATGTTTCCGGTTTTGGTCACACCTTATCGGCAGATCACTTATTTTAGCACCTTCATGTTAGTCGGCTTTGACGCTTATATGGACCGTATTATCAGGTAAAAGTTCAAGTATTTCCCACCGGTTTCACACACTCGCAGAAGTGCTGTATAAACAGCGAAGGGGAGCTGTGCATCACACAGAAATCCAGGTGAACAAAGCTTTTACAACACTTTTACGCGACGATTGTTTGATGGCAGCAAAACAGATCGTGACTCATCAGTGTTTTCACCTTTCGTAGGAGACGAATTATTTTGCTCAGTACAGTCACCTAATAAATGTTTCTGTAGCAGTTAGTAAACACACTCTATATTTTTACTTCCATAAACTAATTAACGAAAAAACGTAGCAGTCAAAATATATAATTTTACTATTAAATAAGACTCAGAAGAAACGTTCTGTTTTCATCACTTGCAAAGTTATTATCGAGACTTTATTTAGATTTGTTACAGGAGTAGACTCAAACTTCCCACTCTTTCTTTAACACTTACATTCACTTTTCAATGAAATTTAGGTAAATACCTTGTTTTTATGTTTTTAACAATGAATAAAATAGACCTAGCCTGATTTAGGTCAATATAATCTAGTAAACTGAACAGACTGTTCCATTTGAGTTACTTAAGTTCTTAGATGATAATTACATAGAAAAGTGTATGTAAAATTGCAGTAAGAACATTACGACAAAGCGTACCTATAGTAATTCTACAAAATTTAGTTTTATAATCAAGGGTTTTTGAAATTCACTTACTTCAGATAATGTTTCTGTAAACAAATTTTTGTTTTAACGTATCACTGTAATTAAAATAAGCTCCCTCTTAGAGCTAGACTCAAAGTAAGCTGAAGCTAAGCTGAAGTACTAAGCTGAAGTCTCTAGGTCTGAAATACTAACAACCATAATGTCCCAATAGAGTTTACCTGAAATATGGCAATTCTGTGCGTCCATAATAACATAATAATTGTCACAATCAATTTTCAGGATAACCTCTCTGTTTGTTACTAAAATGTTTGAAAACTTGATGACTTTCAAAATGTGTGTGTGCGCACGCGCGCGTGTGTGTTGTGTGTAAGGGAAGTGGAGAGAGAGAGAGAGAGAGAGAGAGAGAGAGAGAGAGAGAGAGAGAGAGAGAGAGAGAGAGAGAGAGAGAGAGAGAGAGAGAGATTAATCATCAGCATTTGTAGGAAACTCGAAATTTTTGAAAAGTTAATTCGATTCTGATTCTTGATTTTACGTTTTACATTTTGCTTTCCCTTGGTACGTTCAGTTTTGACACGGCAGAAACTGAATATTATGCGTGTATCGACAGGATTGCCGAGTATCGGCTGAATTGGTGGGAACATTTTTGCCGAATGGATGACTGCCGGATCCGCAAACAACTATGGAACTGTAATCCGAGGGGACGGAGAGGTGTGGGACGTCCGAGGAAGCGCTGGAGTGATCTTTGCTTGTTTGAGACCGGAACAAACCGTCCTTGATGATGATGATGGTGATGAAGTTCAGTTTTCCCTATGTAAAGTTCTAGTGTTTCATAAAAAACATAATTTTTCAAAGACTTCATCAAATAGTCCTATATAAAAAAGTTGTTCTTTACAAATTTTATGTGTACGTCATTTATACCGCTTACTAATTTTACAAAATAAATACTCTCATGAAACCACATGCATTAACTAATTAACAGACCACTCAATTATGAATATAAGTAAATGTGTGTGTGTGTGTGTGTGTGTGTGTGTGTGTGTGTGTGTGTGTGTGTGTGTGTGTGTGTGTGTGTGTGTGTGTGTGAATCAAATTAAATAATACTCACAGTTATCCTTGTCTATGAATAGAAAATTGTTTTCAAAATATGTTATGATGTTATAATAAATAACTGTTGCACTTAAAAGGAAATATATATTATTATTTATAAATTTTTAATTTTATTCATTTATTTAATTTAATCAGGCTAAGGGTTTGAGAATGCTATTATTTTTAGTATTAATTTTGAATTAGTTTAATTATTATTTTATTTATGCAGGTATTTTGTATCTTTATAATTCTAAATTTTTAAAGCTTCACTATGTACCTGAATTTATTTTACCGATACCGAACTTTTGCCGGGAATGATTATTATTAAGGAAATTTGTAGCCAGATTAGAAGCAATGTGTAAATTAGAAATCAGCTGAACTGATTTTACCACTGGTAGATTGTTCTCTTTTGAAAATTCTCTCTCGCTTGAGCCATTCTAATATTGCCCCCTTTCCCTTTTTTTTCGTTCTGGAACCCATTCCCATACTACCTTTAGCAGTCTGGTGTCACCCATTCGACCAACAAGTCAGACTATATTAACTCGGTTTGCTTAGTAGGTTGTGTTGTAATTTCCGTAACGCCTATGATTTCTCTAAGTGTATTATTTCCACTCTGTGGAGTCGTGTTGCACTAGCAATTGTTTGAATCCGTTCATCTTGAAACACAAGATCTGCCGGCCGCCACTGCTCTTCACCATCCTCACTCACTAGTCTTTTAGCATCCAATTTTTGATTTCATTATAATATTAAACACGGTATATATATGAAACCTGTCTACACATTATATGCAGATAATTACAGACCATCTTTTTATGCATCTGGATGGAACAGAACTCCTTTACAGAATTCTGTTTGTATGTATGCGTTCACACACTCGGACACAACCACAGCTGTCCCCTCCTGCACCCACTGAGTCCAATCAATGGCCACTGACTTCTCTCCAAAGGGAATGTTGTCCAGTTAACTGTTCCTAGTAGACAACTGTTCAGCCCAACAGCGGACCGCAACCTTATATTCAGAAACCAATGAAAGCGAACGTTAAGCTCCGACCGTCAAGATTACACTAAGAGTAATATTTGTTTTATCGAGTTTAGTTTTACCGACTTCTTTACAGATCTCTTATAGTTAATAGTGTGTATAAAAAAGGGTGGCGGCCTTTATAAGGATGGCGTTAGAGTGTTAGGATATGGTTATGTAATTCTATAGTAATACTTTGTAGAATTCTCGGGGATCAGTCATGTAGTTCTACTTGGCCTGAGTCATATTCAGTCTTTGCTTCAACTTACTCAGTAGACTGTTTAAGCTGACTTTGGTTACAACTATCTTAGTGAAGCTATCTTTCATCTGGTTTATATCTAGTTGTATCCCCATCCTCTCTTTAATTACAGCAGTTAGTCTAGTTTTCGTCGTCTTCTCGTCTTCAGTTTTGCAATCCTTCTGCCATGTAGATGGTTAAAAATTCATAAAATATCTAATGCATCCTTTAAAGAAATCGATGGATTCTGTTGAAAATTTAAGTTTTTGCGTCACACTTTATAAATTAGCCTATGCGAGCACATATACATTACGAATGTGGTAAAGTGTCAAATTTTAAATTGCCAGTTCCAAATTGTGAAGGAATCAAACAAGTCTATATGCGGTGATAATAAATTAATATTTCTGTTGACCGTAATAAAAAATACGTAATAAGAAAAAACGTTAGGCTATTGATTTCTCATTTAGCGAAGTGTTCTAGCAGGTACTTAGCAACAACCGTAACCATGCCACGACACGTGTAAGCGTGAACTGTAACATATGTTCCTGTAAGTAAATTGACGACAGCACTAATTCCGAGTGTTCTGACGTTTGCAGTACTTTGCGTAGAGAAGACACACACACACTCACAAGGCCGCCTAAAAGTATTCCGGCTTGTATTCCTGAAATTACTGTTGGCTGTTAAACCTTTTACTTCCAAACTATCTTAGTAACACCAATACAGTGATCACGAAAACTTTAAACTTACGGTGAATCTTAAAAATTGCCAAAATATCTGTTTTGTGGTCCCTTGAAATAAACGTTTGCAGCCTCCTAAGGCGCATGTCTACCTATTCATCTACCTACTAACCTGAGCTTGTGAATACGATAGCTGGGTTTCACACTGTCATAAAAAACGCAGGGTACAGCATCGGGTTAATTATTGCAGACTTCGTATTACTGTTTTATTTCTTGTAAACATTTATCGTATTTTCTCAATTGGTTCGTGCTTTTGGACCCAATCATCCAACCAAAAGTACAACTCTGTTTATGTAATTTTGTTTTCTTCTGGTTATACTGTTAAAATTGGCAACGATAATATCTGAATTCCTCTGATGATACCGTTAGTGATGAAAGTAGTCAACTGGTGAAACTGCCAGGTGACACGAAATTGGTCTAGTCAGTTCTATACGAAATTACTAGGAGATGTGTGTGGAAATTATAAATTATAAATTATAAACTACAAACTACAAATTACAAATTATAAATAAAATAGCAATAACAATTAAAAATTAATTATAAAAATATTATTTTTGTTTAAATTAGAATTTTTTCTTTAATTTGTATTTACTGTATTCTGCGTTTGACAACAAAGCTGATATAAAAAACCTTCATACAACAAATCAACACCATGAAAAAGATTAAATTATAAAGCTTTAATGCAGGTTACTAAGCAGACTGTAGGGGGCGTGCACGATTGTGTGAGAGCGACAGAGTTATGAATGTGAAACATTGATATCTTGATTCACTGTATGAAAGTGAAATCTGTATTTCCAAACTGCATTGCTTAAAACACATGCATTTGAATATTTTAAATCAACTTTCCTAACTCAATGAAACCGCACACGGTTGTGTAGAAGTGTAAGTTATGGCTCACAATTATACAGTTTATAACATGCAGTCGGCTGTTGCAAATTACTTTTATTCAAGTACAAATCTCGTCTTTACAATGGGGAGTGTAACGTGGGTTGAGCAATGACTGTGAGGCTGCGACTGGTATTCTAACAGATGTAGATTTGTAACCGCAACTGTTTACTGTTTCTTTTAGTGATTTCAGTTTTCGTATTTTTGTCAAAAATACTTGAGCTTATCGTGCGGTAAGCCGTCATGAATACAGAATATATTTGTTAATTCGAGGACAAACGACGTGTGTGCACAGCGAGTTCTTGACTTACACACAGGAACAGATGCACACTCAATAAAATCCAATCCAATTCTGCCAGATGGATGCACACTAAAGGCTTCCCGGCTCTTCCGCGTAATTGGGTCCGACACAGGTGCAACCGTCAATACACAAACATCAGACCGCATACAAAACCAATTGAAAGCCCGCACCGAACTGTCAGACCCTACCGTAGACATTACCGGCTGATCTAAACATTGATTTCTTTAATTTTTTACAATGGCATTTTTAAAATACCCGTAATACTCAGTTGAGATGTAAATTCAAACGATGTAGGCCCTAATTATATCAAGACTGGTGTGCTTGACGTGAAATTATTTACGGTTTTTATTTTAAATGTTTTTACTGTGTAAACAAAATTATATTTAACAATTTTTAGCTTCAATAACCTCATATAAGAGAATAACCATAACTTTATTCCACTGTGTCAGACACTTAAAACTGGTTTCAGCGGATGAATAAACGAATAACAATTAATTTTAAACGATACTTTTAATTTTATTATGCGCTTGTTTAACGATTTAAAAGTCTCCGTCGATTCGCAAGATACCCTAATGTGTGGCTGTAAATATTTACTAAATTTGTCGAAAAATATTATAGACATAATCTTTTACTATATTAGGGATATGTTTTAGCCAATACCTATGTTAATGATATACAGACAAATAAATAGTTGTATGTTAACCAACAGTTTACAGAAACGCGTCAATTACCAACTTTATCTAAATATATATTTTTTAAATGATCAGACTATACCTAAATAGTTATAATGGATATTTTATTTAAGGATGATATTCGATTTCGTGGTTTCTCTTCACGTGAAATATTACGTGAATTGTCCACAAACACATGTTATCATACAATCAATACAAAAGTTGAACAACTCATACAATTTTTAATTTCAACATAGATACCCTATACAGTTGCGCTTTAAGTGAATCCTCAGACCAGAAATATGAATGTGCCCCTATCGTCCCATTTTCATTTGTTAGTCTACAGTTTTCTATCGGTAGTTCTATATTAGGTGGGGTTTTGTGTATTTAAACGTCAACCTTTTCTATACTCATTTGTGTACTAACAAAATTTTGAACCGTTTTATGTATCTTCTACACTCTTTCATTCTTTTATGTGGCTGTACCGTCTTAATCCTCTTCGATAAATCTCGTCACTGTAGTTTTCCGTTTCCACCATTCTGCGTATTTCACTATTTGTAATCTTTCCTCTCCTGAATTACGGTTAGCATCGGGGCCTGGTGCCTTCCTCGCTTTTGACAGAAGTGGACACAGGTCGTCATTATTGCCGAGAAAGGAATGCCTATGATGCAAGCATTTTTATCCAGCGTGTCTATAGCGCCTTGTATTTTACGTTTGACCAGTGACGTTGCTTCAGCGTAAGATCGTCAACGCAAGATTCCCAACTGACGGACCAAGATTCCCAACTATACCCTCAAAGTGACGTTGACGGCTTTAGTAAAATGCGTGCCGCTCAACGGAGATTCCTGCGGTACTCCATTTTCCAGCCCGTGTGGGGCCAACAGTGATTGCCCCACCCGAACTGTGAATCCTCTTCCTGAGAAATCTGTAAAAATAGCTTAAATAGCTTACATACCATTAACTCTTTTCTCGAAAACCATTTCAACTGTAGTTAATCTATCTCCGTGTTTCTGGCACAATTGGCAGCACAATTGTACTCTCTAAGATCGGGTTATGTAGCAAATATTTTCTTAATGATGCTTCTATTCCATGAAAATGAGTTTCCAATTTTTGTATTGTATGTTCTTTTAACTGTCTGCACTCCTTGCAAACAGCTGTAGGAAACTACAGTAACACCGTAGCGCTTCCAGATGAAGTACTGACAACCATAACAAACTTATCATGGTATGTTCTGAGAAGAGTTTTAAAATCCAAAAAGATTTACATATGCCAAAAGTTTCAGTAGTTGCTGAAGAAATAAAACGGACGCGACGCAGAGCCAATTACAGCGACGGGCTGCAACGCCCTCGCCGAGTAGCTTCAATCTAGAAGTCTAGAAGTGGTGTAGTGAGTAGACTGAAGCGTTTCAAGCGTAATGATTTAGTGATTAGGATATGATGGACCATTACAAAACGATATGTAAAGCGTACCTGCTATAGTACTAGTCTTTGTAATACCGGAAGCTCCTCATGAACGTCGTTGTGTTTCTAATATTTCACTAATTTTCACTAACATTCACTAATATTTCTTATTACCCATGATGGTTGGATTCTAATGTTAATTAAATTTAATAAAAATCGTTATTTTTAAAGAATGACAATAAAACGTAATAAATAAAACACGAAATAAGGTATTTAAGAATACTTGCCTCCAAAGTGTTTAAAACTATATTAAAAAACAGGAAGCTTATAGAGAAGTACGAATTACACGAATGTATTCAAATATCACAGTGTCATTTGGAACGCATTCGGTAATGAAATACTTATGATGAAAGAAAACTATTCCTTGAATTCACATTGCTGAAACCAATACGTTTTTATTTCTCACACTAGGATACCAATAACCTGAGATTTTTAACATAAATTGGTCTATTCTGAATTATTGTGGTGATGAGACTGGGTGGACAATGTAGAAACTCTGTAATGCAATCTACAGATATAGAAACATAAGCAGTACATACATAGAGATAATACCTACATAACGTCTTTGTAGACATACCTACAAATTGTACGAACATTATTTTCGTTGGATACTTATTGTGGTGAAAGACAAGATCTGTCACAATGGAGGAAGAATTCATTCGTCAAACGCGGGTCGTGGTATTGTACACAGGTAATACCTGTTTTGCGACAGTCAATTAGTGCTGGTTCCGGTACGTTGTAACCCCATTATAAATTAACGGGCATTCTCGGGTTTAGTAGGTGGCTCTACGATTGTTGCAATTATAAGTTAGTTAGGTCTGTATTCATGATTACAGTAGGCAGTTTTGTACTAGAAATAATTTACTAAAAACTTCAAGAGATGATCATCATGGAATAACAGAAGGGTTAGATCGAACAATTACCATCGTTATAATTTACCACACAACGTTTCGACTGCTACTACACAATCTGTGGTCTTCTTCAGGTGTAAGTTAACCTAGTAAATTAAATGCAAACTTAAGCCTACCCGAGATTCGTTCACTAACAAGCGTGATTCATCAAGACAAAATTAATAAACCGCCTCCATCTACAAAGTTAAACGCAACTATAGGAAAACTATATAAAAAAGAACCCTTTAATTATCCTCCAAGTCCTCTGGACAGAACAAGGAAGCATCGTCACACTGACATACGTTGTTCGTTGTGTAAACGATTGTTTAGTGGTCGAAACGTTGTGTGGTAAAGTATAACGATGATAATTGTCGAATCTAATCCTTCTGTTAATTCTCACGTACCATCGTACTTTAGGTTTAAAGATCATCATGGAACTGTTAGTCGCAGCAGCAACGTGGTAAGAGGCTAAAACGATGTAGCGTTATGGCAGCGGATGATATATTCTTAGAAATGTATTGTAATGTTTAGACCAGAATATGAAAGCGTTACATAGAATGTGAATATAAGTGCAGTGACGAGTTTGCAAGGGGTGAAAACACTCGTGTAAAGTATTGGGGAGGAGCAAGTGGGGGGGGAGGTTGGTAGGTTGAAAAGGGCACTCGACTTGACTGTTTAATACCCTGCTTTGTTCTTGCACTCTGGTAAACAATGGAAAGTAATCTATATTCTTAAGCAGAGTATAGTTTATAAAATGCTGACATACAAGCACATTACTGCTGCCTGCCAGACGAGCGCCTCCTATCGTTTCACTGCATTTATTAAAATACGTTTAATTAAGTTCTTCTTTGGCTTTTCTCTTTCTACGGTCTAACGGACGTAATACGACCGTTAAATTTAATTTTCGTCACAATTTTACAAGCTTGTATTTAATTCCTACTTACACAAACTTACATTATAGACAAAATATTTCTAATTCTAAAAAGTTCCAAATATTTTGACATTCCTCATAAGTGTGTTAGTATTACATGGTAGTGAAGTGGCATAATGTTAATAATACATTCAAATTAAATTTGTTTATTCCGTTCTCATCAATAGGCCTACAAACTGAGATACAAATACAGATTTAATACAGATAATAGAGTACCAATGTGATTATAGAATTAATAAACATAAACTGGCAGATGGTAGATTGCCTAAAGTAGTTTGACGTTACAAGCCTGTTGGACAATGAAGTGTAGGAAGATCTAGGAAGCGTTGGTAAAGTGTATATATTCCTTTGATAGAAGAAGAAGAAGGAGAAGAAGAAGAAGAAGAAGAAGAAGAAGAAGAAGAAGAAGAAGAAGAAGAAGAAGAAGAAGAAGAAGAAGAAGAAGAAGAAGATAAACTGAGTAATAACATAGTAGTAATAAAAAAATTTCTCTAAATTAGTCAACTTTATGAGGAAAAGGTACGACGTGGCACCCACCGTATTGCATTTTGCTTCTGGATACACGGAATAAGTATGGTGCTACGTGGGTAAGAATGTACACGCACACATTCGCATGTTTTTTTATATTGTTCTTATTTACGCGTGTATAGTAATTTTCTTAATTAATCTTTTCACAAATGATATTAAGGTACATGCTAAAGAAATGTTTTATTTATGTATTAAATGAATTAACATTTACTTAAAATATTTTATCTTTTATGATGAAAATGTTCTTCTGTATAGGCTATTTGCAGACTATCGTACAAGGTAGCTAACAAACTACTTAAGTCTGGCTCAGGGTTCCCTGGTGTAAAACTGCTGATACGGTAACATTAGGGAAATCGTTTTTTCTTTTCTTAGATGTACATATTCAACACATTGATTTATGTTGTAAGTAGGCTATAATATAAATATGCTTCATCTAAAAAATAATTTTTAAACTACGTTAGCAGACTCTGTCTAATTGATAAATAACGTTTATGAACACATAATATGTGACATCTCATTATCACTGCTATTATAATTATATTGTTATATTATCATTATATTGTTATATTATAATTAATATTTCTAAATTAATTTGATATGGTAATTTTTCCAGGATAAACATTTTACATAAGATGGCGACAACAGGTCCAATAACAAATATTCACTTGGCGTGGAATTTCTATAATCATGCAAAGTGCAAAACATTTGAAGACAAAGCACAAACGTTGGTCACTCGAAGTATCTGATGAAAGAACAACGGAACGAACAATGGTTATTTATCCAGAAGTTGATATAACTAATTAATTTATGTCACTCCTTGCCTGCGATATCTGCATTGGCCGTGCTTACTTGACATTTGAATTATTTGACTCTGCTATACTGAGAAGCTTATAAATACACTTACGTCTTCATCACTCTCTCTCTCTCTCTCTCTCTCTCTCTCTCTCTCTCTCTCTCTCTCTCTCTCTCTCTCTCTCTCTCTCTCTTCCCCTCTATATAGGCTATCTATTTCTCTGTCTTTACCTTCCTCTCTTTCTTTTTTACACTCTTTCTTTACTTTCCTTTTAAGCTTCATATAGGTGAATTTATAAATATAATTGAAACAAGCCTAATAAGTTAAAAAATGACTCCTCAGCCAGGTTGAGTAAGTGAATAAATACTATTACATGGAGAAATTTCAAACGCTTCAATGCCAGAGCGGCTCCACGCCGCTTCAGCAAATGCATGAAAATGAGAACGGAACTAGGAGAAAGGAAAAATCAATATAGTTTTCCTCATATAGCGTACATGGAAACGATGTATGTAGGCCTAGAAATGGTTTAATACATATAGAACATTTCATTGCCAGAGTGTCTTCTTTACAAGTTTTCAACAAGATTGTACACACGACTTAGTAGCCAACTTGATATTCGAGAGTAACCTGATCAAACAGGAAATATAAGTAACAACAGATTGTCAGTACACGAATGCTTCAAGGACGCTACGAAGAGTACAGAATACAGGTGTAACATTTTTTACTGAATCTACAAAAGAAAACCTATACTTCATGTTTTAGAAGAGCAACAGATACAAAAGAGACATTTGTAGACTCTACCTGAAATATGCAGACATTAAGCTGCAAACGTTATAAATAAAAAATACTGTAACAGAAAAGAAAAACAAAGTGCGGCAGAGTTAGGTCTAAGTCTATAACTTGTCACCGTAGCTATTTTCAGTACCGTTAAACAGTTATACAGTGTTTTTAGGCGACGACTTAGAAGAATTAAAATTGATTTAATATACTGTACAAGAAGTTTTGCAAGTAAAAATATAAAAATGTAATATCGTTTTTATATTTATAAAAGTATAAATATGTGGCACCAATTGTTTGGTAAAAAATACAGTCGACGTGGTAAAGATCTAAGATCTCAAACAGGAAAATTTAAGCTTTAGTCCCACAACTCATAATATAAAAAATAATGTTTAATGAGGATGCAATAACTGAGAAGGTGAAAATTGATGGTTGAAGTCTTGACAGTTGTTAATGAAGTGTAATGTTTAGGTAAAATTAAAAACGGACATTAGAGATACAGTGGTGGATATTGTTAATCGATGGGAGAATATTGTATGGATGATCTGCCCTTTGAAGGTGAGTATTTTTTAAAGTATAATAAACTATCTCTGTTTAAAAAGAAGAGTTAGGCCTTTAAAACAGTTTTTTCTTCCTATTACGGGTCAAAAATGGTGGTGAACAGGAGAATAACGTCCCATTGTTGTTAAAAATAACAAGGGAAGACGGACAGAGACACGTAAGTAGACTTCCAAGCAACATGAATGAAGAATATAATTTAGAGAGTCAAGAAAATTAAACGGAAATAGGCAGGACGTTTGGTTAGGCAAGACAGCCGAAGATAGTCTTGAAAATATTAGACTTGAAGACCGACAGACGCTGAGAAGAGAAGACGACAAAGTTTGTTTGCAAGATGGGAGATGGCTTGGCTCCACTCAGTATTGTGGTATAGTAAAGTGAAACAAGAGTTGTTCTGGAGAGAAGATTTAAATGACTGGAGTTACTTTCGCCCACAAGTAAGCTGCTGGTGATGTTAAAATTACGATTATGGTGCGCACGCGCACCTACGCACATACGATTATTAGAGTTTTTTGTATGTTATGAAATAGCCGTAAGCCCAGAGAAACGTTCTGTTCTTCCCAGGTAAATGAAAAAGGTGCTTCGTAATATTCAGGTATGTGTAAGTAGGTACTTATGTTTAAAAAAGTATGTGTGTGTGTGTGTACATATAAAACTTAACAGATAAAAAAACACTCACAGGCACACTAAGCAATTAATATGTAGTAATTTAAATTCAATAGGCCTATTTCGTAAAATACATGAAAAAGAATCTTTTGAGATTTCGTGTGCGTGTGTTTACATTAGATCTGTACAAGTACAAATGTATCTATGTAGACGCATGGTAACTTCCAGTTTTGCTCAGCCTATTGTAGCGTGGTGCCCTATTTTCTAGATTCTGTTGATATCTTCAGTTTTTAGAATCGGTATCCACCGCGAAATTCTTACATGGACTCATTGAAGTTGATACGTGAGGAATTCCTGGTACGTCAGTTTTGTTTCGGTAAGAGATGATTTTACACTATAGTAACTTTGAAAAGTTACTTGGGAGCTTAGTGCATAAGATGGTTTAAGTACCAAATGGGTACAAGAAACACTGCTTGTACCCAGTAACACCCGTTTCTTTGCTCACATAATATATTGTTTGACGATAGAATAGAGAAAACAGTTCTGTTTATAACTATTAGGTGTTTTGTTTTTCTCTATTCAGAGATGAACTACAAAATGAGCCCTGAGATAACGCGAAGTCAGTGATCCAATGGACTTTTGTAATCATCAATAATCACTTTTATATGTACTACAATAAATGAAGGACTACACACAAGTTATATACTACAAACAAGTTTTATATATGAAAGAACTCAACGACACATTCGCTACAGACAGAGTCACATATGTGAGCCGCTCTCCTCCACACACACAGTACCAATTATGTCCTCTTACTCATGCCGATTATTAAACATTAGTGCTTACATAACATCTCAGAATAAGTGATAAACGCACATTAAAAAGGATCGAATGGGGAATATAATTATTTCATGAAAAATACGTTTTGAAAAATCCTCACACAGTTGATTCGAGAAACGGAACGGCAGCTGCAGACTGTGTAATGAACTGCAAATTACTTTGTTTTTATTTTGCGCCACTGAGATTCGTTTATATAAACTGCAGAGTGACAATAGAAGAGAGTGACAATTTGCATACGCTTTTTATTGTCTTTTATCGTTACTTTTCGATACATAGTTCCGAACGCTGCAATAAAATATTTGGAGCATAATACCAAAGGGCAATAAATAAAAGTGCTTGTTAATAGAAGGCTCAGAGGTTTGATCGGTGGCGGGTCTGTGCTGTGATTGTGAGGGTTGGTTTGTGTTTACCAAGGGGATCAAGGGACTCCCTCTAGGAGATGATTCTTTCATTCATTGATGAGGGAATTGACGAAGCTTTGCCCTTTTCTCCATTGTATACCAGCATATATTGCTCGCCTGTATTGGGTTGTGTGTTTTGTAAAAAGCATGGTACAAGGGGCAGGGGGAGGGAGTGGATCTTCTCCCCAAATCCAGCCCTTAGACAGTTATTTAACGAAACCCAACTACTACTTATTTCATACCAATGTAGACGTATTTGTTCTGGTTATTCGTAACACGGCCCAAAGTGTCGTAAGCAGTTTAGTGTTTGTTATATATTATTATAAAGTTGTTGTTCCAGCACTGTAAATACGTCTGACGTGACAAACAATAACAGAAATAACACTGTTGCACACCAACATATGAATTAGTATCTATATTATTGTGTACTGCTAAGGATAGGTAATAATTTAATTAGCCTATAAGAAAAAATAAGTAAAATTTGACTTTTTTTTGTAGAACACGTAATTTCTAACTTTTATTGTTTCTGACGATAAAGCCAGGAAAATATCTCTTACGGTCCTTATACAATATGGTGCTACCATCACAATGACACTGTTATAGTGAAAGTAATTGACAGCTACAACAACAACAACAACAACTACTACTACTACTACTACTACTACTACTACTACTACCACTACTACTACTACTACCACCACTACTACTACTACTACTACTACTACTACTACTACTACTACTACTAGAGGTGTTATACCACCCCCATACCATGTTTAAATTCTTTATTGAGAATGAAGTTTCATACAGTAACATAGAGAACACAATGTACATATTTCCTCGGCCAAACATACAAATATTTTGTGATGTTATCCGGATTTATTTTTGCTGTTTTCGTACATAAGGCGATGCCAAAACCGGTGAGATATCTTCTTCTATAGTAACACACCTTATATGTGGTAACTTTTTGAAACTTTCCAGGCTGTCCGATATCACCTATCAACAAATGTTTCTTCGGTTCTGTGTATGTAGCTACTAAATGAAACAATTAAAACCCGAGTGATTCAGTCCAAATTAAAGCCTAAGCCCATGTGTGTGTGTGTGTGTGTGTGTGTGTGTGTGTGTGAGTGTGACATCTTCAAATAAATACACTGCAAGTAGGTTTATTTTAACCTGACGCACGCTTCACAGAATTGTGATAGCAATTTCTGTGTGTGCTTGTTTGTTTCAATAAATAAGCAATTACAATTCAAACAAACCTCTGAAGACACAGAATAACTTCTGTGAAACGTGCGTCAGGTGAAAATAAACCTACTCGCAGTTTATTTATTTGAAGATATTACATGGGACACCTGCAGGAAACTCAATGAATTACTTACAAAGGAATATATATAATGAGATACTCTACACGCATATTCAAGGTCTATAAAGCGTTTATATAAATTATTATCTGGACACAGACAATTTTATATCATTTTTCTTACCAGCCCCATGGCAATAAGGGACTGTGGAGAAGGGATCGGTTTTCAACATTTTGTTTATCTAGACAAAATATTTGTTGCTTAGGGTGAAAAGTACTATGGTCATCGTTGCCAATATCTTAATGTTAGGTTCCAATAATTGTGTTACGGGATAAACATTAATACATTAATACATACATTATACAAAAGATGGTACACCCAATAAAATAATGTGAAGAAACTGGCGTGTAGAAATATCAAAATACATTAATTTAAAAAAGGCTGTTTGGAAACTAAAAAGATACCGAATTATGAAGTCATTATCATAAATAACGTGTTTAACAATAGACGATGAATCACATTTTCGACCTACTCTTGAAAACACTCGCAATTAATGGGTAGATTCGACAATTAAAATCCATGGCCAAGCCACTAATCACGAGGAGTGGAAGAACAGGGCATCACATCAACAATAAGGACGTAGAGTATGTTCTACACCAAGTGGACACAACGGCGATCCAGGATGGAAGGAGGTTTTGATTCCTTCTACTGAAATCCGTTAATCTTACTGATACCACGACCTGTAGGACTATGTACTACGTTGCTTCTTGCATTCATTCCACAAATGTATTTATTAATTAATTATTCTCTAAATGTGCGGGCTAGTTACAGAAATACAATCGTCTATAGACTTAAAAAAAATGCTTTTAAATTCACGTAACGTATTTTTCGGTTGTACAATGTACAATGACTGAGCTTTCTGTAGCACTACGTATGGAAGAAAGAGACACTTCCTTTAGGCATAACACAAACACACTCTATTGAGTTATAATAATCTGAGAAATGTGCACAAGTCTTAACACTGTCCGCGACTTCAGCATCAGCAAATTCTTTTGTTTTTAGTGTCCCAAAATATGTTTCTTAACAGCGGGAAATCGAAAACGGATTTTCTAGTGAAGATGGTATGCCGTATTAATTTGATAAGATAATGTCTACTCAAACTAGGCACATATTCTAAATCAATGTATATCATACTTATTCCTATGGGGTCGTCAGATACCAGAAGTTATGAAAGTTACTTTTAATGCTAGATTCTTGAAGCTCGGGTTTGCAGCGTGTGGTAATAATTTAATAATACATAGATGAATACCGAGATAAGAATAATTTATATATATATATATATATATATATATATATATATATCAGCAAGTAATTATTTGTTTATCAAAAAATAGAGGAAACAAAATAATTTGTAGGGAATACACATCGCGCGCGCGCGCGCGCGCGCACACACACACACACACAGAGCAATGTTTTAAAATTAAATAAAAACACAAGAATAAGTGTCAGTACAAGTGTACAGGAACAAGATTTAAAGTTTATACGTCATGTCATTGTAGCGAAAAAAGTAAAGCCTCGTTTTTAGCCATACACGATTGTCATGTGTATATATTAAATTATAACTAGTGAGAGGTTAGACTTTTCTTAATACGAGAAATTAAAATTAAAGAAATGTCATTAGATATATTGACTTAGAAAAAAGGAATTCCCCCACGAAAATTTTAAAGATTCATGCGCGTTCTTTATTGTGCACTGAAAACTTTTGTTAAGTGTTTAAGGGGCAACAGAATACTAGGAGTTCTTTTATGAGTACAAATTTGTAGCTGTGTGGTACAGCTGTGCAGCTGTGGGTGGACAATGAGAAGTGGTGAACAGTAACAGATCATTGGATGTGTAATCCCACTGTAGCACTCGCTGCTAGAGGCAAAAGCAAACACACGCCGGCGGCTCGGTTTAATCCTTGGCTTCACTTCGCTCCCTGTGTCTGTCGATTGCGATTGAGACATCATTTCTGACAGCCCGCCAGTTTATAAACCCCGAACGTCATGCCTAATTAAAATAAAACGTCTTATGAGCGAGGAGAATGTAGAAATTAACATCGGTTGGAACACAAACAGCGGGGTGGGTCTCGGCGAACAATAGCCTACTGGTACGTACCCCAGGTAAACACCGTAATATTTTTATTAAGGTTTCTCGTCATGATTCTGATTATTATGTTTTGTTCTTTTATGGTGATGGTAATTATAGTGTTTTATTATTATTATTATTCAAACACTTTTTGCTACAGTCCATTTCTTGATGTTTGTTGATTTGTACAACAAACAAACTAATACCTGAACAAATACAAAACATGACACAATTTTCAAAGCACTCAACATCGAAAATAGACAAAGTACTAATATATACACCACAATCACACACAATAATACCAATTTAAAATCCCCAAAATCAACAAGAAACTATAACAACAACCAACCAACACACAAGTACTCCACAAGATTCAAAATTAAGAAGGCTGAGGATGGGATCACTGGGTGCCCCGAAACATGTTCCAAATAAAGAAAAACATCTTGAGGTAAGTTATTATAAATATTAAATATATTATTATTATTTATTAAATATGTTTAGTGTCAAATAAGTCAACAGCAATGACATTAATGACAGTAATTATATTAATTAACGTTATATTCCAATCTGCACCACAAAGTTTCCACGTAAATTCGTATTAATTTTATGTGCTTGTTGATAATACACATGAAAATGGGATTTTAAAAATCTAACCAATTGAACATATGTCTCGCGTAGTTTTAAGCGAACGTGAGCAAAGTGGGATTGCATGCAGTAGGTCTACGCTGATTCGGACGCAGTATCGACGTCGTATTAAGAGACAGAGACACAGTCCATAAGACAGTATTGTTACTTGAACTGAAAAATAAATAAAATTCACAGTAATTTGCGTGAGGAAAATATTAACATTTTATATTGTTGAACATTAATAGAAAAAATTAAGGGTTTTCCTTAAATCTAAATTATATGGTGAAAAGAATGAATTAAATAGGACATGGGGAACAGAAGCCCTTGTTTAGTATAACGTTTTCAACCAAATTTACTGCCGTGGCAAACGTTTCTCATGCCACTAGCCGTGCATTCACATTGAGTGTCCGTATGTGTAAAAACTGGCTACTATTGTTTTGACTGTTTTATAGTAAAAAGTAATTTTAATTTTAATTTTTCTGTCACTGTTTTGTCGAAACTCAGCAAACGTGTATGCACACGGGATTAAAAAAAAAATAATTATGAAATACATTTTTCCTCTTCCAATTAATCAAATAAAGGATTGTTATTTTACAGTGTAAACGTAACGCCTGTTGGTTTGATACGAAAGGAAATCATTACACGATTCATCAAGTATTTTTTTTTTTTTGTTATGATTCCTTTCCACTCCAGTGAAACTCCTCTTTCTTCCAGGAAACATCCTCCTACGGAACTACAACTATTTATAAAACTGCGAGGGAATTCTCGGAGAACACCTTTAGTTCCATTTCTAGGACGTGGTTTTCTAGAAACCGCTTATAAACTTGACGGGATCTCTTCCCAGTGAACATTTGTTAGGGTACCTCTTTGACTGACTGAGATCTCTCAACGGACTTGGCTTTTTTAGATACCAAGAACCTTTCTGTACTGGGATCCTCACTTCTGTGTCATAGCTGTTACCTCTGTTTGGTTCTTGTTAACTGTTAAATCTTAGTCTTTTCCTTGCGACTACTCATCGACTACTATACCTACTACCTTTTGATGCTAATATCTAGTTTATAAAAGTAGGGGGTTAACGACGTATGAAAGTTTCGTTAGCCAGTCTGCAGGCATAATGCGATCTTCACCTGAAGATGCAGATGAACAACAAAGATAATTTACTTAATTTTAGCAGTTTTCTAACAATATGCGTGCACTGTAATAAGTAATAACAAGAAGAATATGAGGCAAAATTTACAAATTTTGTTTGTCATTTGTCCCCAGTAACACTTGGTTTTCGAAAAATCATCAATTGAACAAATACAAAATCTTCCGGACTGTTAGACAGCAGTCGGCTCTTAACATTTCCTCTGTCAAACGTTTCTGGTTAGCCTACGGCAGCCATCGTCAGTGGTGTAACGGACGAGGTATAAGGCACGTACAGTACCCACGACTGAGATACACACCAGAGTTGTTGGACCCTATGATTTCGTCCGTCCTGATGATGGTGTATTTTGTTTTCGAAGTGAGAACTTTTTATACGGCACGTGGGGCCCGACTCACTCCCGTACACCTCGCGCTCATGGGGCAGTAAACTGATTCACAATGCAACGAAACATGTAACAAAACGTGTAACGAAATCAATGAAACGTTAAAGCTGTGCTGTCAAATTAATCAAACCTCTTTACCCCACATAACTACCCAAAAAGTTCCCCACTGCCTTAAATATGTATGATTTAAGCAAAGCGTAATACTTTCAAGAATTTGAGCATACTCTAAATGTTTTAATAAGAAATAATATTACAAGAATAACGTAAATATTAAAAATAATTTTATTTATGGTAAAAGAAAATGTACTCACATGCTGAGAGAAGGAGTAGAATACTTTTGAAATTCTCCCTCTTCCGTCTCTCTCCTTCTCAATTTCAAAACAAAATAAAAATAATTTACAATTGCGATCGCTTTCTCAGCGCCCGCCTGATGTCACTTTCTAACCACTGGGCTCAAGATGTTTAGTTTGTCAGTCTCAGACAATGGGTCGTACCACAGCCTGCTGAAATTCCTGTTGAGTTCAGGGGGCCGTGGTCTTACAAGCTCTGTCAACTGTTGATATGACTGATTGTATAACTATTCAACACCTGTTGTTTTGAAAGCTTGTTTCATGGGTACTCTTAACACTTAAAGTTATTATTTTATTGTCTGTGTTTTGTCTATGCGGTTAGGGCATCACGTGTTAAAAGATTTAAAGTCTATTAAGACTGCGCGTTGACATATTTTGAAACAGAATTGTCACATGTTTGGTAAAAACTCCCTTACAAACAGTGTTATGTGGAAAAATATACTAAAATAACTCCATGAATCATGAAGGTTCTAATGTTTACTATAAAAATTAATAATTTAATTCACTCAAGATATTTGTCTCAAAACTTTCGAGACAAACCACTTACTCGCAGCGGCCCTAAGTAACGGCTGTTACTTTCGCGTTATGTCTAGGCTTAAAAAAAAAAAAAGTAATTAAGCATACTTTACGGTTCATAAGAACCAAAAACAACTGCAGTGATTCACAGCAACAAAAGTTTATTAATTTACAGACAACCACAATGTGTAGCCTACTTCAGAGGCACCCTTTTGAAATAAAGGAAATGTGTCCTTTCTGAAAAGTCATATTTTACAATTCCTTTAAATAAAAATTCCTTTGAGTTGTGTTACTACTTACTACAAGGCACCAAGTTTAATTATCTAGTTGCTATTTTTGCTTTTTTTAATTTTGTTTCTAATACCTTAACTACTCCGTTCTTTGTAGCATGACGCTATGAAGCCTACACAAAGTTCATGTAACGCATCACCATTAATCCTTTATCCAGTTAAAGATTTTGCGCATATGTTAACTGCACATAACTGAATTAATTAAACTCAGAATTAAATAAGTTTTAGATTACCATGAAATACAATATTTATTATATTGTATGGCATAACGTAATTAATAAACACGTTAAAAGTGGTTCTTTGACCACACATTTCACGTTTGCTTGAGGGCTCCGTATTCTTTTCACTTATTTAAGCCTAGATGTATTAATTGAAGCATCCTGTAGTTATTAGATTTAATAAATCATTACCGTAATTGGTAACAAATAAAGTTATGATAAAATTATAGACTACTTTAGTGGTCTATGTGTTCACGACTCTTCTATCAACGCGACATTGTTTCGTCGCTATGCTCTCCGCTTTGCGCGCTGCTTTGCTCGCCGCCTCACTATGTTTTCAGCCTGTGTAAATTATAAACATACGTATATGGGAACAATTGTAGTACATTTATGAATTATGTGAACAAAACGAGCTGGTGAAATTTACTCAGGTAAATGACCATTACTCACAGATGACCATTAACTTTCAAGTTTTTGAGCCAATCTAGAAATCTAGATATTTTAATCGAGTTAAAAGAAAATAGGCCAAGGTGGATTTGCTAGTGCAAGCATAGCAAAGCGCTCATATCTCACGTCTTTAGTACCGTTAAAGCTCTGTTACACCGCAACTACCGCCGAATCCAGGCTGTCCGAACTGTTGCTGCAGCCCCGGAAACGACGTGTCATCCCATAAAGCGGGCGTTAAATAAAAGGCTGCGGCTCATCGTCCACTCCAGCTCTAAGTTCTGTTCGATAAACTTCCGGGACCCGTTGCCTCACGCCGAGGTATGCTGAGGTGCAGCCATCTTGCACGTGTCAAATGCATGGTCGTAGCCCGTCAAAACCTACTCACCCCTCAACCCTTGTGTGCATGGACCGCACAGCGTCGTAAGATTCCGACCTAACACTTGGATAGGACAATACCAATTCGGCACACAGTCTGTCCATGAATTTTGTCAGCTCGTCGCGTGTCTTGAGTTTTCAGTAACTCATTGTGCATGTACATTATATTCACTTATAGGCCTATCTGAGAAAGCATACATTCATGCAGATACTGTTTAATATAGTAAGTTTTACTATGTAATACGACCTGAACAAATAATTCTGGAATATAAGTCTTCTCGATATAAACAAGTTATTCTCGAATATAGGCTAAGTCTTCTGTTGATATCAATGGTGCAACTAAGATCTGTGCCTGGGGGGGGGGGTAGATTGGACTTCCCATTTTCCTTAGGGCAAATAAGAAATTCAGGATTATTCCCATATAATTTTATAAATTCTTTGCGTCTGAAAGTTTTTGACTAAACTGACGTGAAGTATGCTGCACATACGTATGTTATTTACCAAATGTTGAGTGACTGTCATTAGTAAGAAAACTGTCGATATTTATTAAATAATAATAATAATAATAAAATACTACTACTACTACTAATAATAATAATTAATAATTAATAATAATAATAATAATAATAATAATAATAATAATAATAATAATAATAAGAAGAAGAAGAAGAAGAAGAAGAAGAAGAAGAAGAAGAACAATAACAACAACAAATATTGAAATTCCTTTTATTTCTACAATTACTTGTAAGTCTTACTTTAAACACGCACTTGGCTTAGGAATATGCCTATGCTAAGTAATTATGGAGATTTACTATAAATGTTTAGTATTTTTGGGGGAGGGGGGATTGATCCTCTGATTTCCCCCGCAGTTACGGCATTGGTTCACGTAGTCTTTGTAGTTACGCAGTTGTGTATACCCTATGTCTGTAACCTGCCGGCTTACTGTGCAATATGTATAGGCCTCCTTACCAAAATGTATGCCTTCATTATAAAAAATTATAGTTTAGTAAGATATTATAAGAATTTGCACTAGTGAGAGTAAGAATAGAGAGTAAGTAATTAATTAACTAAGTAAGTAGGCCTAAGTAAGAAAATGTAATAACGGAAAGGAAATGTTGTGCTAAAATATCGATAGCAGTAGGAGAAGTAGCGGCAGTATTAATACAGTAGAATTATAATATTTTGCCTACAGTGTCTTAGTACGTTTACTAATCGTATCGTAGTCGTACTACGTAATCGTAGTACGTTTTCGAATCTGTATCATAATTACAATTGTGATTGTCCTCAGCAACTTAAAAGTCGAGATCTGTTATTTTCTGCTTCACTTAAACAAGCTGGGTATTGTTGTCACTGCCTTGAGCAAACACTAAAATATGTTTCCAACACGCTAACAATTGTTTGCAGTAGTGAGCAATTGCAAAACATGCCAGTGGAACATTTGTACATTGTGTCTTGTAGTGTAAACAAGCAAAGTCGTGAGACACTATGAAGTAGAACAGTTACGAAACTCTATAATGTTGTACGCATTACCGTTTCCATTGCTGACAGCAGTTTATAAGTTATGTTGTTCAATCGTAAGCGAAAGTAACTAACTTACGTTAACGTTATTTCAAAATTCTGAATTTAGTCGTATTTCCACACGTTAGAGATGTGCAGAAAGGATGTAATTGCAGAAGAAATTCTAGGGGTAGTTTTCCCACGGGGCTTAAGGGGGAGGAACTTCATCAAGGCAAAGAGGAAAGGGAGACGTTAAGTTGCGCTCGGCTGAGCATGAAACAGGCGAGAATATTGTCGAACCAAATCTCAGAAGCGAGAGCTCACCAGCCAATCCCTGCAGCCCATTACTTGCTTCTTGTCGAAACATGGTCCACAACATTAATGAAACAAATAAGCATCGATGCATTCGATAGCGCCCCGTGTTTACTCTCTTGTCAGTGCTATTACTGGTGATCTCATTGGGACGACTTTAACTGCCACTCCGCTGTACACATTCATTGCAATTTGTGTATACATAATATTGATAATAACATTAACCAATTATTGATTGTTATTATTCTTAACATTATACTGATATTGTTAACATTAACATAATCCTCGTATTCGGAGTACGATCGTTTTTATTACTTACATTATATTACAGAAATTTGTGTTTACACGTACAAGTATATTCACAAAGTAAACCATACCTCATAATACATGCAAATAGGCTATAAGTGACAAATATATGAAGAACCTCTTACGGTTAATTCTGTAATAAACGTATCAGACATTTGCAACATAAAATGTGCTGAAAAACAGAGCAGATTGGACAGACATAAAATTATTTAAATCTAAAGTAACAGAAGACTACATAAATCCAGTGTCATACCAATGATGACCTACGAATTTGACTGGGGCTCGCCGAAAATTGATAAGCAATCACTAAAAATATTTGGAAAAAATCCTTGAAGAACATCCTTCATAGTTCACTTAATGAAGAAGTAGTCTAGACGTAGAGAATAACGTAGGAATACGATTTAACAAGTGGAGTCAATTAACAATGCGAAATTAAAACGCTTCTTGGGATTTGTTAGTAGTAGTCTATTCCGAAAATGAAAAAAATAAAACCAGTGAAAAAATTGTAATTGTGAGGTAGAAGGAAAAACATACACGATAACCGGAAAATATACCATAGGAATAGAAACTATAAGGTGAAGAACTCAGAAACAGAACGATTGGAGAGAACTGCCGGTGTCTACAAAGTACTGTAGTGCATGAACAGGAAGAAGCAGGTTAACGCCAAATAATACTATAAATAATGGAATGAAAAATATTATGTTATGCTCTCCGCGTACAAGTTTTATTTAAGATATGTCTGTGGTTAATTAATCGACTTTTTCATTTAGCTGAGTGGCATAAACGGTTATATATTTTTCATAAAAATAAACTTTTTTTGTACTTTATAATTCTGGGATGAATCCTTTTTAGTTCATTTTCTCCAAGTTGATTCTTTTTATTTTTGTTGAAAATAAATGTGAAAACAGACGAGTGAGTCCATGTCTTTTATTTTAGAAATAATTTAAGATATGAAATTTTAAGGAAGCGTGTCTGCTGAATGTTATTTAATTGCTTCCCTTTGCTCTCTTAAGTTTATAATACAAGAATTGGGCCATCACTGAGCGTATCATGCTGAATGTTGTCAGTTTCACATATGTTTTTCTTTTGTTTGTGATACTTTTTACGCAATTGATCTTAGATTTGGGTGAAACTAATGAATATTTTTAGACATGTTTTATACTTTACAGTGCAGATTTTGGTACTAATTATGAAGCAAGACACCATTCCTTGTCAATGACAGACTTAATAGAAGAGTGAAGAGAATTGATTTAGCGTCAGTGAAGATTGTAGTGCTAGTGTTGTGATTAATCGTGACAATAGAAAACCTTTGGGTGTTATTGGGTAAAAATTATATTTTATGTATTTAGGCCTAAGAATTAGGTTTAGGAAGAAACTAATGATTGGTCTTTCAGACCAGTTTTAATGGAAAAAAGTACCTACAAATGGAACAAGAGCCTGGAATAAGGAGAGAGAGAGAGAGAGAGAGAGACGAGAAAAATTCCGAGAGGGAAGGTAATAGGGAAACGGAAATATCGAACGTGGGTCAGTAAACTGGCAAAGAAAAACAGTTTCTAAAAAATGGTAGATTCATAAAGGACGATTGAATTTCAAATGAAGCTTAACATTTACTATAATTAGAATCCCACTTGTACAGTACAGAATTATATTCGAAGCTTTGGAAAGAAGTGTGAGGTTGGATAGGACGAGATGGAAGTGTGTGTACTGTGGAAAGCGTGTGCTCGCTACACGTAGTCGTTATACAAGACCTCCCTTTGATATCCTTAGGTGGTCTGCTTTCTGATTGGCCAAACCGTTTCCCCTTGTCTATTTCGACCCTCCACTTCATCCCTTTCAAATTAAACTATTGGCGTTATTGTATGTTACATTTTCCAGTGTTTTGCACTCTGTATTTAAATGTATTATTGCCGAAAAATTTTAAATTTTTATTCCGCATGTGTATGACTGGTTACACGGTTTCTGTCCAGAAACAAATAGGCTATAAACTGAAATTGGAGGAGAAGAAGTTTAACACGACACAGTGATATTCTACTACAATATTTTATTCGTAGTGTATGTGACAGTGTATCATGCAGACACAGTATCTATCACTCATGTATTTTTCCATTCTTTTCACTGTTATGACTTTATAGAACAGCGAAATATTAGCTTTAATATAAAATTAACTCTTAAAAATCGTTGCTCCGAAAGATATTTTAAGAACCCGTTGTGTTCAATAAAACTACATAGCAGGTTAAATATTTGTGATAATACTAGAACTTACAGTTTAATAAGCAGTAGTGTCTTTGATTTCTTATATATTAAGTTTCATGTTGTCTCAGCCTTCCGTATGACGATGGTGAAATCAAATACACCAGCAACGAAGACAGTATTCACAGGAGAATAAATAATAAGTATTGAATGTTATTATCATTAATGTAATATCCTGAACAGTTGGTTTTCTTGATGAAGTAAGTTACAAATCTTGACTATCGGGTAAATTGAGTCTTAATTGGCTAGATTAATGTGAAAGAGAGACAATGTTTTCAGATACTCAAACTTCTTACTTTAAATACTCCAATAAAACAAAATCGTTAAAACTGTTTGTGAGATTAATAATTATATAGGACTAAATATTTCTATTCGTTTCCATATTATTAAAACAGTAATATTAAGTTGACAAACGTTAAGTAAGCAATTAATGTCGTTTTGATTATTATTATAATTAAGTAGAATTAGTACTACTGCTACTGCTGCTGCTGCTGCTGATGCTACTTCTACTACTACTACTACTACTACTACTACTACTACTACTACTACTACTACTACTACTACTACTACTATTACTACTACTACTACCGCTCTATAATATCTGTTTCCACTTATGTGTATATAGGCCTACAGCTCTCTTCCAGTACTTTATTCCTAGTTCTTGTGCAGTCTCCTCGACTCCCTCCTTCCATGTTTTTCTTGCTCAACCTCTTGGCTTTTCCCCATTCACTTGCCCTATAGTGCTCGTTTCGGGTTTCTATGTTGTTCCATCCTCAGTAATAACTGGTCACCTCAAACTTTGTAGTTTAGTGAACTCTGATACACGAAATTCCTTACACTCATGGTATAATTCGTAATTAAATTTGATTCTACAGAGTCCATTATCGTTGACCGGCCCTAATTTCTTCTAAGGATTTTCATTTCAAAGATGTTTGTCTTTTCCTTAGGTCTGTCAGGAACCGCCCATATTTCGGTACGGTAACAAAGAATTGGCCTTCTAACAGTTTTATATAAGCTTATATTTCGTTTTCTAATGCAGAGATCTTTGATTCTAAAAGTTTGTAGCAGGCTAAAGTAATTTTTTCCCAGGGAAATTCTCCTTATTCAAAAACATAATAATAATTATTATTATTAATATTATTGTAATAACAACAACAACAACTTAAAGTTTGAATCATAACATAATTACGTTAAGAGAATACAGTGTGAGTACAAATGTTCGATTAGCTGACAAGATAAAGTGTGGATGAAGGAAAATCAAGTACAGAAAGAAGGATCCAAGCGATTAGTTAAACATAATAAACGAACGTTCACAATTAACTTATTAATAAGCATAATTTTGCACTTACCTTTATTCGTATCAAGTATCTGGAGAAAACGTTTTCACGCTGGTCCTGTGCAAGATCAGATACAAAATGGCCATAAAGTAGACCTATAATTATAATTGAAGTTTTTGAAAAAAGAGAAATATTTTACCGTTAGAAAATATGAATGATATCACAAATATATTTTAGCTGTTTTAATGACGTCTCTTCTAGTCGATAAGACAAAAAAAAAAATGCCACATGTTTATGAAATAATGCAGTATCGAATTACACTTGGTGGCTCAGCCAACACTGGCGAACAATTACTTTTTATTCCTCCGCATTTTCGAATCCCAAACATATACGTATAGTCTTATTTTTAACTGTCCGTACCATATCTAATCTGTTGATTACTAGAGGTGATAATCAGGCGCTTGATGTTGCTATTCACATTCCTAATAGCGGCTCACGTCTTTTACATAATTACCTCGACTTACAACATAGCGAACGTGATGTCTATGGGATCGAAGTGCGAACCGTACTTAACATAAACCAATAACAACCGAATTGTTATAATTATTATTACGTGTAGCATAAACATAATTTTGCATTTTTATGAAAATATCTTATAAATTTGCAGTATATTAGTAATATTTATGATAACTTGTAATAGTAATGCAACATTTACAAAACGCTTATCAGGCCAGTGCTGATATATGCTTTAGAAACCTGGACGATGACAAAAAAACAGCGAGTAACTTCTAGATTGCTTTGAAAGACAGATTCCAAGAACGATGTGTAGAGAAGTTCAAGAAAATGGAATGTCGCGCAGGCGCTATAATTGTGAACTATTCCATCTTTACAAAGAGCCGGACATTGTCAGGATAATCAAAATATACAAGCTAAGGTGGGTTGGACACATAGAGAGAACGGAGGAAGACCAGCCTACGAAACATAGGCTATCTTATGCCAGAAACCAATGGGTAGTAGAGCAAGGGGAAGACCCCGAAGTAGATTCGAATATCAGATAGAGGAGGACCTCAGAAAGCTGAATAAAAGAAACTGGAAAGCCAGGGCACGGAATATGGATGAATGGAGTCGAATCTTTGCCAAGGGTTGTAGACCCACTACTGATGATGATGAATGGGGTGAACAGTGACATGGTACGTCACATTCCTAGCAACTGATAGAAATGAAGGGTTTTATTCGATGTCCGGTTCATAAGACAATAAGAAACTAGCAAGCGGCACTCTTGTATAGAAATGTCTCCTTAGTCGTTTGGAATACCATTGACTGCAATTATCTGAGATGTAAAACGTAGAATGTTGATCAGGTGTTTATATAATTAGAACAATTATATGGGGGGAAATGGCTCAGTAGACCAATGAGTATGGGGCTTGGCTACTCGTGGACGCACCCGCACAATAAAGGTGAGTTTTTCAGCCCCCAGGTCGACTTAGCCTGAGGAAACGAGTATCTGGGATGATGTAAGTAATCGTAATGATGATGATGATAATGATGATGTAAGTATTACTAGGGTAATGATGGGCGGCTGAAGAGTAGTGCTGGCCACACTACCGTCCTCATGTCCCTAACGATTCACATAAGGCATTATGTGATACGATACACTGCCAAACTCCTAGAATGCTGAGGAGGTAAAAAAGGAGCCATTATTATTATTATTATTATTATTTACTAGAATAACTAAGGTCAATGCAAGAAACCGTTCCAACGTTACGTGAAACACGAGGAAGAGACACATTTTACGTTGGGGAAAAACCAGTGTACTGTTTTCTACATATTAATTAAATAATATTTTATTTAAATATTAGTAATATTGGTATGATTAAACAATGATTGTGTTACCTAAATTGTTTAAATACTTAATTTAATTAATTAATATGTGAATACGTAATATATAATTAAGTAAGTTTTAGTGTTAGTAGATCAAGTACATGTCTACTACACAAACACAAACAAACACCCGCACACACATAAATATTAAAATATAACAACCGTTGTCATTCTATTTATTCTGTATTTTTATAACTATGTAATCTCTATATACTACTGTATAATTGTTTATATTAATGTAACTTCTAAATACTCCACGTGTTTTTTAACAGTACATCTTTTATACGTTTTCTGTATAGTATCACTATTACTTGTCATCCTCTGAATCTTCGCCACTTCCGCCTTTATGCTGTGAAAAGGTATTTAGAAGTTTTGTAACACGTGAAACACTTTAAACAGGCAACTAACATCGTACGCTTTTCTCAAAGTGTGGGACAATCCTGCTTTTTCTCATGTTTCAACAATTTTTAAAAGTATTACGGAATAAATAAATAATAGTAAAAAATAAATTTAGATTTTTGTGCTTTACATAACGCAATTGACGGTAATTCAAGATCAGTGTAAAAAATTCAAGCCAACTCATCTCCTTACGTATAGAATTGTCCTACCATTAACTGCGGCTTATACAATCCAAGCCTCTATGGTAAACGAGTAGAGGAAGACTGAAGGCAGACTTGAGTTAGAAATCTCAGTATGTGGGCTGAAAGATTTGTTAACGACAAGTAGCGCCAAAGAAGAAAGTAAAATAAATAGACGTTAGTGAACCTCAACATGACAAACTTGTCACTCATCGTCAGAGATGGAAATTTTGAATCTATGAACGACATTAAACACGTTAATCGTTGACTAATACGCAGGAAAAAATTTTTTTATAATTTCATATCTGTAGGGAATTACCCCAAAAAACATATTGTCACATTAAAGAATCAGATTAAAACTTTAAATTTTTCACGATAACAAAACTAACATTTTATGACATTATATAGGTGAGAAAATTTATTAAGCGCGCGTGTTTGGAGTAGGTACGTAAAATTCACTAAAATAATGATGGCGTTATATCGTCATAAATATTGTAAAAAAGTGACGAGAGAAAATGATTAACCGTTTATTACGCTTTCGATTCAGTGTACAGACTACAATTAGGATATTCTAGACAAAGTTATACTAACCCGTAAAGTTATTCTAGACAAAATTGGGATATTCTAGGAAATTATACAAGTTATATGATTCAAGGCTAGTTTACAACATTCCTTCTATGACCTATCTCTCAGTCAAGCCACTTTGTAGTACTACACACTTAACACTCCGTATCCATAAATGTCTAAGTCACTTAGTATTTCAGAAGTTCTGTACTCCGATCTTTCTGAAGATAGTAGGAGCACTCTCTCTCTCTCTCTCTCTCTCTCTCTCTATCTCTATCTCCTCACTTCTTCTTCTTCGTATGACCTAACGATTCAACAAACATTTGAAATTACTTTGAACACAACTCAGCTCTCGTCAGGACGATAGACACCCAGAATTTGGGGTGATGTAATTGCGGTTCGTTCAACTGCAGCTTTTCGGTTTGAGAGTTGCTCAGTTTCACTGCTACAGCTGTAATGATGCGGAGCGTGCCTGCTAACCATTCAGGATCTTTCATATTAGCACAGAAGCAGCAGCAGCAGCAGCAGCAGTAGCAGTAGTAATAGTAGTAGTAGTAGTAGTAGTAGTAGTAGTAGTAGTAGTAGTAGTAGTAGTAGTAGTAGTAGTTGTTGTTGTTGTTGTTGTAGTACCATAAGGAAAAATATATGAGAAAAGACGTGTTCGTACAGAAAAAACAACTGTGGTTAGGCCTAGGTTAGGCGGTATTACGTATTTTTATTGATGTTAGTAAAAAGAAATGCGTGCTATTGTGACTAAGCTGCTGGGTGTATTGCAAGAGACAGCGCAATGTCCGCAGCTCGTCTGCTCAGCGCACTATTGTTGTTTTACTGTCAGGTAAAGCTTATGAAAGCAAATATTTTTATGAATTCAGAAACACATGTCACGAACATAAGTGTGACGTGAATGAGACAGTATCTTTGTTGGAATGTCTGGTGAAGAGCCGGGGGTACAATGCGACAAACGTCGGTACCTGTCACTTACGACCCCTCGTGGCCGCCCACAATGCGCGTGATCGAGAGCCCTCAAACGTACCGACCGCCACTCCATAATTAATAACCACAACTGCCTGCCTGCTACAGTATCTGACGCACAACAACGTTTCCTGTTTTGTCAACACCAGGCACCAGGGTACGTATGTTTTGTGTCATGGAGGACATCGTCCATATTGTAGTAACACACCTCGGTATACTATAAAAAACATTGTTTACAGTTCCGGATGAACTCCTCTAGATCCTCATGTCGCACGTGATTTGAACAACGTAATATTCGTACGTAGTCTTATTATACAAAAAAAATTGTATACTTGTTACCACGGGAATAAATTTCTACAATACCCGTAAAATCTGGTCAATTTATCCAGAAACTGCCGAGGGAAGAGGAAAACTGAGTGCAAGGAATGGTCGTCTACAACTCGCGCTCACTTGTAGTGTTCTCAGGTGATTGCCTATGACTGCCAATTCGGTCACGTTACGTCCATAGTAAATTACGCTATTTAGGCCTAATATAATTGTCAAGGGCACACTTGTGCTTGTTAAAATAGTAGTGTTCAAATGCTTTTGCATATTTTTCTGTTATGACTTACGTCGAAAGTCTTTTCTGACGAGAAGATTTATTGACTTACAACATTAAAAAAGTTGACATCATCATTCGCTTATGAAGGTAATTGAATAAGTAGTGAATATAAATATGAATAAAAACGAACAATGGAAACATAACAATTAATACTATTACTGCGACTGAAATTGTTAAGATCGAACTGCAGAATACACAAAACGCCTGTAGGCCTACATAAAATAACTACCTGTGATAACGAGAAAGCCCAGTGGAAAAGACTTGGTTAGCATGGTATAGGCTATATTCGTCATGCTGTTCTATGGGTTTGGCTTAAGGTCGAGACTATCCATCCCGTATATCTGCTGTTTGGGCAATACAATAATCTGCCTCACTAACAACGCACGTGGTTAAATGTAGTCTGGTTTTCTCTTACGGTTGTGTGGTGGGGTTATGGGCTGTACCATGGTTAAAAAGGGACAACAGTCTTGTTATTCATTGAGGAATGATGATAGCGATGAGGACCGAGGTGTTTGGAGGCGACTAGTCGGGGAGCCCAAGGCTCATCGTGTGCTGTAGTGCCGGAGAAATGAACGATGTATGTTATAACTTGGAGTTATACGGAGAAGAACTAAGAACTATTTTGCGAAACTACACCGAAGGGGAAACACTGAATGTTTATGATGTAAACAAAACATGTTTAAGTCATAACCGTGAAGAAGATGTCAGTTTAAAGTATTAACAAGTCAGAAAAACCGGTACAACAGGAAAGCAACACAACATACGCTTGAAAAGCCTACGAAGATCATCCATAAGGAATTGACTCACTTCAGTGAAGAAATGGACTCACCACGGTTGACATCTCTCGAATTCGACGAAATCTAAACTACAAGAAGTTGAGCGTAGACTACCCAGTTTAGAGCCTAAACTACCCACTTCTCGCTAAGTTCATAAGGCAGTGCAACATTTGAATATAACGACTAGCCGTAATGAATCATTAGCGTACCAAAATGACGTCGATAACGGTATATCTTTGTGACGTTAACATGCGTGCTTAAAGATTAACACGTTTAATGGACGAAACTTTTCAGTACTATGCAAAATATTTCTATAAACTGTACACCATTCACGATTAAGTAAACGGTATTTTCATAACTTTAATTTATGCGCTTTAGCAAAACTAAACGTGTGAATTGTACATTAAATTTCTGGAGAAATTAAAGTGAAAGTGTACATTTTCCCATTAAAATTTTTTCATGGACTTCGAGCAGGCAGTTCTTTAGACTATTTCCATAGTTTTGCGACTATGGTTGTGACTTTCATTTGGGATAACTGGGATTTTCTGTTCTTTATAGAAAAATGGAGGATGAAATTGGAAAGTGGTTGGGGTAGGCCTACGTGTTCGGTTTGTGTTTTTCGATCTGAGTGAAGTTAGTGGCTGTTTTTTTTTTTTTTTTTGAAGATTCAATGTCAATTAAACCCAATAACGCTAATCTTCATAAGTTTTGTGATTATCTAATTAATACATCATTCATCGAGGATAGTCTGTTCCCGCCAATCATGTGGTCCACAGCCGTCTTCACATTTGTGTGAAACCACTAACGCTTGTAAATCTTTGCAGCCCATTTAAGTGCAAATTTTTATCATCATTATTATCCATACATTTTTCAGTTTCTTCATATTTCAAAAAAATTTATAGGCTATTTAAAAATTTAGAACTTCAGATTTGAACGTTATTTGTAGAAATAATCTGAATGTTAAGTCATCTGCTAAATGGTTTTTTATTGAGAAGAAGTTACAAACTTTTTATTACAAACGTATTTCAAGATTATATTTTGTAAATTGTAAAATATGTATCATATATTAATAGATATTGTCATATAAATGTGTCTGGATGTAAGTTTATTTTTGTAGCTTTTCATTTGTTCTGATATGTATGTATGCAACGTATTTAAAAATAAATGTTTCTAGTATTAGTTACGAGGGCATATTTTTTAAACAATACTTTCCAGAATATTTAGACCCTACTGAAGAAGTTTGAATAACAGTGCGGATCAAATGTATTTAATATAGAAGTGAATACAGTGAACACTATAGGACACAGAAATGGTGTGGCAAAAAATGATACTCTTTCAGTACAAAAAAAACTATGAATGTAGGTCAAAGAATGTAGTCGTCTAGCAACTCAACCATCTCCGTCTAGGAACTCGGATACGACTTTCTAAAAATTTGTAGGCCTATACCTGTTCTGTCTTGTCTAGGAACTTATCTATTCCGATTGATTCGTACTCATATCAAGTAGATGTAGGTTTTAAGTGACTTACGCATAAAGTAATTTACGTTCAAAGATATTATATGACGTAATAACTTTAAATGGTTAATTTAAATGATTTATTCTGCCCCTCAAGACAACGATCAAGACAGGATCCAGTAGCAATTACGCTCAGAATAATTGAGACGATCACCTTAATTTTATTATGATCAGAATTGCTAAATGAAAGCCTTATTACAGAAAGAAATAAAAAGAGAAGAACAAAAATGAAACAAGATCTGTGCAAGCAAGAGTGTAAGGGTAAGCAAAGGACGGAAGTGTAATAACTACAAAACGTTGTAAGGGAGAGAGTCTGAAGGAAGTGATGTCTTGGTTGGCGGGCCGGGGGACGGAGCAGGGGAAGTGAAAGATTTGTTGTCACTGTGGAGGGGCGCGCTCGATAATCCACCCCTGAGTCGAGCGCGTGCTGTTTTCAACGCTTAACCGTCCACCCCCACGCGGTGCATCAAAACTCAGAGCCGACGAAGTGCAACTCTTCACATGAATTCATACACTAACATGTGAGACAAGTTAGGGCCTAACTAGTTTTCCTTATGCTTAATTGTATCATTACTGACAGTTTCCTTACCTCAGACGTCACGTATTATAATCTGATTTGTATGAATTTACAAACAATATTATATCAGAATTACATTTCTAATTATACTTTGTTCACCGAGTGTTTGCAGAAAATATTTCACGCGAATGACGTTGACGAGGGTCGGATTCTATTGTTATCGGTAACATTCCAACGCCCGTTTCACAGCAGTCCGCCAACTCATATTTCCTGTTCGTCACGTTCTGTAGGTACTGTGCGTAAATCTACTGAAGATCAGTTTCTTCCCTGTTTTCACCGTTGAATAACGTGTCATTTGGGTCTGTTTTTACTGTTTAGTTATTATTAATTGCTTGGACTAAAACTGTACAATATGGAGACTCTTTCCCCAATAGCAAGGAACAAACGCGGCAAAGTTATACATAGTGCTAAGAGATTGTGTATAGTGAATAATTTTAAACATTTAAGTACAGAGAATCCTACCATAAAAAAGGACAAGGCCATGGAAAAAGTTGCTGAAATGACCGGTGTTAGCAAGCGGAGTGTTTATAGTGTTATTAATGTATATTTGAAAAACAAAACGTTAGGCTTGAGTGCACCAAAAAATAAAAAATCTAGAGTAGCGGCAGTAGATAAATTGGACGAATTTACAAAATGTGCTATTAGGAGAAAAGTTCACGAATTTTTTTCAGAAATGAACAACCGACAATAAATAAAATTCTGAGTGCAGTTAACAACGATAAAGACTTGCCGGATTTCAAACGGTCTACGCTCTATAAACTGTTAAAATCATTGAATTTTAAATTTCATGAAAGAAGACGTAACATGTTTATCTGTGACAGGGATGATATAGTTGTATGGCGACGGAATTACCTACGCAAAATTAAACAGTTTCGTGAAGAAGGCCGTAAAATTTACTATCAAGACGAAACTTGGGTAAATGCAGGCCATGTCAAAAATAAGGTTTGGCAAGATAAAACTATTAAGTCGCCGAAAGATGCGTTTTTGAAAGGTCTGTCGACAGGACTACGAAGTCCGAAGGGGAAAGGGAGCCGCCTGATAGTTGTGCATATGGGCTGTGAAGAGGGCTTTTTGAAAGATGGATTAATGGTGTTCCAATCAAAGTCTACTGCTGACTATCACGAAGAAATGACCGGGAATGTATTTGAAGATTACTTTCTAGAACTCCTACCTTCCCTGGAAGGTAACTCTGTTGTGGTGTTAGATAACGCACCATATCATTTAGTAAAGTGTGAGAAAATTCCGAACATGTCGTGGAAAAAAAATGAAATAGCAAATTGGTTAAAACAAAAAGGTTTTAATGCTGATAGTAGTTATCTAAAGAAAGAACTTCTTTATATAGTAGAACAAGAAAAAGGAAATTACGACAAATATGTTATTGATGAGATGGCCAAGAAGGAAAACAAGACAGTATTGAGATTACCCCCCTATCACTGTGAGTTAAATCCCATCGAGTTGATCTGGGCTCAAGTGAAAAATCATGTTGCGGCTAACAACACAACATTTAAGCTTGCAGATGTAAAACGGCTGTTGGAAGAAGGGGTGGAAAAAGTAACTGAAGAAGACTGGAAGAAGTGTATAGAGCACGTAAAGAAAGAAGAGGCGAAACTGTGGGAATTGGACAACTTAATAGAAGAAATGGAGAAGAGTGGCCCTTTGATTATAAATGTTGGTAATGATTACACTAGCAGTGACCCCGACTTAGCTATGGAATTGGAATAAACGTAGTTTCCATTGTTGTAAATAGCCCAATGTACGTACATACTGTAGTAGATAGGCTGATGTAAATATTGTAGTAAATGGCATGTTAGTATTATCATAGCAAATAGGCTTATTTTATAATTAATTTCATTGTAGATTTTAGTATTGTGATAGCAAATGGGCCTGCCTATGTTATAATTTTAGTCCGGGGTTCTCCGTACCACAGGTTTGTGATCTAGCCCTGTGGAAGCCTCTTTCCCCTAGCATAAAAAGAGTGACCTCCGACAAGGTGGAGGGCTTGATGTTTCCCTCGGAGGCTTATTAATACTAACGTCCACCGATCACAAAACATCAATTTATTAGATGCTCGGTAGCCCGTGCGCCCCCCGCACGTCCGCCTGTGAACCGGCCTCTACCATTCGCCAGTGTCGTAATAGGCCAACAATTTCTGCAAACACTCGTTGAACAAAGTATACATATTTTAACTGTTAGTTCGATTTTAATAATTGTTCCATTTCGCTGGACACGCTATAACCGTAGCCAATTTATGGCCACTTCATTGTTGCTCAAATTCTGCTCATTTCCGAACTACCACATTTCCAAAGTAACCTGACTTATGTTGTTATTGTTCCCGTACAACTATATCTGCTTGACAATCATAAGAAGCGTTTAGTTTTTATTTATTTTCTGAGGATTATCATCACCTCTGATAATTATTGCTGATGTTATTTTGAACGATTTTCAGTTATTTTCATACTATCAGTATGTTCAAGTGGTAGAAACTGGTGTGTTTCTTAGTCGGCAAATGTCTGTTAAAATGAAAACTGACATAGGTTAAGCAAAAGACATATTTGTAATCACAGTATCACTGCTAATGTCTGTAATACGTAGTAACACTACGTATAAAGTTGAAAGCGTTAACATAGAAAGCGTATGTTTTTTTTTTCATTTCATAATGTTACACATAATTCGATTTATGCAAATATTTTAAAAGAACTAGAAGTCTTTGCAAGTTTTACCGAATCAATAAATATGTATTGTGTGGTGTTTCTTAATAAATTATCAGCCCACTAGTGTAATGCTGAAGTAGCGCCTAGATTCCCATAACTACAAAAGAAGAGAGTTAGAAAGATTGAGGTACGAAGAAACAAAGGCAACGAACCTACGAAAAGGCAAGTGATCAATAAAGTTGCCAAAGAGTAAAGTGCGAAGTGGACATCGAAGAGAACAGCTTTAAAAATGTAATGTACTAAATGGAAAACATTACACGGGTCAAAATATAAGACATGAAGCAAGAACAATTAAAGAGGCTGTAAAAGTCAAAGACATGAAGTACGCAACGATTGGTGTGGCTGCCAAAAGTTAAGCATGAAGCACAAACATTTAATTCAGCTGCCAAAGTGTAAGGCATAAGATATGACGCACGCAACGATCAATGTAGTTATCAAAATGTAAGACAGAAGACACGGTGTGAGGAACGACCAATGTAGCTGTCAAAATGTAAGACATGTAGCACGCAACGACCGGTGGCACTGGCGTAGTGTACGACATACAGCGTGCGACGATCAATGTAACTGTCAAACTGTACGACATGTAGCACGCAACGACCGGTGTGACTGTCAAAGTGTACGACATACAGCGTGCGACGATCAATGTAACTGTCAAACTGTAAGACATGTAGCACGCAACGACCGGTGTGACTGTCGAAGTGTAGGACATAGAGCGTGTGACGATCAATGTAACTATCAAACTGTAAGACATGCAGCACGCAACGACCGGTGTGACTGACAAAGTGTACGACATACAGCGTGTGACGATCAATGTGACTGTCAAACTGTAAGACATGTAGCACGCAACGACCGGTGGCACTGGCGTAGTGTACGACATACAGCGTGCGACGATCAATGTAACTGTCAAACTGTACGACATGTAGCACGCAACGACCGGTGTGACTGTCAAAGTGTAGGACATAGAGCGTGTGACGATCAATGTAACTATCAAACTGTAAGACATGCAGCACGCAACGACCGGTGTGACTGACAAAGTGTACGACATACAGCGTGTGACGATCAATGTAACTGTCAAACTGTAAGACATGTAGCACGCAACGACCGGTGTGACTGTCAAAGTGTAGGACATAGAGCGTGTGACGATCACTGTAACTATCAAACTGTAAGACATGCAGCACGCAACGACCGGTGTGACTGACAAAGTGTACGACATACAGCGTGTGACGATCAATGTGACTGTCAAACTGTAAGACATGTAGCACGCAACGACCGGTGGCACTGGCGTAGTGTACGACATACAGCGTGCGACGATCAATGTAACTGTCAAACTGTACGACATGTAGCACGCAACGACCGGTGTGACTGTCAAAGTGTAGGACATACAGCGTGTGACGATCAATGTAACTATCAAACTGTAAGACATGCAGCACGCAACGACCGGTGTGACTGACAAAGTGTACGACATACAGCGTGCGACGATCAATGTAACTGTCAAACTGTAAGACATGTAGCACGCAACGACCGGTGTGACTGTCAAAGTGTAGGACATAGAGCGTGTGACGATCACTGTAACTATCAAACTGTAAGACATGCAGCACGCAACGACCGGTGTGACTGACAAAGTGTACGACATACAGCGTGTGACGATCAATGTGACTGTCAAACTGTAAGACATGTAGCACGCAACGACCGGTGGCACTGGCGTAGTGTACGACATACAGCGTGCGACGATCAATGTAACTGTCAAACTGTACGACATGTAGCACGCAACGACCGGTGTGACTGTCAAAGTGTAGGACATAGAGCGTGTGACGATCAATGTAACTATCAAACTGTAAGACATGCAGCACGCAACGACCGGTGTGACTGACAAAGTGTACGACATACAGCGTGCGACGATCAATGTAACTGTCAAACTGTAAGACATGTAGCACGCAACGACCGGTGTGACTGTCGAAGTGTAGGACATAGAGCGTGTGACGATCAATGTAACTATCAAACTGTAAGACATGCAGCACGCAACGACCGGTGTGACTGACAAAGTGTACGACATACAGCGTGTGACGATCAATGTGACTGTCAAACTGTAAGACATGTAGCACGCAACGACCGGTGGCACTGGCGTAGTGTACGACATACAGCGTGCGACGATCAATGTAACTGTCAAACTGTACGACATGTAGCACGCAACGACCGGTGTGACTGTCAAAGTGTAGGACATAGAGCGTGTGACGATCAATGTAACTATCAAACTGTAAGACATGCAGCACGCAACGACCGGTGTGACTGACAAAGTGTACGACATACAGCGTGTGACGATCAATGTGACTGTCAAACTGTAAGACATGCAGCACGCAACGACCGGTGGGACTGTCAAAGTGTACGACATACAGCGTGTGACGATCAATGTAACTGACAATCTGTAAGACATGCAGCACGCAACGACCGGTGGGACTATCAAAGTGTAGGACATACAGCGTGTGACGATCAATGTGACTGACAATCTGTAAGACATACAGCACGCAACGACCGGTGGGACTGTCAAAGTGTACGACATACAGCGTGTGACGATCAATGTAACTGTCAATCTGTAAGACATTCAGCACGCAACGACCGGTGGGACTATCAAAGTGTACGACATACAGCGTGCTACGATCAATGTAGTTGTCAAAGTGTAAGTCACGAAAATAGCAACTGCTTCGGTTGTACAGCTTAAACACGTACAAATCTTCGTGTATTTATTTTCAGACTGACAAAATACGCAGCAGTCAGTGATGTAGCCAAAGTGTAAGAAACGAATCTCCCACTGATCAATTCAGCTGTCGAAATATAAGGCACGGAGAGAGCAGCGATCAATCACATCTGTCAAAGCATACGTGCGAAACGTAGCTATCAATGCAAGCAAAGTTTTAGACTGGAAGCTCGGAGGAATCAATGTAATCGTGCGCCAGCGTGTGTTTATTAATTACATGCAATGGTACAATGTTATTGCAAACACGAATGAAATATATATTATGAAGGAATTAAATAGCTCTTGTATAAAAGTGTATAAAACACCTAACTAAACTATTTAGCGAAAATCTTGCACCATATAGGCTTATATCTATAAAAGGATTGCTAAAAATTCTGTCATAAAACGTGGCAGAAAATGTAGATTATGTTTTTAAGATTATATTCCATTTGAAACAAGAAAGAGGAGGGGGACACAGACAGATAACAACCAGAGTAGTGTTGATCTACGTGTAATAAGTATTTTCTTAAATTACGTATTCACACAATGCAAGTAAAGGTTATAAACACATACAGTCTATATAACATATTAAACAGACTCTTGTGTGTGTGTGTGTGTGTGTGTGTGTGTGTGATGAAAGTTTATGAATGTTTAATAAACGTGATGAGGATTGCACCTAACTTGTCGGGAGTTCTATAACAAACAGAAACTGACTACGCAGCTCTGTGTTTCGAAGGCTACAAAAATAACTTCCAAACTGATATTTAAATCATAACAGCTGCCATTCTCGAGTGTCACTAACAGACATCGAACATAGGAAATTGAATGGATTGGGCATTAAACACGTAGACGAAGAATTTTTGTAAGTTACAACATGAAATTAATGTAAAGTGATGATAATTGAATTCTTACCTTTGGTTGCCGATAAATAACAAATGTCCTTCCACGTTTTACAACTACAAGGTTTATAGCTTTTATTCCCAAGGTACATACCACGTTTGCAGGTTTACTACTGTCGTTCATCTTTGGATGTAAAGCATGTAAGCCGTCATATCTCATATTAAACTTAATTTTAACTTTTGTACGTTTTATTTAAGGGTTTGTAACTTATATAGCACTAATATAATACTAATATAAGCATAAAGGGAATAATCACATAGCACTAATATAATATAGAATTCTACGAACAGTTTTTGTAATGTAGTGTAGAAAAAATTGTGGATTTTAACGTGTGACAAAATTGAAAGTACGATTTACCGAGTTCTGATGCACCCCACCGTTTTCAACCCCCGCAGCGTTTGCGAGGGAGCTGTGTGTGGATACCAAAAATCGGTTGGCTACGATTTGAGTGGCGGCTCTTGAAACTTCAGCATGGGGAGGCGACGTCATACTAGCAGCTTATCTTCGCACAAGTTATTGCTCACAAAGAACCTTTGTAATACGCGCTCCGAGTAAGACATCCAAAACTTTCTATGAGGAAAGTTGCTTTGATAAAAGTCGCGGGTTCCAGAATACTTCGTATTTACTACATCGCAAGGCAAACACACTCTAGGCCTAATCTATTTCACGGTATTAGTACAAGTACATTTACGAATTTGTAAAACTTAGGATTCTATATTGTCAAAAAACGCTAAATATGTATTAAAGAAAGAAAGGAAGTCTTCCACTAAGGTAACATGGATTCTTAGTACCAATATTTGTGTACATAAAATCCAAATTAAAAGGACTTCTCTATTAATTTAACCATAAGTTTTAATTTGCATAACTTTATAACTTTGTAAATTATTATGTAACTGTGTAAGTATATTGTTAACTTGTATAGAATATAGAGTCTGTTATCATACCATAATTTACATTTTCATAATTATTATTAACTTGTGTTACCAACATTTGAATTTAAATTAAAACAAATAATTGCTGGAAGAAATTACAGAACAGTTGCTTACTTGCGAACTGCATTATAACCAAGTACAATAGAGTATTTTAATGAACCGTTTGTGCCAACAATTCTGCAAAATATAATTTAAAGTATACAAGTATACGAATAGAGTAACCACGTATTTTTATTTCTAGAGAACACTATACAATTTTGTTATTTGTGTTGTCTCAAGAATTAAGGAGAGAAGTAGTCTATCCGATACACAGATCGATGTACAAATCGGATTATCGTCTAAACTGTATAGCACACTTGTTACTCATGAATATATTAACATCGTCATACTGTATATTGTTTTAAATCAGCGACACACGAGAATCGTAGTTGGTGAGGTGACATTTTTGAAATCCGGAGTCATGGTGTTGGCCAGATTTTAAAATGTCTTCTCCTTTGTTCAAGTGTTGCTAAATTTACTCCCTTATTCAGATATCCGAAGCCGTTTTCATTAGCATAATATTATTTTCAAAACATTGATTATCAGTAGTGCTAGTTCGTCTTTTAGACTAATCGATCTAGTACGATTTTGAGTACATAATACCCGTCATAAGTGATTCCATGCCTTAGTAAGTCCTGTATACTAAGATCTGTAAAGTTTCCGTTTTATTAAATTTAAATAGCAAATTTTTAATCCCCGACGAATCTTTAACAGGTGTGATTTTACAGGAGTTTCTATTATTTACAAAATGAAATTGACCTGAGTTAAAACAACAGTGTAAATACTCAAATACTGTAGATATGTGTACAGGTACATATACGTTTCATGTGATATGGGACTTTTGGTCACGCTATGCTTTGTAAGAGCTTTTTATTACCACAAAACGAGCAAATAACGTGTAAACGGTGTTCACTGCTACATTGGTCTTATAATACGTAGATAATTTGCGTAAAATTAGCGGTGTTCATGAGCCCAGATAAGCAGAGAGTGGAGCTTTGAGGTGGCCAACAACAGACCGCAACATCGTCCCCCTCCCTCCGACGCTACAACCCTCAACATTTCGCTAATCCAGCGCCTACTGCTTTGCAGTGATAAACATAACAACGATTTGAGTGCAACCGATAAGAAGTAATCACTTTTCTACAATTCGTTACCAAAGCGAGCGACTCGTTAACCTTTGATGTGTGTAAACACAGTTTTTGACATATGTCCTAACTAAACTGTACGCGAACCAATTATTTTTTGCGCACAGAAAATTCTTTGTAAGTTCAGTGTTAAGTACGCAACGACGCGACGATGGGAGGGTATATGAATCCACCAGATGGTGCCACTTAACATCGAAGCATTGCCCTGTCGATAGCCTACACGATGAATGGGCGCAGTTTCGTAATGTCACAGCTGAGTGGGAAAAGTGTTCAGGAAAAACGTAAATTACGTCGATCATGATTTGATATTACATTGCTGCACTTTCTTACGAAAATTCAGTAGAAACTGTGTAACTAAATAGTTGAATAAACAACCACATTTCACACGGGTCTCACGCGAAACTGCGTTTGATTCATTTTTAATGGGGAGCAGACTTTAGCACCATGTACTCTAGAATTGCAACTAAAATTGTTTTTTGTTTTAAGTGGCGGGAGCCAGCACAGCGGTTTCGTTTGTGACTCATAATCACAACGGTGATGCTGCGATCGTAAGATAATGTAAAACGTATGGTAATGTTATCGACACGCAACTCGTTTCTTATTCTGTTATGCATATTATCGTGCAAAATAATTAGGCCTACTATTTCAACGACTTACAGTGACTTATTTTTATAAAACATGTAATTCATCATAATTCCGACAATCATCAATGTTATTATTATTATTAGAAGTAGTAGTAGTAGTAGTAGTAGTAGTAGTAGTAGTAGTAGTTAGCAACAGCAGCAAGAGTATTTAATAACAAAGATTTTAAACATTTAACAAGTTTTTAAAATGTTTATAATTTAATAAGTCTATACGGTTAATTAATTTTCATTAACAATTCTTTTCTTTAATCTGTACTCATTATTACTCTGTGTACAGAGAAGTTTAAAATAAGATTGAGCGAATGTTACACAATAACTGAATGACATGGTGTGCAGGTGATATGTGCAATGCATCTTCAAACAAGAGTGTTTGTGGAACGGACCCAGGGAGCGGGACAATGTTTACTTAGATCCCGCCACCATGTTGGGCAAATACACATATAATTGTAATGTTTGTTATTCTGTATCCACACATAAAGCAATTTATTTTCTTTTAAGAGAGCATCAAGCTCATAATATTTGTACAACAAAACTTTTCCTTCTAAAAATATCATTTTTAACACATGTTTTTGCTAATTATACACTATGCTGTAATAAATCCGAAATGTAGTTTACACCTTATTGGTGTAGGCCTATTACGTTATTTGTAAAATACAAAAGTCTAGTTACTATAAAATACAAATGACGTTATATTCAAACTTAATTTTTTTTAGTTAGTATCGTAGTGTCTTTATTGTTAATGAAGTACAAAATCAACGAACAATTGTTGATGGAAGATGCAGAGTTTGTTGAAACATTATTTATTACATGTAAAGTGTTAAAACATGTTTAAAATATAATAGGCTACTTGTTAGTTAATTAAGTAGTAAAACGGGAAGAAACTGACAACAAATTTGATTTCAATTAATATTTGAGTGAAATAATTATGTCTGAGAGGGAAGGGGTATCTCCGCCAGGTTGTTCTTTCATATCAGTGTCGTAAATGCGTTTCCAGATATTAATAAATCATTCGTTACTTAATGTCCCGTAAATACATTCTAATTTTGATCGGTATTAGAAATTTTTCGACGGTAAATAATATTTTATTTAGACCTTTAGGATGACAGTAGACGTGTTTTACATAACCGTCGTGGAATACAACGGTGCAGACTACAAGACATAACTTAAGTTTTGTCACTTCGAGATTATAACAACCATACAAAGGAAGAAATACCATTTGGTGCCAACAGTAATTTCAAACAAATCAGGAAATTTTACAATTGACACTTCCAGTGTCGAATTAGTTTCTCTAAATATGAAAATATACTGTACATCATTGAAAATTTACATAAGGTTTTTAAAGTCTAAACCTTCAGTTTCTGAATTTCAATGCACTATTCTACAAATTTTTTAATAAAATTCCTGTTAAAAATTATTGGCATAACATATTTAAAAACTCATGCTAGATGTGAGTCGGTCAAAGTTTTTCGTGTACCTCTTTCGTCTGGTGTTTCGGAAAACATCTGTTCACACAAAGAAACATATGTTTCATAGTTTGCTAAATGTACAAAGAACATTGAACTGTATACCAAGAATGGTTCAACTTGTCCTTCTGAAACAATACGATAAAACTGAATGATGCCATAGCAGCTTTTTGAAAAACTTGTCTTTGAGAAAAAATTTCTGAAAATCCGTTAGCATATTTTTTAACAAATGCCTCACGTTAGTATTGTTAGAAGCGTGGAAGGACTGTTGATTAATATTGCTACTCTGTAGTTTTAGGCAAAAAATGGAAACTAATGACGTAACATTCCATAGAGTGCAGTTATGATTATTCATAATTCATTTATTTTTCTCATTCGTTTTTTCTGTAAATGAAAATTGGGCGGAGCAGCACATAATTATTGACAGCGGCGAGAACTAAGAGGATGGAAGGTACGAGTCGCCATCTACAGTCGCTGACGATATGAGACCGAAGACCCCATCCCATCGTCGAAGTACGCTTCGCTTGACCTTCCATCCAGCACAGCTTTCTGTCAGACTCAGATACATCTGAAGAATTGCCGTTATCTCATCGCGCCGGAAACCTTCACTACTCATAAAAATTAAGTACATACGAAAAAATACATAGGTTAATTTTCTTTGTACTAATTTCCGTGTTGTTAACAGTATGCTTGTAAGCACTATTTACTATAATACTCGCTGCGTTGAACACTACCTCATTTAAACATTGAAAGGACGCAATCATTGTAATTTACACATTGATTTTATCGTTCAATAACAAGCTCCTTCTTGCTTAGATCTTTTCGTCCGAACCAAAATTCATAGTATTGAGGTTTAACGTATGTGGGCAAATGAAAATAAGTAAAATATGAGTCTGCAGGGAAATGAAAATAATACTTAACCAAGAAAATAATATAATATTTAATTATCTCATGTCTGTTTGTGCTTGGTCACTGTCGACGTCCATCCGTTTGCGATTAGCTTTGTTTCCGTAAGACAGATATTTTATACTAATACTAAGCATTAGTATACTTTAACTCTATAGTTTAATGTAGGCCTAATTATACTTCAAGATGTGTGTCCTGTAAACTGTATAGTGTAGCTCATACAAAATAATAAAGCTATATTATTAACAGCTAACTTTATATTTTTAATAAATATCTGTAACACCTACATTTCGCAACATGTAAAGCTTATGCAGAAACATATTATGGCGCGCGCGCGCGCGTGTGTGTTCAAATACTTGTTCCTAAAATTATTATCTTGATATACGAATTGCTTAATATAATATTAGTTTGCCCGATAAGGGCGCAATAGGCTCCATCCTGAAGTAATACGCTAAGTGGTTCCAGGATGGATATGAATGCCTGAATTAGAGGTGGGTTTTTTAGTGGGTGAGAGTCCCACACACCAGAGGAAGCACGGGTCCTCTGACGGCGCATAAAGCATTTTTTCCTCTTAAACAAAAACAAAAATTAGTTTACAATCAAGATTTTTTTCTTACTTCGGTACATGTTTCAGCCATCAAGCAGTCTGCCCATCGTCAACCACATAGTTTTTAATTTTTTTATTTAAAAAATAATATGGCTGACGATGGACAGATTGCTTGTTGTCCAAAACACCTACCAAGTAAGAAAAACAAATGTTGATTTAAACTATTATTATATCAAATTTTATATATTATTTATATACATATAAAATAAAAGAACATACAGTAGCGGTAATTCTTTATATTCGTTAATTGTAATTAAATATAGTAATTTTTTTCCTGTTAGTGTCATCAGATCAAGTCAACCCGATGTCAGCTATGACTACAATAGTTACGTAGCCGACTGGTTACTTAAATTTAAGTGTATACATTTAAACGTATGTGTCTAGCGTTAATATCTATATATTTTATGTAATCAAACAAGTTTTACTATCAAAATGTGGTTCACATAACCATAGTTTTGGTTTTGTACGCCGTATACTAGAACTGTTGAATAGATAATTGTATTCGACGACAATGTGTCGTCCATAGGGCTTCAGGACGGTGCAAGTTGTAGACTGACACTCGATTGTTTTCGCTTTATTTCTAAGAATGTCTTCTTGTTGCAGTTTTTTTAATGTGGCTCTCTTCAGCCTTGTTAATCCACTTCTGAACTTTGTATAAAATTCACTGTTTAGTACAACTTCCATTATCCGGACCTCAATCATTCGAATTTCCAGTTAACCCGAATCGTGTACCGAACAGCACAGTGCTCTTTCTTACCTTTCCACACTCCGGTATACAATAGGCTTACACATGGCCGGCTCTAGTAGAAGGCCGGAATATTAAACGTGGCAACGTTGCGTCTGAGCATAGTGTAATAAAAAAGTTTAAGTAAACATGTTATATTTTGATTTAATTTCATAGCATTACTAAAAACCATGAGTAGGGGTATTTATAGCTAAATCTAAATTATAGGCCTAGGTCTGTGCCTTAGCACTTAGTACTATACGTTTAAGTTGAAGAAATTAGTGAATTAGTGTTAGGCCTAATTAATTAATTTTATTCAAATTATTGAATTCGTATCATATGAATGAGTTAATTAGTATATTTCTTAAATAATATAACAGTATTTTACATAATAAACTTTTAATTTGCAAAAAATGAAGAGTTATAAAACTGCTGTTAACCGGAAATTAAAAATGATGAGATTTGATTATTGGAATACATGAATTAAGAGATCGTCTAGTCGCCCTCAAATATCAGCTGGTTCCAGTGTTGCCACGTTTAATATTCCGGCCTTCTACTAGAGCCAGCCATGGCTTACATTATCAATAAATTCCATTCCATTACATAAAGAAGCATTTCAATCTTTAGAAGTGGCATTACGGTGTTACGAAAAACAAAATGAGTTCGGTTCAGTTCAATTCTAAGCATAGAAACGTGTGTATGATTTGGCGGTAAGGGAAGGAGTAAACGGTTAAACAAAAAACAGAAGAAGCTTTCCGACTTTTACTCCTTAAGCCTTAATGTTCTGTTGTGTTACAGGTAGTCAAGTCAACAGCGGAGTTACACTTATTTGCAATTTATTCATAATTTTACATTTTTCCAATATTGTACTGTATTTTACATTAACTATTTTAATTTAGAATTACTTAGATTGTTCTGTCTACCAAAATGTTATGGAAATTAAATTTTTAAACAAATTACACTAACATACACACTACTAGTGGGCCTATATTTATAAATTTTTGTATTTTTACTTCCCAATGGTTTTACCGTTATCCGGACGAATTCTGTTTCCAGTTAATCTGAATAATCGAAGATTTTACTGCATTTGAAAACGCGTTAATTAAACTCAGGTAAATTTTTAATTTTGAACAGACCATATAACGCTGAAGAGCTTGTGCGTAAAATAACGTAGATAAAATATCATTGTTTTTTTAAATGTAACATTGTAAGAATTAATATACGTGGCCATGTTATAATTTGATGCAACATTGTTTGGGGTCGTAAAGGTAATCTCATTGTTTATGGACCGTACATATCGGCGGACACAACAACGTAGCCTTTTATAATGAACAGAAACAAACGACGGCAAGAAATTCTTATTTTATGGCGATAAAACAGACATTAATGTTAATATGGGGAAACTATTTGACACACAAATTTAAAACATTAACAACAGCACTGTAAAATGTATGCACAATAAATTTACTACACTTACAATTATATTAGCATTCCAGAGAGTCAATGTTTGTTGTGCGTTTAGAGAAAGATCACGGAACTTCTTTGGTTAGGTCTATGTCGTCTTCAGTGATTATATGGGTGTAATGAGCTCTTAGTTCTCGGTGAAGGTATTTCTTTATTCACTTAATGTAACGTTTAACCCAAAATGCGCTTATTAAAAAAAATTGGGAATATTGGTCATCTGTTTGTTATGTATAATAAAATCTGTCAGCTGAATCGAATTGTTTTAAATGAAAAACACTTGGTTGTTTGTTTACGTCTGCCTGCTAAATGAATCCATTAACTTATGGAGAGCACCGATTATTATCTGGTGCCTTACTCCAAGCCAATATTTCACTGTTTTGTTGAAGATGACTTCTTACTGTAGTTTCATTTTACTGTATTTTGCTTTTGATAATATCCTGCTAGTATAATCTACTCCGTTACAAGGAAAATCTCACATTTTAGGTATACTACACTTAGCTGAGTACAGTAAAAAGGCTTGGACAGAAGGATTGAATATTTTATTAAAAAAATGATTACCGTCAATGAGTAAAACATTCAGTGAACAACGGAACTGAAATTGTCTGTTCTAGGCTATTGTTTCAAAACACGTCTGACAAATCCTATTCCCTCGTCGCATGACAGTAAGGAATCAGTGGAGCGAAATCAACGTGGGAAACTGTAGACATGTGTTTAAGAAAACAGATGTAATAACTAAACAGCAATAACACGAACACGTGGCTTTAGGATAACTAAGTACCCTCCTCGACAATGGACTTTAATTGATTTTAAATCTGTATCGTACAATTTGTGATACAGCGAATCCCGCTTGATACGGGGATTATAGCTGGTGTTGCGCCTAAGGGTGGGCGTTCGTTCTCTAACCCCCTCACTTCATTTGTAATAATAACTCAAGCGTCCCCTTTTTATTTTGTTTTCATATCGTACATTATTTCAGACACACGAAATAAACGCTCAGCTCAGCCCAGCAATGTTTTGATTCTGTATCCCGCAACGCAATTGGTCTCACAAGAAAAAAATTTGTGAGACCTATTTTATTTTATGCGGTCATGTACATAAATATGCAATAAAGTACTTAGTGAAAATTAATGCAAAAATTACAAAAAAATGGTATCTGAATGGAAATAAAAATACATTATATTTGTCAATAGATAATAGTTTGTAATAAATAATATATTTACAATAAATTACAAATAAAATACAAATTATGGTTAATAAAATAACGAAAGTTTATTTACTCATTTTAATTGTAAATCTTCTTCTTCTTCTTCCAGTGTTACCGAAGCTCTACTGCAGTAGTACTAAACCCTGGACTCCTTCAACCTTTGCCTCCAATGATAACAATCTAATCCCGCCCCCGCCAAAACATTCTTATCGTCTAGTGGAACACTGTCCCAACAACGAATTCTCGTCCTTGTTCTTCGTCCGGCGCCCATCATCTGCCTTCATTACTTTTTTGGTATTTGAATGCTACTCGTTCGCTCTAGACTTCCTGCCCATATTAGACGTTGTAGCCTAATATAATTTAAAATTCTGAGGTTCTTTGTTCGCGTCAGCTTTCTTAGTTCGTTTTGAATCTGAAACGTAATTCTCTACGCCATCCGTCATTCTCTCTAGCCTCGCCAAATAAATTTCTTACCAGACCTACTCTCTGCTCAAATATACCCAGCAACAATTCAGTCTTCTTTGTAGGCCTAAATCCGTAAGTGACAAGAGGTCATATTATCGTTAAGTATAAGTTTAGAGTTTCGTTGTACCGACGTAGACACCACACAGAATCTGAGAGAATAATACAGTTATCTGATAGCTAAAATGTCTGAAAACCTCGATTTGTCTATTGTAAGGTGAATTATAATTTTAATTACACTCTAGAAATCTTTAAAATAAACTAGCTATTAAGAAAAACTAAGCTCAAAATGTGCAGTACAATCATTTGCCCATCTAATTACTTTCTTATATCGAGCGTCAACTAATAAGAAAACTAAAAATTTTAAATTTTTACAGGAAAAATTGTAAAAAAATAAAAAATACTGCAGTCGCTGTGTATGCCAGACCGCTTCGGCGTATACGGTCCATGCTGTCGTACTGTGGGGAGTGGTGGGGAGCGCTTATTCTTACGCTGGTGTAAGAGTTTCAATAATGTAGTACATTATCTACGAACAAAGAATTGTTTTTGGTATAGTTTTAACAAGTACACAAGCGCTTAACTCAGAGTTTTCAGCATGCTCATGAACGTTTGGTTGATAGATAAAATACTTACTTCCCTAAACACTATTCCTGTGTGTAACTCAGCACACAAGCAACGATGTCAGCTAAGAACCAAAAGACCAAAAGCGACTTCATCACCTAAAAATGTAAGCAAAAATCTTAAAAGGACGTGTCAATATTTCATACCGTAGGAGTTTACCTTAGCTAAAATGTACAACATGTTTTGCTACGTGTTACCCCCCGTACCACCTCAAAATTTTGACGTACCGATTACAAACATTTACTTTACGCAAGGTATTTAAAGATAAAGGTAGCCAGAGGTTAAAGATTCGAACATTCGATGAATAGGATACAAACATTAACAATAAAAATAACATTAAAACAATAAATTAACATTAAAAATAACTAATACAAAGCAACGTGAAGAAGCTAGCTTTTGTCATTAGATTGCTGATGGATTACTGAAGTCAAACGTTTCACTGCTAAAGTTGAACTCGAGACAGTTTAACCCCTATGATAGCAGTTTAACAAGAAAACTGAAAGAACCAAACCGTTTGAGTCGGTACACACGGTACACACGTTCTACGGTCGGTCGCTTTCGTACAACACATAGCCTACAACATTTTACACAACAACAACAGACAAATGTTCCTTGATATATATAATATATGGTGTGTATCTCGCTCCAGCAATAATTTACTAAGGCAAGTTAATAATTATACTCAATCCTTAGTGTTGTATTTATTTTCTGTTGGATCACTACTGTATTCATACACATAGTTGGAACAGGTAGCCAGTAACATTACTGAACGACTTTCAAGTTGATATAATAGATCCATAATTCAGTTCCATAGTTATGATCCGTTGTTTTGTGACCCAAAGGTATGAAAGGCCAAAATCCATCAGTTACTTTTAGCAAAATGTGGGAAGAAAGTTTTAACGCAATGCAATGTCTGACGACAACGCTGGCATTGACATTGACATGGTTCAGTTGAATAGACCAGTGTTCCGCAACCTTTTTACTTCCATATTCCTTAAGGAATGGAAGTATGGTGATGGCAAAAAAAATCGTGTTCGAGATTATTGCAGATTCTGATTCTACTACACTCAAAACATGAAAAAAAGTCGTTTTCCGAAAAGTGTCTGTGTGTCTGTCTGTCTGTCTGTGTGTCTGTGTGTCTGTCTGTCTGTCTGTAGATTTTTTTTCTATGGCAAACGATAACTGCCGCAAATTCAAACAGAATCAAATAATTTTTTGCATACAGCCCGGTTTTGCAGAGTTCTCGCGACCTATTGTTTTTGGTGAAGATCGGTTGAGGGAAAGGGGTAGTTTACCTGCAACGGTTTTTTTTTAGCAAGGGTAATTTTGTTTGTTTGGCAAACGATAACAGCCGCAAATTCAAACAGAATCAAATAATGTTTCGCATACAGCCCTGAATTGTAGAGTTCTCAAGACCTATTGTTTTTGGTGAAGATCGGTTAAGGGAAAGGGGTAGTTTACCTGTAACGTTTTATGTTTTAACAAGGGTATTTCCTATGGCAAACGATAACAGCCGCAAATTCAAACAGAATGAAAAGATTATTTGCATACAGCCCTAAATTGTAGAGTTCTCAAGACCTTTTGTTTTTGGTGAAGATCGGTTAAGGGAAAGGGGTAGTTTACCTACAACGTTTTTTTAACAAGGGTATTTTCTATGGCAAACGATAACAGCCGCAAATTCAAACAGAATCAAATAATTTTCTGCATACAGCCCTGATTTGTAGAGTACTCAAGACCTATTGTTTTTGGTGACGATCGGTTGAGGGGAAGGGGTAGTTTACCAGCAACGTTTTTTATCATGCGTATTTTCTATGGCAAACAACTGCCGCAAATTCAAACAGAATCAAATAATTTTTTGCATACAGCCCTGATTTGTAGAGTACTCGCGACCTATTGTTTTTGGTGAAGATCGGTTGAGGGGAAGGGGTAGTTTACCTGCAACGGTTTTTTTTATCAAGGGAAATTTTTTTTTTTGGCAAACGATAACAGCCGCAAATTCAAACAGAATCAAATAATGTTTCGCATACAGCCCTGAATTGTAGATTTCTCAAGACCTATTGTTTTTGGTGAAGATCGGTTAAGGGAAAGGGGTAGTTTACCTGCAACGTTTTTTTAACAAGGGTATTTTCTATGGCAAACGATAACAGCCGCAAATTCAAACAGAATCAAATAATGTTTTGCATACAGCCCTGATTTGTAGAGTACTCAAGACCTATTGTTTTTGGTGAATATCGGTTAAGGGGAAGGGGTAGTTTACCTGCAACGTTTTTTTATCAAGCGTATTTTCTATGGCAAACGATAACAGCCGCAAATTCAAACAGAATGAAATAATTTTTTGCATACGTCCCTGAATTGTAGAGGTCTCAATGACTTTCGATTTTGGTGAAGATCGGTTAAGGGGAAGGGGTAGTTTACCTGCAACCTTTTACGTTTTAACAAGAGTAAAGTACTTGAAAATTTATTTAAACTTTTTGAAACAATGGTAATTGTTAAAAATAAAATAATTTTGTTGCCAGGCAATAAAATTATAATTTTTTCATTTTAATGTAATATAATATTTTTCATTTAATACAGCAATAAAAAGGCAGGTAAGACACAGCCTGGTTGTTTGGCTGAAAATGATTTTAAATATAAATCTTAGAATATGGAAGTCATGTATGGTTCTCCATACCGATATTTTACTTCCATATTCCTTAAGGAATGGAAGTATGGTGATGGCAAAAAAAATCGTGTTCGAGATTATTGCAGATTCTGATTCTACTACACTCAAAACATGAAAAAAAGTCGTTTTCCGAAAAGTGTCTGTGTGTGTGTCTGTGTGTCTGTCTATCTGTCTGTCTGTCTGTCTGTCTGTCTGTCTATCTGTCTGTCTGTAGATTTTTTTTCTATGGCAAACGATAACTGCCGCAAATTCAAACAGAATCAAATAATTTTTTGCATACAGCCCTGATTTGCAGAGTACTAGCGACCTATTGTTTTTGGTGAAGATCGGTTGAGGGAAAGGGGTAGTTTACCTGCAACGGTTTTTTTTTAGCAAGGGTAATTTTGTTTGTTTGGCAAACGATAACAGCCGCAAATTCAAACAGAATCAAATAATGTTTCGCATACAGCCCTGAATTGTAGAGTTCTCAAGATCTGCTGATTTTGGTGAAGATCGGTTAAGGGAAAGGGGTAGTTTACCTGTAACGTTTTATGTTTTAACAAAGGTATTTCCTATGGCAAACGATAACAGCCGCAAATTCAAACAGAATCAAAAGATTATTTGCATACAGCCCTAAATTGTAGAGTTCTCAAGACCTATTGTTTTTGGTGAAGTTCGGTTGAGGGAAAGGGGTAGTTTACCTGCAACGTTTTTTTAACAAGGGTATTTTCTATGGCAAACGATAACAGCCGCAAATTCAAACAGAATCAAATAATGTTTTGCATACAGCCCTGATTTGTAGAGTACTCAAGACCTATTGTTTTTGGTGAAGATCGGTTAAGGGAAAGGGGTAGTTTACCTGTAACGTTTTATGTTTTAACAAGGGTATTTCCTATGGCAAACGATAACAGCCGCAAATTCAAACAGAATCAAAAGATTATTTGCATACAGCCCTAAATTGTAGAGTTCTCAAGACCTATTGTTTTTGGTGAAGATCGGTTGAGGGAAAGGGGTAGTTTACCTGGAACGTTTTTTTAACAAGGGTATTTTCTATGGCAAACGATAACAGCCGCAAATTCAAACAGAATCAAATAATGTTTTGCATACAGCCCTGATTTGTAGAGTACTCAAGACCTGTTGTTTTTGGTGAAGATCGGTTAAGGAGAAGGGGTAGTTTACCTGCAACGTTTTTTTATCAAGCGTATTTTCTATGGCAAACGATAACAGCCGCAAATGCAAACAGAATCAAATAATGTTTTGCATACGTCCCTGACTTGTAGAGGTCTCAATGTCTTTCGATTTTGGTGAAGATCGGTTAAGGGGAAGGGGTAGTTTACCTGCAACCTTTTACGTTTTAACAAGAGTAAAGTACTTGAAAATTTATTTAAACTTTTTGAAACAATGGTAATTGTTAAAAATAAAATAATTTTGTTGCCAGGCAATAAAATTATAATTTTTTCATTTTAATGTAATATAATATTTTTCATTTAATACAGCAATAAAAAGGCAGGTAAGACACAGCCTGGCTGTTTGGCTGAAAATGATTTTAAATATAAATCTTAGAATATGGAAGTCATGTATGGTTCTCCATACCGATATTTTACTCACGGCACACCCCAGACGGGCCTAGACTCAACACGGCACACCAAAATGTCTGTCCCCTCAAAATCATATGAATCTTAATATAATTACGTCGTTATGTAATCAATTATTATTATTATCATCATCATTATTGTTATTGTTATTATTATTATTATTATTATTATTATTATTATTATTATTATAAAAGAGGAATAGACTCATGCATTTATTAACAATTTATTAACTTTAATTCACTGTAGAAAATACGAATTTTAAAGTAAATAACTCTACTCATACCTTCAATGTGATACTTGAGCGTGCTTAGCTGCACACAGACGGCTGATTCGTGGCGGAATCGTTGACAAAGCAAGCCTCATTGATGGATTTGAGTCTCTCTCTCTTTGATGTTTTAATTTCAGTGAACGTCGAGAAGCCCAGTTCACACAAATATGTAGTTGAAATTGGTAATAACACATTAACTGCCATCTCGGAGATAGCCGGGTATTCACTGCTTATTGACAACCAAAATGTTTCCAAAAGCACTTCGAAAAATTTTAATTTCAATGTTCTGTCTGCTTTCAAATCTGCCAGTTCCTCTTGTAAGCCTAAATTATTCGGAAGATGTTTCGAATCCATAATGAATGGATCACGAACCCAGTCAAAATCTTCAACACTCTCTCCAAAATATTTTTTGAAATTCTGCTGCAAGAGTAGACTACTAAATGTTCTTGAATTAAGTCCATCAACACCTTATTATCGTCAGCAAGGGGCCATACAGTTGGGAACATCTCACACGATCCATTTTCAATTGTCTGTATCCACAAATTTAACTTATTAATAAATCCTTGAATCTTATCCATACTAGTCAGAATATTTTCGTTTCTACCTTGCATTTTTCTGTTTAGTTCATTCAAGTGTACAAAAATATCGGAAAGATATGCCAACTTAGATACCCATTCATCGTCTGCAAATAAATCCGCATACTCAATAGTCAAAAATGCAAGTACCTCCTCTTTTAAGTTCAAACATTCGCGTTAACACTTTACCTCGAGATAACCATCGTACTTCTGTATGTAGCAGAAGTGTAGTGTGCTCTGATCCCATTTCTTGACACAAAACGTTAAAAAGCCGCATATTTAGGGGCCGCGATTTGATGAAGTTCACGACTTTTACTACTTCGTCCATCACAATTTTCAGAGGAGATGGCAAAGACTTAGCTAAAATGGCTTCGCGGTGAAAGAGACAATGGTCGGTTCGTAAGTTAGGATTTACTTCGCGTACTTTACCCACGAATCCTTTTACTCGGCCTGTCATAGAAGCGGCTCCGTCTGTACAAACACTAACGCAATTCTCCCATGTTAATTCATTACGGACCACATATTCATTAGTCGTACGAAATATTTCTTCACCGGTTGCTCGCTCGGGTAGTTCTTTGCAAAAAAAGAAATTAGTTGCAATTACATCCCCATCAACATACCTTATGTAGGAAAGAAGTTGTGCGTGACCGCCAATATCGGTGGACTCGTCGATCTGAAGTGAGAACTTTCGACTGCTCTTTATTTTCTCCTTCATAATGTCTTCGATGTCACTGGACATGTCACTAACTCGGCGGCTGATTGTGTCAGCAGAGAGAGGAATTTTTGAAATTTCAGTACCAGCTTCTAAAATCTAAACCCAGGACTATTTTTACCATTTCTTTACACGCGGGCATTAACAACGTTTCTGCTATTGTGTGTGGTTTTTTGGCCTTTACGATAAGTTCGGCTACCTTATAGTTAGCTTCCTGTACTTTTTGCGAAACACGTACCGACGTAGTCATGAGCGTCACTTGTTTTTTATTTTGTTCCAACAACCGACGAAAATAATTCACATCTTTACTTAACAGAGAGGAATGTTTTGTTGACAAATGTCGTTTCAATTTACTGGGAACCATAGCAGCATTACTGAGTTTTTCACCACACACAACACACTCGGGGATTGGGCATGTTTTGTCACCACACCAAAAAAACTTGTAAGATAAATAATTATCACTATATTGCCGGTGAACTACTTTCTGTTTCTTTTTTTCGGGCTCAATGGTGTCACTACTTGCACTCGAGGACGGACCACTCCGTACAAGGAACTTATCCATATCGAAAAAAAATAGTTTAATAACACTGTAATAGAAAATAGTAAGACTGGTGTAGCAATCACAATATTCGCACTACTGCAGAGCACAGCTGTGATAGAACTGAACTGAAATACTGTAATTGTTGTCTGACAATGTGTGGGTCCTTCGGCGAAGGAAAAGAGCAATAAAGTTTAAGAAGCGCCGACAAACAGGCACAAATATCAAAACAAGGCAATAAAATAATAAAAGGGAGGGAAATTTTTGCTAATCCCTACAATTTTAGTTAAAAGCACGTACAGCCAGCCGTACACAAAAGATGCGGTGTTACAAAGAACTCTCTTGAATAGAGTTTAGAACGTTTAGAGTTTTGAACGTAAACTCTATTGTATGATTGGTGCGGGCCGCTAAAAGGCTTGCTAAAAGTCTTACGCGGCTTTCTTTGCGGTGAACACAAAGCTTGCCGCCTGTAACCCATCAAACCGGCCCAATATTTCAGGCGAGAATACAAATAACTTGAGATAAGCAAACTATAACAACAATATTGAGTAAATAAATTACATTTAATTTCTATGAAAATATAACAGTTATCAGCATGTATTAAAGAATAAACAAGCACCTTCTTACTTAAAATCGACAATTAATTTATTATAATAATAGGTAAAAGTTCGCGTCACACCTTTCACCTTGTGACGGCACACTATTGTGCCGCGACACACCGGTTGCGGAACACTGGAATAGACGATTGATTATTGATACTCTGACAAATCGTTTGCAAGTAATCATAGGTTTTCTAAAACATACTTGGATTTCACAAAGTTGTTCAACATGAGTCTCAAAACACCGTCCGACCAGATCTGAAATGATCGTGCATGTGTGGATTGTTGCTCAACCAAAAACGTTTCGATGTTTACCTATTTTCTGACACTTCGTCTTCAATCTTCAATTGGGATTTTTTGTTTATAGCGAAAATTGTGTATTTCAGGTTTAGTATTGATATTCTTACCTCAGCTACACTTACCTCTGTGTTTGCTCACCGCGAAGTAGTCCCAACTCTGCACTAGGTATATTCTTGTGTACGTTTTTCTAGTTCTTCAAAATAACGACTCTAATTATTATCAATTTATTTGCATATCCCGGTCTTTATATTATTGCTTCCGTTCTCCATTCTGACATTCCTCTAATTCCAGCAACAGTACCCTCGACCGTTCTTCCGTTTCTACCGCATCCCATGTTTTCCAAATCCCTTGTCCTGCCAAGTTTGTATCGCTAGTTAAAAATAGAGTAGACAATTTCTAACCTCTATTAGAGGTTATCTGGTTATCTGTTTCTTCTGTGGTTCAGTGGGAAATGTTTTCCCGTGAATACAAGAAGTTTACCAGGCTTGCGGGAGGTAAAACTAAGTTGGTGGCCTCGTGCTTCAACACTTCACTGCATATCGAGGAAATCAGAATTATAGCCGGGGAAACTTAGCAGCAGGTTTTCCTCTCGTACCTTCATAAAAAAATAAAAACAAGCCATTTGACTCATGGTTGCGCTGAAAGCTTTGTTTTTGGCACGTTAGAGTAGGCCTACTCATTTTTGTAATTCACTCTTCTTTAGACAGCTAATAATAATTTTCTCTCTATAAGATTTTGGGATTTTTGGTCCTTCTTGTATTAAAACGTATTCCATTATTGTTAATGATAAAATACAAGGTTTTTAATGAAGTATTAAAATATATTTTATTACTGATGTAAAAGCTTTCAAAAACCTCCAGTAAAATTTCTTTAATGCTATACCTAATTTAGGTAGACTAAATATTACAATATTTTGACAATTCTTCTATCGACGTGGCGACTATGAGGTGGTGAGATTCTGATACGACGGCATCTTCTGACCACTCTCTGCTCAAAGCATTAGATGCCACTTTTCCTGTTGTAACTCACATTTAAAGTACGTATAGCCTACCATTCAATAGCCTCCTATAAACCCATTTCACTCGTCATAGATCTAACGTACAAGAATATCTGAAAAAGCTTTTTCACTAAATTACTTTAAAATGGTGAAAAAGTAATTTCTCTATTTCTTCCTCCTATATATATTTTCAAGACAAACATAGACTAGGTGAGAGACAAACTCACTTCACTCTGAACACTTATAAGTCTGTATCCGATACCTTGGTGACATGCGAAAGGAACCAGGTCGATCACTTGGCATTGATGGTTCGTTACGTTCATTTACAACAGTGCTACCATTTAAGACTATTGACGAGCAGCGTTAATAAATATTCTAAGAGCAAAGTAGTACGTATCGACATAATCATATTAACAAAACAACGTATAATTGATTCAGTTACGTAACATAAATAATATGATGTTCACGTAGGCTTACATGTAGAATACTTATGTGTACCACAGATAAAAGGAACACCGTTTTGCCTACATAATATTTGTATTCCTTACGAACGATTAATCCCCACAGCATCAGTAGTTACTATTAATACAACCCTATTCGACATTATTTTACACCGAATGTAATAAGCGAATTATACACAGTGCGTTACGCTAAATCTGTGGAAACCCGTTTATAAGGCTGGTATGTAACAATGGGTAGTTTAAGGGATGAGATAATCCGTGTGGTGTAGTCTCACCCCTCTTTACGGCTACTTTGATGTAGTATTAATTAATAGAGAAGCATGTTGAAGGCGGTGGGAAGACGCGCCAGCTGGTTACTAGTGCCTGCCCTCTCCACGAGGCGCGTGTGTGCTCTGCTGTGCTTGTGCTTCATGCCCTGAGGGTCGTCTTTCTCTTTATTGCCTCCCTATATTATTTTATGGCATCGTTTTCATATCCACTAAAGATAGGGAAAGTACTGCTAATAACAAACTCTTTCAGCTCTATTGAAAAACGATGTTGCCTGCGGCAATGTCGGTTTTCTCTCAGTAATAATCCTTCGGTTAGCAGCTAAAGTATTGCTCGTTCAATTTCTCACTTCACTACTGTACACATCGTCCACTATATATTGCTGTGGATTGTTTATCTACTACTTATAATTAATAACCACACTATTTATGTGTTGATAACCATATACGTTTATATACATACATGTATACATAAATAGCTTATTCATAGACATTAACATTATCATTAGCACTTGTTTGTCGACTGCTGAGCAAATGCATAGGCCTATATATAAGTGTGTGTGTGTGTGATCTTGTTCGAGTTGTTTGTATTCTGAAAGGTGATCGTTTGCATCACCTCTACAAGTTGGCCTATAGGAGTCCATAATTATTCTGGTTTTAACTTAGATGAATTCCTAAACTGATTTCTTTTTAAAAGTGTTAGGGTCTACAACTTATTTAACCATATCAAATCTTTCTTTTTATATTTGAAGGAGAAGGTATTACGTTATTATGGTATTATATGCTGAGACTAATGAAAAGGGTAATAAAGCAAAGAAAAACAAAAAATGTAATAAAATATAAATTTAGTTTAAGTTAAAACATTATCGGGACCACGTTAAGATAAATGAAGTATGTTTAATATGTACGAAGTATGTACGCCTACAGAAAATTTTATACGCACTTTAACTTTAGGAAAAACATAAAAAATTTTAAAAACACCTAAAATTAAAAACTGTTTTAGAAAAAGTTTAATCTAAAATTTTTCCAAGCAAAAACCCCCATACATTTAAATAGGCTAATGATGAAAACCGTCTCTAAGGTTGATCGAAATTAAAAATCAGAAGCGGTAAGTCGGTGAACTTTTCGGAGTGTAAGTCTTTATTACACAAAGACATTACGATTACTGTATGATTTACAAAATTTAAGTTAGAGATGATTATAACGTGGAAAAACCACTGACTGTAGGTCCTTTCTGATTCAGTAATTCAAATTTTGTTGTCAATATACTTTAATTTAAGACTACAAAACACATTTCGAAGATTATAACAAGCAAGTGCTAATGTACTAATTTATATATAGGCTTATATTGTTTTTCGAATTATGGCTTATTACACACCCCTGCACATTCTTATTATTCCTAGTGCATTGGTGTGTATGTGAAATTTGCCATTATTTTCTCTGTCACATTAGCTAAGAAACTATCGATGCTGTAAGGACGTAAGAGTTTGAAACTTAATAGGCGCATGCGTTTGTACCTAACAATGAGAGACGTTTCAGCTCTTAAATAACGGAATTTTCGCCCCCACGGCTGGTTGTCGTCAGTTCTTGGGGAACCACAGACAAGCTGCGACCTTCTCTTATAGAAACAGATTGTGTACTCATATTTTGTCAGTTCATGTAGACTTTACCGCTACTAATCAGAAACCCGAGTTACAATCAGCGTGTTGTGTGTTTCGAAAAGGAGCACACTTGTCAGCAAGGTCAGTTAAGTTATGAAGTTATCTTGCACGTCGCAAGCTTTTACACAGATATCTGACTATCTAATATAGGCCTACTTGTGAGACTCAAATATGCCATAACTACTATGTTAGTTTTATTTCTGTACAGTCGTCTCTGGACTGCGTACCATGAGGAACCGTTGACTTTACTATGGAAGTTACGATCATAGTTGTCGCGATAGTAACACTGGGTACATTTGCAAAACAGCAGAGAATGGTCTACTTTTAATAATCAGTTTTCATTTCTTATAACTGGAAATCTGAAAAAGAAAACATGTGATCCAACGTTATGGTGAAGACAAGTAGCGCCATTTTTCTGTTACGGTAGTGTGTTTTTTAATCTGCAACTGTGAAGACCCATACAAACCAGTCTATACACTTCCACAGTTTTTGCCTTAATACAGTTAAATACATATTAAGGCAATATATATTGCCTTATACTTATAAATTAGTATTAAGGCATATACGGCTTATTTTGTACATTAAAACACTCTGTCGCCAGTAAAAAGCATAATTTCGTTAAAGTTTCAGTGTAGCGAAAAATATCTTTACTAATAAGTAAATAAAGCAATGCCGGTTGTATCCTTTTCAATCGTAGTATCAGTTAACTGAAAAGTAACGCTTGCAAACTGATTATAAGTGATTCATTGGGGAATCTATAAATTTATTTTACAAATTTTATTACAATGCTAAAATGTATAATGCTATATAATACTATCACTTATAAGACGATAGTAAATAAATTTGATTTAAAAACATGATTAGTTTAGACAAGAATGTCTTCAAGTGAAGCGGACAACATAGCCTAATGAAACTACAGTACAGAGCTATTCAGACTGTAGGGGGTTAATATTGCTGGCAAAGCGACCGGTTATGTGATTCGGTCGGAGCACACGTGAATCGAAATTGAGGCTTCAATTGTACCAGCTGTAATTAATTCATCAGATGTCGAACAGCAGATTGGAGCGATCCCGTGGCTCCCTCGGGACCCTGTTATCGCAAACAGCTTCCCCTCGGGCGGGCACCAGTTGTAAACTGTCATCCAGTCGGCTATATTGAAACCACCACGCGCCGACGTCGACCAATAGATTGTTAATAAACAATACTCGGTAACCGTAAACATCATTTATTAAAGTAGAGAATTATAGGATCGCGTTAGACGCACGACTGTTTGTCGAGTCAGTTGTCAAGGTTGCACCGCACAGAGAAAACTGTGTAATTGGTGTCCTTGGATGACTAGATTTACAGAATACACACGCAGTAGTGCATCTTTACTTACGTCACCTAATTACTTCTGGTTCAATAAAATGAGGCAAACCTAGAAAACTAACTCAGCTGTAGTGAATAATTAAAACTTCATTTGAAGTAGTAAAGCTAATTCCTCAGTAAATTTGAAGTTCTATCGGAGTTTCATAAAGACAGTTTAATGTTTCTGAGGGATGCACATTAAATTTACAAAACTGGCATTCACTACTCAAGGATCGACAATAATATTTAATTAAATGGATAGTGATATCCGATTGTCTGGTGTTAGCCTACTCTAGATGCGGGTTTTACAATGTTCGATTTATTTTAATTAAACGAGTTCTTAGTTTAAAGTCGACCATTTGTCTGTCTGTCTGTCTGTTTAGGGTATGTTTCACGATCATTTTTGAATGCATAAACAAACATAAAACTTTGCAAACATATCCATGATTTTATTTTATCTAATAGATCCTTATTTTTTTTAAATAATTTCAAAAATCTGAAGAGTGAGAATGTGAAAAAATCGCAAAAATTCATGTAAAGTATGAAATTAAAGGGAATTTTGTCCAAAGTCTGAATTTAGTGGTCAGTTTTGAAAATTTCAAAATTTTAAGACGCTAGGGACCAAAAAGAGGTTAATTTAACTGTTAAACTGTTAATTTGTTAATTGTTTAATTTTTTAAATTGTTAGAATACATGCTGGGTATCAGACTAAAGGACGTTTTAGCCCAACTCCGAATGTAGCGTTATCTAAGAAAATTTTGTAACTTTGGGGTACATAGGACCAAAAGTAAAAGTCGAAATTTAAAGAAAATCGGAAAAGTCTATGTGGAGCATAAAGTTATCAGAAATTTCGTTCAAAATACAAACTTGCTATCTCCATTAATTGACATAATTAATATCCCTCACCCCGTGCAAATGTTCGACCGCCTTCATAACGTTTGAAAGCCGTGTTTGCAAAAAAAGCTGTATGATTCTATCATTTATGTATATTTGTAAAAAGTATTAGACATAGACGTATAGAAATCTATAAATGTATTCATAAACTTGAAAACTAAGAAAATTAAAAATTATTTGTCATATAGGCACTATGGTTATAAATTTAACTAAAAAAAAACATCAGAATTGCATTACATAGGAATTTTTAGTGATTATTGTACGATTGTCTGGTTTACAATTGTTATTTCACTAGAAAATAGTAGAGTAATTGGGGATTACTTAATTTTTACAATAGGCCTCAATGAAAATTATCTATTATTGAAATTCGTTCAAAAAATAAAAGTATTTCGTTCAAAATAGTGAGGAGTTCTGCAGCTCAGAAGGCTTACTAGTTCACATAAATTTTTTATAATCGATTTTATTGTTTAGGAACATTACTATTTCACTGTAGCAAATTACTCACTTACTTCACATTCCTTAATATTTCTAAATCTGTTTTCTTTTCATTCCAGCCAGTTCTTGCCATAGGGAAATTTATTATAGAAGATAATATATGTACGTATAAATTACATAAATTTGATTGGATTTATTCAAAAATGTACTGTTATTCACATTCAATAAACATTTCGGAAATGTGCGTGATATACACAACATATTTGGTAGCGGAATACTTGAGTCAAAAAGAGTGTGTATTACCTCCTCATCCTCCTATGGCGCTACAGCCCAAGTCGGGCCCTGACCTCTACCAATCTCCGCCTCCAATCTACTCTATCCATTGTAGTCCTCCTCCAGTTTCTTATCCCCATATCCCTCGCGCCCTCTGCAACGCCATCTTCCCACCTCTTCCTCGGTCTGCCTCTAGGTCTCGTTCCCTCCCATGTACCCAGCAGAGCCCTTTTGGGGTTCCTGCCATCCTCCATTCTCATAATATGTCCGGCCCAACGCAATCTTTGCATTCTTATAAATTTTGAGACTGGTATCTCTTTATATATTTGATACAGTTCACTGTTGTATCTCAGTCTCCATGAGCCATTTTCTTGTATTGGACCTATAATGAGTCTGAGGATTTTCCTTTCAAAGGTGTCTACTGTGTCGGCTGTTTTCTGTGTGATTGTCCATGCCTCACACCCGTAGCATAACACCGGTCTGATGACAGTCCTATATATTTTCATTTTTGTTTCCCTGTGCACATCCTCAGACCTAAATGATGGCAGCAATGCGAAGTATGCCTTGTTAGCCATGGTGGTCCGTCTTTGGATCTCCGGCTCCTCTGATCCAGTCTTTGCTAGGTTCACTCCGAGATACGTGAAATTGTCCACCACTTCAATTGTGTCCTCCTCTATCTCAATGTTGTTATGGTCCCTTCTTGTTTGGATAAGTATTTTTGTTTTATCTATATTTGTGGCTAGCCCAACTTCCTTGGCTTTGTTTTTAAGGTCCTGAAATATTTCTTCAGATGCCGCGATTCGTCTTGACATGATATTAATGTCATCTGCATATGCGGCTATCTGTACAGTTTTATTTGTTAACAGATTGGAGCTAGTTATTGATGAGCCTCTAATTAGGCCTACATATTCCAATGCAATATTAACCCATCTCCTTGCTTTAGTCCTCGTGTGATATTTATGGGTTCAGTTAGTTGGCTATCCACTTTCACTTGTGTGTATTACAACAATCGGAGTAATTTGATTTTATGTTGGAAAGACTGTTATCCTTTAAAAGTTTCTGAATTTTTCTGTGCAATTGTTTTAACTTCATAGTGTTTGGACTATAGTGAGACGTATAATTATGATCGGCGAACTTACTGTAACCAACCAACATTATAAAAGACTCTAATGGTAAGAATGTTTTTTTTTTACTTTTCCCATCTACATAAGCGAACAAGTTGTTCTGTCAGCGATATTTCTGTCTTTCTATCTTCTTCTCCTTCTCCATGTCAAGGTATAGGCTGTACATCTGTTCCCCCTTCACTGAAGCCATCTCTTCCTTGGTCTACCTATATCTCGTCTTCCTTGAGGTCTGTATCTTACTACTTGTTTAGGTAGTCTCATATCTTCCATTCTCTCGATATGCTTCCATTCTGCGTCCATGTTATTTGTCCTTCCCTTATCCTGCTGGTCAAAGAATATACATTTAACTCGGTTCTTATATCTTCATTTTGTATTTGATCTCTAAGGGTGCAACCTTTGGTTTTTCTCAAGAACTTCATTTTATTTGTTTTAAATGAAGTAATGGCCTTTAGAGGAAAGACTCCGATACGTTCCAAGATAATTATAAACAATCAGTCTATAGAACAGGTATTTCATTTCAATTTTCTAAGGTGCGATGTAACCTATGAGTATGACAGCGAGATCGATATAAAAATAAATAGACTTCAAATGATATGCGGTAGGCCTACTGTACACAGGACACTTGGCAATAAGACAAGGAAAGACACCAAGATAAAGTAATGGTAACACCTGTGGAAGTGATTTCTGTAATATATCTTACAGTGCATGCGCACAAAGAATTTAATTTTTATATTTTAAAAATTACATTCACTGTACCATTGTAGTTTATAGAAATGTTAGTGTGATGTATATACAAACGTTGTTAGGAACTAGGCTGATGAGAAAACAATTTTGCTTATAGAATCTAGACGAAACTGTTTTATATAATGTCGTACTACATTAATACTTACTATTCAATGATTATAGACCTCCCGCTTCGATTTCTATTTAGGACCTCACTAGAACCGAATGAACGACAGTTTTTATTGCAGAATGTTGACGTTTTCAGTTTTGCAAGTAATTAGATCTATAGAAAAATTATAACAAATTTTCTCTTATACTGGAATAAACACGATTATTTTATCGTAATCAGTGTATTAAAGAGAACGTGGATGTTTTCGTTTCCTGTGAAGACGTACCTGAGCATTATTTCAGAACATGTTCAGTTTTTTGCCGCTAAGAGTAAATTTATTGTTTAGTAATCTGACACGTGCATTAATTTTTATGTAGTAACGTGTGTTTAGTAAACAGCGTGCCATGTCTGTGCAGTACAACACGAGAATTGATAACGTGTAGGCCTACTTGTGACAGGAAGTGTATCACGCACGGCGTCTCTGGGGAGAAGGGTACGGTACATGATTTACGTATTGATCTACAGGTTAATATTTGACCAGACCAATTGCACGCAGTAACATAAACTGAATTATTTATCTGGATTTAGTAACAGGTCATAAGGATCGCGTGGTCAATTGTTCTCCTTTGACCCTTCTCACGCGAGACCACCATCACATCACATATGTTTCACCCCGTTATATAATATTAACAAAACAAAAAAAAACGTTTAACGTCAGTGTTTTTTATATCACCTTTAAACAGCCAACTGTCAGGGTAAACGAATATGGAAAATAAAATATGCTTGACGTAATTGTAACATTTATAAGGGCTATCACTTCATGTTCGTTGCAGACAAACTAACAAACTACTTATAATTAGAAGAGACAACATCCGTGTGGACAGTTTATTTCAAGGTATAGACCTACTTAAATGGCAGACAAATCAGTTGATAATATATGTTATGTGCAGACTGCGGTGTGCAGTCTTCCTACGTTTATTATACGTTTCGGTTAAATTTATTTTCAGAAACTTTAATATTAAATATTACGTATTTATTTTCAACGACATTACCTAAATATTAGATTCCTAAATGAGAAAAGTCACAATTTGTTTATATTTTACTGTAAAACCAATGAAATCATATTTCACAAATAAATCTTAAAAGTTTTTTTTAAAGATGTTTAAATATTTTAAGAAAAAACAGTTAATCATTTTACGTTATAAAATCATGTAAGTGCATACAAAACATTTTTGGATAAATGCTGATATACAATTGTCTACATAAAAATGATACAACTGTTAGTATTAAAATATTGACTAAAGTTTAGTAAATTTGAGGTCAGTCTCTGCCCTTTGTTGTTTGGTTTTCAGTTTTTGATAACTAGACTTAAGTAACAAGTTTAAAAAAAAATTATATTCCGAAATGTAATGAGAAGGTTAATTTAAAAATAGGAACTTCTTAAGAAACAGTACTTGAAAACATAAATAGCAAGATTGCAGAAGTGACACTTATCTTTTAAGAGGAAAAAAATATATAACGTTGTTTTTTATAGTGTGAATGGTTTAATTATCCTTTATGAGTATACGTGGTCGTAAAAAATTTTCTTCTTTAAATAATTAATTTTTTTAATCAAGAATAGTGTGCTTGACAGGACTGAATCTGAAAGTCAGAAATTTCACAAAAATTATTGTTATTTTTTTATTAGAGTTATGCTTTGTAATCCTCAATTCCACTGGAAGCACATTATGTGATTATTACCATAGTTAACTGCACAACCACAAGTCTATCTTGCAGATCTTTACAACTGGTTATACGATTTGTGTTCACAGTTAATCGTGGTTTTTTGATGTTTACACACGTTGGGCAGTCTAGTCAACTTTCACGGAGAGAACTCCGAAACGCGTGTTCACTTTATTTCCCACACCTTACAACTCTCTCAACAGTGCTATGAACTTTACATCTCCACAGATTTACTGAAGACAACTTCCACCGTCAGCTGTCTGTACAAAATCTGTACTCTGTAAAAGTAACAAAGTAGAGCTGTCAGGAACGAACTACTAAAATCCGTTTTAAAACCGTTACTATTCAGCTTACTAACTAAGTCTAAAATAATATATAAAAATAAACTTTAACCTGTCAGATATTTAACATTAGGTATTGTGTTGTAACTTTAGTTTGAACTGCATAAAATGTAATTAAACTTTCACTGTAATTTAAAGTCCACGTGTCTCTTGCAGAACACCCATAAACGACTAATAGAAGAAAAGAACAAATAAAATTGAAAACAAATTTCTAGTTGACTAAATAAAATGTCCAAGCGTCTGTACACATCAAGATGAGACAAGACGGATTGATATCCAAAATTTTTAATTCTTTATGTAGCCCTAATTATTTTTGTAGTCTAACTTATCCTCTTTAGAACTGTACATTCTCTCATGATAAAATTAAATAAGAGATACATGTTAGAATATTTAATTAATAAAGTTGTGTTAGTGGTTATAATCACAAACAGAAATAATACTGTTGCACACCACTCCATCATCAGATCGGAATAAAAAAAATCTATTTTTTCCGATCTGATGATGAGCTGTGAAGCTTGAAAGCGCTAATCGGAATAATTTTTCTATAGTGGTGTGCAACAGATACATATTAAGTTTAATAACTCTCCACCATATAGGCCTACATTCTAAAGCAACTTGAAAGTGATGATGTTGCATCCTTTCGAGAAACATAATACAGTCTTCCAGAACAACTTTACGCGCTCACACAGACTTTGACAGACCGTAGGGCAATGGTTAAGATTTCATCAGAATAAAGCAGTAAACCGTTTTAACAAAATAACCAATTAAAACTGGCGTTAGTCTCAATTTTATTTGCTGTTGATAGTTTGTTCATTTTATATCCGAAAAAATTAATTTCAAATTGATTTAATAAACACAGTTGAAAGTCGGTTTAATAAACACGTAAGTAAGTTTTCATGTTAAAAAGACATAAACAACTGAATTAAGAGCATTTGTATTAACGTTGTAAGAAAGATTACAACAGGTTGTTAACACAGATCTGAATACAATCGGATAGATTCATTTAATTGTTAACATATGTTATTTTGCAAGTTGGATATGATTAAAGCAAAGCTGTGTGTAAGGTAAAATTTCTGCAATTATATTAAAGGGATAAAAATACCTGTAACGTACTTCCTGTGAATAAATTAAATTTCAGGTGAGCGAGGGATAGGCAGTTTTTTCCCTGGGGATAATGCGTGCAAAATGACTTGCGTGACGCAGCTAGCGTTTGTTGCCGCCGGGATTTCCTTTCACTAATTACAGTACAAACAACTCTCCCACTTACCTAGTCTTCACTACACTACTTCTATGTATAATTTGTCTTACGTTCATATTTCATAAAACTACACTTCTTTGTAAAAATTTACCAAGTATGCTTTGAAGAAAGGAGCTTAGAAATATGTCGTATTTTTTTTTAATTTAAATTTAATCATCATAATTCATTTATTTTAGAAATTATATACCGTATACAAAAAACTTTTATACAAATCATATTAAAAATTGCAGTTAAATGCCTTGCGATGAGTAGAGAATATCTAACTGAGAAACTGGGAGACAAGAAATGAAAGATACCAAGGAAATTCTTGAGCCCGGTCAAAAAAAAAAAACGGTAAGTACAGATGGTAAGTACAACCGCGAACTATATACACATGTGAACACAAATCAGGAAAGAAGGAGTGCGTTCTGGACACGTGACACGAATGAACCTAGAGAGATAAACCAACCGGATCTTTGTCCACTTTCCAAGCAAGAAAACCGAGACGATCTGGTTCACCGAAGGCATCTGTAAGAAGTGGGGCACACGCGTGCAGGCATCCAGGAACGTCACTTTCTTACGAAGAAACTTAGAGCACCAGGGTTTCCATTAATAGCCCAAGCTGACAACATGTACTGAAGAAAGAAAGGAAGCTCACCTGAAACGAATGCAGGAATACTGGGCAAAACTTTGGCTCTATAAAGATTGGCCTGTTTTGTTATAAGAAAAATATAATATCTCCGTTATTTTATATCCGAATTCCATAAACGAGGTACCTCTGGTTTAAAAAAGGGCTACTTTTTATACAAAAGAACATTTTTTATTTCAAGTTGGCCCATTGATTTTTTAAAATTTAGAATTAAAAATTTCAATCAGTCGCCATTTTAGAAATTTTTAATATAATACTTTAGTTTGTTTTGTACTTATAAGAAATGGTATGTACAAAACAAACCGAATTTCAACTGTACATCTCATTTCTTTTGGCAGAAATTGATTATTGTTAAAAAAACAATGAAAACATACAGAAGGAAAAGAAGCATTTTCTGGAATATGTTTACTGAACTTTTTTCTTTTAGTTTAATGAGCAGAATCATTTCCAGAAGTTTAGCACCATCTTTGGGAACACTCTATATATGTACATATAGGCCTATAGCCTATATGCATGCATATATTTATCTTTGTAACTCTATATTAATAGTGTGTGTGTTGGTTGGTTTTCGTCTGATATTCTCGAGTTATCAATATGTTGTCTTGTTTCATCTGGTTGTTGCCCGCGCGGTATTCTCCTTTTTAAGAGCCAATATAATAACGAAGTGTGTAAATATTATATAACTCTAACACACTTAAATAACAAACTATGTAAAAATCATGGTACACACAAACTGTATGTCATCCTTGAATTAAGGCCTGGGAATTTTTTTTTTTTCAATAGACAAAACTGTCTACATTTGCAGTGATTTAAATCCCTTTTCTAAACAATAATTGCTTTCGATTTCTTTTATGAATTTAAACAATACGAAGAATAATTGCTTTGCATAGGATTTTATTAATTTTATGATGTCGTTTCTCAGCCACGTATATTAACTTCACTTATCATACCCTCATCTGACGCACGTCTACATTAATTTATAATCGTGATTTATAGTCTAACATTATGTGTGGCTCAGTTTTTTATTAGACTAATGGACTAGTCTAGTTATAAATAAAAAGCAGGAAACGTTTAGAGAGGAAAAAATGTTTTCGTCATAAGTGTTTTCCAAAACGTCACTGATGACGGATACAGGAACGTGTCGACCGGGCCAACTTTTACACTCTAATTAACACGTCTGTGGTAACGCTCAATTATCAATGAAAGTGAACACTCACTCACTCACTCCGTTAGCGAGTGACAGTAAGTAGACCTCTGACCAAACTTTCTTCTTACATCCAAGCAAAAAACAATCACTACAAAAAGCCTTTTATTTATTTAAAAAAAAAAAACGTTTTCAGTTTAAGTAAAGATAATTGTGCCACCTGTAAACACAAATTTTGTTTAACATTACACTGTGATACAACATACAACTGACTACCACTGTGTATCAGTCGAACGTATACGGACTTTAGGAAATCCTCTGCTTAAAACTCAGAAATTAATTATAATTAATATAATATTTTATATTAATTTATATTAATATTATATTTTAATTTGCTTAAATGTAGGTGTACTTCCTCTTAATCATTGTAAGCCGAATTGTGCTGAAAACCGATTACGGTTATCTACAATTATCCACAGGTAAATTTAGGCCTATAAATTACTCCATCAGAGGTATGCACATTATACATATGCTCACAAAAGCGGAAAATGAACTGACTGTATGAAGCTACATTCTGTCCAGTGAATCTAATACAGACAACCTGTAGACAAAGCAGAGAACTATCGATATGATGTAAAGTGTCCTGTAGACTATGGTGAGTAATGCTATCGCTCATACAGACCAATATGATATACATAAATATAACCACCATTAACATGATGTATAAACTCAGTGAGACTTAAATGGACTGTACATATTACCGGCATGAAGGAAACTAAACGAAGAAAACTTATGTTTCCAGACGGACAAAGAAGAAAAACGAGTTCAATCTAAGGAGAATTAATGAGGTAAAAAATTACTAGGAAGCCAGAAATTGTAAAAAGACAACTCGTGACCGTATTTTCTGAGCAATGTATTCAGAGGAAGTCAGGGCTCACAACGAGTTGTGTGAAAACAAGTGCACACAATACGGTCTATACTCAAAGCTGAAAAGGCAGGGATAAAATGGAAGATACAATTGAATTCGATAAAACATGTTTGTTTGTCTCAGCGTCTTCTCAAGAAAAATTGGACATCGTCACACTACACATAACGTATAAAACACGTGGACAGATATAAACAATAGATATTCCAAACACCTCTGTACATGAAATACATTGTACACATCGTATTTCTGGATGTTCTACACTATAAGCACCTCTAAGACCATCCATTAGTTAATTGGAGAGCTGAATACTACTCATGCATACGAGTGTTCCGTTTCCCATTTGTACGATATTCATAACAAATAAATTAAGTGTACCGATTTTATAAATAACCTGAGTACCATACTTCTTTCTCTCAAAAATATGTACTCTGTCTCTGTCAAACTTTAAAACTAATTACTAAAGTACAATAATAATTATAATTAAAGAAGGAGAATTATTGTAAAGCGTTTTGTTTAAACTGTTGTAAACTGTTTTGTTTGTCTTGTTTAAACAGTTTACAAATTTGTAAAATTTTCTTTCAAATTTTGCAAACTAGAAAAAATGCAATAAAAGTGACTTTTTTAATATTAAACATTTGAAAAGAAGTGAACGACTTATGTATTACATATTTTGTCTTATTCTATGTGGAAGATAAGAAATTTAACTCTATTTTGATCCAAAATGAATAATTAATTCTTATGCTCGTAATGTGTACATAATGTACACTAAAAATACCTAAAATTTGTTATAACGATTTAGGTCGAATACATTTATCTTCCTGTGGAATACGAATAATATTTTCTGTTCGTTCAGAACAAGTTGTTTATTGTCTTGCACCTTGTAACCAAACGTATGTGCTCGCGCAGGACACAGGGTATACTGGTCTAATCGTAAAAGTGGCCAGATGGTATGTCTATTACGCCCTCCGCGTTACGTAAATGTAAGCGAGAATATAGTCCGTTATTCAAAAGTACGCAGTTTGTACAGCACTTTGTATTATGTATTTACACGGCACAAAGGCAGCTCCTCAGAGTATGCCTTCAAGTTGAACCAGATTTATGACGTCAAACGGAACAAAATATTGTCATCAAGTCTCCTTAGCGTACGTCATCAAGATAAAGGATTGTACGTCATAATTCTTAGACTGCTGCACAATTACATATTTCGGTCTCAAGATTTAACAGATCACAAAATACTTGACTACGTATAGCCTATGGCTTTGTCCTGTTCCTTCCGAAGAATCGTATATTTTGGACCTAATGAAATAGGCCTGTAGCCTGCATGCACGGGGAAAGAGCATTACTAATATTATCGATAGACGAGAGGCACTAACTCTGGTCACTACTACCTCATCTGCCAACGCGTAGCTAATACGGCAATCTCTCCTTTATAAATATAATTATATACAGCAATTAAATGCAGTTTATGTAAAATAATTTGCTATATGTAAATTATAAAGTATGTGCTGACACGTACATTGGTTTACTATTTCTACGTGATTGCTACTTACTTCAATAGGCCTACTGCTGGTAATACTCTAACAACAATCGCAGTCAAGAAGAATCAGCTTTAGCGGACAACAATCAATAAGTTATTTAACTCAATTTCATAAACACACTTATGCGCGTGTACATTACAAGTGATGACATAGCTCGTATGTTAGTTCAATAGATTTCGAAAAATGCGTCGGACACTACATAAATAATTGAACAAAACGTATTTGAGTACTCGTAAAAAAGCCAGCAAACTATTAGGCTACGCGTTGTGTGTGTTTGTGTGTGTGTTTGTGTGTGTGTGTGTGTGTGTGTGTGTGTGTGTTTGTGTGACGCTTTGAATAGAATCAATAACGGAATAGAATTGAATAGGTTGTTCTCTTTGTGTGCAGAGGGCTTTTAATATGTTCGCAGGCATTTTGCTCGATTGCTTGCAATGATGGTTTATTGGAATATTATATAGTCTAATTCTGTGCTACAGCGGTGTTTGCTCTGAGCAAATAGGCGCGTCGCACCCGGCGTCGCACCCGGCGTCGTCACTGATCCACTTGCGCCCACGCGCACACACCCCTTATGCCCCCCCCGCGTCGCCGTTACAACCTGTATTTGTTTTGTTTGTTAAATTATTACCGAAGACAACAAAGAAACTAAACAAAAACTTTTAATTAACATGGAAATATTTATTTATTTTTAATTTTTATTTACTCAGCGCTAAATAAATATTGTTTGTATCAATAAACGCTACACATATTTAAATGTGTCATCTACAAATGTTTAATTTGAGGTTAATTCGAGTTATACTTTTGCGTAACATATTAGCGACTCTGTGTAAAAAGTAAACGCGATTATTAAAACGACAAAGCTAGGTATACACGTTATCTTTCATACGCGACCCTGTACTAGTTTTAAGAAAAGAAAATCTCTCATAATATCTGTGTTTCCAATAATGTACTGACTACAGTGCCTTAAAAATTCTACTTTCTACTGTAAAAATTCTACTAACAGTATGCTCCCTCAGCTGCAGAACTCGCTCACTATTTGGAACGGAGTACATTTATTATTATTACATAAATTTCAATATTAGATAGTTATTCAATTCTGCGAAAAATTACAAAAATCTCGATTAATCTATTATTTCTTTAGTAAAATAAGAATTATACGCCTACAGCACACAATAGTACAGTAAACACTAAATTTTCAAAACATTCGGGTTTCGAGACAATTTCTTTTTATCTGATATCCTGCCGGATTTTGACAATTTTTTTAAGTTTTTGATCTCTTTTCTGTGTCCTGGGGTCAAAAAATTGTTTAATTTCCAAAAATCAACACTAAATTCAGACGTTAGTAAAAATTATCTTTAATTTCATACCCCACATGAATTTTTGCGTTTTTATCAAATTGTTCACCCACTGTTTGGGCTCTAACGTCCAAAAATTGTTGAATATTAAAAAACGACAATAAAGTTCAGATTGTTGTTAAAATTCCCTTTAATTCGGTGCCCAACATAGGCTTTTGCAACTTTTTTACAGTTTTGACCCCCTCATATTGTTGCCTCCCGCCCACTATTTTTGGGAGAATAAATCTCAAGGGTAAAAGTGCCTCGATACCACTTTTTACGAAAATCTGTTGACTTGTTGAAAAGTAGTCGTAAGACATACCCCATTAGATTAAAAAGGCGAATGTCAAAAGGTCAAGTTAAAACTGAGACTGGCTCAGAATACAGGGACGGATTAATAAAATCTTTTTGAAATTATCATATAGTAAATGTATTTAGAGATTAAAAAAGAATGGAAAACTGAAGGTAGAACGAAATAGAATTTAAAAGATGTTTAGCATATGATAAATATAATTTTTGCGCGCTCGTATACCTAATTGTGTGTTTCTATTACTTTACCCGCTGTTGTTTTCTTAGCACAAGAGTTCGGTGGCTTTTTAACTAAAATTAACATAAGTGCAGGCTTACTTACCAACATTTTTTTTATATGATAAAAAGAAAAACAAAAATTTCATTAAAGTTTAGTAATGTGGACGAGCGAAACTTAATAAAATTGGACTTCCAAAAAACTTTATAATGGTACTATTAACAACAGATTCCTAAATTTAAATTCATCATGAGAGTCACAATAGCAACAGCTACAGTAGAAGCAGTGTTAATCGGAAAACGACTCCCGATTAATGATGTCAGTGGAAATGCTGAATTGGTGTCGTCAAGATGGTTGTAAATCTGGGTTTTTATTTTAGTAGTCGTTAGGCAGCAGCCGCTAGGCCTATATGTAATTTAAGGAACAGGCAATTATGTTTGTACTAATTTCGAAGGTTTATGTTATTATGTTTATAGTCGGCCAATAACAGGCCTTTTTGAACATGAATTTGTTTCATAAAAAGACAACAATCTTCTTTTTTCTTTACTTTTGTCTCATAATACTACTCTCAGAAGCGTAGTCCTATCTAAATTTAGGAAATATGCTGTCGAGAGGTCTGATTGTATTCAGGTGATTCAGGTAGGGTGTTTAGGTGATTATTTCACCTAATAATAACATAAACTGTTTATGTAAATATAACAAAATTTTATCTAATACCGGTAATGTATAATGTAAATTATGTCCATAAGTTTGCATTATCTTCTACAGGTGAAATTACTTTTATCACTTTACGTCTAAATCCGCTCATTAGACAAGACTGAACGCACGACATTGATTAATTAAGCCGTAATAACATATCATCGGTAATCGGTTACATTCTAATCGTCATGTACAGTATTTTTGTTAAGGAAAACAAAGTATCCAAGGGCAAGACTGGTCGTGTTTGTTGATGTTTCTAGTGTGTAAGAAGGAAGCGTGACGAGGGGAACAGAGGACAGAAGAGGGAGCGATAGTGTGCTGCACTTTAGGCTGTCGCGTCGACCCTAATCTCTGTTTGTTTGGCTCTATCTGTGGAAAACAAGTCCAAAGAGCGGCACACCGAACTCATAGCACAGCCTCCTTATCTGCATCACTTGGGGAAATTCCGAGAGCAGCCATTGTGTACCACGGTTCTCATACTTTAAGCTACATAATAAAAAAACAAAATCAATAGATAAAATACAAAGCCTCCAGGAATGAATGATTCGAAACACAGAGAGACATGTAGGTTTAGAAACGTTCTTCAAATTAATATTACCTTGTTCTTATCATAGAAGGAATTCAAAATTTATCGAAAAAAGAATTTAAGAAACAGGCTACTGAATATTGAATTGAACTATTTTACCTCAGGTAGTCAGTGACACATGACATTCCAATGTCAATAGTTTACGCAGTCGGGGTGAAATGTGCGTCTTAAACATGAAATAATTCTACTTTAACTGTGAAGACACCGAGACCAGAGGTCTGTATCAGTAAAAATGTTTCTTTAAAGAGTTCTACAACTACAGACAAACTAATGACTCAGAAACATAGGTATAAAATCTAAATATGACTCCAAATATAAAAACTGTTGAGACATCGGATGTCAGAAATCATAGTATCAGTCAGTTACATGCCTGGCTCTAACTCTACCGGGACAACGCAATCAGTTTACATAGGATTACGTTACCAGCATACAGTATAATGTCACTACGTAGATAAACATCACTATTTTAACGAATTGGCTGAAAACAATCAACTTTTTACCATAGTAATAGCTATAAAAACAGTATACACAATAAAGTATACTTTTTCTCCTTTTGGTAATGAAAGTACGCTAACGTCGAACTTTACCGTACGCTTCTGCACCGCTTTAATACCAATTCTGGAACGAGGAAAACAATTGAAGTTGCTAAGCCAAGTCATGCTTTTTTGCATTAGCTCGTTGTAAAAGTTTGTGATTAAATTAACAGTGTGGACTGCATTCTTCGCTTACTAAACAAAACCGATTTCATTAACAGAGAATTGTTATTTGCAAACTTGAAATCAGGAATCATTTCTTAAATTATTTACTTCTGTTATCAGAACTTAAGTAAAAATGAGTAAAAGATATATTAAATTAATAATAATAATTTGTCCCAGTGACATAAAGAAAAAAATAGGAAATTCAATAAGGCTGTCACATCTGTACTCTAACTGAACAGCGATAGACCGTTAATTCAGGGCTTGAATTAAACAAATAATTACCGGTAGTTATTAATACACAAAATATTTCAAATATAGGCTTATATCAAGCAATGTTATTTATCTGGTTATATAATTAATTAAAATCTATTTTTTATACAATTCACTACTCACACTTCACACTTCACTACGTTTTTTAATTAGTTCGTTGTAAAAGTTACGTAATTAAAATCACTGAGCGTTGCGTATCCTGAACAAACATATGAATCCATTATCACAGTTTTGACTTTTTAGTTTAAACCAAAATGAATATATAATTAACTAAAATTATCGTCAATCATGGGTTTTTAATAAATAATTTAAACATATTTTGTCATTAATTATTCATCAGATTAACAATGTAATTAAAATATTTATGCAAATTTATAATATTTTTCCATAGATGTTTTAGTTGATTCAATACATACTTTTTGTTGATTCTGTATTAGTAGGTCTCTTGGTCTCGGCGATAACAATAAATGAACATAATAATAATCCTGATCGCAAGAAGATTAGGCTAACCTCAGGAGTATGCCTACAAAACCTAGCCAGATTTTTTCCTTTTACAGGAATGTAAGATTTAAGTTCTTCGTCTACAGTAGCCCTACGGTAATTCTCTCAGTAGGTTTCAAATCTCTCTGGAACTTATAGCTGCATATTTGATAAATTAATTGCTATAGGATATTTTTAAACAATTTCATTAAGAAAGCGATTATATTTAAAAATTAAAATTAGTAATCTAATACAATAAAGTAAGTGTGGTACCTGAACCATGTAAGGTCATACTAACCTTTAACTTCTTCTCATTTTCATTAATTTAGACGTGAAAATAAAAAAAAATCACATACATTCCTTGGTCTCTTTACGAAAGGAATAATACTTCCGATTTTGTAATTTTTCAAATTATAATACAATTAAATTAAATTTTTTTTAAAAGTCGACCTTATTCAAAACCTTGTTCCAAATAAGGTTATCTGTACGTTTTGGATTTAATTGTTTTAAATTGTTGGCAACAGGTTATATTTTTATAATAATATAGCAAAAAGTCTTTAAAAAATGGGGTTTTTGCTCTTTTATATTTTCTACATTCTTATTCAGAAAATAAATCAAAATGTTCGAGCCAACGGTTGACAGAATTATCGTCGTCCAGTCCTTATCACACATTTAGATCATAGTTCTTGTAAGCATGTTGTACAGTTCTGGTTTGAGTTGTTGCCCTTTAAAGAGAACACTGTAGTTACAGCGGAGCCAATAGCATCAGAACACGTCAAAATCATGTTTTCGACGTGCTCGGGAAATACAAGGTGAATTTAGCATTTCTGCAAGCCAAAACACTCTGCTGGTGACAAGTAGTTAGTTTGACTCTTTTCCATTAATATTATGGATTAGTTCCGGCTTATCCATTGGGATTCGTCCAGGATTTCTTGGACCTCGTAAAAGTATCGTTCATTACTAATGTGTTAAGTTTTAAACAGAAATTACACTGTTGCACACCACTATAGAAGAAAATTCCCGATTAGCGCTTTCAAGCTTCACAGCTCACCAACTGTTCGGAAAAAATTTGCTGTGAAGAATAAAATCACTAATCAGGAATTTTCTTCTACAGTGGTGTGCAACAGTGTAATTTCTGTTTGTGATTATAACCACTAAAACAACTTTATCAATTAAATGTTAAGTTTTGTGTCCCGACAGAAGTTTATACTACTTTGAGTCTTTCTGTTGACAACTTTAGCATGTCTTCTGAGGAAAAGGCTTAACCATTTCTTATCTGCAGTAGCTTTACTAGGGTTAAAGAATGAGCTCATTCAATAATGGCTGAATATAGTTCTTATTTTAGGAACGAGAGGCATGGCGACATCATACATTAGAAACTATGTTTGCCGACCACGTTTACGTACTGCTGAATCGATTTTCAAGTGATTGTTTAATGTCCTAATTGAATACTGAAGGAAGAGGCTGCCCAATGTACGCTCGTTGTCGCATTGTCTCATTGACACATTCCTTAAATTCTTTTAGTAGATCTGCGTCCATTCAACCCGTTTCGGCTTTTCTGATACAATTCCACCTTTCCCTGGCTAAAGTAGAAATGCACGCAAATATTGAGTAAACTCAATGAAAATTTAGAGAGAGATAACAAAAGGTTAAAAATGAAAGTCGAAATGTAAAGAATTTCTCCCTTAGTTTACAATTTGGTTGTAGACCAATAATGTATAGGCTACAGTCTGTTGTTTACAACATGGCCTTAAAATGAACGCACTACACATATTGAAATTTAGACTTCTAGTTTATTAATTCGTTAGAAATGTGTGAATATGAAAACTTAGGCGAATGAAGGAAGTGAGGATGTCAAGACAAGAACGTGGGCTAAATGGTATCTGCTAGTTTACTCAAATACGAGGGTTAGGTGAAAAGTTCGCGGGGATGTCTACATCTTAGCGGTAGAACTAAATTTTTTTAGTGTGTTGTAAGATTCGCATTTCGATAAAACATCTTTAAACTTCCAAATTTATCTGTGTATTCGTTACTTGTTTACCACGTGTTCGAAAATTACGTGTTACGCGTGTTTTGAAAAATGCCCAAAATGGACAAATTAAACATCTTGCTGAGAATGAATTCTTTGTTTAAAAAGGTCTAGCTGCAATGGAAATTTACAACGAAATGGCAAATGTGTTAGGAGACGTCTTCGAAAGTAGTGGTTTGTAAATGTGTACTAGAGTTTAGTCGTAGTCGTTTGAGCATTGAAGATGATTGCCGCAGTGGACGTTTATAAAGTGCAGCAACTTCAACAATATCATTAAAATAATTTCATACAAGGTGTTGAAAGACCGACGGTTAAGTGTGGAGAGTGGAGTGGATCATAGGGCTCCTCACATCAACGTGAGTATCGTATTTTTGGCTCAGGAACTTGGTATGATAAATCTTGCAAGGTTGGTGCCGCATTTGGAGTTGTTGCACTTTTTGGGCGTCCATTAAGGGGATCATCTTGAATGCTCGTACGACCAGTTTTAAACTCGAGTGCCCACAAGACTTTTTTTAATAGACAACAATTCAGTCACTGCACGATGTCTGATTTTGTCTATTTTGTCCATTTTTCAAAACACGCGTGACACGTAAATTGCGAACAGCTGGTAAACAATGAATAAATGACAGATATATTCGGAAATTAAAAGGCGTTTACTTGAAATAAGAATCTTACAACACGCTATAAACACTTTTAGTTCTACAGCTAACATGAAAAAATTTTAAATCACCAGCTAGTAATATGCAACTTGCGGTGTGGTGAGCACTTTACTAATGATCGCCAACCGGGCTGCAGATAAAGTGGTGGACTCCGTTTTCTGGTTTAACCTCAGGATGGAAGTAGTTTACAGATACACGGATTCATCAGTACAGAACTGCGTAGTTTTTATAAACAACAATTGGCCTTATTGGGTGGAACATGGCCTTACTTAGCTCAGTTATCTAACGTACTTTAAATTTAACGCAATATGGTCAACGCCGGTGACGCGAGACGACAGTAAATATGATTAAAACCTCTATGAACTTTTAACTTACTCTCATCTCTGTCCTTAACACGAAGTAAATACTTAGCACACGGAGTCACTCAAGATATACAAACAGATGGAGAGCTAAGACTACAAATTACAACCTCTTGATTACATTAAAGAAACAATGTTATGAAAACACTGCATCATGTTTTGAACGAAAACACAGAGGCATATTAGTCTTCTTTTTTTATTAAATCAGAACGGGAATTAGCGTGGTATTTGTTTCCAACTGTTTACGGCTAGGTCTTTCAGATAGTGTGGTCCAAGAACACTGTCATAATAAAATCGTTTACAAAATAGATTAGCAGGAATTTTTTTACTTGTATGAAACTGTTTGACTATTTCAAGGATCGGCTTGTGAGAGAGATAAACTAAATAGCCAGGTTTGTAATGACCAGAACAAAAACGAATGCACGCGCTACAGAAAAGGGTTGGTTCTAGTTAAAGTACAATATTTGTCAAAAAAAGTGTCTATAAAAATGTTTGCGGACACACGGGTTCTGTGTAACTTTCATATTTAATTCGCTCTCAACGTACACCGTGTCTGACATAAACCTAATCCTATTTTTAAATCAAATATTTTAAAATCAACATTATCAAATATTGTCATACGTTTTTGTAAAATTTAAAACAAAGTAATCTAGATTATCTAGGGAGCTTCGTTGTGCATACATCAATGTTTGAAGAAGGAGAGAATTCATTATGCAAATTGGGTAGTACAATGTCCATGTATGGTCCGTGTTCAAATCGGCTCTTGCCGGTCTTTTCCCGCCCTCCGAGCAGGTTTTAATATTTCAACTTGAAGCCTTGTGCAAACACGCGCGCTCTCCAGCTATATTAGAATATTCCAATCTCGAGAGATCCCTACCACCCTACCAGCCGCCCCGCCCGCGCCCACTAAGTCCCCACACTTCTTCTTCTCCTTCCGGTCTATCTAATCGCACCCTGGTGTTATTTATTGTACCGTAAGGAGAACAGTCTGTGATAAGGACAGACACACCGAGCCCCTGTTACCTCTAGTTTATGATCGTTTTTACAGTCCACTGAATATACTCCGCCTTCACAACAATAAACTTGAACGGTTGTGTTTTAAAAGCTAAAAATGAAATACGAGAGTTTATAAGCTAAGTACAAACAGCACAATTACTCCGTTTGCTCAGTTGTAGCGCCGTTTCTCGTGTACCGACGAGAAGCGTCGTTATTACAGACTTAATAACGAACACTGTTATTAGTACTGTTATATAGCCTAGTTATATACTTTAACGGTCCGCTGCAAGAAGTCTGTAATTAAAAACTTACATTCGTATACAATATATATATATATATATATATATATATATATATGTTTAACACAATGAGCACTTAGTTGTATAACTGATTCCTTTATTAGGCCTACACTGATACCTTGTTTGTGAAATCATTTCATGCTACCATCACTATAACGAAAACAAATATGCTACTCAACTTTCTATAAGCAGTAAAGTAGGACTCTAATTCCTATAAATCAGCTATTGTGTTTTCTGGATTTTATATTCTTACCAGAACGGAACGGAATATTTTTACGGTTATATTCTTTACTAACGAAACCGACACTTAAAGGATTTTGGTGAGCACTGACACCAGCATACGCCGACACACACACACACACACACACACACACACACACACACACACACACACACACACACACACACACACACACACACACGAATCGTGGCGACTTAACAACCCAACCCAAATAAGGCAGTAGAACGTAATACGAAGAAAAGACTCCTTCATTACACTGATACCTTGTTTGTGAAATCATTTCGTGCTACCATCACTATAACGAAAACAAATATGATACTCAACTTTCTATAAGCAGTAAAGTAGGGCTCTAATTCCTATAAATCAGCTATTGTGTTTTCTGGATTTTATATTCTTACCAGAACGGAACGGAATATAAAATCACATATCTGGAATCACATAGAACGCCTTCCTCGCTTCGCATGATGCAGCTCAGCTGAGTCAATTTTAAACGCAAGGTATGCTTCGCCTGCCAGTTTAGTTGGTATAGTGGGTTAGCATAACGCAATATGATGTATATTTCATGGTTACAAAAGTGTGGAAGTTAAGTCATGTAATTAGGACATTATTTGTTACTGACAGCGAGTTAGTGTCTATAACAATTAGTTCATTATGCTTGTGAACTGTGGTAGAGTGGATTGAATTACTGTATTCACGAAGGCGAATTGATTAATTAAATTAAAGGCGATTTTCACCTTAATAATCGTTAGCCATGTTAAAATGTGTGCCAGATGTGGCCATTATCGGTGCAAACCAGAAAACAGACGTAGGCCTATCGTAAGAAACTTTAATCTATTTGCATAGTTTTATTGTACTAACAAAATACTAAACTAATTGACTCGATGTTAAATATAAGAGTATAAATAGCAAATCAGATAACATTCTAATAAAAGTTTAATTGTTAACTGAATACCAGAAGTAAAATAATCAAAGTAGCTGAAAATATTTCAGATAATAAAAGCAAGAAGCTGTGATGTCTGAAGTAGGCCTGTTCATGACAAGGTCCCAACGTTTGATGAAAACACTCTGTTTATTGTGAAAAATTTGCTGTAAGCAAAAATCAAAGATCCGACGAGAGAACAAGCCCTCTCACTTGTTTACGCTCTTAATCGGTCCACTGCAGAACTGTTATAGGAACTAATTTCCAATAGCTCGGATCTACACTTATGGTGCGTTAATAAATACTTCAGAACTAAAGTATGAAATATCTTTGTGAGGTACATCACGATCAGTCAAGAACAAGATGATAGCGATCCGTGAAAAACTTTTAAGATTGTAATACGAACATACGGCGATAGTGATGAAGGGAGAAGAACATGTTCAAGCAGTGCTCTTCGAAGCTGCCAAGTCGACATCCACATGCAATGATGGGAATATTCCTCCGCGACTTGATAAAAAGTAATGTATTTTGTTATCAGACTTAGAGAAGAAATAATTCGTACAGGTTTAAAAAAATAATAATAATAACGGCGCACGATCCGACATAAGGAACAAATGCGAATAGAATGTAGGCTATAAATTCAAACTAATTATTATTAGTTTTTAATATAGTTATTAGTTATTAATTAGTTATAATATTATTAGAAAAACATGTTTGAATTGGTATCCAAGTCAGTTATTGACAAAACCTGTATAATATTTACCTTATTTCTTCCGTCGTGTGACTTCGTGTTGCGTTCGATTGATTAACGCGTCTCGAAACATATTGTTACGATGGTCTACTCGATCGTCGTAGGTACAGTGGAAACAAAATAAATAATACAAGACCCCAACTAAGTCACTAATCACACCTTTAATTTTTACAGTAAAACAGTTCGTAATTACCAACACACTCTACTACAACAAATCAAATCAAAATTGTTCACACGCAAAAAAATGTCACTAATATTAACACAATTGTATTACAATAAATTGTAATTATACCGCCCGATTATAAAACGCAACACTTCACTAATAACTACTTGAACGTACACAGTAATCTCGCTACTATAACGCTCGAACCGCTCTGTAAATATCTCGCACTAAAACTGAAAACTAAAGCCGCTACCGCCATGTATTTATAGTCCCGCTCACACACCAGAAGCTTCCAAACTGCGTCTTATCTCTCGTGTGAACTACGTAATTAACTGCGGCCTTGACACAGGCCGAGCGCCCGAGCGAAGCCCGGCACAGTCGAGAAGATTCTCGCAAAATGCGTCTAGCAGCACATACGCCACACGCTTACATTCTGGATCTCTCTGGAACGTTCGATAAACACGTATATTGTTCTGTGACGTCGTAACACTGCCTCCTCCTTAAGCCTGTTCGTCCCGAACTGGCAAACTGTCTCTAAAGTTGTACTAATTAGCCAGGCAATCTAGGTGGACGACCTTGAATTTCCGCTGTCCATCTTGTTGAATCCGATAAACAACATCGTTAATTCTTTTTTTCACAGTGTAGGGTCCTTCCCAGTTAGACTGAAGCTTAGGTGAGCGACCACGACGGCGCTTTGGATTGAACAACCAGACCTGATCTCCTTCTTGGAAACCCACACTATTGCTGCGAACGTCATACCAAGTTTTCATTTTATCACTGGCAATCTTCAGCCGTCCTCTTACCAAGCGATTCATTTCTCGCAGTTTGTTTTCTAATTGCGAGGAATAGTTCTGCGGCTCTTGGGACTGAGTCTCAGGTGATCCGAACATTAAGTCCCCAGTAAGACGAATCTCCCGCCCAAACACCAATTTTGCTGGAGTCATCTCGGTTGTGTCGTGTATACTGATGATCTATACGCCATAAGGAATAGTGGTATACGTTGGTCCCAGTCTGTTCTGTTCTCATCAACAACTTCCGAAAGATGCTGCTCAAGTGTCATGTTGAATCTCTCAACCTCCCGTCCGACTGAGGATGCAGAGGCGTTGTCCTGGTCTTTCGAATTCCGAGTAGACGGCATAATTCTTTAAACACTCCTGATTCGAAATTTCTCCCTTGATCCGTATGGATTTCCATAGAGGCTTCATAACGGCAACAGAAGTTGTGAACTAACTGCTTTGCCACAGTGGTAACCTCTTGATTTGGAATTGCGTAAGCTTCCACCCACTTAGTAAAATAGTCAACTACAACCATGATGTACCGGTTTCCATCGTCAGTAACTGGGAATGGTCCAGCAATTTCTATGGCAATTCTCTCTAAAGGTAGTCCAACGTTATACTGTCTCATTTTTCCCCTGCTTCTGGTTTGTGGGCCCTTGCCTGCAGCACATATTTCACACGTCCGAACCCATTCCTCTACGTCTTGGCGAACATGAAGCCAGTAGAATCGCTTCCGTATTTTGTCAAGGGTTTTGTTAACGCCAAGATGGCCTCCAGATGTTCCATCATGCATCTCCTTCAAAACAGACTGCACTTTACTTCGGGGAACTATCAACTGCATGACCACGTCTCGTCCATCTGCACTTTCCCAAGCCCTATCCAGCAATCCGTTTTTTTAGGTGAGAGATTCCCATTGTGACCAGTAGCCCTTCAGCACTTCGGAACCATGGCAGATATCTTGCCAATCCGGGCGACGACCTTCCTCTTTTGCTGCCAAGATCGGTCCAATGTCTTCAACAGTCATCTGTTCTTGTCGACAGTCTTGTGTTGTCCAGTCGTCAGCCAGGAAATCTACAGTGATGGCTTGAACATGTTCGCTTGAGTTTTGTTCTTCCTTTCTGTGGCAATGTCGGCAGTCTTCCGGGCACGGTCTTCGTGATAAGCCATCTGCATTACCATGCAGGCGCCCCCGTCGATATTGTACCTTGAAGTTGTACTCTTGCAGACGTTCGAGCCACCTTGCCAACTGTCCTTCCGGATTTTTAAATCTCAAGAGCCATGTAAGTGCGGCTTGGTCGGTACGTAGTGAAAACTCTACGTACGTACGTATTTATGGAAGTGCTCCAAAGCTCTGACAATTGCCAACAACTCTCTCCTTGTAACACAATAATTTCTCTCTGGTTTAGAAAGCGTCTTGCTGTAATACGCTATTACTCGTTTTTCACCGTTCTGCATTTGAGACAAAACTGCTCCTAGACCAGTATTGCTTGCGTCTGTGTCTACGATGTACTTCCCTTCGGAAGCTGGAAAAGCGAGAATTGGCTGCGAACATAATGCAGTCTTCAACGTTCTAATTGCTTGGTCACACTCTCTCGACCACTGGAAGTTTCGTTTATTTTCTGTTAGCTCATGTAGTGGTTTAGCAATAGTAGCGATGCCTTTCACAAAACGTCGGTAATATGAGCATTACCCCAGGAAACTCAGAACTTCGTGTTTACCCTTCGGAACTGGCCAGTCTCTTACGGTGTTTACTTTATTAGGATCCATGCTAACGCCCGCTCCCGAAACCAGATGGCCCAGATACTGTACTTCCTTCTGGAATAGAGAACACTTCTTCGGGCTCAGCTTCAATTGTGCACCGTGAATTCTAGTTAGAACTTCCTTAAGGTTTTCCAAGTGGTCTTCGAAAGTCTTCCCGATCACTATGACATCGTCTAAGTAAACAAGGCAAGTTTTCCACGTCAGGCCTCGGAGTATCAGGTCCATCAATCTCTCAAATTTTGCCGGTGCATTACAGAGTCCAAATGGCATGACGTTAAATTGGAATAAGCCACTTGGGGTCGAGAAAGTGGTCTTTTTCTTGTCTTCTTGATGAAGATCCACTTGCCAATATCCACTCTTCAGGTCCAATGTGGAAAACCACCGTGCTCCGGACAACGTGTCGAGTGTATCGTCAACGCGAGGTAATGGATAGCAGTCTTTCTTTGTAACGTAATTTAACCTCCGGTAGTCTACGCAGAAACGCAATCCACCATCCTTCTTCGCTACCAGCACTACAGGAGAAGACCAAGCACTTGACGAAGGTTCGATTGCTCCCTCTGTCAACATGTCCTGTACTAACTGAGACATTTCCTCTTGTTTAGATAATGGAGGCCTTCGAGGAGGTTGGCGTATCGGTGTTGTGTCCCCGGTATTGATGCGATGTTGCACAAGAGAGGTTCTTCCCAGTGACTGTCCCCGAACAATCTTTGAATTCGTGTAAAAACTGTCTGAGTTCTTTTACCTCACCACTTGAGAGGTCGTTAGAAGATCTGTTCAATAATTCTTGCAGTTCCTCTGGTAATTTGGAAGTATCCGAAGAACTGGATCTTCGTTGCGTTATTCCGGCTGCCCAGGCCACAGGAGTCAATTTGCCTAGGAGCGTATTGCTTTGTAAAGTGATAGCTTGTTCCAAAATATTCGCCACTCTAATAGGTACATTTCCGGTTTCGTCAGGTTTTACTAAACTTATGGCAATTAGTATGCCCGGTGTGCTGACTACCTGGGGTTCGAATATAGAGCACTGGTTCCCCCTAGTATCTACATCGGTTCTAACCATGATGATCTTTTCGGAGTTTGGCAGAACAGTTACGGCCACTTGGTTTATGACGTCCATCGATGTTTCTGCTGTCGTCATTGTTGATAGCATTACCTCTTCGCCTCCGATTCTCAAGACATTGTTCTTGAAGTCGACTATAAATCCGTATGCGTTCATAACGTCCACACCAAGAATTGCTTCATCCACAATGTCTGTAACAAGTACTTGATGATTAAACTCAAGTCGACCGAGGCGTAGGTGTATCTCCACTTTTCCATACACTTTTGCAGGCCGTCCAGTAGCTGTTCGCAAGCTGCAAGAGAACTAGATTGGCTTGAGATCTTTCACCACGTCGGGGCGCACAATAGAAACTGTTGCGCCTGTGTCAACTGTAATCGAGGTTGGCCTTTCTTGAACAAATCCGGTAACTACCAAGCTCCCGCTGTTTTTCTGAAGTGTAGAAATTGCGTATTGTCTAGGGGCTTCGTTCCTCCAGTTAGTCAGCACACGCCCCGTTGTACCGACTATTGCTCGTTTCCCTGCTGCTGAATTCTAACCCGACAATCTCGTTGTAGATGTCCAGGTTTCCCACATCTATAACACTTCGGTCTTCCATCCTTTCTTATTTTGTTCTGTGGCGCCGACCGTCGAGTCTCTGTTCCTTGTTCTTCTTCCTCATCGTCTGTGCCGTCTCGATCTTTTAGCGCGCGCACCTTATGACTTGTCCAACCAGAAGCTGATTTGGCGGCCTCAAATTGCAAAGCATGCACCAGGGCGTCCGCACTGTTCTGGTCTTGCCATTCGTAACACTTGCTGTAGTTCGTTATCTCGGACACCGGCAGTAAATGTCTGCATCGCAAAACTAGTTCGGAAATCTTCTGGCGCTTCAGGATAGGCCAGTCTAATTAGTCTGTCGATACTTGCTTCAAACTCTTGAAGACTCTCCGCGGAATGCTGTCGCCTTGCTCTCAACTGGGTGCAGTACACATCTCGCAAATGTTTATCACCATACCGTAATTCTAGAGCCTTTATCAACTCGGCATAGATGTTCTGGCTGTCAGGTGGCACTTTCTGTAGTAATTCTGCCGCAGGTCCTTTTAATGAGAGGACGAGTGAAACTGCCTTGTCTTTCACCGTCCAATTATTTGCGCATGCAGCAGCTTCGAATTGGCGTAAATACGTCGTCCAGTGCGTGCTTCCATCAAAGGTTGGGGCCTTGACATGAACTGTCCCAACCGCAGGCGAGGTGACCTTCTCTATTGACTTATTTTCTCTGTCTTTTTCTGTCATTATCATTGGGTACAGTGTGTTCACAAAGTTGTTTTCGTTGTAACTTCAGGCACTGTTCGACTTCATTTTTAAACTGCTCTTTTATATTTGTAATCGAGTCTTCTATTTTTGTTGACATAGCTTTTTCCACACTCAAGACAGATTTTTCTACTTCAGCTATTTTATTTGACATGGATTCTTCTACGCCAGATATTCTGGTAATTTGATTGTTAAGCTCACCTCGTAATTCACCTACGTCACCACGTAGGAGACCCAATTCTGCTGTAGTATGTTCTTGCATCTGCTTTTGCTCTTGAATTAACGCTTTGATGTCACCTGCTTCACGTTTACGTTCCTCTGCCTCCTGCTTACGTTCCTCTTTTTGTCTTTCTTCTGTTTCTAGCATTAGTGCTTTCTGACGTTCCTCAGCCTCTTCTCTTTCCTGTCTTCGTTCTTCTTTTTGTCGTCTTTCTGCTTCTTCCGCCTCCTGCCTGCGTTTCTCCGTCTGTAACAGCAGCGCCTGTAAATTTTCCATCATCTGACTGGCATCCATTGTTTTCCGATTAATTACGAATTACACTTGTCTTGTACAAAGTGTCCACTGTTTCCACTGTTAACCGTTCTATCCCAGTTCTGACACCACTGTTACGACGGTCTACTTGATCGTCGAAGGTATAGTGAAAACAAAATAGGTCAAGACCCCAATTAAGTCACTAATCACACCATTAATTTTTACAGTAAAACAGTTCGTAATTACCAACACAGTCTACTACAACAAATCAAATCAAAATCGTTCACACGCAATAAAATGTCACTAATATTAACACAATTGTATTACAATAAATTGTAATTATACCGCCCGATTATAAAACGCAACACTTCACTAATAACTACTTGAACGTACACAGTAATCTCGCTACTATAACGCTCGAACCGCTCTGTAAATATCTCGCACTAAAACTGAAAACTAAGGCCGCTACCGCCATGTATTTATAGTCCCGCTCACACCAGAAGCTTCCAAACTGCGTCTTATCTCTCGTGTGAACTACGTAATTAACTGCGGCCTTGACACAGGCCGAGCGCCCGAGCGAAGCCCGGCACAGTCGAGAAGATTCTCGCAAAATGCGTCTAGCAGCACGTACGCCACACGCTTACATTCTGGATCTCTCTCGAACGTTCGATAAACACGTAGATTGTTCTGTGACGTCGTAACAATATGTTTCGTCTTCAGAAATAAAAATTCACTCTTAGCGAGGTCGTTACATATTAAAATTGCAAATATTGGAAAACAATTCCACACATATCCGCGGATACATATTCCACACAATTTCACTCATGTAACGCGGATATGTGTGGAATTGTTTTCCAATATTTGCAATTTTAATATGTAACGACCTCGCTAAGAGTGAATTTTTATTTCTGAAGACGAAAAATATGTATCGAAACGCGTTAATCAATCGAACGCAACACGAAGTCAAACGACGGAAGAAATAAGGTAAATATAATACAGATTTTTTAATATTATTAGTATATAATTATAACTAATTATTATATGTGCTCGGCAAATCGCGCAGTTTTAAACGTCGTAATATGTAGCGGTTCATTTAAGAACAATCAGTTTCAAAAACTGTTGACAGGGATGGCCAGTATTCTTTGCACATTTTTCTTATTAAGCAGGATTCAGCCTTACCGATGGTCTTGTACCTTATGGAGAGTTACTGCGAGACATATGAAAATATTGCGAAAGACTGTTCAACCGTGTTTGAGTGTGACCATCAAATGTTTTGTTTTAGGTATTGTCAATGAACTATTTTTAATGGGTAGATTATGAACACATACGGGTTTGTAGCGTTCGCTAATGAAAATGCTGTGAATGTTAACTAAGAGGAGATCTGAAAATGTTTCAGATAATAAAAGTAAAGAGGAAGCTGTGATGTATGTAGTAGTGCCTGTTTATGATAAGGTCCCAACGTTTGATGATCCCATCGAGAGAGAGTTCCTCAAGTTCGAGGGAAAGACGGAAGAAAAACGAAAAACCAGAGTCTCGACTATTATGACTGTTACTGCGAAAAATTAATTAATAACGTTCTCGTGTAAAAGCCATAATCGAGGAATTGTCTGTTCCTGGATTAGATGCAGCGACCATGGAAGAGATTTTGTTTCGAAGATAAGAATTGACTTCGATTAAACAGAAGAAACTGGCATAGTAAAAAGAAGAGGTTGAAAGTAGAGATGGCAGTACATTCGAGACCGTAACAGAGGGAGTGAAGAGAATTTTGTTGTAATCAGAGAGGTTGAAGACCATTAAAGAAGAACACAAGACATGTCAAGTGAAGTAATAGATAGACATGAATAGAAGTCGAAGCAATTTCAAGCATTAAAGAACGTTTTCTAAAAACAAGGAAACAGTAGCTAGAAAAAGAAAAAAAAAACACGTAAAGTCTGAAGCAGTCAATTCGGGACGAACAGTTTTAAGGAGAGAGCAGTGTCGAGATCCCGCAGGAAGCGAATTACAGCGATAGAAATTAAAAGATTTCTCGAATAACATAGAACGTAATTCTCCATTCCTATTAATTTATGAAAAAGGTAAATTATGCTTTGCATGGCGGAGCTGGCAAGGTATACGGGTATAATACGCGGAATAATATACGACCTGAAGAACATCAGATGTTAATAAACAAAACTCGTAAATTACGGTATACACTGGTTCAAACCCTACACATAGCTCCCCCTCAGGAATAAGTAATAAGTCATACTCAGTTTTCAAGTAATAGAATCCGTAACCCAAGTTTCACTAATGTACAAAAGTAAACGTGATCGTAAGTGCGAATTAAGTAAACGCGTCGGTAAGAATTAAGAGATGTGTAGGTAATGATCTACGCGTCTTCTAATGTGCTATGAATTTTCTTTATTATATTAAACAGAATGTACCTGAATAAGTTAGGTCTATCAGAAATTCTACAATAATATTAAATTTTTCAGTAAATAAACGAAGACAATTTGACCGACTGTCAGAAACAATCACTGGAAGTTTACCAAACAGATTCTGTAGTATAAACTATACTAGAGATTTACACTATTATAGAGTATTTTACGACTCTTCCTATTAATACATACTGTTCTTATTTCTCCATTATAAACCTTAGAGATGAGACAGAATCAGAACATGCCTAGTTAGATCAGTAAATTTATTCGGAGCCATAAATATATGTGATATTAAATTTCTGTAACTGACAATGGTAAAATAAAAGAATAAATTATTAAAAAATTGTCGTTGTATTACTAGAACTTTACACGTGAAGTAAAGGTGCCAATCCATTTGCATCCAGTACATGATCATACCACAAATATTTTGGTTCAGAGTTAAGGGTAATTTTTCAAATTAGGCTTCCTTTTACTTCTCTTAGAGCTGAGAAGGATGTTGAATTATAGGTAGATGGGATATAAATCTAATTATTTAAAATTAAATAAATTATAAATACCAAAATCTACTTAGCATTTTTATAAACTCAAAAACCCAATTGTATACAAAAAATACATGTAGGAATTCCGCAGCACCACAATTTTTCCATTTCATTTTCACACATACGTTTCGTCCTAGTAGGTTAAGGACATATAAAATATTATTGTATTTTACTAAATAACGTTTAATAAATTTTATTTTTAATTCGTCTGTAACATACTTTCCACGATAACATATCTTACGGGGCTCATAAATTATTTGTTTTTGTAGCACAATTAAGCCAAAAGTTTTAGGTCGTTTTATCGTATGAAAAAAAACAAAAGGTTTTCGCCAATCACAAAATGCGGTCAAGGTTGAACACATCTGTTGACGTGCACGCTTTGCTAGGCCTAAATAATGGAGACTTCTGTAAATACTGGCTGGCTGGCTGCAATACGTCTGCAAACTGCCAGTGCCAACTGAACAAAGGAGTATTTAGAAATTATTGTCACGAGTGTCAGCGTTGGGGTTGCGAGCGTTTAGCTGCTCCCTTCTTAATGCTTGCTTTGATGTGTATATTTGTTGCATAGGTTAATACTTATCCTGATCCAATTACAATGTGCCGTTCCAGGGGTAGCGTAATGAGGGATAAACTTCGTGTCGTCAACACAACTGCCAAGGAAGGGGTCTACACAACATCACACTGATTTGTATGTAAGCCTAAGTTTCACGCACGCTTAACTGAGGCACTTAGGCAACGGTGAAAAATTCACTACCGTGCGTTGTTCTAGCCACATAAATGGACCAAGCTTTATCGACATTTATTTATACTAATATTTCAGTGTTTACATAACTGGTTGATACCAGTTATGTTACACCTAATGATTTACTTTTTAATAAAAATGTTGTATATTTATATTGTTAGTTCAGGCAAGATAAACGCTTTTTATTTACGAAAAAGACTTATCATCGTCTCTTTGTTATTAACATGATATTACATATATTCAGTTTTATCTCAAAAGACGTTGAAATAACTGGTAATGAATATTATATTTTTTTTAGAGGGGGTCCTACAGTCTATGCCGCATCCCGCATTTCGAGTTCGTTTCTCCATATCCTTCCAGTCATCATCATCTTTAATAGCTCGATCTCTCATGCTTTTCCTAATTCCTGTTCTCCGTTGTGTTGTCAGTCTTCCTTTTCTCCTCCTGTTTTGTGGTGTGTAAGTCAATCAATGCTTTCTTTGGCCATCGCTTCTCCTCCATCCTCATTACGTGACCATACCATACCAACTGTCTGGATTCTATTCTTTCTGCTGTTGTAAATGCGTGCCCCGTTTTCCTTCTTATATCTTCGTTTCTAACATGTTGCATTCTAGAAATATTACACGTTTTCTTAAGAAGCCCATTTCCACAGTTTCTATAATCTTTTTCTCTTTATCTGAAAGTTGCCAGCATTCGCAGCCATAAGTTAAATGGTTGTGGAGATTGTCAGTTTAGTTTGAAGTTTCATTTTGTTCGACCAAAGTAACGAGTTTAGCAAATGAATAGCCTTTTTTCCTGTTGTATCATATTTTTGATGTCATTTTTTGTCGTTCCATCTTCTGAAATAATGCTTCCCGAATATTTGATTGTCGTTTACTTTACTTTTTTAAAAATTAAATTTCCTACTGCAAATATCTGGTTCAAACGTTTTACTCTACGTCAAAATGCTTTAGTCTCGCTTGGGCGTCATCTTCGACCCAAGTATGAGAAACGTAATATTGACTGAATAAAGTTAGTTACGACAGTGCTGAAGACAAGACGGTGAAATACGATAAGTGTTCTTTTTAATATCTTCTTACAACATTCTTACTGTCTTGCAACACTTACGAGGTCCTATTTCTAACTTTAACATTTTTTAAACTACACGTGGATGCAAGTAGGTCTCCTCTGCTGCTTTCACGAACAATCTCACCCTATCGCTTATTCAACATGCGTATTAATTAATGTTGGTACATTCTTTTGTGCATTCCACGAAGTACAGTCGTTATGCATGAAACCTAGCCACTTTAAAAATAGCTCTTGTTGATCGTTTCTAATGATAATAAAGTGTAACTACTACTGATCACAAAAAATTAAATCTAAATCGTAGCTAGTTATCGTTAAGGTATCTGCGCACACACAATTACATACGAAGAATTGTAGAGTAGGCCTATAACTACACATGACAACACATTTACAAAAAACACACCTCATACCTTTGAAATTTTACAATGACGTACAACACTGAATTCCGAGAATTCTAAATTTACCGACAGATAACAACAAAATACTTTGAACTGTTCGGAGGGCATTGCCTAATACAGAAAATTAAAAGCACTGAAATATTATTCATTCGGACGGAGATAATAATCGCTTTTACGATAATGCAACAAATGAGAGTACTAAACACATGGAGAGAAAAATTATTATTTACTTAAGTTCAGCTACTGTTCTCTTATTATTTAGCCTACGTGAAGACATGCGAGTAGCTGAAAGATAAAACTGTTGTGCTGATTATACGATTCAAAATTTAAACATTTTATAGATTTTATTTAACAAGCAAATTTTACGTTACAACCGTGTCCCAGCCAATTCGTAATCGATATCGTTTTACCACTCGTTTTTCAAAGAAGGACAGGTTTACGATTTGAGAATTGCAATTCTGGTGTTACATTTGAACATACGCACGTTGAGTGTAGAATATTTTATCGTCCGCCCAACTGGAATATGGCAGCAAAGTTTGTAGGATTTGCCTATTACGAATAGTATACACCCGTAGTTCATTTAGGGTGTTTCTGCAAAAGTGACGTAAAAAGGCCATTGAAAATGTTGATTTCATTCATTTCTTAGTAGGCCTATTTAGTAAGAACCGCTCCGATAATTCTTCTATAATGTATTTTAGGAAATATTAATTTTTAAGAACGATTTTAGTTGTTAATCTTACTGTGCCTGTCACGTCCTTAAAATATGATCGGCTATCAGAAAAATTTCCGCTGCCAGTAACTTTACTAACACTGAATTAAAAAAATATTAATTAGAGATAACTTTAGAGTAACCTCCGTTACAAGCACTCACATCCTGTAAGACCAGGGTGAAATGAAAATAAGGAACATCAAGGTTGCTTGTGCGAATTACACGAAAGTGACTGACGACGTTTTAAAGTGTCAAGTATTACTAAGTTACATCCTAGAAGAAAGGAAGTATTTGTTTAAGTTCGAATTGATAAGTACATTTTTTAGAGTACTTCTAGTATAGAAAGAAATGTAATGTACATTTTTTACTTTTATGGCATTTGCTTTGTATTTCGGTGATTAAATTTTGTAAACTAACTTTTCCTAACTACAAGTTAATTTAATAATAAACTTCTGTAGCTCAATCCAACAATTTCTGCTTATTATTTTCACCTTATCTATGAGGCAAGAGAGCTAGTTTGGTTTCAGTTAAACGAGAAAGTCTGAATACTGTTTATAGTTAGTTAGGTTCTTGCCTTCGAAAATTATATACGTTACTTTTATAAAAGATGTATTTACTACATTAATGATAGAAGTAACAAAAACAAATTGTAACGCTCAATTATGAGAAATAGCCGTTGCCGGTACAAAAAAAGGATTGTTAAAACGACTACAAAATGTCATTCTAGTGTTTGCTAATTGAAACTTTCAAAGTATTAATAGACAATAAACTAGATTAGCTTACTACTGTAGTCGATATGATTTTCTTGTCTTGATGTAGACAGTTTAGCCGTATATTTTTTGATTGCATATTATCAATAATAAAACAAAGTCATAGTTTTTTCCTATTATTATTTGTTATGCCATATTACACCACAACGAATTCTGATTTCTGTAGTATTTGTCTTATTTCTTCTTATGATTCTCATGGTCCACCAGCAATTTCGAAGCCTATTTTCTGCTTCATACTGAAGGACGCTCTCACCCGACATTGAATTTACATTGTGTAAAGCAGAGATTGTGTTCATACTACGACTCTGCTTCAATACCCTAATATTCGTGATATATTGGATGTTAGGTATTATAATTTCATGTGTTTTGTTCAAGGTCTGTCCAGCAGGTATTCAACCGTTTACTATTTTGAGAAAAATAGTTTATCTAGCACAGTGGTTCCTTAGTACATTTTGAAATACATTTATCCCAGGGTCTGTAACAGTTCTCGAAACTATCTTCAAAATCGACTTTCAGAAACGTCATCAGTTGCTTCGTCCCATTCTCCTGAATCTTGTTCACCGTCTGAAATCTCCTCCCTTTCAGTAGCAATTGTAGCTGTTGAAAGAACCTGAAGTCGAGAAGCTGGAGAGAACCAAACCAGGACTGTGTGATATTACGTTTCCTCAAGAATCGTGTATCAGGCGCGAAGACTGTCCAGGTAAATTGTCACGGTGAACGTGCCGGTCATTACTTGCCCAAAGCTGCTTTCTTGTTCTCCTTATTACATCCATTGGCTTACAAAGCATTACTGTGTCGTACTCTTTAGTTACTGTCTGACCTAGAGGAACGTATCGCAGTTTCATAGGCGAATAAACAGTCAACACGTCTTTGATGTTGTTTCCAGGATGGTGGAAACATTCTACAGATTCTCAGCCATCTTAAAAGCGTCAATACTACTTTATCATTCATGGAATTCTCCTCGAAGGCTCTGTTAATCATTCAAATGGTTTCCGCGGATGAAAGTCCAAGGTGATGAAACTAAACATGATACAGATTCGCTGATCTACTTGCTCAGTCGTTGTAAATGCGACCGTCACACAAAACACAGACTACGTAATGGAATGTCACTGCCGAATGAGGGATCCGGTAGACGCCTGACCCGTGTCAGTAAGGTCTTCTGAAAATGGGTACTCAGTTTTGTAAAGGCATGACGCGTTATCATTATTTTCAAAATGTTTGGATACTGTTTGGACAGACCTGGTATACTTCAAAAAGATTGAAACCGTGTTGACTCTCTTTACAAGATAACTCGGTACTGTAGTACAGTGAACTTGCCAAGATCACTCTGGGAAGAAAGAATCGCTAGAGAATGACAGCAGTAAGCAGACACGTAGACAATTGCTAATGTTGACGATGATGGATGATGTACAGACATAAGAGAAAAAAAAAACAGGTGACAGAACAGAATGAGAAAACATCTGAAAAGTAAACACAAGATGCCACATGGTAGCAACGGTGCTTATAACATTTAAAAATATTTTAAGAGGTTTATAACATTAATATGTTAATGAACTGTGGTCATACACTAGCAATGAAACTTTTTGCACATTTGAGAGGCGCGCGCTATCTTTAGCTTGTGTATGTTAAAGACAAACACCACTGGTTTTGGTTGAGTGCTGCACAATTTGCACTGACACAGTTGTAGGTGGTATCGAAGCACGCCTAACAAACAGTAAATATATATATATATATATATATATATATATATTGGCGTAACAGTTTTTAATGATTCTGTGTTGAAGCATGCGAATGCCTATGGATCAACTGATTTAGAATTGAACAGTACGGTATCATATTCCGAGGCACGCGCACCAAGTATAAGCAGCACGAGACATTTTAGGCCCCCAAAATAAGGCCAAGGCTGCTTCAAAAATTCGTAAATGAAACCACTAAAACCGAAAAATAAGATATGTGACCAATGATTATTTTTACTATGCTGTGTGATTACTTTTCCTACTAACATTAACGGAAAACCTTTAATATAAGCCTATTACGGAAGAAATGTCTTACAGCAAAATTCTATCCGCTCATATAAAAAGCTGTAAATCGACAATTTGAGCGTAAGACAAGTTAATTTTATTTAATAAAATTAAATCATAAAATTTTAACTTTACTTCAATCTACCTATTTATTTTATCTATATAATAAATATTAGTTAAGATATTTAAAACCAGTTAAATTTATTAAAATCTTTATGCAATAGGCCTGTGATATAGGCTAATAAACACAGTTAACTATATCAGAATTAATTATAATATAATATCACTAGTATTTAGTTTTTAATAAATATAAAATTATAATTACAATAACTGACCGTAAACGACATCGCATGATGATTTTTTCTTATCGAGCTGGGGACTTTTTTGTATGAGGAGAACGGGGTGTGCCGAAAGTCACTGGTACCAGTAAATTATAATAAACAAATTTACAAGAATATTAAAAAAAAGTTGTAAGAGAAGTCCGAAATGTTTGGTAAATTCACAAATTCTAGTGTCAGCCTGAAATTAAACGAATCGCAATTTACAGAACGATAAATGAAAAAAAGGTGTACATTCGACACACGGAAAACGCATGTGACGGAGAGGAATAGGTAGGCAGAAAACTCAACTTGTGCGTTGTTGCCATAGAGTTCAGTTACACTGTTGCTGTCTTTACACATTACAGTACATTGAAACGTTTAAAACTAAAACTCACAAGTTTCTCTAAAACTTATAAGTTTCTCTCCTATTGCCGTCTAACTAAAGCGTGCAAACTGTACTGTAAAAAAAACACACATTCTTACAGCTGCAGTTTGCTTCATAGACTACGGAGAAAATATGTTGGGTGTCCTTGGAACACAAAGCAGTAGCATATCTACGTCTGTTGCAACAATCGTCTTATCAAAGTAGAACAATTTTATTGAACAATATAAAAATAAGAAAAGTGTTTACAGTAGTGCTACAACTGGTGAAACAATGCACACCGTCTACTTAAGTTACACTATAGGCCTAGCAGATTTCAAAGAATCTGATAACAACATTGTGCAGTTACGCGGTTTAAGTTCGGGCCTGTATAACCTTATAAAGTACGGTATAAGCAAAACGCTTATACTAAGTGAAATATGTGTGTTTGGAATGGACAAACGATTAAACGTGTAAAATATGTACTTAATTTATTTTTCATTTATTTCAAAAAGATGGTTTTGAACGCTGAGTAGTCTGTTTAATCGTTCTGTTACTAAACTTAAGTTTCATTGTAAAACAAGTTTTGTCATCCCCGCAGCTGTTCTGAGTCCAAACACACATGTTTGATAAACATTCAGTAATAAATTTGTTCAAATGCGAGTGTCTAACGAGAGTGGTTAAACCACATGAATTGCGTAGGGCACGCACTACGATATATTTTAACATTTTTTTAAGACTATTTAAGCCGACTGCAATCGTCTAAACAGAGAACCACATTTCTCTGTTTTATTTTCTTCCTTCAAAGATTAAGCTAAACGTTTCCTTTATAGTTACAGGTATCACCAAAATTTAACTCTTCTTGATAGAATAATTTAATTAGTTCGTTTGTGTCAGAATTTACAAAATTTAGTCTATTTGTTAATAGTTCTTAACGACGCATCAATATTAATGTCGCTTGGCTTTGAGATTCTGAGTTATTCTTTATTATCCGAACTTGGAATGTTTTTTCAACAGAGGGATTCGTGCTAGCTTATGTGCGCTTGAAATACCAAACATTCCAGTTTTCTAACTTTATAATTTTGTATACAAGAACAAAACGTAATGAATTTATTTAAAACTAATTAGTTTAAAATTTGTCTGTAAAGCACAAAGCACAAGCACAAGCATGTCTTTTCGGGTAGGTTGTAACATATTTGTAATCTGTTTTAAGCAAATTTTATTACGAAAGAGAAGTAGGCCTACTATTAATGGAATTTTAACTACAGAAAATTACAGTGTAAGATGAAACTGTATGCCTGTATATTTTAAAACGTTTTCACGTCACCCGCTGTTAATATTGAAACAAATGCATGGATGATTTTATTATTAACCTTCAGACTGGTAAGAACCTGACAATAGTGACAATTACTTCTTCGACTTGAAACATGTTTGTTATATGCGCAAAAAGAGTAAGCAAGTGTGAATATCGACACGTTAGTATTAACACACGTCACAAGTGTAAGAATGTATTTGTAGAGGTGAGATTTGCCTTGTAGGCCTACATGTGGCTCCACTTCACACAGAATTTTCACTTGCACAACACACTCTCAAGTAAACAACTATTACTTACTTAGTTGTTCAATACTTCTATCGCTTTCACTACCCAACTGATTAGGTGAAAAGACGTTTTCCGTTTCATACATAAGCTTAAGTATGCTTTACGGTTAATGACTCTACGGCGGAATCCAGAAATAGATAAGGAAACAAATGTACCGTAAATTTGTTGCTCCGTCGTTTTGTGTTCTCCGTTTCAGATTAATTAAATTTTCTATGTCACGACTTTATTGTAATACAACAGTACTCCAGATTTAAGCAGAAAAGTATTTCGACCAAGTTAAGCTTACTGTAATATCGGTCAGCTGTCTACTCAGGCTGAAAGCCTTCATTGTTCTAATTAATATCTTTAAAAAATCTATAACTTTTACTATTTTTTATGCATAACTTTCAGTATCTTGCAACACGTGTGGACAGCCAACCATCTTTCATAAACTATGCTGTACAACATTATCACCTCATATTCATTATGTTAAATGTGTATGAAATTCCTGTCGCAACGAACGATAAGTGCACTGCCTAAGTAATGTCTGTCTTCGCTGTAACACTTCCAGTAACAATTTGTACTGTGACGTATGTGTCAGCTCGCTGTTGTTTCGACTGTTGTCACAGAGTAATACTGTACTCCCTCATTTAAACCGTTACCCCTCGGGATCAAAGCAACTGTTATCAGTGATAATTAATTTTATCATCTCGCAGGAGTGTAGTTACGTTGTAGACAAGTTCCTCACATCATGAAACAACGGCTACACCGACAGCAGAACGACGACGAGACGATGATCAGCTCCATTGAAGTTGATAAGCTGCGGCGTCAACGTGGACTTAAAACGGTAAACTCATCTTACTAATGGTGCAATCTGATTGGTGCACAGGAACAGTGTCGGGAAGTATTTTTATCTTGAGAACATGACCTCTCGATATGTACTGGACTGTCTATAATTTAATATGTTCTGTGTTTTATATTCTATATATATTCTGTTTAGGAAACAGAATTTTTCTCGAATACCATTTGGTAACTTCAGATTATCCCTTTACAAAAGCATGAATATCGTCGTTCTATTAAGACACGCAGATAGGCTTAGTTGACGTAACAGTAACTGCCGTTACTGAGACTTCCTTTGTCCGACTCAACCTCCACGATGGAACCTCAAAACGCGGCAACAACTCTAACACCGTTCACCAAAGAACACGTGCAGAAAACGTGTAGTTTTGAAGCTACATGATTTTGTAATCACAATTAATCAAAAACAGTACAAAACGGTAGCAGAATACGACATATGACGCCAACATTACCAGTAGCAACGCCAACTGTGACACGCTCGCGTTATCACTAATTGTAACGTCTGATAAGGTTAACTGCACTACGTAACATATGTCACTGTCATTAGTTGTCACCATAAGATATGTACGCGAAAATATGGTATGTGCTGACGCAGACACGTCGGTCTCCGACTACTAGCTCCGTGTAGCCTAACAAAGACTTACACGAAAAATTTAGAAACAAAACTAAAGAAAAAATCCCTCACAATTATTGTTTTTTTGTTGTTGTTGTTGTTTGACAATATAAACTGAAAATTGCTATTATTAAAAGAGAAGTATAAAACTACTTGCAGGTAGCATGATTTGTCATACACGTCTTGTGGATACTTAACTGGATAGAATGTTTTCGCAAAAAAAAGTCAAACCACTTTAACGTAATAACTTGGTAGACTCGCATTTGTAACCAGTTATAAATATGCCAATTTTCTCGATGAAATTTTTCTAGGGAAACATATTTTATTAGCTGGCTTACGGCTTAAATGTTGTTACTTTAATAATGAACATTTACGGTTTCACCCAGAAGTTTCATGTCTCTGTAGGCACTACTTCCAAGCGTTTAAAATTTATTACTTTATATATATATATATATATATATATTACCACGCTCCCTTTTATCTAACACAATTATCTAATATTTTGTATGTTAGATAAAATGTTACTTACCCGTGATATTACTTTACCTGGGCGCCAGAACAAATCCCAGATACAAATGACACGGTTTCAGCTTAGCTCAGCGCATGGAGACACTCTTTCTCAGGATTCGTTCAGTGATTGTGGTTTTCAAGGGGAATCGTTACAAATAACACTTTAATATTTGCTTGATTATTTTATTTAACGTTTTAATCAATTATTTTTAAACTTGAAAATGCTAATGGTAGGACTTATATCTACCCTAACACTTATAATTACTGAATAAGTGTGAAAAGTAACGATTAAGACGTTCAAACGACCTATGGCTCTTATCTGGTTTAATTAAGAGATTGTTATCTCCCAAACCAGTGCTAAAGAACAGGTCTGCAATAATTTGCACGTCCAATACTACACCTCACTTTCCATTCAACACTCCTATACTATGTTAGAGCTAATCTTACAATTAAAATACAAAGTGTGAAATGCTTAGTGTCTTTTAAAAATTGTTTATTGCTTTTATTATTTGTTTAGTGCTTATTTTATTGATCAATGAATCTATTTCTTACTGTTTGATGCGTTGACCGAAGATAGGAATCCGTAGGGTTCCTCCTTTTGATGGTTTTGCACAGAAGAATTTATGTTGATCAGTGCTGTAGAAGATGCCCTGGCAATTACAGATGCTGTAGCCTTCTGTCGCACAGGTCCTTCACGGCTGATGATTAATTAATTAATAATTTAATTAATTAACGTTGTTTTACGCAGCGAGAGTTGTTGAACGGTACTAGTTCATCTTCACTGCGGACTACTTCTCGAATTTGATACTTAATTACGCTTTTGCGTGATTGAAAAATTTCTGTACGTAATTTATACACGACTAACGCATTGAAGATCAGAACGAAGAGTGATGCTACCCCTCGCTTTGAGTTGCCGTCAGTTTTAAATACGAGATGCTGATTGCTTGTTCAAATAAATCATGCGTTTTTCCAGTTTTGACAATCTCGAACAGATCGACGAAACACCCCGTGACAGGTTTGAAACTGCAGAGAATTTCTAGTTAAAATCGTACTTCCTGTGTTTGCAAATCGATTGATTACAGGTATTTGCAAACGTGTTTTCGAAGATCTGACCACAGAATATTGTTGCTTAGGTCTTTATCTCTGTGTGTGTGAAAACACCTAATTCCTACGTAGCATAATTCTCTCGTTATTCCTTTTGGCGTTCGTCTTCCGTATAACTTGTTCAATTGTTAATTATATTAACTGAGATTGCTGCTACTTATAAATCTTCACTTGCTGTATACAATGCTGTTTTCAGAATTGCCGTATATTAATTAGTTTTTAAGTTATCACAGGTTGAACTGATAATTTGTATTGAGTAAAATTTCATGTTCGTACCGGTATCGGATGTCGCTGTGACGAGGTTAGAGTGAGATGGCTGCGATTGTACGCTCTCTCTCTTGCTTGCGCTGCTCTACTCCCTCCGTCAGACACTTTCATATAACGCTCAGACAGGACGCTAATATGAATCGTTATAATATATATATATATATATATATATATATATATATATATTCCTTTGTAACTCGTTGAGTTTCCTGCAGGTCTCTTATGTAACATCTTCAAATAAATACAACTACAAGTAGGTTTATTTTCACCTGACGCACGTTTCACAGATATTATTGTGTATCTTCAGAGGTTTTTGAATTGTAATTGAATGTTTCGCTTACAATATAGTTAACGGATAATCGATTTTACTTGGATTCTATTTTCGATTGTTTTAATGTTTATGTAGTTAGCTATTTATTATGCATTTAATGTTTTATTTTTTATTCCAATAAATGTATGATTTTAAATACATCGTCTTGTTTTGTTTTTATTTGAGTTTGTTCTTTAATTAGTAGATTATTATTATTGTGTTTTTAATATTAAGATTTTTCCAGATATTCATTTTGTTACCTTTTAGTATGCCTTTAATTAATTTTGGACGTCTGGAAATATTCTAACTGACACAGTTATCTTGATGAATATTTTCGTGTTGTACGGCAATTGTTCTATACTTGTTCTTATTGTAAATACTTAATATAAATAACCAGCGGTATAGTCATATCCAGCAGCCGATCAAGTGTTTCAAGCAACGTTGTTCTACTTGTACCAGTAATTACATGGACACTGACAATTCATTTTATTAGGCCTACTTTTCTGATCACTTATTTGTAAGTGGACTGCACGTAAAGAAATGTGTAAAGATACCCCATGTGAACTATATTGTTTTCGCGTATTAGGCTACAATGCACACAGGAAGTCTAGTAGCGTACAATAATGTGTGCCTGTTACAGTATGAATCATTAAAAACCAATCGTCACAAAAGAAATAATCCTCCAACATTCTCAGATAAGCACACGGAAGAATATTCGCCGACTTTGAGTTTTGTGTAGACTACAATATTTGTAGGTCTACTAATATTTTAAAATATACATTTGGGTTTACAACTGAACGTAAGTACGCCTGATACATATCGTTTCATGTATTACACACGCGACTAATGTTTGAGGCTTTTTAATGTTACATGTTTAATGAATTTAGATTACACATGTAATAGAATTTGATATCTTTGTATGCTTCTTATAACTACATTGCCTTTATTTTAAAATAGTTTCAAAATCATTTATGTATTTTGTTGCAAATCATAATTATTAAATTTTAATTTATTTTATGATTTATTTTTTAACATGGAAGCGCTGTGTACGGACCGGCTGTTGCAGTGTGTATCGCGGGTGTTGAATGCAGAGAGGTAAACATTATGTGCGACGGGGACGCGTTGGGCTGGGAACGGTGAGGTGTGAAGGAACAACTATCTCATGACAGGTATCGCCTGATAAGATAGTTCGTCTTTATGAGACAAGATAACAGGAACTGAAATATTAATAACCAAGAAGTGGGCGGTTTCTGCTTTCTATCGTTGAAGAAAATCTTCACAGTGTAGTGTACGGTAAAAAAGAAGGCTGGAAAAAAATCGGAGACATTATTGATTTCCTTTTTATCAAAGCAGGCCGTGCCTTGTCAAGACTACCCACTTACTAAGAATTCCAGTATTCACTTAAATATACCTTGTCATACTGACTAACACAAAAGCCAATAAATTCCCCTCCCTCCTCCTTCCATTTCTTTGAAACTCTGTAACAAAATATTCAGTGTTTAAATGTATTTACGAATTTGCTCACCATACCAAGACGAAAAGTTTTACTACAAACATGGTAGTACATAGTATGCTTCGTTTCATGCGACCCCTCTTCTGTCATTGAAACTTGTAAGAAACAAAAAACGTAATCTCTCACCGCCGGAGTTGTAATATTATTAAAATTATTATTGTCCGCTAAATCACCAGTAATTTCCGTTCTGAATCTTACGAACCACGGCCTAACAGCCTGGACAATAATAATTTTAATAACATTGTTAGAGAACGATATTTCTGTTTTAAGCCTACATATCAGATTAGAACAGATTATCTAACTCAACATATTATCTTCTCATGAATAGCCTATAGACTGAAGCAGATTGGATATACGTTGGGCAATAGGCCTACGTTGGGCTAATTTTTATTGCTGCACGCGTATTATTTTTCATACCCTGTAAATATTTGAAAGAATTATTTACCATAGTGAAGTGATAAGAAATTGGTTAAGAATGTTGAGCCCATAAATTGAATGCTTCGTACGCAAATGAACTTGGTACTTAAAAAATGCTACTCTGTATCTTGGATAAAGCCACACAAAAAATCGTGAATTATAAAACTATCGGTGTTGCTAATTTATAACTTTTGCTATATACAGACAATTTAGATTATAATGACTTTGATTTATCGGTGTACTTTATAAAAAAGTTAGAAGTAATTAACTCAACTCAGTTTGGATGCAGAGGTATCAACATTATCAATTTACAAGAAATTGCAGCTGTCATTCTGACAATGATTATGACGTCTGAGTGAACACTCCTTGTTTAATTTATGGATTCATTACTTTATTGCGTGCTTATATAAGCGTTATATTTTGCGATTATATAAGCACATTTTTCAGCAGAGACATATAGCATCAAAAATGCCTTTATTTGTAATATGAATAAAGTGATATAAACTTCAGTTTATTTGCTACTATCATAGAGAAAATGTTCTTCTTATAAACAATAAACGTTGAAGAAGCTGATTACTCAGTTTGTTTACTGAGCAAAACTACATCAAATCTCGGAATATTCATGGTCTTCACACGGTTAATTAGGCAAAGTTTCTAACTAGGCGAGTTTCTAACACGACAATTAGGCGCAGTCTATAATTAATTTATGAATTTTTAAAAACATTATTATTATTTAATTATAATTTTTCTATGGTTTATTCAGATTGGCTGTTTCATTTCCAAGGAATTTGTAGGCTTACCGCCTATAGCTTTTTTTATTGCCAGGAAAGGCTCGGAAATAATGTATGCAAGGACGCAGCAATTCTCCCTTCAAAGACTATTAATGAATTAAAGTGAACAATTCAAACAAAATATGGCAGTGAATGCGTCCCTCAGGAGTCCGCTTGATTGACAGCCCTGACAACAATGAGCAGATTTGTACTAATAATCACCCCTTATAATACACTATATTATATAGCGGGTGCAGGAGAGCGCTTGCACTTGCCTCGAAGCCTACCTGCTGCCATCTGGCCTTCGTTATTGATTTCTTTAGGCGATAAAAGCAGTCTACTTTTTTTTCGGAGACAAATCGTTGTTCATGTCGTGTCTGGCATGTCTTGTCACACGTACGTATGTGCCAAACGTGACCGAGTACTGATCGTAGATCCTGTGCTTTGATTATAGTAAACAATGTTTTAGAGACTCCAACGCTGCATACACCGTCTGTTTCTGTACATCTATCGTAACGTATAGATGTAACGCACCTCACATGTAAAACATTAGATGTTTCAATTATGTTATAAGCGAAACGTTTTCACCTTTATGTACAATGAGGTTTTATTACTGTAACAACAAATTGATAAGTAATATTATCCCCAAGACTGTATTTGAACGAGCAAAGCGAGTTTTCCGGTTTGACTCGACCGTTTGGCATTTGTCTGTCTGTCTATGTAGGCTACCAGTCTGTTTGTCTGTCTGCTTTGGAGTAGGCCTAAGTCTCACGATAACTTTTGAACGCGTCAACCGATTTCCATAAAACCTGGCTTGCGTATCCATACTTTTACCCTACAGAACTCTATGGTTTTTTAGATTGATCCCTCCAAAAAAATACGTGGGTGAGAGACAAAACTGTTGGGGGTCGAAGCTGTGAAATAATCTCTAAAACCCTTGTGGTGTATCAAATTAAAGTGAATTTAAATCGCAATGTGAATACAGTGTTCACTTTATTAAATTTCAAAATTTTATTGGACGTCACGGTTTAAAAAGTGGGTGAAAATTTTGATTAAATCGTAAAAATTCGTCTGAGGTATCAAATTAAGGAGAATTTTAAGTAACATCTGAATGTAGTGTTAAATTGGAAAATTTCAAAATTTTAGGACCCTAGGGCCATACAAAGAGATTACACATTTTAAAATCCAGCAGGGTGTCGGGCTAAAAGGAATTGTAACTCAAATCCGAATGTCTCGAATTTTTAGTGTTTATTGCACGATTTGTGCTCTAAAATGTTTGTATTACGAAAGAAATAATAGAGAAATCCGGATTTTTTAATTTTTTCTATAATTGAAAAATTATCTAATATCGAAATTTATGTATTAATAAATGAAGTTCGTTCAAAATAGTGAGTTATGCAGCTTATTCAGGCTAGTATTAAGCTTATATGCTACTATATTATTCATTAACATTTTAAAGAATCGTATAGGCCTACATTTTATTCAGTATAATTTAAGTTAATTAAGTTGATTAAGTTGAAACGACAAAAGAATTCAACCTCTCTACGTAACAATAATCTTTAGTTTTGTCTACAGTTGGCTTGAAACTCGTTACATCCTTACGTATCATGTTAATTACAGCCTGTGTGTTACACTCACACTTGTTAAACTGAAATATTTGACACGACGGATATTGCCGTAATAACAATCTGAGTTTTCACCGGTTTCCGTGGCGTTTACTACACGGGGAAACGGTTCAGCAGATACAGCGCATAGGCTGGCTCAACCGTGGTGTCCGCTCATACTCCTACTACTGTGGGAAACGGAACAGAACTAGCAGCACACAAGAGAAAACTATAGTCGCAACCGACAATGTTCTTCTTGTAACTCTTACTGACTTATTGTTTTAGATACAACAATAAAAAAAAAAAAGGAAACAAAACTGAAAAACATACCTCAATTTGGATAAAACAGAAGAAGCTGTGCAATATGGCATGTTCTTAAACGTACTGAGAAGATAAGAAAAAAAATATCATAGAACGTAACCCTACAGTTACAAGCTTATTTAACAATGTTTAGAATATTTGTATATTAAATAAGAAAAATTTAAAAGGAAAAATACAAGATCATTTGTGTGAATCCCACAGTACGACTCAAATGAGAAATAATGATAGGAATTTGACCAATTAATATGTGATATGTATGTGAATCTTCAACTAAAAAACGTCTTAACACGTAATTTTAGTTTGTTGAATATTTCTACGAAACTAAAAAAGCTAGCGAAGTGTAATGATACAATCAAATGCAGTCTCTCACGTTTTACTGTATTAAAAATGTTCTACGTGTAAAAGTGTGGCAGAGTTTAATGCGTACGTCATTACACAAGATCTTTCACTGTTGATGACATCAAACTCATTACTGTTAACAGCTTTCAAGCGACGCATTCTGGTAGAGGACAGATGCATCGCACAATTTACTCGTCCTGCACAGTAAAAAATTAATGTTTTCATTAAAGTAAAATGTACTTGTCGCTGTGAAACGTACCCATGAGTCAGCCGGCGGCTATACAATTCCACTAATTCGACCGATGACAGCTCTTCGCTTATCTTATCCTCGTGAGTCTAATGATTGACTGCGGACTGATAATAGTGGCAATCACGTGACTCCGAGCTCACACTTCCTGCCGCCCTAATCTACATATGGCTGGCTACTCATAAAAATTACGTAAATAAAATATTTGTAAACGTAAACACTATTAAACAATGACTACTATTAATAAACCAATTACACACCGTTATCTGTAGACAGACAACTCGCTTCTGTTTACATCTATATACACTTATACGTGCGCGCGTTCACATACACATACATGTTACCTATATCCAGGCGTGGGTTAGTGTTTTGCATCATACGCAGAACAGTTGCTATAAGTGCAATACAGCGTTCCCCGAACACATGTTTAATTGATTACAAATAACGGTTCTTTTGTAGTAATTTTTTAAACATAGGCTGATTCTTAATTAAAGGTACATTCGCATAAATTATTGAAGGAAAAATAGATTAATCGCTATTCAATCACAAACGTTAATTGTATTGATTAAAAACGGAACTTGAAAAACCCATAAACCGATCTTGACGATATAAATATTTAATTATAATATTTGTAAACACTTGGTTACTCACCGTCTTGTGACTTCTTTAAAACTTTCAGTAACAACGCGTTTCAAGGATAAATCTTCATCATCAGGTTATATAAAAACGCCAATCCTTCTGGAAAAGTCGTCAAACAATCAAAACGTTTTACCAAACATCACAAAGCACTTCACGCCACGCCGCGACCTGTCTTGTCGCTAACTTGTAAAAAGTGTTTACAAATATTACAATTAAATACTTATACACGTGATTTGGTGACTATAATATAATGGAATGGATTAAATCATTAGGTAATTTCAGTTCATGCAAGTTTTTCCTCTTTCCTCAGTACTTTTATTACAAGTAATGTAATATTTACTTTTTTTAATAATATAATTTAGTTAACCTCATAAGAAACTGTTAATCAAGTTACTACTATTAAGACTTACAGTAGATCATGTTTCGTAAATGTTATTGTCAGAGGGTTTGTGGAGCGTACGCGACGCGTACGTGTGTAACCGTCGTGTCACACCCGAGTGACAAAGTAGTTACTGCATTTGCATAAGGTAATGATCCATGGCGAACAGGAAGGGTTAAAACAGGTGACACTGTGCCACCTTAATATGGTATCAATACCTCGCGTTTCGCCCCAATGATATTCAATAGTACACCTCAAGTATTTTTCAATAAGCGGCAACCCATGTGCGCAGTCGATACGTCACGGACGGAGCAGGGCCACAGCAGTTGTTGCCTTTCCATCTAACACAAACGTTCAAACATTATATAGGGTATTCATTTTTTGTTTACCAACCGGAGAACAACGGAGGTTTAGTAGACTTTTAAATGAGGTGCGGAAAATACAAGTTCAGAAGGATTATAAAATTTATTGTTTCAAACCCCTAGTTTGGTATGTATTAAAAACCGGATCCAATAAATATGGTTAAACACCTTGGACAAGCAGACATGGTACCTGCTTTGCACCTGAATCGAAAAGCACGTATGAACATAAGTATGGATGAAAATGATGATGAATAGTTTCATAAACAGTTCCTAGGATGTGAACCTGAAAACAGAAAACCGGAATTTTGTTATTTATTTCTACAATTCTAACTCTCCAAGGTTAATATAATGTGATAATTACATACGAATTGCAATAATACGTAAAATAACACATAACACATAAAACGGACAAGTAACAGGCTGTAAGTAGTAAGTAATGAGTACAGAATGTAAATGTAATCAGTCACAGAGTATATCATGCTCTCCCAAACTGCACAGATCTAAAAAACACGAATAGTCAAACAATTTATTGTTCAAAATTACCAAATGTCGTCTACAATTTAAACCGCTAAAATGATGTACCTTATCTGAACTTTTACCAAAATGAAAAATTTAATTAAGAAAATTGTGTTAGTTGTTATAATCACAAACACAATTATCACTGTTGCACACCACTATAGAAAAATTTTTCCGATTAGCTCTTTCAAGCTTCACAGCTCATCGTCAGATCGGAACTAATTGTAATTGGAATAATTTTTCTATAGTGGTGTGCAACAGTGATAATTCTGTTTGTCAAAATGAAAAAGTTAGTTTATTATATTAAAGCAATGCCAAGTTATTGAAAAATTAGAAACCTGCCAAATCAAAAATTGTCCCAAACTATTTCCTGTACTAACTAAAAACTGAGTCTGATGACTGCATAATAGGCTGGTTTGTTGTTTGTGCATTACAGTATATGTAATGTAAGCGATAATTCTACTGTAGGGAGATACACGTGTGCCTAACACTAGTATTAGCACATCGAAGAATCACGTCCCAAGGGAACGGTCAATACCACATCGCTGCATTGGTAGCAAATTATTTATTAACAGCGTTTTTTCCAGTTCAGCGAAATTTTTTTAGTTTGCTTTGTCAATTATTCCTTGCCTTGTTTTGTTCTGATATTGTGTTATTTGGTTATATTGCTTTCCACGTTGGTTATATTGATCCTTGTTATTATGAGACACACGTTTCAGTAATAATTGCCTTACTTTAAAATAATTTAAAAATAAATTTAAATTTCTCGTGGCTCGTTTAAAGCATAAAAACTATAGATCGTTTATATAATAGCTTACACGCGGACAATATTACAAGGTTAAACAAATTAAAAAAAGACAAACAAACAATTCATTTTTTAAAATGGTTTAGCATTAATATTAGTTATTCAAATATTTATGTGAAGTCATGAGTGGCGTGCATTATGTAGGCACATCCATTAGGCAAAATACCATATTGATTTTCCAAGTGGCCGCGACTCAAAGAGAAAATGCTGACGTCATAAAGAGCTGATGAGTTGGACGCCATTTTGTGTCAACAAACCGGACCTCCCAAAAGCACGGAAATACCCCCAAATAAACAAAGTTTACTCAAACTAGTCGTTGTTGTTATGCAGGTAACCATTGACAAAATATGAGATAAATATGTGTTTATTTTAACTCCAGCGCGGCACAGAGCGTCTGCACACAGACCGCTGCTGCGGTTTTTTTAAATTGTTATTAAAGAGTGCAAAATTACAAAAATATGCATATTTGTGGTAGTGGCGCTTAGAGATGTAGAAAGCCAGCAAACAAACACGACCCGAACATGTTCATTACCGCATCCAGCAGCCCGTGTAAACATTGCTCAAATTACATCAATCAAATTAATTTAATGTCATTTACAAAATGGAAGGTGAAAAATTAACACACACACAGTTCAGGCCTGTACAGTTTGTAAACTCGTGCAATGTCGATGCCGTAGGCATGTTGACACGTAGGCTATACGACGTACACGCTAAAGGAATCGCGCACGCGTGCTAAGATAAGAAACGTGTGGCTCTCTCCGTATTCATATTTCGTGTTAGGCCTGTACTGTAATGTGTTTACAAATAAATAACCGTTATATCAAAAATGTTTGTTTAGAGATAGTACAAATCTTATCCACATTGTGAAAAGTGTGGAAACCACCGTAGCTATTAGGCTAAGCTAAAAGTAAATTTTAGACCAGTCCAAAGTCAAAGTGTTCACGGACCAAGTATCATGACGCTTCTGTTTTGTCGTCTTGAAGGAGCTTGTCCTGACTTTGTTCCTCGATTCTCTTTTACATACGCTTAACTCTGTGACTAAGCTTGTTACTTTCAGTCTCCTTGAAACACTGATCATTTCACCAGTCAAGCCTTGAATACAACCATAATGTACAATTAATTTGCATAATTAAAAAACACCATTAATTTGTTAAAAACGTTAATTTACGTAAAAAATATTATAGTTTTCTAGAATCGCCGTATTGAAATTTAAAAACTTAGAACTACATTGTTTGTGAATTTACTTTGTGTACAAGCAAAACCGCATGTTTTTATTAAGCAATAATATTCCCGTACTGTACATTTTAGTAATTTAATGTGTGTTATGAGTTTACAGTAAAATGAAGTAGACATTTTGAGAACAAAATCAAGAGATAATATATTATGTAGGCTATGTAACACAGTAAACAATTCTTTTTTGCTACTGAATTGAGGACGGTGCAGTTGAGGCGAAAATTGGGAGGCCCAATTAAATAAATTTATCACCTCAGACCTAAAAATATAAGTTGAAATTAAACAACATTTTTATTAAAATATATAAAGAAATTTATACTGACACTGATTTTTGACAAAACTACGGCGACAAATGGAAGAGTAAAATAATGAAAAAAATACATAATAATAAGAAAATTAAGAAGTCTTTTTTTGAAAATACCGTATGTCGAAGTCATGTATACAAGAAAGGATCGAGTTGTATAATTACAGTTACGTACTTAAAAATTAATAGGCCTATGTGTGTATTATACAGACTCCGTCATTCTCAAACAGATAAATAATAACTAAACATTAAATTTAAATAATAACAAAATTAAATAGTAAAATATAAAGAAAAATAATAAATAAAAATTACGGGCTTAGCAGACCAATAGGATTGGGGCGCACGCTAAGTTACTAGAGGTCCGGGTTCGAATTCTTGGTAGTACCATGAAATCAAACCTCAAGGTCGACTCAGCATGTGCATATGAGTACTTGAAATAACATTATAGGGTAATAATGGGTGGCTGCAACGTAGTGCTGGCCACACTGCCTTCCGTGTATGCTGTACGCTTAAAGTTGGCAGCCCACCCTGCCCCAACGTACTTCGGTGGCAAAAAAGAAGCCATTATTATTATTAATGTTGTTGTTGTTGTTGTTGCTAATGTTATAAAAAATTAAATTTAATAGGCCCATGTCACACAGACACTAAAATTTACCATGACAACAGTGTCAGTATATGAGGTATAGAAAGCATTGTTATTGGTAACTGTAGAAGCTGGATTAATACAGGTTCAGTATTAAGAAATTGGCGAGTAATTCGTGAAAACTGCAGTAAAGTACACAAACACGCACGAACACAAACACAAACACACGTGAGTGCTCTTGTGTACAAGACAAACAGAAGGCAAACGCCAAGAGCGAGCGAGAACTACTACAAATACTGTGTCAATTTTAAATAATTACTGTAGTTTTTATTGGTGTAGGTCTGTTTTAGCATTCTCAACTGTAAATGTTTAAAAACAAGTGAAGTGTTGTTGACTTAAACATGAAAATATTTAACTTGTGATAATAATTCAATAATTACCAGTCAAGTGTAGTATGGTGTAATAAAACAGTAACTCCTCTTGGATCAATATGTAATCAAACAAACATTGACACAAGCTGATATTTCGTGAACTAATATTTGCAAGTAGATTTACTCTAGCCTGTCACACTCACGCTCGCTCTCTCCCTCTCTCGCTCTCTCTTACAACAATTTACTAAACATTTTCAACCAATATTTGTGTTTGGTTTGGCTTTTTATGAACGCGCCGTTGTTTCTTCTAATGCGCAGTCTGCAAACTCGTCGTACTGCTCGCTACATTTCGTACCGGATTCATTAAATATTACCGGTACGTTGTCAAGGACGTTACATGCCGACACGTATGTGTGCGTGTGAGCGCGCGTGTGCTCGACTCGATACATTGTCTCACGGATCACTATCCAAATGGAATCAATGAAAATGAAATAAGTTTTTTGTTGTTAGTATCATGATGTAGTATTATTAGTATCATGATGATTAGTATCATTATTATTTTCATTCAAGGGTCAATGTTACTTTTATTGTAATAATTGTAGTTATTACGGTGCTAAATGTGTATGTACAGTGTAGCCTACAGATACCAACCGCACATAATCCTATAACACAGTTACCTTTCGCTATCTGGAGTACCCAAATCAAAATTATCGCTTCCTGAAAACTGAATTTTATTTTTGAACCGTGGAAATTCAAAAATTCAGAAACAAAATTCAACAACAGCTAAAATTTGTTTTCTTTGGGCTGTTCTAGTACCACTTTAGCACTGCGATCTAGCCTTGTTTTTATTCTTTAATTATCCGTGTACATACTCCAGCTTTTTGAAATCTGTCCTTGAATGTTATATTACTGAGCTCTTTAGCTCCCTATTAAATATTAACAGATTTGTTTTCAATTTGTAGAAGTCGGATAATATTTGCGTCGAGAAGTATCACGTTATGTATTAAATAACAATGAAGGTACAACAAAGAGTTTTATAAAATTAAACGTCATACAAAACGTTATTTACATGAACCGTAGAGTTTTTATAAATTACAGACTACATAATTCTCACAATTCTGTTGTGAGCGTTTATGTCAGCGACGTGACATTTATTACGCTGGACAAGATAAAATGAACCTTCGTTACATTCTGACACAAAGAAATGAACTCTGTCAACAGTGACTGGCATCGGGAAATAACGATTCGTTATGAAAAGTTAATTGACCGCAACAACAAAAAGGGAAAACACACCCACGTACGAACAGTGTTAATAAAGTGTGATACACAGTTCTAATCGAGAAAGGTAAAATAAACTGGACATATTGCTTCTGGTCACATTTAATGATCAATTCAAACGACGCTGGCTGAGTTTTAATTTGTCGCGCAGAAACTGCTACAAATGTTAAGTGGGAGGCGTCTCGTCTACCGTCCGCAACAAATAATAATTCCGTATATTTTATATTTTGACTTTGTCAATGCACATTACACATTACGCTTTCTGCTAGTAATTGCTACCTCTCGATCTGTGCAAGTTGTTTCACCGTTTTTACTGCATTCTTAGGCTCACTTTGAAGTTACCATAATTATAGCTATAAATTACCTATAGTTGTCTTCTTTCGTGACTAACGTATAACTACCTCACCATACTTAATCAAGTACTTCCACCAAGTAATACCAAATATAACAAAACACCGGTGTACCGGTAATAAAAATTTGTCGAACTAATCTAACTGTGAGTTTAAAGAAAAACCGAGTAAAATTGGAAGTTTCAAACACATAAATGTGTGTGTGTGTGTTTGTGTGTGTGTGTGTGTGTGTGTGTCAGCGCGTGCGCGTTTATTTGAGAAAGGTAGCTACACGCATTCGCACTGCCAGTCAGTATAAGAAGAGAAAACATCTGTTCATTAATTTCGGAGAGAGATATTATTATAATGCAAGCAACAACGTTGTGGAATAAGTTGCATAAGTTCAACCTTATGTGCGGGACCATTAGGCGAACCCTTAAGTCAGCAAATACAAGAACACGCCTAAAATTCTACAAGGTGATTGCTCTTCCCACACTTCTTTATGGGTCTGAGAATTGGATTTTAACGAAAGGAGATCCTTTGAGACTTTGCCAGTCGCATCCAAGCGGATGAAATGAGATTTCTCAGGCACGTGACAGGGTATACTCTCCATGATCGTAGAAGAAACACAGATATACGGCAGGAACTGAATATTATGAGTATACTCGACAGGATCGCCCAGTATCGGCTGAGTTGGTAGGAACATCTTTGCCGAATGGATGACTGCTGCATCCCCAAACAACTATGGAACTACAAGCCGAGGGGACGGAGAGGTGTGGGACGTCCGAGGAAGCGCTGGAGTGGCCAGCTCTAATCTTTGCCTATTTGAGACCGGAACAAACCATTCTTGGTTTAATCCTTGAAGATGATGATGATGATGAGATATTATTAAAATCCTGTAACAAATAATTTGTATAATGAAGAAATTTGTGTTAGTGGTTGAAATCACAATCAGAATGATCACAGTTGCACACCACTATATTTAGTGGTTAATTTTTATATAGTGGTGTGCAACTGCGATCATTCTGATTGAAATAATTTGTATTATACGACGTAAGCCTACAATTTTGAATGAGTCTCTTTTCACCTCTTTGTGTAGTCTCAATAAGTACAATGACACTACAACAAATATATAATGTATTTATAAAAGTGTCTTTTTCCAACGTATAGTCCAAGAAGTATAATTCTCTACACCTTTTGCTTCTATTATTTATCTGTGCATTTGATCGTTTATTTTAATGAATTTTTTCAGCGCGAGAAATAATCTGTCTTATTCTCTACTAATGTAATAACGTGGGTCTGTTACATTAATTTAGCTGTGAAACAGGTTATACGCCACTCTAATCGATCATTTAACTTATTAGTTTAGATTACGATAATTGTACAATTTTTCGACAGAACTGCACAACAATTAATAGAAAACGAAATGTTGTTTGTGTTCTGGGAAGCCTAACCTAAGTTGGTTGGGGCCGGGCCTACAGACAAGGCGGTTTACACACACATTACATCCATTAGTCTAACACCATCAGTCAATATTTACTGAAAGTTTACGCCGTATTCAAATACTGTACATTTTCCCTTTCGCTTTCCTCTTTAATATATGTAAATTATTAAATTTACTTACCTTTAAACTAGTCAGCTATATCCTACGTGGTTTGTTCATTTATTTTAGAATTTCTATTTCTAAACTGATGCACACATTTCTTTTAGATGCATGCTCCTGTGTAATTTGTATTATACTACACACAATCCAACATTTCACCTACGCAAGGTCCAGTGTATTCCAGCGTTAAATTCTATACTTAGTCATTATTTTGTACGAACTAATGCATACAGCCTATATACATATAATACGTATGTGAGACGTTTAATTTCAAAACTAACACAGGCCTACTTCCAAAAAATTGAAATATTCAGGTGAGCTAAAAACAACTGATATCTCGAAAAAGTAAAATGTTGGAGAATCAAGGTTTTTTAGTGTAGTACTATGGGATAGGTGACTTAAAAACTAAACTTTCAGCACATAGATTTTTATTAAAACCGAGATATTTGAATAAATATTTTGGTTATATCGTGTTTTGAAACAAACCAAACAGTGATCGGTTACAAAACGAACATTTTTATTTACAAATTGTTATACACACGACTCGTATTACAATTAATCAAAGTATTAACAAATTTTTTTTTATCTTTCTACATACCCAGGAAGAGATGGATAGAATGATAACGCTCGAATCCTTTGAAGACGGAACAGTCGGTTCTGCCTAAGCCTTGAAAGTGATGAAGAAGACGATTCTAGATACAAAAATCTGCTTTTGAAGGTTGTAAAGTTGGCAGCAATTGTAGAATTTAATAAACAATAAGAAGATGTAAAAAAGTTAAAATGTGAAATTGTAGATGTATATGGATTTAAAACTAGACGACACAATATAGGCTATATACGTGACGTAATATAGACTACGTATATAATTTGTGTGTACCTATAGTGTATGCTTTTTAATGGCAACAACTGCAAAGAAGATATTTTATTGTATTTTTATTTCGAATAAAGAAACAACTACAACAACACAGACTACAATAAGATATTGTTATTTACAAAACATAAATAGGCCTATTGATACAAAAAATACATTTAAGCCTAGATTTAAAATATTTTTTTACAGTCTTTCTCAAGATACAGAGGTCGACCTACTTCAAGATGAGAGTCTGACTTAAATAGCAGAGACAAAATCAGGTAGGCCTACTAGGATCAGAAGATCTCTGTATAGAGATACACCTTGTTCTCTTTATGTAAGTGTGAATTTCCCTTCATAGTTTTGTAATAGCCTATCTCATCAGATTCCACAAAACATTTTATTGCCACGTCAAAATAGGCTACAGACCTGATATTACCTATTTCATACTGCTGTGGTTGCGTTTATTTTTTTCATTTTACGAAATATAATCCTACAGCTTAGTTTAAAGTAGTGACTTACAACTTGCCCATATAGTATTTAAGAAAGGCTTTGTCTGACCGACGTAGGCTATACTTTGCATAGCCTTCGTTTTAATATGTGTCAACACTTGTTAAAATCAAAACCAAAACAATAATTTAAAATATTTCTTTTTTTGTATTTCTGTAATTTACTGAAACGTTTATAACTAATTCGGTGTTTCTTAATAAACAATACTTGAGAAGACTGTTTCATTCTATAGTTTATGTAATAACGTTTAATTCCCAATTTGAAGTTTTCTTTATCCAGAAGTGTTTTATTTATAAATACACTCTGGATTGTTCTGTTAAATTCTAACATTTATCGAAAAGCAAAGTGATTTTTTATTATAGGCCTACTGCATGTGAAGTCAATCGATTTTCTGTAAATATCTTTGAGTAGATGGATATTGTAAAATCTAAGTGGATTACTGTATTAATTTACTTCCCGTGGTCATATATTTGAAACTGCCCAGTTTCTACTTGTATGCGCGAATTAGTTACTCAAACAAAAGTCGTAGAACTGAAGTGCCGTTTTGAAATTGTGTTTGAAGTTGATTTTTTAAAGTTTAATTTAAATATGTGAATTTTATTTGCACCTAAACTTTGTAACAGGGTTTCATTAATTATTAAGACTAGATGAAAAGCCGACTGTAGGCTACCTTTTTTGCGGTAAGTTACATCTTAACTTGTTTGCTTTGTACTTTGCATTAATGAATCGAATTTTATTTTGCCTCTGTCACAAGTTTTACTTACGTATCTCAGTACTAGTTACTTTATTAATTTCTTTTTATGATTTCCCTTGTAAGCGCGTAATTCGCAGATTTCATAAACCGTTGTTTGTAGGCCTAATCAAGTTTGGGGTGCAATATTTGTAATTTTAAAAATAACTGTAAGTTCCTTGTTAATGTAACAATAACTACCAATTTGAAATGCAGTTCCTTTCGTCCTCAACTGTAAGGGAGTTGTTTATCGATTTTTATTTTATTTCGCGCTGGTTTTCTTCCTTGTATACTTTACGTAGCAGAAGGAACACAAAACGTATACAACTTAATTGGAATTGAAAGTAAGTACATCGATTGATTACCAAATTACAAGTTCAGTGAAATTACAAGTTTATTATCCCCTATTCTTTAGTCCTGTTAAGGGTACACATACACATTCTGAGTGTTATCTTCTTCGTCATAGAATACAGAGGAAACGTATTCGCATTATTGTAATAAGGAACATAATCACATACACTGTAAGTTAAATTTCAAACACTGAGTCCATTGTTTTTTCGGTCGTCTATAACATACGTTATAGAATCAGGTAGGCCTACGTGTAAATTACTAAATGAACAAATTTTTAATCATTTTATTAGTGCAAGAGAGATACACCCATATGTAAAATATGTTGTGGTATGAATATTATTTATTTTCTTGAATATTTCTCAATTATCTTTTTCTCTATAAATATTGCTGTGTTAATAGTTGTGGACAGGTGTTAAAATGATTTTTGCTTTATTTCATTATATTCAACGGTTCAAAACATGATTTTATTTAACTCACTGAAATAACAAGTAATAAATCAAAGTATTCGTCGATGGTTGATTCCTAAAGTATCGGAGTACTAAAATAGAATAAATTACTTACGTAGGCCTACTTTTAGAGGAACGTTCCTTCATTTGTAAAAACTTCTCGCTGTAAGATCACTATAAGCAGCCATAACTCAACAGCTGTAGGATCTTTTACTACGTATGTCCTATTAAATATCTGGTCTCACTAACACAGTTAAAAACGGTCTGCGCGGTGATGTCTTCATAAGTGTCTGAATCAAATAATTGTTAAATTTTAAACGATTTTGGGTAGGAAGAACAAAGGCTTTATTTTATACAAATAAACCGGCATTTTACAAATAGAGGTGAAAAAAAGTAAAATTTGTAATGAAGAGAGTAAGTAGTATATTTGGAGCGAATGCATCGTCTGTAACTGAAAAATATGTAGGCCTAAAGTCGTGGCTGTTGCCGTCAGCAAGTTACGGAGCAACAGCACGTCGTTGTTTTGGCGTCTTCCTGAGTCCCGCTGGCTTAGCGTTACCATTATACTGCATCCTGATAGCTGTGTTACATACGAGTACAACGCTGTGTGCGATCAAGTCCATAAGTGAGTACCGACTAATGCGTGTTTTCACAGATGTACAGTGAGTGATACAGGTATTAACAAAGAAACACCAGATGTGCTCAGTGCGGCAACACTGGCAGCTCTTATCAGCACTGCACAGCATGAATCACACACAGTACAGTCTACCTATAGATCGTTTTCGGATCTGAGCTCAGCAAATCCAAATCCTCACGGTTTTACATCGATTCGTATCTTATAAACCCAAGCAGTTACCTAGTTGAAATTTGTTCGTACACAGGCCTTTATTTTTTCTTATCTTTTTGAAGACATTGCACTCGTAAATGTGAAATGTATATATCTATTTGTAAACGTTGTTTGTACTACAGTTAATATGGTTTCACAAATGTGGGATAGTGAATGTTTTTTTTTAATTTTAAATGTTGTGTAATAACAGAATATTTTTACAACCGTAAACCAAGACGGGTTTATGTCAACAGACAACGAACGGCCTAGAAAAATTTGGTAGTATTACAAAAAAACAATTTCCGACTACAGTTGTAATTTTAATCAAGTAATATATAAAAGAATATATATATATATATATATATATATATATATATATTACTAACAAAACCATCAAACTTGCTCACGCTGTGTTAAAATTAATGTAGGATAATGTTTTTACAGTATTTCAACAATAGCCTTTCGCATATGTTCTTTTCGACTCCAAAATATTTAAGATAAGTTAACAGATTCGTAAGACTGACTTTTGTGTACTTACGTTGCTGGTGGCTGCTGAAGTTTCCCACGTATCGACTGGCTTCATACTTCTTTTAGGCGTCTCTTCTTCTTCGACATAGTTAAATTTTCGAAGCGTGGATGGTATTTTAAAGGATCGTGTCCTAAAAGAGTAAGTGCGCTTCTTTGTTCAGTCCGAATGTGGTTCGAACAGCACTTGTATATTGTTAGTGTCCAATTCAATAAACCAAGTCAAGTATTCAATTCAAGATATTCGAGTCACTGTACCTACTCAGTTTGTCTGTGGAACAAAAGAGATTCGTGGGATAAAACGTGTTTAAAGGTCTTGTCGTAGTCGCATAATGATGGACATTATTCGGCATTCACAACTGAATATTAATATTTGGTAATGTAATGTTCACGTAATTCTATGTGAAGTAACAAACATTTCCCTCTACTTATAGTTTACAGGGTAATGTAGACTACAAACTCGTACAGCACAAGTAACCACTTCCTAAACTGAAGTCTGGTTTTATATAAAAATAAATGAGTTATGGTCACTAAGGATGGAGATTGTAGCGTTATAAGACAGATCTCGTTTGTCACCACTTGCTACGCTTAATTGTAGGTCTTCTAAGTATCCCTTCATTTCTGATTTGGAAGGTCTCTCTCCTTTCAGCGCGATCAGAGGCAGCTTAAGACCCTTGGAAGGGGGGGCTGAAGTATTAAAAAAACAACAAAAAAAAACACAATTTCCTATCTATGTACGAAATAGGCCTGCAGAAATAAAAATAGTCTACGTATATGGGAAATCTTGTCATTTTTGAAAAAATTTGAGGAAACAAGCTATAAAGTTCGAAATGGAAATTGTCAATGTGAAAACAGTCATGTTTTTATTGCCTCGGTGGAATGAAGACGGAGGTAGCAAAAAGCCACCTTGCCCGGGTGAAAATTTTATATTGCGTGGCTCCTGAGTTGAGACACAAGTAATTAATTACAGTTTATTTTCTCAAATAGTATATGCTACATCTGCCACATCATACGGGAATGAGTGTTATTAAGAAGTAGGCCTATTATTAACGCCTCATTACAAACATGAGAAACGACCGTCAGAGAGATGTCCAACGATGGAGTATTAACGAGTGTTATTAAAATTGTTCAAAAGTGATACCAAGCAACTGAAATCACTGTTGCTAAGTTATTAAAAAACGAAATAAATTAAAAGAATTGTGCAAAATTACGTCGTGTTAACTTAAATAAGTCTATACTATTTGCAACAAATATTTCAGTGACTTGACATTTTGTTGCAGTTCTATCTTCTTTTTATACGAGTATTTACGTATTTACGTAAAAATCTTTAACTTATGGAGTGTTCTTTAACAAAACGTTTTAAATGAATTGTTTTGTTACACTTGTTTAAAGACATGCATTATCTTGACTTTACAGCCTCTGGATTTAGAAGGGTGATTGGTTAATTCTAGACAAAGTATAAAGTAAATTTGGATTGCCCTTACGCTGTAGAAATTCTGAAACAGGTATTTGTGTTAGACAAGTTAATGATTAAAAGAGTTTACGAATTATCGTCGTACAGAACTTCAAGATTTCGCGCCGTGTTTGCTGATTAAAACAAACACAACTTTCGCTGCTTAATCCAATTTTATTAATAAAATCTCTTGTAAAATATAAACAGAATAAAAATCTTAACAATGTTGTTTTTTGTTTTATTATTTACCGAGTATAAAGTTATCTAAAGTAATTTAGAGCGGTAAATGATTCGCGAGGTAATCTGAACAAAATAAATAAAGTTAGTAGACCGTGTTTTGATATGGGTAAGTACACTCAGATAAGGCTAATACAGTTCCTCTCTCTCTACTCCCGCGCCTTCTCTCTGCAAACAAATTAAATCCATTAACCAGAACAACGGATTTCGAGAAAAAAAGCCTGTAGCATTTCAAATTAATACATCGAAACAGCGTTTAACATTTTACGCTAAACAGTATATTAAAGTGCAGCCAATATTGGGCTTACACGGAATACCTTTTCCAGTTTGAATTGGGAAAATGTGTAGGGTACGACGAAACTAAATGTGTGGACTACGTGGAAACGAGACACGTATACCGGGGCGCGGATCCTTCCCGTGGCTGTCTGCGTAACACATCATTTGCGTGACGACCAAGAGTGCGTTATACCGGTACCACTTGTCCTCATACGATTCTGATTGAAGTAGATTACGAGTTATCTGAAGTGCATTACAGGTTTTTCTGCTTCACAAATATGTAGGCACTATGAAGCGTATACGTGCACGTATATAAGCCTACAGTAGAAATTCGATTGTTTGTCAAGGGTAATGGGAACGGATAGGCCTATGCGGTAGGTATAGGAACATAATACGGATATGGGAATAGGCGGAAAATATTCTCTACGCACACACTACTACGCTATTAATGTAAAAATTCTATCTTTAAAAAATAATTTCTGTATAGAGCATTGTACTTTATGTTGACAAGTCTTTATTTTAGACACCATAAATACAAAGCGGACATGTAAGTTATAAGTATGTTACGGCCATGTGGATCGTGGATCGTGGACGCCTGATGATCGTTCGCCCAGATAGTTGCTAGACTGAGTTTCGCCTGTACGGTAACGGGATAAACCCTGGAGATTGTGAAACAGGACATACTCGATTAGATGGAGAAAAGAGGCTTGAAACGTGGTGATTGATATAACCAACAAAATCCTCTGGTATGCAGGAAGAAGTATCTGTAGAACGATCTGTTTATTAATCAATAGGGAAAGGGGAAAATGACACGCAAACATGATTAATAAAAACATAGAAAAGTAAGCTTACATAAAATACCGTAGATCATTATGGAAAAGAATAACATTGACCACTTTTAGGCTAAATTTATTGTTTTAAGTGGCTCTTTGATTGTTTCTTTGATTTACCATTCTCTGATTTTTCTTTTTTGCAGCAACACTGCGGAACTTACATAGCGGTAACTATAGTACTAATCTGCGATTTTCTCCTCTTGCACCGCAAATCAAACAACTACGACAGCATTTAGTAATACGTTTGCCCGTTTTGTCATTCCCCTCTGTCAATTCTTTCGCCTCAGACTGAAATGAGTTTAATAAGTTGCAACACTCGAAGGCACCTTGGCGTTTTTCGGCGATCTGATGACTTTAACAGTGTGACGATTAACAGAAACTGACGGTTGAAAAGAAACGGATAATCAACCGTCCTCTTTACTATATGCGTAAGTCTATTCTTGTTTACAGCAATGTCTGGTTATGCAGATGCAAATTGGTGGACACGTCTCAGTGCAGCATTTCAAACTATAGACCCGGTACAGTATTTAATATGTTAATACAAACTGTATGCGTTGTAGGGCCTACTAATGTGCACATCAAACGTTAGTGTATTATTAGTAGTAACCTAATGTACCTCATGCTGACTGTGACACTGTAATTAGAATGTAATAATCTATCTGATTTGAAGGTAGACGATAACGCTGCAGCCTAAACGGGTGCTCACACATCATGCTTACGCACCGCAACACACGCAACAACCATTTGCCGTAATTAAACTTACAACTTCTAACATGTTCGGCGTGCATGAAATCGACGGATTTTAATTTTAAAATTTTATGAGTGGAAAAATGTAATCTTAGTGATAAAATTAGTTCAATGATTGAAGAAACGAGTACAGGAAGCGGGCAATGCGCGTGATTGGCGAGCGAGAGCGTCACAGTGTCTGCCAACGTTCGGAATCGTGAAGTGATAGCCTATTTACAGAGCACGTACACTGTTGAATTAACCTTAGAAACATATCACCGGTATGCGAGTTCATTTAAACAACTACAATTTAATTAAGATGTTTAACATTATCCACTGTAATCAGTTATACAATGTAAAGTAAAAATTACCTATTTTTTTTAGGGTTATTGGTGAAGACAACTTCCCGATTACTGTAACTTAACAATTACTACTGTGTTCGATATGAAAACTGCAACGTTTAAAATGGAAAACAACAGTGTTTAATAAATAAATCTAAGTTACAGCAAGTTTTATTAACTCGATGATTACCTTATGCTTAGCGCGACAAGCTACTTGCAGAATAGGGCTATAGGCAATGCAAGATAGGAGTGTTTCGTGCTTATGGAATTTTACTCAGGAACAGCTGTTTTCATCGCTACGCAAAACAGGTGTGAACATGATATTGCTATAGCAAACATACGGCGGAATAACGCTTTCTTATGAAGTTGTTCATCATTTCCTCTCAGTTCAGGCCTGTGTGTGCCATTAACGCTGTTTAAATTTCTAAGCATTTTACTGAATGCTGAAATAATAATAGAGAAAGCTGAGCTTCTCTTACCAGAATTCCACTATCTATATATAGTTAAATTCAGTCGATACAACAACGAAAACCGTTAAGTTCTGAGAAACAACTGAACATACTTGAAGGAACTAATTATGCTTTCATGCAATTACTGTTGTTGAGTTCCAGGAGCGTATTTACGGGGGGAGATGAACGGGACCGGACACGTGCACAGGGTTGAAAAGAGTTAAAGAATTTTGTTAATCTCTTAGTTTTTAGACTATTTTATTATTTTTCTCATCTGTGATCCCTAACAGTAGAAACTCTTTAAATATACAAAAAGGTTTATTACAGCATTTACGTACACGTTTGAAATATGAAATACAGGAAAATCAATTCGGTCAGTAGCTATCTTGTAAACAATGCTTCAGTTACGCGTATTTTATTGTGTTATTACCGTTTACTTTTATGGGACTGATTTCATCATGTTATCACACGTTTTTCAACCACTTGAAACTAGTAATGTTGATTAGTCTTAACTTGATTTTTCTTTTGTATGAAGCAGACTCGACCGGTCCCCTCCCCTAAGGCCAAATACTAGACATCCCACTGTTGAGTTCAATGGATGTCTGGAAAAGAATGACTTAAAGCTGACAAAAATCGATGTGTAATGTTGTCAAAAACGTCTTAAAATTTTACAGAGCATATTAAGTCTTAAAAGTGCGCAGCGAACTATCTCGTTCCTACCTCGTTAGGGACGAGCAACCCACATTATGCAAGTCATGTCAGTCTCAAGTCACTGTCAGACATAACCTACTGGTTGATTGTCCCTTATGTGCTACACAGAGAGACCGCTACAGAATTTGTACTGAATTACGAGACGTTCTACGCGATAATTCTGAAACCATCGACTGTTTAATACTTTTCTTGAAATCCACTGACGTTTTTCACAGGACCTAACTGCGTTACAATCCACGCCTCAATGTACCTTAATTGCAGACGACCGGTAAACAAAAAAGTGGGTAAAAGCGTGTAGTTCATTTGTTTTTTCTTCCATATAAACAATATTTCAAAATGTTTAAAATCAAACAAATATTTTCGATTACGAGGCAGATCATTAGACAATTCCATGAGAGCACTTAGTGATATGATTAAATGTCATAGGGTACTCATTTAGAACATTCCACCCTAGGTTACCAAAACACAATATTCAAAGATTTATTATCAACATATTAAATGTGATAACCTAAGGATAAACTAAGTCAGAATAATGAAAAGACACAATGCAATGGAGGCCTATGTTGTGTATCACGTGGACATTCGGAGATAGAAGACTATGGGAACATTTACACCGATTCACTCTTAATATATACAACTAAAAAATTACACGCGTTAAATCAACGAGCAATAATTAATGCGATTTACGAGTTGCTGTAAAATTTACTGGCGCGTTGTATTGAATGTAATGCAGACGTAAGCATCACTAAGATGTATGACGAACGCTTAGTATTAAGTTGGGTTTTAAACAGCCCACACCAGCTGTTCCCCTAAGCCGTAACTACCCGCCAATTTGTTGTCACCCGCAATAAACTACCCTTTGTCTCGCTGTTGACAGATCCCATGTTGTTTTGTTCCACCGTATCCCAACAATAGGACATATTTATTTACTAATTGCTTATCAGTAGTGCGTCGCATAGTGTTTACTGCGAAGCAAGGAATGAAACAATCTTTCTTTATAACAATATGGTTACAATTGAAACAGTAATAAATACCATATTATTTGTATTCTTTGTCCGGCTTCAGCACCTATGAAACAGCCTTCCTTAGTACAACACAGCGTAAACAATAATATGAAGCATATTATTGTAACTGATGCCTCTTACTTCGGTACATGGCATTCCATATCTATATAGGCTACATAAAAGCCAAATACCACTGACTGATTCGTACATGCACTCATCACGAAATCTCCATAACTATAAAGCCTACAAACTTGAAATTTGGCACGCGTGTTCCTCTTGGCTTCTAGGTGCTCGCTAAGAAAGGGTTTTGAAAACTTTAACGCCTTACCGCGAAAAACCGCTAAAACCGTGACACCGATAAATCAGTTTTTTTTTTCAACTGTGCGCTTCCTGGAAGTCTGATTTTTATTTTCTTACTTTGCTTTAGGCTTCTGGGGAGTTAATAAACAGTATTTTTTTCATCTAACCTATAGCCACGAGGAGGCGCGAAAATAATCGCGACACAGTTCAACCTGTCGCGACACAGTTTTTGGACGACGTATGCAAAAGTGTAGAAGCGAGCGTCCTCGACAGCTCACCTTCTGAGCCTCAAGTAAAAAGTAACATAGAAAAAACCTAGTTTTCCATGAGATGACTTAAGCAGGCAACGGGTCATTCACTATTAAAGCAACACTTGTTAGTTCAGGATATAGGTAGTCCTGAAATAACAAATAAATACTAAAACCTATTAGAACCACCAGACCTTCACAGGGGTGAGGGCAACAAGAAGGATATTAATTTTAATTGACGATCAGAAATTCCCTCAGAACAATTTCTGAGAGACCAGCTACATACGGTTGTACATGTTTTTAAGATGGTGGATTTCCCTCAAGGATATTGAATTTGCGGATGTCATTTAAAATATACTATTCTAATACCTGCCGGTTGTTAAAAACAGCAAAGAAAAATTTTAACATTCTGTGTAAAGTGTTATATTTTTTACTTCTGATCTCCCTCGTAACAGGAAGCCAAGATATTGTAAAAAACGAAATTTTTAAGAACAAGCTGAACATGTTCATATAATGAAGCGAGAGAGAGAGAGAGAGCGAGAGAGAGAGAGTGAGAGGGGGGAGGGAATAAATGGAGACAAGTGTGTAAAGGCAGGAATAAATGGAGACGGAATGTGTTGTCTGTCATTGTTCATCGTGGGTAAGGTAGCGTGTAAATATAACAACCGATTTGGATATTTAATTTCGAGACACTTTTTTAAAAAATCTCACACTTCACTACTCTTTGTTTATTAGAACTAAAAAAAGAAATTTGAAAATGGCAGTGGCAGTATCATAATTACTTGAAACGTGTTGTGGCCTGCTTTCATAAAAGATATAAAACTGTTAACAGATTGTTACCTAAATTGTTTCCCGTTACAATAAATTAGGTATTAAGTTAATGAATAATTAATCCTCCCTAATTTATTATTATAAGGAAAAGTAATATTTTAATTTATTATTTCTTAATATTATCTAATAATATAATACGTTTGTTTTATACATTAATAATTATGTATTATATTCCTGGAAATATTGTAAATTAAACTAAAACATAATTATTATTTTTTCATTAATATTATATTTGGTATGTAACATATACCCAATATGAGCCTTTAAAATAGGTCTGCTTCTTTAGATATTTTCTAATAAAACCAAATGAATGTACTTGTATTAAATTGCACAATAGTGGCGTAAATTTAACTCTGCACTTTCAAATAAAATCGTTATTCAGAATCATAAAACTCGAAAAGTCGCACTGGTGGCTAATTCGCTCCGTACCTAGTCAAACTATCTCTCCTGGTCATTACTAGAAGATGAAATTTCAAATCAGAAGTTCTTATCCCAAACTCTTCTGTTGTTATCACGCGAAGATGTACATACACACAAATAAACAAATAGACGTTATTGGAAAAGTGTTAATTTCGAATTCAGAAAATTTCAGAATAGGTATTTTCGTTGCCAATTCTGACTCCTAATTATTATGAACGCTATACGATCCTTCCCGGTACCTTTTGCGAAATAATCGTGGAGTCACAATTTTGTTAAATAGGGATACTGTATGCTTCAATTTTATGGAATCTTTATTTTAATATTGTGTATTTATACTTTCTTTTTAGTTCGAGACTGATAGAATTATTTATCTTATGTTAAACATAGGTCTATATATGAGACTCACTACAATGAAGTCTCGAGTACAATCAGCTTTCTCACACATAGTCTCCTCTCCCCTCACAATTGCTGTCGCACAAACGTATGAATCCAAGAACTTATTCTTATTTGAGTTTAGCCAACTGCGGAAACAGCGTCGCAGATAAAATATTAATAAGTTTTATAATTAATTAATTCACAGTTTGCCAAGTTTTTCTTGCGTTGGGAGGCACGGCCGGGGGAGGCAGGCAGTGTACTCCAAATATTTGCTCTCGTTTTGTCAACTTCACCACTGTCGATTGTGTAACTAAGCCATGTTGAAACTACGTTTGTCTTCATCTCATTGATGATACACCAATCCCCTCCGCCATCTTATTTACCTAACAGATTTTAGACTCCGCTTATACCTTGCGCTCACTTCAGCCAATGATACAGCCATTAACAACAATTTTTTTATGCATAATTTGTCGTGTAACTAACCCACTTTACTTTTAACGTACGTTCTGTTTTTAAAAGCGTTGAACTGCCTAGCGAACGTCATTGGCGCATTTAATGGAAGCTCTTCGTAACCAGATTCTGTAGAACGACCGGATTTAGGAGGCTCGTTGTTGAGTTTAGCAAACACGTCTTGAAAAAGATCGAACTGAGAATTTAGTTCATTGGACTTCGGTTACTAGGCACATTGCTTACAGATATGTGTAAATCTTTGTCTACCGCAGAAAATGTGTTATATAAACGCTGAAATATGTCATAATAGTTCTCCAAACACAAAAATAATTGTTATAATTTAAATTAAGTTCCGAGAAATTGAAACAACGTATAAGAAGCGAACAAAATTTCTTCTTGATCTCTAAATAATGTTGCAACCAATATAAATAGATCCTTGTAAGCCATAACCATATATAAAGGACGTGCGCCAAAACCGACAGACGGCCCGTAAACCGACATACGTAGTGTTCAAAGCTGGGCTCTTAGCCCGGTGTCAAAAGATGTTAAGTATAAACATTCCGGTCTCGCCATCGGCGGGCCATCTTCACTGAAAAATTGTTTTGGCAGTTGTTCGCCAAATAACCCCAGGACTGAGTTAGTCTTCAATTTTGTACAAAATAACACCAGCACAATTACCAAAACAATTTTGCATTGGCCTCTAATGACGAGGCGGAAACATCTATTGTTAACCTCACGGCCTAACAGCCAGGCTAACGATACTTCGAACAATGTTGACACCGGCAGTGATAGCGTCAGGTCAAGATTACGACATATGCCTACTTATGTTTCACAATTCTTTGGTACTGCAATGTCGCAGAAATACCTGAAATGTATTATTACTATTCCCATGATTCTGTGCAAACAATAGCATTTGCGTTTCCTGACGTCTAGTTGGCCCAGTGTAGGATTATGTTTATTTGAGTTCAAAAATTGTAAAACTGCAGACAGGTTCCAAATGGTGCTTTGTTATACTTAGGTTACTGAATCGGTGAGTAGTTTTTCTCGTTTGTATAAACTTATTCTAGTTAAAGTAAGGATCCCAAATAAATATTTGTTTTGTTTATCTTGACTGATATTTCTTATAATGCAGTTAATCACACTTATATTGGTACTTAAACCGATATACCTTGATTTTGTGGTAGCCTATCTGTGTTGAAAGAATACACATAGCAAAGAATAAATGTGTTAAAATTAGGACATGAGAAACTGCTAATATGGCTTTAGATATAGAAGACTGGTGTGGTTTGTGGATGTAAAGTGAATAGACAGAGATGTAAGAATGCAAAAAATAGAAGGTTGGAATTTTATACCGTGGATTCTAAACCAAACAAAAACAGTGTTTTCGGAAATTCTAACAAACCTCCGATTGAAGAAGACGGATCTATAGATCTTCTTAAGACGTCGATAACGCTCAACCGTAATCAGTTGCCCCTGATGATGCAGACGCCGAATGTAGTTTTTGTAAAGACTCTTCTGAAGATCATAGTGATGGCCTTTGGAATCAGTATGTCACATTTAATTATTGGTCAAACAATTTATGTCCAGATGCACATAAACAATTGATGTTTCGATTTTTGATTTTTGTAAATGTTAATATATTTTCTGCTAATGCGATTTAGAAACTTATAAAAAGGTTTTATTTTAATTGTTATATAAAATATGTCATAAACTCTGTAAAGTTAATAATATCTTAATGTTACTTTAATTTACGCTTTTCATAGTATTTTTTGAAACCATGAGATGCTGCATGAGATGTCGGTTTTGGAACTCATTTTCCAAATAAAGCAGTTTCAGTCGTACTTACAAAAGTCTTAGGTATAAAAAGTGTAAGACTCTAATGAAATTTATAATTTTGTATAATTACTATACATGAAATTTAGAACATATTCAAGTAAAAACAATTTTGTATTTCCATTTCACCACTTGAAAAAGCCCGAAAACGAAATGGTATGTAGGTTTTGTAAGGCAGCCTACCCTGCCTGACTCCTAAGCTGCTTCGGTGGTACACATGGGAGCCATCATCATCATCATGTAGGTTTTGACGTTTGACGCACTTCTATAGTTTTAACCGGTGAGACCTACAGCATACGTTTTTTTATTTAAACAGTAAAACGCTGCAACATTGGAGTAGACCTACATACTTCAAGAATATGGCAAGAGTGGCAATAATGCCAGTGTTGTTTGGTACACTGATCCGGAAAGGCAGTATGCCACAGAACCTGACGCTATCTTATTAAATGCTAATTCACATTAATCTGTTAACCAGTTAACTATTAATTTTTCTTATTTCCTGGGTCGACACGATCATATAATAAATGGTTGAAAAAGACTGCAACGTACTGGCGTAAAGACCGCAAAGACTTGTTAATCAGACCACCTCAGACCTGTACTTCATCGTTTTTTGTTGTAATTATATCATTATGCTTCGTAGCAGAAACAAAATTTAATACTATTCCGTGTTTGACCTTATCTGTACTTCGGCCATTTTGAATAACAGCTTATCAGCAACCGACTGATAACGCGAAGAGTGGGTTACATTAAAAAATTTCGTCGGCTCGCTACGGTTGCACTGCAGTTCATCGGATGCTATAAAAAGAACATTCATTTATTATTTGAAACTACACAACGATAAACGCATTAGACATTTTACCATCCGCCTATCTGGATAAACTACAAGTAATTAAGATTTGGCAGCAAACAAACACAGGGTTATAATTAGTGATTTTGTTCTATCCCATGGGAACTGATAAAATTCCAAGATAAATAGAAAGCTGAAAACATTGACAGCTATTGTGTGTGAACGAGTGTTTCTGATGTTTAATTAAGTAATCACTATAAATATTTACAAAGATAATGCACTATGTATACATATTAAGAGAAAGTTTGGATTTTAAAAGCCTTCTTCAAATATTTTAGCAAAAAATCTTGAAAATGAACTCGACAGAAAACTGATAACACATGTACACAAATGCAAAACAGTTACGTCAAACAAAACACACAGATTCGGTTGTCCTAATTATCCACTAATGGTAGCAATTTTCCATTCATGTCGTCTTTCATGTTTTTTCACATTAAGTAGGATGTTAAAAGTACCATTCACAAAAGGCATATTCTGTATCTTACCCCAAAAGGATCCTTCCACTGTTCCCTTCTACATTACTTCTCTAGAACATTACAAGGCATAGGCCCTACCACCAGCACTCTTTACATATTTTCATAAAAAATAAAATATTTTTCATCTTGTAGAGAGATAGAGAGATTTAAAGTCGGGAGTACTGTTTCAAAATCAATGAAACATTCTCACACGCGCACACACCTGGTAATTACTCAAAGTACCTCTCTAAAGTCTACACAGAAAGAACAAACTTGAATTTTAAAAGCATAAATAATTCCACCTTATTAAAATGTGAAAGATTACAACACACAGGAAACGGTGATACAAGGCAGGAATTAGGAGTGCAGCCACTAACATAAATAGTAACACAGTGGCTAGATGGAAGGACTGTGTAGTGTAAACGACTCCGGAGGGAATACGGTCGACAGCTGCAGTGTATGGCCATTGTGAAGGAATATTTGGGAGTCCGAGGATACGATGGTAAAGCCAGAAGAATAATTGTACCTTCATTGTTCAACTAAACACACATTAGAATTTTTGCTTTATTTACTTTATTTTACTAAAAATCAATATACGCTTATATTAGGTAATTCTAGAAACATACGTTGCACAAACACATGTAGGTATAACAAATACGATTTCTCGATACGATTAGGCTGTGTGACAAAATTCATAATATTGCCTGTTAGTATGAAACCGTGTTAGTGATAAATTACTCCTCACTCTGTGTTTTGTGTGTCGCCACTTAAACCGAGTGGTTTTGCGTAAAAATTGAAAAAACTGAAAAACCCCGCTAAAAAGTACTGTTTTTGGGGGGGTGGAGGGGGACGCGCACCCCTTAGGGGAGGAAACGTTTTTGTTTTCAACTACTAGACCCCCAACGAGTATTATGGCAAAGTATCAAAACATTATAAATTATTTCCCCTATTTTTCCTAATTTGACTGGACGAACTAACTAGCTTTCTGTCTCCCGCTCAATCTGCAACCTTGAATATTTACAGAATTGACAAATTCCCTCAAGTTTGATAAAATCATTTTTAAAGGTTTCATAACTAGGCTACCTAAAACTGTGTATTTTTTTATATATTTGATGTATCATATATTTTATAATATATGGATTAGTAATACATATTTTACGATAAAGCGTTTTAACATTTTAGTGAAAAGAAGTTATTACAATGATTCTTATTATGAAGATACGCACAAACAGTGTAAGCCTAAATCCTAAGACCGCTGTTCTCTTCAAATGGAAATAAAATTACAAAAAAAAAAATAGATTAAATATTTTAATAATTTTAATTTATATCAATAATTAATATTCAATCTCTAAACATTAAATCCGATATTCATGAGTATAAGTCAATGTAATGATTTCTTTACTGTGAGGAGACAATGATCATTATAAACTGTAGGTATACAGCGGAGAAGTAGAACAAAAAAAAGGTTGAATTAATAATTGTAAATCTATTACAGTTCTTTGTTGTACGACTTAATTTGAATCAATTTGCATCGGCTAAGTCATTAACAAGGTAAAGCAAACGAAAGACGAATTAGCGATTCCACCCCATCACGAACGAGTCTCATTTTTTCGTTTTAATTCGATTTCGGTACAACACAAAGGTTTTTTAAAGTAACTCCACTTAACTGCACATTAAACTGCTTTCTTTATTTGATTATTTGATACTTTTAATAATTTAATTCTTCAAGTAAAGAGAAAGAGAATTTTATCTTGATTTCAGGAACGGAGAAGGATTGTTTTGTAGACGTATATGATTGCTTGAGATCAGTTGAGACTTTTATTTAACTGAAAATATTTTTTATAATTTAAGTCTGTATTTATGTAGGCTTCCTAGTGGAAGTAATTCACATATCACGTATTACGTTTTGTTCATATATTTATACAATACTTGATTTTATAAACGTACGAATAATTTGATCTTTGTCGAAAATAATGTTGATCATATTAAACTACTGCGTGTACATAGAAAACGGTTTATTGGACAGTAACTGTTTTGTCAAAAAACGAAATATGGGTTAGAAATATACACAGTCGGTACTGTAAAGTTTTCTCTCTTAAACAACGGAAAATTCCAATCCACTGCATATCGCTCCACATAGGCCTATTCAATCCAGTTCATCATGAGCTGCTGTCAAACGTTCTCAAAGTTACACCTGAAAATAATGGAAACCAAAGTTTATCGCATTATTACATTATTATCATAACAAATAACAACATCAACTCTTACAAAAACTATTACAACAACTAATACGACACTACAACTACCACTACAACTACAGAAATGTTTTAATTACTACTAATTTTTTCCACCAGTATTATTTACATAACTTATTGTTGGTAGCACAGATGCCGTATTTCTAATGCGTATTAAAATAAGCGTTAAGGATGACAGGGGACGTGACAGGATAAGAGATAGGCATAATATGGAGCTGGAGGTTGACTCGTTGATCAACAACAACCGTTGTAGTGTACAGAGCAACAGCAATTGAAATGGTTTGGTCATATGATAAGCATGGCGCATTCGAAACGAGAGAAAAATTAATGGCAAACGAGAGGGCTCTAGGATACAACTAGAGCAAAACCAAGAAACATATGGAATGACGTGGTGACCGGACGTTAAATTAGCATGGCATTTCCTGAAATGAAGGAATCCAAGAGGGGAAAGGTAAGAAGAAGTGGACAAAGCTTGTATCAAAAGTGTCTGTTTTTGAGTCAAACGTTTGTAAGAACAGTGGAAAAAGGTCATCGTATCAAAATATCGATGTGAAAAATCGTTTATATTGTTAGCCTATTAACGATATAACATTGACACATACGGATGTAGCCTATAAAGTTATTCCGTCCTGAATAAACAAACATTAAACGAACAAAATTTTGAACTATTACAGATATGCAGTAAGGACATTGAACAAGTGGCGACATTCAAATATTTAGGTGCCGTTTTCAGTGAGGATGGCAGAATTGAGTCAGAGTTAGACATGAGGATCTCAGCTCCAAGCACACTTTACGGTGCTATCAACAGGAAGTTTCCGGGAAAAAGCGAAGTTTACGGGGGTGTGTGTGGACAGTGGGGCTGGTGGGGGTGTGAAAAGTTTGGTTTTATCCTCTTGTTGTTATTTCCGATCTGACGATGAGCTGAGAAGCTTGAAAGCGCTAATCGGAATAATTTTTCTATAGTGGTGTGCAACAGTGATTCTGTTTGTGATTATAACCACTAACACAACTTTCTTAATTAAAAAGCGAAGTGTCACAGAAAACCAAACTGGCAGTATACTAATCAGTATATGCTCCAACATTGACGTACAGTTGCTAGTCATGGACAGACATAAAAAGAGAATACAAGCAATGGAGATGAGATTGCTGAGGAGGATTAAGAAGAAAACACGTGAGAAACGTCAACATGCGGAAGAATTTGAAGACATTCTTTTTAAATGATAACATTGAAAGCTCGCAACTCTCTAGATTTGGCCACGTCTGTAGGATAAATGAGGAAAGGTACCCGAGATGAGCATGGGAGGTAAAACCAGAGGGCAGAAGAGCAAAAGAACGGCCCAGAACGAAATGGGAAGATAACATCAAGAAGAGTATAGAAAACAGAGGAGAAGTTTGGGCCCGTGCCAGTGTTTTGCCACTGTACTGGACAGGACGAGATGGAGAGCTCTCTTGAAAATCTCGACACCCGACGTGTAGAAAAGGAGGACTAAGAAGATTAACGATATAATATTGACACATATAGTTACAGCCTGTAAAGTTATTCCATTCTAAATAAACAAACATTAAACGAACAAAATTTTGAACTATTACAGATCATAATAAGCTTTAATTTTACAAGGTACTTTCAAGCTAGCATCTCATGGTACTGCATTATACTTTTTATTCAGTTTTTTACTTTATTCAGTGCTAGCAACAGAAGTAAGTCTTATTTTTTGTTTCGTAGACTGAAGATGACGGTCTGACCGTAGAAACAGATGTACCTTTAAGTGTTAAAAAATGGTGCAGACCAAAAAATCGTTCGTTTAATGTAATTTATCACGAGGTAGGCGGTAGGCCTATATACATTAACAAACAGCATATATTAAAAGGATGTTTTTAAAAATTGCTTTATTAACAAATACTGGTTAAATTAATTCGTGTGTAGTTCAGATGTATCGAAAAATAAGGCCAGTATGACGATTACAGTTCATACGCATGTACAAATATTAACACTTGTAATTACTGTACTAACGACAATTGCCAGTTGATTAGCGATTAACCCGTGCTAGTCACACATAGACACTGGCATTCCTCTTGACATGCTAACCCGCCAATTTGTCATAACACGACGCTTATAATAAACCTTGTTTTTCTAAGGCAAATTGAATTTTTAATTTGTTAAAATTTAATTCCGCTCTCTTTAAAGGATTATTCCACAGCTGTTGGAGTATCATTCTTAAAGTTTCATGAATTCGTAGAATGACACTTAAAATAGTGATACGGCATCGTCCCACCGTAATTAAACGGTACGATTAAAAGCAGGCCAACGAGGAAGAACTGAATATTTCCGTTTTTGTTATACTGAACACTCTCTAGTCTCAAACAAAACCTCCACACAGAATGCATGATATGAATTACAGATGATCCTGAGATCCAAGGTCCTTTTTTTCTTCCATAAAAAAAATACATGAAGTTTCAACTTGAGCCAAGTACATACATATGTTTTATATAGGCTTACCAGTCACAGAGTTAGAAATGATTTCTAATTGTAATTGGTTTTTAGATCCGTAATTGCGATTTGTCAAAAATTTGCTTTTTTCGCGTCGTTCTTACTCGCTTGTCATTTTCCGGCCAACAATTCACTCGTATTGTGTGCTAAAGACCAACTCACGAAAATCAATGATTTTAAAGGACTTCAAACATCAAAATTTACTTTTTTAGTTAATAGTATTAATAATAACATTTAAAATTTAAATAATGAGTCGAATTGTTTAGATTACGCGCGCTCACGCGCGCGTGTGTGTTTAGATAGAATATTCAACCGTTGATATTCATGTATATCTTTTAATAATATGACCCTCTATACGATTAAAAATTAATATTTGATATCCAATGTTATATTGTTTACCATTTCTTAATATTGTACTATGTGCATAGTATAACTAAATTATGTTTATAAATATACCTATCACATAATTTTTCCTTAATTTATAATACATATAATTTATTGCAATCGGAGCATTATATTTAATATATTCCAGTAGTGGTCACTTTACCAGTGAAATAAATTTTAATAAATTCCACTCGAATTTATAAATTGACTCGAAATTATGGAAGTGTTTGGAGTAATTGTGTTTTTATTATTTTCTTTACGCTTACTTGTTATTAAAGGTTATAAAAGTCATTAAGTCTGTTATAATTGTGGTAAACCTATTTTATCTCTGCTTAGTACGTTTATCATGTTTGTATCTTTATAATTCCATGGATCATAAACCAACAAGTTATTCCACATTTCTTCAACTGTCATTCTTAAAGTTTTATGAATTTTTAGGACCTTACATACTTATAATTCTAAATTATAAGTATGTAACAATAGTTATTAGAAATAATAGTTATTAAGCCCTACACAAATAATAATGGTTATTGATAATAATAATAATAGGCCTAATAATAATAATAAACAGTTGTTATAAAATTAATTTATTTATTTTTTGTCTAGATGGTCGGTTTTTGTGTAGCGTTAAGATTGTAAATGCAATTATATTAAACTGTTTTGTATAGTAACTAAACTGATGTTTATTACAATAAAATACAATTGTATTATTGTATTACAATACAATCTTACAATATTTTAGTGTATTTTGGTAACGTCTTTAAAACTGAGGATTTTTAGTTAACGTATTTCTTTGTTTCTTTCAGTTTAGAAACAATTGTAGAAGAATATTTATTACCACAATCGGATTATTGCGCATATGATAGAATTGTCTATGCAACTCTTAAGTTTCTTATAGACATAATATCTTCTTCTTTAGTTCTCAATCCGATATGAATCGCCTTTCATTGATATCGTCGTAGGAATGCCGAGCTACATGATTTTTTATCTGATTTATAAACTGGAACCTTAGTCTTCCTATGTATTGTTACCCTTCAATAGCCTATATAAAAAAACCCTTCGATATAATAAAATTAATTTTAGGCCTAAATAATTTTTGTTTCATTTTGTACAGTTCATTTTCTTTATGTGTTGAATTGTTAATTTGTGTTGTATGTTTAAGATGTACAATTTAAGATGCGTTTAACTTACTTGGATTAAACTGTAGGTCCATCTGGCCCATCTGTGTCTGGACCATTTTGACTCACTGGTGAAGTTGTGCCTCGGTCAGTTTTTACTGTTGGTTCCCATTAATGGGGCTGAGCTGTGGTGTTGTTAATGGGCTTCGTGAATATTTTTGTTTTCTATTTCCAAATTTTATTGTCCAAAAATTATGAATTTGAATTATTGTGAATTGAGCGTGTTATTGAATTTAATTTGTTCGGGTATTAACCGTGCCTTTTACAAATTTTATCAGTGTTCTGTTATTAATATTCAGTATTTAAGGTGTGTAATGTTAAATTATATTTGAGGATGTTTGGTTTTCTTAAACAGTGACTATTTAAATCTTTTTTGGTCTCACCTATACAAAACTTGTAGAAATCTTTTTGTTTTCTCTTTTCAAATGGAACAGCTACCGGTAACTATTGTTGTGAAAGTTACTCTTTTTTATATTACTGCTGTATAATTAAATATATATTTAATTTATTTATATATGCTCTTTATTATTATCGTTTATATTATTTATTACTCTATCACATACAACAAACAAATGTACAGGAACTGAAAAATGTTAGAAGGCAAAGGAAGGGGCTGGAACTTGTTCAGGTGTGCCTGGACAGGGATTTAATCAGAGAACTGTCAACATGTCGACGTGACAGGTTCGAAATATGGGACCTGGCCACTCACCACACCAATATCGAAACTGAAGGCTGCAAGAGGAAAGAGAAAATATTATCATCATCCGCATTTACGCGCGCGCGCGAGCGCGTGTGTGTGTGCATGAAGTATTTTAATAATTATAAGTTTACTCCGCTTATAAGAAAAACTTAAAATTAAGTATGTAAAAGAGTATGTTCCTAATAAAGCTAGTAGAAAGGCACTATCAGATTAAGAATTATAAGGACAAGGAAAAAATAATGTAAGATTGTACGTTACTCAGGGAACATCTGACTTCTGCTGTTTCTCATCAGCTGAAATGGTTTGGTCTTAGCCATTTCAGGCTAAAGTCTGCTAAGCAAAAGTTAATATAAATGAAACATTGCATTATAGTGAACACTTTACGGAAAACGAACCGACTAAAGACAATGAATGCCTACTTCCAAAAATAATACTCAATCACGAATATTTATAATGTTTACGATAAAAACACGTACAAATTAACCGCTTCTTTAAATACGTAGCAGCCAAAAACTGTGAAAACTTAAGCTGTCTGAGGAGCATAAACAAGATTTTATGTGCCAGGTTGAAAAATACGCAATTAATTATTATTGTTATCAAGACTCATAAATAATGTCAGCCGGTGTATTTGCTATTCACACACGCCTGCTACAGCGTCATAAAAACCTGAAATCTCAGTTTAAGTACAGTTTTTTATATTGACACAAGATTTTTATAATCATCTTACATATTAATTAAGCAGTAATTAAGTTAAATAACTTGACAATAAAGTGAGCTCTAAAACAGTGATTAGGAGATTATCCAAACTATGAGTGTTTGCTCACGCTGATAAGAATTGGCCTAATTGCCAGTCTGTGTTTACAGATAGGTCTATATTTCACAGACCAGCATTGGCCGTCATTTCAAGAAGTAGAGTTTTCAAGACATATTAATTAACGTCAGATATAAATTTTAGTATGAATGTTTGTATGTGTGTGTGTGGGGTGTAGACAAGCGTCTTAGTTTATTTTATTTATGCTGTAATAATACGAAATCAATAAAAAAGCACATTAAAACGTTAAAAAAAAAATGGAAGGATAAAAGTTTATGATTTCTATCCCTATTTTTTCAACATTAATTCTATTTCAAGTTGTATGTTGTTTGTTGTTCGAATCGGAAATGGGACGCTATCTGCCCACGAAGTAAATACGAAAAATTATGAACACGTGTGGCACCCATCTTGAACATGTCAGACATTCAAGATTACCATCAAGTCAGCCTTCGCCGCATCGGACTTTAAAGTTGAGCATATTAATTACCAATTCAGGCTACATGTTTATTACTTAGGCTAATGTATTCTGTTTTCAATAGTTTGATGAAACATTTTCATTGTTACACGGGCAATATTAGAACACATTAAAAATACATGGTATAAATAAAAACCTCTCGCGGATTGCTCGATACGAGCTACATTTGTCAAACACGCTGCTGGGAAGTGGAGCCAAGCTCGCTGCCTATTCCTCGGCCACAGTTCTGCCAGCATACAGCAGTTAACCATACAACTTAACAGTATTGGTCGGGCACCGTACACCTCTCTCGTGATTCGAACTCAGTCTATCACAACGAAGCTAGAACGATAGCCACTAAATCAAGAACGGGACTAGTTTCAAACAAAACAGCTTTATTTGCAACAATAGGAAGGTTGAGATAATATAATTTTAATGTAATAAATTTTATTTACTTATGTGGTTCAAAATATACCTACTTAGTAACAAACAACCATGGACAATCTCCATAACACAATAAATTTATGTATGTAAACTGAAAATTCCTTACTGGAAACTGTTACCTTCTTTACAGAAAAACTAGTATTAGTAGAGACGTTGCATCTTAACTCAGGGTTCTGAGGCCAAAGCCGTTCTCACACAACTGAAAATTATAAATGCTTTAATGGATTTGAGGAAAATTGTCAAACCTATCATTTAATGAAAACATTATAAGTAGCAACTATAATTACTTAGTTTGATTACAAATAGTGAAACGCTTTTTAAATTATATACAATTCATTCATCAACCGAATAAATTCATATTATGAATAATTCGGCATCCACTTCATCGCCAGAAATTAAACTCAATTCTGGGTCGATTTAGAACTTCACTTAGTGTTAATAAAAATACGTAATATTTAGTTTTTAAGTACATAATTATCTGAGTACAAGTGAAATTCAGTATAAATATTGAAGAGAACTGCAATCTGAAAGTAATCTACATCATAAAAGTGAAGGATGAACATATCGTATCAGAAATTAATAATGATGGTAATACGGATTGCGAGAAAAGAAAATAATCATTATAATTATGGTATGGATAGCATTATAGACTCCCAATAACTAAGATGAACAACTACGGTATTTATAAACTGTTTAGTCTACTGCGGTCACTCCCCCATCATCGCTAAAAAAAGTGTCCTGTACCAAACTTATGGCCACTTTTTACCTTTGACTATATTCGCTCCGCTTCAGGGCACAAGGCTACCGAATTAGGAACAAGGATTTAATTTTACTGTAATACTGCAATTACTGTGATGAAATAAAAACTTAAATAAAGAAATAAAGACTAGTAGGCTATTCTGTGCACTTCCTAACAAGATATACTTAAGGAACGATTCAGGCACGTTAATCATTTCTCATTGGGCGAATTCAAAAATTTATAAATACTCAACATCAACATTTATTTGGTTAAGCCAGAAAACAAGTATGCTAATTTTCTGGTTTTGGGCAGACTAGAAAAAATTCAGAACTTCGGTGACCAGCTATTTATAATGTTATTGTAGGCCTATAAGGGATCTTATAAAATTTTCGAAATGGTGCGTTCAACGGGCAAAAATTATAGGTGAGAATTTGCGTTTACAGAGATGCCAGTAAACGTTGAACAACCGTGAAGTATTTAATTCTAATGGATGAAAATATATTCTCATTCTTCAGATATACAAACGGTTATGAAGAATGAACGTCTATACGGAAATTTACAATGCGTTTTGTATAAAATATTTTATTTTGCGTATATGCCAGGCGTCCCATAAGTGACTGCACTGTATAAAAATATTAGTTATTTTCAATTAAACATAGCCTAATAATGATTTATTATCATATTCTCATTTATTTTAATATCATTAATAATTTGTTTTATTATTTAAAACAACAATTAATTATGGGACTTATAGAATCAATTTAATTAACAAGTGACTCTTGGGACCCTCGATGTATGTGTATGTAATATACACATTGCTGCTTAGTAATATAATTATACGAGGTTACGCATATTCATCGTGTAAAGGACGAAATGCAAGTAGTTAAGTATCCATAAACATGCTTCTTAATTATAAACTCTTAGAAATAACCAATCGTTTGGTAAAATCCGTCTCCATTGGACTATCGGACCACCACCTGTAACAAAGTCAGGTGAGAACAAATAACTTTTTCATCTTAAACGTTAAGCGATCCGTTAGGAGTAATAACATATGCCTCCATTTGTCAGCTGTCTGAACTACAAACAAGTTAATTCGTTTGTGGTACAAACATTAAAATACTCGTTACCAATAAATTTACTTATTAGTTTAAATAAATACAAAACAGTAAGTGGTGAAAATGTATAGGTTATTTTGATAAATTCAGCTGTAATTATTAAATTATGCATACTTCTAGAAAACTGTATGAGGAAACAATGTATCTGTTATGATGTGTACCGTATATTTCGCTACCTAAAGTAAATATTTTCTAGCTAGCTAGCACGCGCGCGCGTAAGCACAATTACGCGCACACGTTCGTGTGTGTAATGTTTATTTGTTTGTATAAGACGTCTGAACACAATAGTCAGTCATCCTCGGTTGTATGAAGACGAATGTCTACTAATCCTAGAACCCTCTGCGAAGACATGTGCTTTACCACCCCCGTCTGACCAGTCCGTGGCCACTGTCCACCCTCACAGTAACAATCAAATCTTGCGTCTGGATCAATACGCTTCTCTGTACTGTTTTCTGCATACGCATATGGAAAATGAAATTATACCTCACAGCCTTAACAGTAATCGTAGGCATTTCATTATATTTTCATTGCCAGTATTGACAAAGCAAGCCACTGTTGTCAATGTTTTGTTACAATTCGCCTTCTTCTGACTCGGTACCGTCCATAAGCGACTTGTAACTGCCGCTATTTTAAAACTAAGCTTATCTACTTCTTGAGTAAATGGAAACATTTCACTCGTATCTGTCTTCACTTTCAACTTTTCAATTCATTTACACTGTCACAGTTGAAATAAACACAAAACAGTTTTTTATAAGAAGACGCTTTTTGGTTGATATTCAATTTTGTTAACAAAAGAGCAAAGTTTTCATAGAATTTTGTAGATTATGTCTACTCTTTGATTTTTATTATAGCCTATAACATTTTTGCGTATATGTTGCAGACTTAACCCTATTTACTCTTTGTTAAAGAGCGCTTGGTTCGTTTTTAAATTTGTGTTGTCCTTAGAATCGACCCCACACTAGCACAGGAGCATATGCATTCCCCTGTTACTCTGCAAACATAGTCTAGAAACTGTCAATGTAAAAACATTTAAAATAATACACAATTATAACATCTCACATTATTATAAATTATAGAAACCGAACATATGAATAATAGCGTAATTGAATTATCAATATGTAATTATAAGTTTACATGCTTAAAGACGCCAATTCGAATCAAAACTGTATAGCAAAATAAAAAAATACGGATTTTCAAAACTGGCTAAACTACGAAATCTCGTATTTGTCACTACAGAGACAACGGGATATCAGCTTTGATTAGTTTCAACTATTGGCCGCCTTAATAATATTGACGAATGTCACGTCAAATAGTCAGATCAGTTGATTATCATCATCTAATGCTCATTATTATTATTATTATTAAAATCAATAACAAGAATTAGACACAAACTCCTGTTTTGGACCATTCTCTCAGTCGGTGTTCGCCTATTTGCTCTCGCATATTCCACAATCTGTTTTGTCAACTTTGTGCGTAGCATATTTCCTACACATAAATCAGAGCCTACTTGCGTTCCGATTATTCGTCTTCCTTTATAATTAGTGTTGTCGCTTGCACGTTTTAAATAAGTGTACTTCAGAATAGTCGTTTCAGAGATCTAAAACTTCCTTAAATCGCGTCTGTTAACTATCCAGATTTCTTCCCCTTTTACAAACGCAGGCATTAAGCATTTCTTGCCCCATGTCTTTTGGAAGAAAAAAGATTATCGTGTTCCAAACGCTGTTAACTTGTTTTAAACCAAATCCTATATCAACCTTTTGAATCAAGGTTTGAATCGCATAGGTTTTTGATACGGTTTTGGATCATACTAGCCCTTTTAATTCACAAGTCATATTGTTTTTCAATTGAGATACTCTTGTCGTATTGCAAATGCTTTTGCAAAGAAAGATAGCATTTGCAAAGCGTACATCTTTCTTTGCAACTTCTCTTCACCCTTCTAATCGACACTCGATAGTCAGCATGTATGACCAGTATCAATAAGTTATGCATTAACGGTGATTATAATCTGTATTAATAATTTCCATTTCATACGTAACAAATGAGGTGAAAAATTCTGTTCTTGAGTAATTGTACTCAGATTAATGCTGTCCAAAACGGGTACTTTTTAATGTAGGCCTACTCTGGTACAAATGGTTAATTAAGTCAATAAGATAGCTAGGGAATTCCCCAACGTATATTTCTCTTCACCTTATCAAAAGTTTTCTGATAGGCTAAAAATATCAAATACATCTCCATGTTAAACTCACACCGCTTCTCAATTAACTGTTTCAAACTGAAATCGTTAATACAAGATTTACCTTCTTGAAATTCAAGACTGTTCATCTTATAAAATTATGTCAGAGATAATCCCACTAGAGGTCCTAACGGAACAGAAAAGAGAGCTCTGTAGCCTCTGGACTGCATTGTCACCCACACGTGATGTACGTGATGACACGTACACCTTGGTACGTTGATCAACTTAGTCCAGAATTGAGTAGCTATGAGAGCGAAGGAGCTTCTCAAGCTAGCGAAGACACACATGTAGGCCTAAAATTAAGAAGTTTTACTGCGATGGATAGACAGGGTTGACAAGTCAAAAATTAAGCTAAGCTGTCTAGGAGAAAGAAATTCTGAGTACAAACCTCTGATATTCCAGGTTGTTGAATGGTCTTATTTCCTGTTTGTGTAAACAGAAATATTAATTTCAGTCATCTGCGGTTTTTCAGTGAGTGGGAGGTCATTTTTTCTTAATGCTAACCAGGTGCCAGACGATGTTTTGGTCAGTACCTTGGAGTGTGACGTGTAGTTCTCATCTTTCGGAAATGAAAAGCTTTCTCCTCGTAATATTGGATTCGTTTGATTTTGGTTAACTTTTTAAGAAATTAAATCTCTGCATTACACTCCGCTATTCTTCCAGTTTTTTCTTTATATACCACTTAGCCTATTTAGCACATTGACTAGTGTTCTCATGGTTTACAACGCCTTTGTTTACTGTAAAACATTAATTTACCACGGCGTCGAGACAATTCCTTATAAATCTCATGTTTCTTCAGTATTGTTGTTACTGCTATTCATAAATAAAGCTATTCTCCTGACTATCTCAGTGTCTCAAATATCAAACACGTGTTGCCTTATGTGTAATATTTTACACTAGTGAAAATGTGGTGTTGTTAATGTATTTTAGCTTGTAGGATAATAAGTGTTACAATGAATGTCTGTTTCAACAGTAAACTTAAGAACAGCCTGTTAAATTCACTTGTTTATACACAAAAGTCACGTTAAACAAAAGTGGCAAATATTTTTAAGATGTTTCTGAATAGACTTTTAAGTGAGGAAGAGACAAAGTACTTATTTGAAAGTTGGACTATTTACGTGAGTGCGGTGGCACTGGGGGAATTAACAAAAACGGTTCATTACAAAGCGAATATTTCATTTCTTATCTACGATAAGCATTACTTTGCAGTGATATCTACAAACTGATTTTTCACAGCACCTCCACTGATAACAACTGAAGTTACAAAATTACACGCACGAGTTAAAACGTGTCGCGCGGAAGTTGAAAAATTCCAACAGACTGCTCGAATCAAGTTCGTGTGACGGGACGAAAATTTAAAAAAATGATTAATAAAATATCTCCTAATCTGACAAAAGATTCAAACAAACGGTACCCTGGTGAAATATGAAAAGGACGTTACTGGGTTATTTGTAATGTTAAAGAAAAATATGTTTGTTTCTACAAAATAAATTTCAAACACAGTTTTAAGGCCTCTTTCATCACATTATTATTTTAATTATACGAATTTTATTGTATTATAATCTCATTTTTATTTACTTTGCAATTTTTATATATCTGCATACCTTTATTAAGAATCTCTTGAACATCTAATTAAAGCGTAGGCCTACGTGTTGCTCTGTATCAGACGTTTTTTTATTTAACCAAATAATTTAACCTTAATCTTACAGAATATCGTATTCTATTAGTTCCCTGCTACTTTTTTGTCTGGCAACGTATTATTACTAGTTTTTATCCTTGTATTATTAATTGCATATATGTCTACCTTTAACTGTGCTGATTGTTTTTTAATATAGTTATTGTGAGAGTTATTGGGAGCCTTGTTTTATTGCAATACTGAGAATTCCATTGTTTATCATTCGCTAGAAGTCAAATTATGGGGGAATACATAATTACACTGAAAACCGTGGAAATGACGTTTAGTTACAGAATTCACTAGGAAAGTTCCTCCTATCCTCTTCATTCCCTCCCAAGTCGGTACTTCTTACAGGGAGATGTCAATTTCACGTTTGTGGTAACCAATGACTCCGGAGGAGTAAGTTGTCAAGAAGACAAGAGACCAGTGCTACATGGATGTTATCTTGGGTCATGAGCTTACACGTGAGGTGAATCAGACACTGAGGACTCATATGACACTGGGAAGATTAGATATGTTCCCAACCCGGGAATTGATCTGTACATTTGAGCAACAGCAAATGGCGGAGGAGAACTTTGCTAACTTGCGCTATACAAAATAAAGTATTTTTACTTAATACTGAATACATAAGAAACGAATGTATTATTCATTACTTTATAAATGTTACTACAAAGAGCTATGTTTCAATTACAAGAAGTGGCAAGAGAGTACTCATTGACAATTTCAGTAAGAAAGACCAAAACCATGGCCTTATCCAGTGAGGACTAAGATAGTTATAAACAACAGCACTTTAGAACAAGTAAACCGTTTCAAATATATCGGCTGTGCAGTAAGCTATGAATCTGAATATGATAAAAGAGAGAAGATAAATAAATTTAGGAATATTTGTGGTACGATTCATAGAAATATTAGAAATAAAACAAGACACAGCACAAGAATTAAATTTTATAAGACAATTACAATACCCGCATTGATTTATGCGAGTGAGGCGTGGGTCATGACAAAAAAGGAATGCGGCAAGATTCATAGTACTGAAATGCAGTTTCTTCGAAATACTTTAAATTGTACATTGCAAGATATAATTAGGAATGAGGATATCAGAACAGAACTCGAAGCAAAGGACATAAATGAAATTATTTCAATTTACAGAAGACAATGGTGCGATCATCTGCAAAGGATGACAGACAATCGATTGCCGAAAGCGGCACTGAACTATAAAGCCACTGGTAGAAGAGACGTGGGTCGTCCGAGGATGAGATGGGTGCCGGAACAGGTTTATATAACCTAATCCTTGAAGAGGAGAAGAATAAGAAGAAAACGAAGAAGAAGAAGACTTATAAATGGGAAATATTTGCTTGTTTTGGTTCATCAAATGCATTTTCTACAGTCCTCTTCCGATCTGTAGCAACAGTAGGATTTTCTGGTGTTATTTTCGGCTGTCTAGTCAACAAGCACCCTTATGTGATGAAAGAATAAACATCAACAGCAATCTTAGGTTTCTTACTTCATCTTCAGTAAGTCCACGTGTCTTTTAACACACACTGTTAACCATTTTATCGTCTGTCTACAGCTCAAAATTATTTTCGTCCTTTCTGTTTTATTAGTTTCCCTTTGAAATTTAATTTCACCTCTCAGACTGATTTCTATTTTTTGATTCTACTTTTGCTTTCGTTATCATTTAATATCAACTTTCAATATGTGTAAATTCAAACTGCACCCAAAATTTTAACCACGAATTTTTAATGAGTCTTGGGGCGATATATTCCCAACCATCAGCAAGAGAAAACACAGCATCCTCAAAATTGAGATACTATAATTACAGTATCTCTAGAATAAGCCACACGTGCTGTAATAAAAGACCTTATAATATTTTACTCTTATTCTCTGAAATCATTTTGATCCACCGACTGCGTGAGAGCGGTGGTCAAACAACGAGATTTTAAAATTGTTCTTATTAAGCTTTCGTGATATGTTTGAAGAACGACGGCGTGCGATATGGAAACGTGTTTACAGTTCTGGTCCCATAACGATTCAACAATAACCATTGTCTAAATGTACAACAGGTGAACAAGATGAACATTGTTTGGAGCCAGAAAATGTAAAATTTTTTACCAACTAAAAAATATCAAGAGTAGAACGTCCCATGTAACTCACGTGTGTTACTAACTCCGAGCATGAAGATAACAGATGTTTCAGATAGAATAAACGTTTTATGAATTAAACACTGATTGCTTAACGGAGCAATGCCTCCAGCAAGTTACCCTCAAAATCAAAGGAAATTTTTAATACAGCTGTTATGTATGCAATGTTAAATGGCTTCTCCGAATGCTGAGTAACCAATTATAAAATGATCAAAAATTACATTAAAATGGCTACTGCTACTTAGATAGTTTCCATAAATTTTCCTGAAAGGTAAAGTAAGCTTGTACTAGTAGCCTGTACGAGGTGAGACATCGCCGTTTTCGAAAAGACAAAGGAGATACTCGTAGAATACCTAGCAGTGAGGCTCTCAAAACCTCTAGGCGAGGTCTATCAATTTAACACATAGGCCTATACGACCATGTACCATGAGGATGATTATGGTTCAAAAGATCCAAAAGAAAACGGTTTTACTGACGAAGCAACCCAAATTAAAGTGCCTTCGTCCTTGAGTAGAAAATAGATCGAGAAAAGAATTAGCTTACGGCTGTCTTAGATTATTCTTACTTGGGTTCTAGAATTCCTACGTTTATAAAGGTCAGACTATTTATTCTTTAAGGGAACAGATTCGACAGGAAGGCCTTCGTTTGAATTAGAGAGTATATCAAATTTACTAATGATGTAGGTAAGAGGCTTCTTTTTCGTTTAGTAAGAACGTCTAAAATGTTTATAAGATAAAAAATAAGAGGACGAACTATTTACCGATCCAGGAAATTATTTAATAATGAAATATTAATTATTTGGTGATTTTATCACGGATGTAGCATACTACAATTGTCAGTGTACAAACCTTATCAACCTGATCATAGATGAAAACAATCATCCAATTAAATTTTTTTTTCCAAAACTAGGCAATTTTCTCATCTCTGGAAAGCAGTTTAAAAATGTGAACAAAATAGTGGTTAGTCGAAGTCTATAATTGTAGTGCGGATCATTAATGAGAAAGAGAAATAATAACCATCTCATAATGTTATATAGATTTATACGTAATAAAACTCCTGTTATATTCTTATATTAATATTACTCTAAAAGGTAGGCCTATATAGTTTCAAAGTATAGTAAGATGAAAACCATTTTCTCACAATTGGTTAAAAAGCATCAGACTCGATATGATATCTACGTTCAATGTTTAAAGTAATTTAATTAGAGATTATTTTATTATTAAACTCCCTGAAATGCAAAACTCGCTCACTGTTTTGAACGAAATACATTTTTAATTAGATCAAAACAAATTAATCGATAAACCAAACTTTTTAAAGATATGAATAAAATTCTTTCTTTATTTATTTATTCTTAATTTATTATAATTCCTACGCTATATTAATTTTGTTAAATTTTTGGAAACACCAAGTTCGTATTTTGAATAAAATACCTCACAATTTTACTGATGCCCCACATACACTCTTACAATTTTATTAAAATTATACTTCTACCTTCGGCCACCCCCCCCCCTAAAAACACCTAATTCGTATTTCGAAATAAAATTGCTTTTAGACTGATAGTTAGCATGGATTTAAAAAAATGTTCAAATTTTTTCTCTTTTGGGCTTTAGTGTCATAAATAGTTTTGAATGTCAAAGATTGAACACTATGTTCAATTTTGTTTAAAGTTGTCTTTAACTTGATATTGTGATTTTTTCAAAATTTTGAATCCTCACATTTTTGTTTCCGCCCTCTATTTTTGGGGGAATCAGTCTCAAAAACAATTAGTGTCTATAGCGTAAAAGTTTTGAAAAGCATGCTAGCTCTTATGCTAATCGGCTGATACATTCAAAAGTATTGATGACACATCCCCCAATAGATTGACAGACAAATGCCAAACCGTCGAGTTAAAACTGAGGACTCGTTTCGCTCGTCAAGTAGCAATAACTAAAATATGTACAGCTTAAATTGTTTTGTCGAGGGTTTTTTAATAACGGATATTAGCCTATAAAACACATCTTTGCAGAATCGTTGGAATTTTTAAACAAATCTGAAATTATTTTTTTAATTGTATGTTCCAACAAGTTAAATAATACAACACTATTTTAAAGCACCTTGTTCTAACGAAAACTACTTCCTTTTGAGTGCTTACTATTTGATTTTTTTATGTTACTAGGGATTTTTAAAAAATTTCGTATATCTTGTCGACACGTGGGCTAACTCGTCCACACACATGTAGTCTATGTATGCACGCACACGTCTACATACCTATGTGCACATGTAGGCTATTTTGTTGATGTTTTCGAATTTTGTTGTAACCTACATCTAATAACTCTTCTTGTGTATTCTGAACAACAGAAAACATTAATTAGTTTCTTTAGCTTCATATCCAAATTCATATCCAGACCACGCTTTATTAGGTTACGTCCAAAATTTATTTGAAATTTATATTCCGATATTTTTACATTCTTATCATTCTACATGTAGATAAAAATCAAATCACACCCATCCACACAATCACATTTAATGATATAGAAGAAGAAAATTAACTTGCCACAGTTTTCACTCAGAAATCGAATAGGCTTACTAGGCCTATATAGATCTACAACACATAAAATAAAAAACACGAACACACGGAACGCTAAAAATACTTTGTACACGGGCAATCAGAAACTGAGCATAATTGCGACTACAGTCACTCACAGACACTCACTACATAATTAATTAATGAAGAGACACAGTGTTGAGAGAGAATTAAAATAATAGTTGCTCGTAAACGCTACACGAACAAGTGTTGTAATTTACCAGAGTTAACAGAGATGCCTAAACGCAAACAAATTTACAAATTTACACTTTATGTATTCATTTCTCTTAATCATATTGACAAATAAAATAGCAGACACACACATTGTATGTAGAGTATAATATTCACAAATATTCGCTTTAGATTACGTTTGTTGTTACAGACTGTTCCAGACGTGTTTGTGTTTATATTTTCCATGTAAACACTTTAGATAGTAAGAAAATACATACCAAACGTACGGTATTTTGTACACAAACTAAAAAATATCACTGTAATATGCCAAACTTTAAATTTGTTCTTTATTACGCGTGTTGTTACTCCGTGATGCGTTTGCCGAGAGAAAAACGAAGCAAATATTGTTGAACCACAAACACACACACACAGTGTTATTTATAGAAGAACAATGATAAAATTAATTCCTTTGTCTATTTGTTCAGAACATTAATATAAGGAGTGACACATATTTTATATTTGCAGAAAACCAACGTGGTAGAAGTGAAGGGATGCAATCCTTCCGAACGATATTTTGCTTCTTTGTTTGAATATTTTGCCGGTAACTGGTAATCCGTACCTATGGATGAAATCTTTTGCAAGAATGCTTGCTTTTTTTTCTGAGAGTAGCTGAAATCATTCTATGAGTTTTTGCTGTATTAAAGAATAGACTCAGTGATTTAACGCAAAGAATACACAAGAAGCAGAATTCCAGTTTATTTTTGTCTGTAAATGTAATCAAGTAGGCCTATTTATCCAGTTATACCTTATATATACAATCCAAAAGACTGAATAAAATATTTGAAACACAACCGTATCCTATGTAATCATTAAGTTGTAGTGACATAAAGACAGTTCTCATATCCATAGTGACGTAAGCAATAAGCTATATACAAATGTATAGTAGTCTATGAGAATAACAATATTAACTAAGTACGGTATTTTTTTATAGAATTAGGTCTAAATCGTCTCTGTTATTTATTATATACATTATGCCAGAATTAAAATTTTAAATTACGGTGTTTGTCAAAAAATTCGGTAGTTTTTGAATTCCCGGTGCTCCAAGTGTCTGATATGTCACTTATGTCATCTTAGTCACATTTATCTAAACTTTTATCCCTTTGACAGATACCTGAGTAAGCTGTATTTTGGTGTATTAGGCGATTGCTCTGACATTATACAACGCACAATCAAAGAACATCTATTAAATTTTGTCTAAAGAATAAGGTAAGCCCTTCGTGGTGAAAGTGTTTCAGATGGCTTCTGGTGAACCTGGTATGCGTGCAATAGAGGTTTACAAATAGTACAAAAGCTTCAAAAACTGTCGTCAATGAGATGAAGATCGTGATAGTCGTATAAAGGTTGTGCTTTTGTATGCCATGAACTTTCGTCACTGGGTGGAACAATAAATGAAGTATGCCTAATATTCAAGCATGTTACGTCACTTGTGTGAAGCTGTCCGTAGGAAACAACCACATATACGGAAGGATAATTTTTGAAAATTGCATCCCGAAATGGATTAAGACGCATGCATTTGCTTGTTTAAGAATTTTAACTAAAAAAAGTCGTAAAATCAGAAAACCGTCGTATTCACCGGATACTCACAATAATGAAAAGTGCAACATTTCCCTACTGACGAAGGCGTATTACAAAATCGACCAGCTAGCTCAAGACTATACCAATAAGCGTATTCGAGAAATGTTTTGTAGACTGAAAAAAAACATTGGTACAATCGTGTTCAATCCGACTAAGACTACTTAGAATGGGGCAATATAAATGTAGACGAACCAAGGGACAATTTTTGGAATAATCAAAACTTGCACGAACTTTGTGATCAAACCTTGTGTAGTCATTATGTCTGTTATTATAATAAATGTTATAATAAATAATATAATAAAAAACGTATATACTTTTTATACTTGACTAAATCTAAAACGTAAATAGGCCTACTAAAAAAATAATCTAGAAATTAAATGTGGAATATTTTCTGATCGTTCATCCATTCTGAAAATTAACATGATATTCTTATTATGACAATGTATTTAAAAAAAAAGCTATAGGCTATGACAATGTATTTAAAAAAAAAAGCTATAGGCTATGTTTTTACGCGAACAAATTAACAATTCAGTCACATTGGTCTACAACATTCGATCTGGACCTCGGTTATTCCAGGACAGAAAAGAAAATTGGAATAAGCTCTGGCTTTTTCTAAAAAAAAATTTGAATTGAGGCGTTTCAGTTTGTTACTGTTATATTTCAAAGAGAAAATATGCGCAACATTTTGAAAATGATCATGGAAGGGCAACGTCAGACCTGCAGATTCAAATTTGGCAACCCAACATTTGTTCTCGACTTGTTTGTTTCTAATATACGAGTATGAGCATGCTGTTTCCACATAATTAATTAACTGCATGTAATCACATTTAAACTGTACTAAATAAAACTTTTTAGGCTTACTGAAGATATGAACAGGCTCTTGGTTGCATTTTACTGAGGCGCTGAAATGATATTTTGAAAATTAATTTTATTTAACTTTTTATAATAATCTGTTCCAAAATAACAGCTACTCTAATTAAGTACAGCAATCTTTCTGTAGAGAGTCCCGTGAACGCTTATTTCCATTAAATTATTAAATTAAAATTATTAAATTTCTTATCAGTTTTTGTAAAACCTTTTATCCCTGAATTGCACAATATTCTACTATTTAGTCATTTCCAAATGTTTTGATTTTGTAGGCCTAGTCACTGTTTTATACAAAATTAATTTTGCCTACTCATATAACGTTCGTTTCCCTCCCGCAGTTAAAGTTTAAGTTATTTCTCCCTCTAAACCTTCTATACTAGAAAATCAAATGTAAATAAAATATAAACTTTATTTAAATTATTTGCCAATAAAATCATAAAGACAGAGCAATGTTCCCCTAAATCAAGCGTGGCTTGGGTTCTGTAAGCCCAAGGAGTCAAGCTTGTTTAAGCAATTTCTTCGGCGAAGTGGGTCTGCAAACAGAAGAAAAAACTTGGCTCTGCTAGAGTGGCATTGGAGTAACCACTGTCCTGAGATTGTAGGAGTGTGACCTTTGGAAGTTCAGAAACTCCAGGTAAGCCAACGGCTAAACAGACAGGCTGAGACAGACAAAGACAGCTCAGGTCTCATCTTAGCCAAATTGAAAGCTATACGACGAATATAGCTTGACATCGATTTCTACAAGCTGGGATTAAGTGCAAGGCTAACAAACCACAAATAGGATTGTAAAAGATCTACTGCTCTGAAATTTCAAAGAAAAAACTAAACATAATCAACAATTGCACTCAAGTGCTATGAGCACTATATTTCCTCAAATAAATAGTATATCCAGAGAAAAAGAGAATCTGAGAGGGGAAAGACAAAGAATAATTTAATAAAAAAATTATAATTTTATAAGTATACCTTCTGTTTACCTTCTAGTATCGCAAAGACCAAAAGTTTGAAGGCTTTGCTGGCATTACAAGACTTGTCAGTCTTTAACATGCATTCTGGTTGACATCTCCAACTTACCGGAGGGGTAGGGTACAAGTTGTACATTTATTTTTTCACACTTTCTTATTTCACTTTTTTTATCAACTGAAAATATAAATCAGCTGATCCCTTATTTTAAAGAATATTTTCGAATCATTTATATGTCTTATTCTTGTTTGTTTCAGCGACTTTTCACATCTTGTATAATTGTATACTAATCCACTTTCCACCACCCTTTTTTCTACTTTTTCACCCCTCCCCCTGTACTTCAGTTGTTAATTTGATATTGTACTGTTTCCTTTAAAGTTGTTTGCATTCATTAATATATTAATATCTAATATTAATATATTAACTATTAATATCTAAATCCTTTCATGTTAGCGTTAAAAAGTCATTGTACGCAATCTTACTCAATTATATGCTGACTGAATTTTTTTCAGTAGGAATTTTAATTTATTTGTATTCTGGTTTTCTGCCTTTTTGTTTTGCCTGAATATTTTACCATTAAATTATCTCAGATCTTTGTGTCATTACCATCAACATCTCTAGAGTACACTGATTCATTTGACAGAAAGTTTTTGGCTGTGAATTCCAACTGTTCGTTAAGAAGATTGGTTGATTCTTCAAGTATTGTTTTAACGATCTCGATTTTTAAAATACTATTTGTATAGGTAACTTTTGTTTTCCTGCGATCTCAGATTACTTCAACGAGATTGTACTGCCGCATAGGTCTAACATTATACTTGGCCCCGACATGTTATTTATTCGTCCAGTCAATTGAGTTAATCCTTAGACAAAACAACGGATTTTGTCTCCATGTTTCACGTCAGCGCAACGGTTTCACTTGCAAATGTAGGCTTAATGTTATGTGCCGACGAATATTTTGTCAGTTATGACGATTTAATTGAGAAATCTCATGCCTTCAATACATTCTACATTGAGGCGGCCATTTTTTTTTTCTCTAGCTGGCCTAGTTTTCCAGAATCAACATTTTTGTCTTTTTCTGGAACGCTTCATTTCCTAAGTTCGGCCAATTAAAATTTCAAAACCGTTGGTAGTTTTAAATCAACTGAGTGATCACCGATTACTGTTGAAGAGGCGTCTAGTAAATAAAGCGACTGCCCTTTAAACAGATGTTTAGACATTGGCAGTTTCTTTTCTAAACCGTACTGAAACGACAGGCGACACCAGAAACATGAATCTTAATACAACGTAATTTTATATCGTCAGCAGGAGACATCCTAGAAATTCCTAACTAATTGTATTCATAACTAAGTATCCAATTCTTAATTAAAACACGACCAATTATTCATATCCTAGTAGAAAATATTTTTTTCATTTGTTGATTCATGAATGATCGTCAAGAAACGAATTACTTCTTGCTTGAAGATTTGATCAAATGATCTTTCGTAAAGGAATTAATATTGATTTTATTTAGCCAAAACTTTCCTTCATAATTTGTGCTGATACATGAGAATAATAAAAACTCAAACGCTGTAAGGAAAAAAGGAACATTTAACTGCACTTCTTGACTAACTGCCTTAACACAAAACTATTAGGCCTACAGATAAGACTACTACTACTACTACTACCACTGCAACAACAACAACTACTACTACTACTACAACTACTACTACTACTACTACTACTACTACTACCACCACTACAACTACTACTGCTAATACTACTACTACTACTATTACTACTACTACTATTACAGCTACTACTACTACTACTACTACTACTACTACTACTACTACTACTACTACTACTACCACCACCACCACCACCACTACAACTACTACTGCTACTACTACTACTACTACTGCTACTACTACTACTACTGCTACTACTGCTATTACTATTACTATTATTACTGACAATAATAATATCGATAATAATAACAGGGTTGACTACTAATTAATGAAATAAACAACTAATTAACGAACATAGACACTGACGTGTATAGACACAGACTGACATTCTAGAAAGTGTTGTCCATCTTAGAAGCGCCTGAGGACCACTCTTAATCTCAGGAATCTACCGTCGGACTGCATCATAAACGATCAATTTTCACCAACTAACGTAAAAATAATAAAGACAGTATTTCACTGTCAATAAGTAAAAAAAAAAGGTAACTTACGCTTTTAACATATCTTTAATGGTATATAATCTTTATTATGTCAATATAATAACGAACAAGATATAAAAAAATATATGAAACACTGTATATTTACATAAAATTTCATTGTCAAAACTGAGGTCGATCTGCTGCAGTCACTAAAGAAGGAATATATAAATTAAGCTGAAAACACTTAAACATAACTTTGAATAACAGATGCGACTGGTTACGAACCAAAGGCGAACATGGCGCAAGCGCGTCTGTTTTTTCTAGTCGTTTAAAACTAAACAATCTTTCATTTGTTTCCCCTGCAAGACCATTAGTCACATAATATTATTCATTTATTTATTAAAGTAAATAGAGTAATTATTAAACTGGTTTTCCAACCTAAGGTCGCGAGCCACATACAAATGTGTCGCTGGTCGCCAGTTGCAAAACACTGTTCTAGAAAGTTGTTTACACTTGAATTTACACTTTCTTCAACTACGCTATTCCGGAATGCAGAATCTGCATTAAATTGGTGCAATGTCTACTTTAAAACTGATTAAATTCTTTGATTTCACTTTAATCGTAAGTTTATCAGTACAACGAGTTATTTATAGGAATCAAGAAAACAGTCAGCTAAGTTGTGGTCTCGCCTTCAAGCGCCTACAACCGTTTCTTGAATTGAGGACATATTGAATCATTCTTTCTCTCATAGAGATACAGAGCTAGAGAGAGAGAGAGAGAGAAAGAGAGTCACTCACGGAGAGTTAACACGCAAATTGCATAAGTTTATTACTTACACGGTATTAAAACTCATTATAATTAGGCAATAAAAAATAAGTGAAGACGTCACTTCAAGGTTGGAAGTTACATAACGTCTCTATATTTACTCACAGAGCAGAGGTTTTTAGTATTTCGAGACGCCATATAGACTTGACAAAGGAATATATTTATGGACAGTGGTAGCTTATCAATTGGTAATGATTTAGTATCCTCCACTACGTTACAAAACTTAGTGAAACAATAGACCGTTACACAGACACCAGCGTGCTTCATAGTATAATACTGTACATCTCAAATAACCTACAGTCATAATTGCTTTAGCTATTTGGAATTAACGTAACTTGGGTAGTTTACTGTTAACGTATCGGAATGAAATTTTCAAACTCTGCAAAAGTTCAGCACCCATCAACTTTTGCAAAATGAAGAATCTCTGTACAATGCCATTATTACAAAAATAGTTTCAATTTACATAAAGTCAAACAAATTTAATAAAAATAAAATAAAATTATTTACTAATAAAATTAGTAATTTTAGATTAGAATTTAAATTAATTGGATGTTCAATTTGACTAGTGAGTTGAGGTTTCAAGTACCGTCATCAACATCATTAACTCATTTCAGTTACTTTATTCGTTAATTCTGTCTTTAGTTGCTTTATTTATTTTTAGGTCTTGACTATAGCATACATGTGTACGTGTGTGTTTGTGCAAATGCGCGCACTCGACAAATTTTTTCCGCTTACATTAAAATTATTATATCAGTAGTTCAATTGACAGAATTATTTGATCTTGAATTTTAACATCAACGAAACAAAATTTCCATAATCCTAAGATATGTAATAAGAAAATTGTTAGTTTAGGTAGGCTACTTAGTTTTAGGTTTAGATCTGTTTATTTGCTTGCTTCTCATAAAATATAAACCTAAATATTACTAAGCTTACTTATTTGACATTTAAAAAGCTTACCACAACGTCAAAAGTTTACAAAAGGTTTACTATTTATATAAAGTTTAGTAATTCGTATGACTTACCATTAATAAGAAAAAACGTCGTAATTATGTTAGTGAAGTATTCATGGAACTTGTTTGCGGCAGGTTCTGACTCTTCACTTGCGACTTCCGATGCATACTTCTAGTGACTACAATATCCACTTCCACCGTAACATCTCATGTTTCTGCGTCCACACCTATTGTTTATACACTCGTTCTTTTGTCACTGAAAACATCGCGGTGAATTGAGCCAATACGAACATTGTTTCCGTACACGTAGTCTATGCGCTGGAGCTTCATTATGAAAGCAACCGCTCGGTCGGTGTACAAGCTCTCCTTAGGAACCGCAGCTTGATTTCTGGTAGATGTTTCACGTCGCCTGACGATTAAATGATAAAGACGTCCCACGTATACAGTCTCCTTCAAATAAATATCTGCAAAATGATCATACAAAATAATTTTGTGCGACTATTAAATAATGTTTACGCTGTCTTCGTCAAAGTCGACGCCGTTGTAATTCAGAGACATTAATATGACAAACGGTTTTACAGACTTAAATATTCAAAATTTTTCAGACGAACAAATGTGTCGTTCTCGTTAAAAGAAAAGAAGAAAAATAAAGACAAAGATTTTTACGGAAGGTTGTAACACTCTCATCAGGGATCGGCCATCTGATCACAAATTAACATCAGCTGATGAAGTGAATACGCGGATTACCTGTAGTTAACCAATTGGTTATTTCACCAAGATGTTGATGATTATTATTGTAATTTTTCTAAATTTCACCAAATTGTGTTATTCTTCTTCTTCTTTATCATTATTAAGTTTTAATTTAATTGGTACTGTAAATGCACAGAATTTATTACCTACGCATTACACTTTTCTAGTTGTTGTTTGTCAATCTATCGTATCATAAATGTGTTCGGTTTTGGAATGCCTAAGGTTTGCACGGTCAGCCAACATAGTTGAAAACAACTCGGCAAATACTGTTTCCAACTATGTTCGTTTTTAATGCACTGTTATTCAGACCGCTCATACGTAATTGTTTTGGTAGGCCTATTTATTTGCTGACTGCTTGTAACAGCTTTTACGGACAGTAGGCCTATTTGCATCATTTTAACACGTCTTTGAATACGAGTGTTTCCTTCTTGTCAGTAACTTTACATCATCAACTGTACAGAAATACGGGCAGTCAACGTGACTACGAACTCTACAAATAACTGCTGCCGTATCTCGTATCTTCGACCGTACACGTGACAGAAGACGATACTTCTTATTCGCTATGACAAGAGATTTTTATGAATTGTCACTGTGATGGCGCCTGACGAAAAACTGTAATGTTTCATGTCACGAGAAGATCTGTGTGTCAGACGTTTAACATTTGATTGGCATTCACACAGCTGGTTTATGTTAACGAGTTATGAGCTCATAAACGGCGCTGTGTAGGCCTAACGCCACGGTTCACGTTACTGACTCGTCTTCGTATAGGCCTATATGACAAGGATTTCCTGACGTAGTTACATAATTGTTTTGTGGTCGTTACATGATCTGCACAGTGGGAAAACTCAATGAGCTGTTACTAATGTCATTAGCACAAGTGTATATAGCGAGACGAGCGACGCCAATGTTGCCACACTGGTTGCTTACAGTCCATATGTTGAGAACAATTAGTCAGCGTGGCATTATTTGACGTACAAAGGCGACAGCCATACGTGCCGCAGGTTTTCCTCTGTGCCACTGAATAAAAAACCTTATGTTTCAATCGAGCATACCGGATCTTTCTACTTAGAATTTGTGCCTCGGTGCTAAGTGTGTTGTCTCGGTGAATACGTAGGCTTATTTCTGTTTTTCTTATGCAAACGTACAAAGTTAACGACATAACAGGAACAAACTACTTTTTTTACCTTTGCAGTACTTTAAATAAGCGTTGTTGCTAAATATACTTAGCACTGCTGATGAAGCAAATTCTACTGCATGAACATTTGAACGGTGTAGACCTACGCTCTACCATTGTTAAATGCAACGCTCGCTTGCACTGTTTCCAGCTTTCTTTTACTGTGTAGGCCTGTTTCGTAAAATATTAGTGCAGGCGTATTGATTCAAATTAAGTCGTTTTAATTCAAAATGCCGTTGCTTTTAAAAGAAGTAATATAGCATCATTATATTTACGAGTCTTACTGTTTGATAGATTTCTATCACAAATGGCCGTACACGACTATTTTAATGATTTCAATTTAAAACAAAAATATAATAAAAGCTGAGGAAATCATTATTAAAAATGTAGTTATTTGTTAGTGTAGTTCATAAAATTAATCTGGTAATGCAAATTAAATAAATTTGGACGTAGTATAGGCCGTTTCGCAGAGTGTTTCTAGTACCTTTCCACAGTAACGTCTTGTGAAACTTATTTATGTCCACGTCTACGTCTTAATGAATGCCTTAGCTGACGATTCGTTGATAAAGAAAAAATAAAATAAAATAAATGTCCAAGTAACTAAGTTCAGACTCATATCACATAATACATCCAACTACAAAAGCCTCAAAAATAAATATTTATTGGCAATTAAAATGATTCACAACCCATTTTAATTAATGATATCCTACCTCACAGAAAGCAATCGTTTCCGTAACAGTTAAAAGGAAAGAAAAGTTGAATGTGGGATTAAAACTTGCCGGGCTGTTGGAGGCCGTGGTCCAAGTTCTCCGTGTGAGGTATTAGACCCACGACAGCCAGATTCAGTAGCACGGGAACCGAGATCTCATCTGCCGCGTAGGGCTAAATGGAAACACTCACTTTCCACGTAATCATATTGACACCGACCGTGAGTGTTTACGTTCTGTTATTAAAAGTTAAATGTATTTTGGAAGATGAATTTTTAAATGACGCAAAAGAATCTTAGTTTTAAGTTTTTGTGTACCTTAGCTTTCTCATATATTTGCGAGGAGATTACAGTTTTAGCTTAGGCCTACTTGGAGACAAATATAAAGAGAAAATTTTGTTCCTTACATTTAAAGCTCGCTTTTCGCTATTATGATATGACTTCAAAGTGCACTCAAGAAAAAAGTATCGATCAAATGGCCACAATAAAATTATAGTAATATTTTTGATATTACTAAAGTAAGTTTAGTTATAAACCAGAAGGCAAATTTTATCTATGTAACTAAATCTAAAAAGCTTTAATCTTTAATAAAGTAAATTTACATAACACGTGTTCAAATAACGTAGGCCTATACTTTAAAAAGAGTGTAGCACGTTAGTCGACGTTTAACCGCAATAGGCCTTCCCTCACGGTAGATTAATTTATCCTAAATTTAAAAGAGCCTTCTATGAGAGTCTTATAAGGTAGTCTGCGAAAATTATTTGAACTAAAACTACTCATTTAGCTGGAATTACTGTGATGATAAAAAAGACGTGTAACTCAGGCTGAGGGTTTATGTTCAGACGTTTTGTTTGTCAGCAGACATTACATTACAGATTGACTGCGGTGAGCAGGCTATAGCATCGCGTTTCCGAATTAACACATTCAACATTCCAGGGTGGATGAAATTTCAAAGTTATGCAGATTACGGTATTGATTAAGCAATGAGGCAACTAGTATTGAAAAATCTTATTTAATAGTTCCGATAAAATTATATTGGCAGCAAGCACAGTTTTGTAACTGGTATCAGCTCTTAAAAAATGCAGAACACTTGTTTGTAATATGAAAGCAACATACGTCTTATAAGAATAAACATCAACAAACAACTAAAGAATCGGTAAACAACGTACAATAAACATCGACAAGAAAAACGGCAACAAACATCTTCTTCAGAACAAAACAAAACAAAAATCTGAATCGCTGACACTGCACTGCTTAAAACAAACTTAGTTGTAGGCTACACATTGATTGCAATGACTACAAACTGCAGGCGAATCTTGTCTCTAGATTTGTTGTAGGCCTACTGGCCGATCACGATTATAAGATATGTAAATGTCCCTTAGGTGAGGTGTCTTCATTAAAGTAAATGTTTACCCGAATAAACTGGATCAACACTGGTAATTAAATTAGAACTCCTTACTACTAGGTGTTTCCTACCGTTTTATTTGGAGTACGCCTACATTCAGTTGCTTCTTTTGTCTTTATTTGGCTAATTAGAATGTTTATAATTAATACGAAATTAGGTATAACTAACTCCATCTAATGCTACCGCACAGAAAAATGATAACGTTTAGAGGCTTCAGGATAATGACAACTGTAGGCCTATATCGTCATTTCTTCAGAATCCTTAAAACCTATAATTAGGCCTAGATAACGTGTGACGTGATCCGTGTGTGTTGTTTCGTATGCATTAAATTAATAAAACTAAAATAATAAAAGTATTTTCCATGTCTTAAAGTTAAATTAGAATTATCCAAACTGTAGAAAAACAAATGTAATGAAAACGCAGAGCAATCATGTGGAGGCAGAGGGGCCATATCCAAAATTCTGTCCAGGCCTACAAAAAAAATTCTAGATAGGCCTACAAAAAGCAGAATGTTAGGGTGGTCCATAAAAACATTAGTGTCTTGACATTCAGTATATATAGGTCTATATATTAAGATCTTGAAAGTCAGGTCTAGTTACAAACAGAAAAAACTGAATAACACCTGGCAGGAAGATAGTGTATATTAGATATAGACCTAGGCCTACATTACTCTGTATAATCACTGGAAATTATCACATGGAGACAGCCTTCGTTCATCGTGATCTCTGTCTTGATGGCGTTATCACAACCAATAAAATCAACTATCTAAAAGGTTATGCATAAATGTTACACTGCAATAATACCCGTGTCAATTTAAACAATAGTTTTTAACAAATCTTCTTGTGTTGTTCCTTTGGACTCGCCGACAACTAATCTAATAATCTTTAAACGTTTATACTTGAAAATTAAGATTTAAATAAATTAGTTTTGATTATTATAAATTAAAAACTATTTAGTCTACATAAATTAGCTTCATTACATAGGCCTATGGACGAATGTGTTTACTCTTTTAAATACATTTTACCAAATGATAAGTCAGCTTTGTTAGGTGTTTAATAATTATCGTTAAAATAGTATAATATTTTTATAACACTAATAATTTTATTACCCGGTGAGTAACAACATTGAAGTAAATATTCTAAATGTGAAAGAATGAAAGAATCCTTTAACAAAAAAAAGAAGTAGGATGGCCGGAATGTATTCAAATTTTAAACAGGAATTAGGGCCTATTCCTATTTCAATATGTTTGCTTCTACTGAACAGGTCCCTTGTATCCAGGTAGTCCTTTCTCCATCTCTCTCTCTCTCTCTCTCTCTCTCTCTTTTGGCACATAGGCCTATGCTCGCTTTCTCATAAACTAATCTCTCTACCAATATAGACCAATATTTAGACCTAATTTATCATATTTAATTTTACTCATAAAACTATTTAACAAGACTATTAAAAAACAGACACACACTCACAAGAAACTAAACGACATAAGCCTACACCTGCGTTTTTAAATTTAACAAGTGTGTAAATGGTTAAAAACAACAGTATTGAGTTAAAGATAAAACAGTGAGAAAATCAGGAGTAATAATTTGTTACTTTATTTATATTATAGTAGGAATAAACCTGTTTTAGTACCAAGCCACGTTTCCGTTAAATATATGAAAAATATATTATACTAACCGTCTGTGACTTCTCGTATTTGATGTCCCTTCTTATTACGACATGTTTCGAGACTCTTGTCCCACTGTCAAGCATAAAATTTGTAGCACATATCAGATATGTTTGACAAACGTTGTGGTCATTATGACATGGTTTTTAACGTTTGACAAACATATCTGATATGTGCTACAAATTTTATGCTTGACAATGGGACAAGAGTCTCGAAACATGTCGTAATAAGAAGGGACATCAAATACGAGAAGTCACAGACGGTTAGTATAATATATTTTTCATATATTTAACTTTATTTATGCCTGTTTATGGTCTTACTAACCTAATAATGAACAAACGTGCGTAATTTAAACATGATTCAAAGTCAGAAAACACAAAAGTGAACCATACAGTACAAACATTTACGAAATTGGCTGCTGTGGGAATGTTATTGAGCCTATATAGGATAATACTCGTTAATCAGACATACCAGTAGACAATGACGGATAACCCTCTCCAGAACGCTTGTAGTACCTACTCAGCGGCCAGTATGTATTATGTAAGCGATTAATACATAACACAAACCTATGTTACATAAGTCTATGTAACAGCGTTCAAAAATGCCACATCCAGTGAACGATAGAAAATTCAATAATGCTCAGAAATTTGGTATTCACATTAACACACGTTATCCGTCCACTTTACACGCACTTGCATCAGTTTATTTTTTTAAGCAATATCATTCTTAATAATTTTAATTTTTAATAATTATTTTTTTATTAACTTGCTCTTGAAATGTGGGTTCGAAATAGGCCTACATTAACATGATGTAAAGAATTTAATATAGGCCTACGCTGTGTAGCTGGATAATATAAATTGTTTTTCGTCCTTAGCGCGATGCTGAGGTGCCTCAAGATTGTTTGCGTGTAAGAGCTAGAGAGAGATAGACAGATTACTGAAAATCTGAAAACGGCTAAAATAGTAAATCAATCAAATGAAACCCTTACTTGAACCTTTAGATACAGCGACAGTAAATTTGGAATGGACTCTGTTAAGGATATTTTGGTTCTCCTAACGTTTGTTCTAACACATTTCTAAATTGCAGTAATTTCGAATTTGTAATGTTCTACACATTTTATTATTCATATTGGGAGCCAATTTTCTACATGAAAGTTTCGTAAGTACTCTAATAATTCTTTTGAGTTTGAAACACAACAAATTGTTCCTATTTTCTCTTGCACCAAACGCTCGTTGTGCATAGATATTTTATCATTGTTTCTTGCAAAGTGTAAAAATGTTTAACGACTTGTTGATCCACTTCTATGACTACCGAAGTAACCCTATATACAGGCTTAAAACGAGAACCCTATTGTATTTTCTGTGTGTGGTTAGTAAATTAACATAGTGCATTGGATTGCTATAGCCTATAGGCCTACTAGGTTTCTTTATTCATCGTTATAAGTCTTATCAGCTATTTTATAGACTGTCTTAGCAGTCTTCATAACAACTTTGTCGTATTTTGTTGCTTCTCTGCTATGTACAATTTTCCCTCGAACGAGGTCTTTCGGTTTAGCAACCATTATCAAGTTCTTACCACAACCTAGTAAGAATTACAATTTGTAGTAAGAACTTGATAATGGTTGCGAAACCAAAAGGCCTCGTTCGAGGGAAAATTGTACATAGCAGAGAAGCAACAAAATACGACAAAGTTATTATAAGTCTTATTTAAAAATTTATGGATTTAGAACTGGGCCAACATGCTCCACGACTCCAATACTTTTCGTGACAGTTCAGGGAAACCTTGGTTCTAAAATTAATCCCAAAGTATGGTCAGCCGCCCAAACGGAGGCTGAACATTCAAACTGGGCCTACTGATTTAAAGTTTTAAGCTTTGTACAGAAGATGGTTATCGTATGTTTAACTGGCATACTCACAATTTTTTTTTCTGACTATATAGCAGAAATTAAATCTACTCGTTAACAGCCTTACATTATTTACACTGAAATATAGCAAACTGGTTTAAATTGCGGTTTGTCGATTCCGTCAACTACACGAGGATCAAAATAGTGTCGATAATGTGGTCCATGTGGATTCACATTCCCAACCGCTTTTGTCGCTACAGTCGAACATGAAGTAGCATAAAAACAAAACGATATAAATCAGTAAATTTTCTTAACGTTTTCTCTGCCCGAGACTAGTAAACTTAACGACTTCCCGGGACTAGTAAAATACTTTCCACAACAAACGTGCAAATGTATACCAGCATAGGAAAGGCAAATATAGTTTACATTGTCTGTGCACTTACAAACTTGCTGTCTTTCAATAAATTCATTTTTGACACAATGTGTATTTGTCTATTTATTAATCTCCTTTATGGACTATATTCAAAGTCGATTATTGGTCCTCTCAAAACATTTAAATCACATAGGCATGTATAATTTCAAGTAGGCCTACAGCACTGTCTGATGAAGTAGAGGTCTGTCAAAGAACAAGACAATAACGCCGGGGTGTTATTATGAAGCCAACGTCTCTCTCTCTCTCTCTCTCTCTCTCAACTTGTAGGTACTTTAATAAAGGTAGCAGTAAACAGTCGTGATATGACTTTATACGACTACGGTTACGAGGTGTTGAACGCGTCTAGTTTATCCAATTTACGTCAAACATGAAAGCCGTAAAACTGGTCCATTAACTAAATTACTGCACCATAAAGCAGGAACCGTCCGTTTATGAATTTACAAAAAGCTCAGGCGGGTTACGTTGGCCTCTCAGTGCTTACAGTTACGCATTCTGCATTTAATTTTAATTCTGATGAAACATACCATACGTATGACTGTGGTGTCACGTGGTCCCGTAACTAAAAACATCTGTTACGACTTTAAGCGTGTGACAATAAAATATTAGGCGTACTCGGTAATGTTAGCAACGGGTGAATTTACACTAACGGAAACGAAATCTAAAACTACTGGGCTAGTTGTACGCAGGCCTACACGAATTACACAGACTATAGTGAAACGCTCAAGTTGTTACTTCTGCGGTAGATTGAAGAACATTTAATTTTTATTGTTTCTTCCACAGATTTTATTAAAATTTTGTCGAAAATTGACACACACACACACACACACACACACACACACACACACACACACACACACACACACACACACACACACACACACACACACACACACACACACACACACACACAATGAATTTAGGCTAGAAAGAGAGATAGAGAGAGAGAAAGAGATTGAGAGTTGTGATATTTTTCTGCGCCTGCATGAGAAGTTTGCACACAGTAAATAAAGCATAGGCTTATGTTGGCTTAATTAGCGATACATACACACATATTCAAGTATCTAATTATATAAATATTTATACATAGGTCTATATCTACAGAGGCCTACACCTCAACGCTACACCATCCCATCGTCATTCTGTTGACTCTTTCTTGATGGTTTAGGATGAACTGAATTAAAGAGTCGTAAGTAAGACTATATTTAAACTCCTACGGAGAAAACACGCAAACTTCAACACGGGACTTAACCCGAAACAACAGCCTAGCACAGGCCTACCCGTGAAAACCTAAGAATTCTCTCTCTCCCCCTACCCCCCCATCACACACTGTGAGGGGGAGAGAGACAGACAGACCGATAGATAGGCAAATAGACAGAGAATATAGTCTATTTGTTAATTCATAAATAATTTAATATTAAAATAGCACCTTACGTGGGGCCTACGGTCGTCTAATCATTAAAATTCTAAAAACGAGTAATTCAAACAAAATTTCATACTCAAAGGCGCTAAAATTCATGTAGACCTATAAAGTAAACTATAGCCTATATGAATTTTAACTGTGAGAACTGAACTTTACTGTTACGAGGCGGATATCGTTATTGACAGGTCTGGTATTTGCACCGCAACATGTCAAACACAACGTAATTTACAAGCAAAATGTTTTATTTAGGCCTTTGTAGAATGACATTATCGAAACGTCCAGAGCCATTAGTTTGTTTTAAGGAGTCCGTATTCCCCCTTAAGCAACTAACGGAAAACGTATTGCTCGAACAAAGCATGAAACAAAGAATAAGCGACAGCTTTTTAACCGATGAGATGATAAAGCTTCTAGAAATGAAATTGTAAATGTCACATTCCACTCGTATATCGTGCGCGCACGAGTGTGAGGCACGTGCGTGCGTCTGACTGTAACGAGCCCCTACATACTTAAAGAATGGCATCATTTATTGAAGTAATTATAGTATGAAATGCATTTATATTACTTCCGTTAACGTCTTGAAGTTACACAACATTAACGCGTGTTGTCAGTCCGTTTGTAGGTTGGATGGATTTATATTTTAAATAATTATTAACGCTTGCAAACTTAAGGCGGATAGAATATTAAAAATTGTTCTCAACGTGTCTGAATACTATTTGTATTTATCTAAGTAATTTTTACTCATTTTTAAATATGAAACTTTTAATAATGCATGTGCCCTGGGAATGTAGGGGTATGATTTACATTTGCAATAAATCATTTGTTCTCAAACGTAAATAATATTTTCACCTTTTGTCTAAACAATTCTTATCTAATCACAATATAGCTATGCGTCAAAAAAACATTACATAATGAACGCTTTTTTTTTGTATTTAGGCCTATATTTTATTCACAATTTTACGCAGTGATTTCTGTGAAATGCTTTGTTTTGTTTTGTGGAACAAAGATTTTCCTGTGCATGTGTGTTCACGTTAGTACCATAAAAATATGACTAGGATTGTCAGTACAGAACGGATATTCCTGTATTCTTATCTATTTAAATGTAAACCTATCTTTCTTATTTGACGAAGACAACTTTCAAAAAATGCCAGACTTCTAAATAGCTGGCATGTAAAAAGGGTGGGCAAACGTTTGGAAATACAAATATAAAATTTCATTTGTCTTTCCTATTTTAATATTGAATTATTTTATTTCCTTTATACAACTTTCTGAATATGCAAAAAGTTTAGCTAATTAAAGTAGTCTAGGCCTATAGTGTACAGTGATGCATTATATTGTGTAGGCCTATCTACTATCTTGTGGAAGGCGAATAACAAAATCATTAGCAAGGTTTGCTATAGTAGGCCTAAGTGTTTTTTTTTTTGTATTGTTTACACAGATTGTTGAGTGTTCGTTGTAACAAGAAGAATGTGGAAGGTGGGTTGTAAGAGAAAGTATCGTTGAAAATAACTTAAACCAAAATTAAGTTCTGCTTAATCAATCTGTTTATTCTCATAGGTAACTCTGGTGACAAAACGAATATATATATATATATACTTGTATTTTACATTCAGTTATATACAGACCAATATTTATATATAAAAACACAATAGGTATTATATTTACCATAAAATCTGAGTTCAATAGCTTACTTCACATCGTTTTACATAAATAATATACACTTTGTATTGGCAATAATTATAATAATAATAATATTATAATGGTAATAAATTAATTATACTATGTACGGTCCAGAAATGCTGCAATCAGCACAGTAAATGGTATTGTTCACACACGTACATACATAAACGCTGCGGTGAATGTATGTAAATGTGTGCTAGAATACACGTGTACTTGAATATAACAAAGTATGCACGGCATAACCATATGGTTTAAAACCTCAGCTTAACTTTTTTTTCTTCAGTGAGAATAACCTACTCTTACTGAAACACAATTGTTAATAAATTTTGTCCCCAAAGTATTTAATCCAGTTACTACGAACGTAAAAACATACACTCACATTAGTGAAACAGGTGTATGAACATATTAGTTAACATACGAAAATCGGTTAGGTCAACGTAGCCTATTTGTGCGACAGTGTTACTGTCGGCCTCCCTGTGTAGGCCTATACACGTGTACGTAAACACAACTCAGTGAAACTAAAGTAATAATATTTTTTTTTACTACCAATGTAGGCCAGAATCTAACGAGTTACGTCACGAGCTTGGTAAGGAATATTGCAAGCAGCACAAAGGACCCACGTAATAAATGTTTCATTTTTACTGGTCACAACGAGTCAATTCTTATATGTACATTTCAGTTTTCTGCCAGTTTTACTGATAACACAATACAAATTACGTTTCAGACAGAGTTAAAAGAGACCATTATCGCGCGCGCGCGTGTGTGTGTGTGCAAGAGTGGCAATGAATACATGTACGTTTCAATGAAACAGAATACTTCTGATTTCTTCATTTTCTTCGTGATTGTTAAACTAAATATTAAGTTATACAATCTAATAACAGTAATAATCAATTTTTAATGAATTTTTTAATTTTTATTTTTATTACATTTAAATTATTTGTAAATATAAACAAAACTCTGTATATTCTTTTAGATTATCTTCCAGAATTTCTAACATTTATTTTATAAATCCTATTTGGTACAAATGAAAAAATAAAGCACTTTTTTCTTATTTATAGGGCTACATCTTTTACTTTTTAGGCTATATGTTTGTACAAAACAGCGCGCTTATTTATAAGATTAACTGTTCTGTAGTAAGGTTTGCTGTGTTTGGTCAACTCATACACCGTTCATCATGATGGGAACATGTAAAAAACATTTTTTATTATTAATACAATTAACAAAGCAGGCCTATTTAGAACTCAAGTGAACGCTTGAATGTGTAATGACTACAAGAAGCGCGTAATAAAATTTGAAATTAATTTTGAAGCAGCCTATATTAGAACAGTGTGCTTGGCACAAATTGGCAGTTAGACGATTGAAATGTAAAGACAAGTAAAGAGAGGTGAATTTTCTCTTTCCAATGACATACTTTTAAAATTTGTTGCTTGTAATGTTTCGGCCGAGAATTAACTGGCAACAAAATACTGTACAGCGGGACTCGGCATGTCATACTATGAAAATGTACAATGTTTCTTTGTCTAACTGTCTTCTAGCTTTGTCAGACGAACATAGGCCTAACGTCGCTGGTCTAAATCCAAATCCGGTCGTCAGCATGATTCATGATAGGATACATTAACCTTTGGTTTCAAATGGAGTGAGTCAACATGAGATAAAATTCCAGATAGACCTAAACAATAACAGTCCGATAACAGTGATATTTCGTCCTGTGTCTATTCTGATATACTTTATGTCAAATAAGACAGTTTAGTGAAATATATGTACAATACACGCGTGCGTGAACGTAAGTGTGCACGTGTTTGAGAGAGAATAAAGTGAATGCCTAACGTGTGGGTTTTACAAATAAAAAGGCTACAATTTTTTACAGATAGATATCAATTAGAAACAAGGGAACCTACGTACGTGCATAATTTATTACGTGTGTTTGTACGATCACTCAGTATGTCTAACATTAATTCCGTATAAGTTCTATAAGGTTTGCTACTTTTATGGTAGGAATGTTTCGTAACAGTCCGTAGGCCTGCCTATATGGCAATCTGTCAGATCCTGAAATTTTCTAGAAAATAGGCCTGTAGGTAGAATATCGAGAAGACCAAACAGCAACTGCGCGTGAGATTATTTCAGTATTTGTGATAATTAGGGTACGGACTCTGACCGTTCCGTGTACAGTGTCTATTGCACGTAGGCCTAGATCAATAACGATTGCTTCATTCATCGTCTGAAATTACGGCTGCAATAATTGGTATGTGATTATACCTAACGCGTGAGCAAGTCGCCATTTGAACCGTAATGTATTCGTGTAAAATATAATATTTTTAAAAATCCATTAAATAATGAAACTAAAATCCCGTCACATTTCCTCAGCGGCAGGGTAGGTAACACCATTTAAAAAAAGGAATGGTCTGTATTATTGTCATTTAAAATGACAATATTTAAATTATTTCACGGCTTAAATCAAACGCAAAGTTAGAACGAAATCACAGAAATTGTTTCATTCTCATTGCAAACTAATTTTTTCATCAGTAGACTATTTGTATTTTTATTATAGAACTAACTTCACTCTTATAGAAAAGAACATTGTTATACGGCCGTAATGTTACGCGCTACATAAATTAAACATCCTAATGTTTCTGAACAGTTTTTAACGAACTAAAAGTAAACAAAACAAAAACAAACTTAAGAATAATTGCTTTGTGTAATGAGAATTCTGTATTGTAGGCTACATAATGAATGAAAATTGTGATTAAAGCAAAACTATAGACAAATAAAGGAAAACAATACTACAATAATATTCATAGCAATAAATAAAAGAGGAACTTAGTTGCGCAGCGGTTAAAAGCTACTAAGTTATACTTATCTAGAGCAGAGATTCATGCGACGCGCTCGTTTTAAATATACAATACACTACATGTACATAAAACTTCAGTCGACATTAGTAAAACAAAGATCAGAACACGAAGTGAGATTTTTAGGTGTTATTCATACTTTAAGATTCGTATATATAAGTTATTATTAATTCGACAGATATCTTTCTTAATTTAAGAAAAATTGAATTGAAAACAATAATGACAGCAATGTCCATAAGATATTAGTTCCAATTAATCTAAAAATTTTCTTCTTGAAGAGATCATTATTTCGTTTTTGCGTCTGTTTATCTCTACATATGTATACTTTTATATATATTCTAATCACTTTATGTATGAGAATTAATATCTGTTTATGGACGTCACTAACTAACAATCAGTGTAGGTAACTATTTACAAAACAGTACATTGTGTCTGCAGTACATCACTAACAAAACACTTCACAGGGACATCGTTCCACTGTACTGCATCCCTCCCCACCGTTCTCCCTATAAAGTTATTATTTAACACACTGTTTTTGTTTATATATATATATTACATACATACTATTTACAAAGTTTTTTTTAAAATCCGAACCAGCTTTCACTAGTACTTTATCTATGCTTAACAGGTTGTTTATATACAAGTATCATAAATAATTGATTTGTTTAACAGCATTCATTGACGTCCTGATAAGGTAGCAAACGTAGGCCTGTAAAACACACACACACACTCTCTTAAATATGATATTAATATACAACATATATAAATTCTCTGTAACAATATGAAAATAAAATCTATAATTTTAATTAAATTAAAATAGTATAAAAAATCGTATTTTAATAAAAAAATTATTAATTGATGCAGAGGCTACAGTGATCCTGTAAAGAAAACATACTTGTTTCATTAGTAACTGACAGTGTACATTATAAAACAAGCAGTAGGCATAGAACATAAAATTCAGTTTGAAAATGCTGAATTTAATCTTAGTTAAATTAATGTTTAAGCAGACTGAAACTACTTAATCTTTAATCCGAAAACTACATGTTAAATAAAAAACTGTTTCTCAACTCCAATTAGCCTAACCCTACATTGTAGTCAACAAACTGTTAGGTTGCTGGAATATTTTTAACAAATATAAAATAAATAATTTATTAATGTCTTGTCAGATTGACTGAACGCATTGCGTCTAAAACATTTTTGCACGTATCGTAAACTATGTTTTTAAAAATGTAAAAATACTTTTTACACAACCATTAGTACATTTTATGCCTACATTCCATCATGTGAAACAAAATTTTATAATGTACACTCTAAGAACCCTACTACTGATAAAAAACTTATAATAAAAATGTCAGAGACAAATTGCTATGTTTATGATTATTTTCACACAAAAATGATTATCACAAAGAAAGAGTAGGCCTATTGTTTCTTCATAAAAAGTAGACAATAATCCATATAACTTATTACTCCGGTTTACTGGTGTAGGCTTATTTCTGCAAAACTAGAAAAATCAATAATAGGCCAATAGGTCTAACTATTTACTGCAAGTTGTAATGAATAATATATGAATACTATGCTTTAGGCTACATAATGACTCTGAGTATGTGAACCAAATAGGCCTATGCTAATTTGTTGTAAATAGGCCTAATCTTTTTGTGAATATAATTAGGCCTGTAGGCTAATTATCGGTAACTTTAAAAATACGTAGTCCAATTTCTCTAAGCGTATAAATTGATTTTCATTAACTATATTAACAGCAAATTATAGGCCTACAGTAGCTTACATCATTTTAATGAAAACTACCCAAACAAATCAATGTTTTATGAAAGTGTTAAAATTTTTTTTTTGAGCTGGCAAGACAAACATATTAACAATATATATACATACAAAAAATAATAATATAATAAATAATGTGGCTTACGTCCTGTTGAGCATAGATAACGCGCGAGTCCTAGGAGTATTGTGCGTGCCGAGTGAAAGACAAAGTGCGTACTTATGCGAGAGGGTACTGTCACAAAGCTGTAGTACCGGCGGGCGTATGGTACAGAGAACTTTGGTAGTAGGCATCGTTGTATCCAGCATACTGCGCCGCCATATCGTACATCTTGATGTCCGCTTTACTCTCCGCCGGCAGTAGTCGCGTTATGGAGAACGGATGATTGGCCGCCGCGTACTCCTGCTTAAGGTGGTGGTGGTTATAATGGTCCGGACTGAGAGCGAGATGAGGATGGCATCTGCCGACCATCGACACTAAGTCGTCCTGTTGTAGCCCCTGGTGCTGGCTGTGGTGCTGTTGCTGAAGACACAGTTCTGACCCCGACTGGTGAAGAAGACTCGACATTGGGTCTCCCTCTACCTTTGCCGCTCCCGAATGAAGTCCTAGCATTGATCCTTGCAATCCTAGATCGGACGCGGACACTTTATCCAGCTTCTCTGTGCTTTTCTTATCACTGTCATGATGATGATGGTGGTGATGATGGGGTGATACACTTTTGTGGGTTTGTCTTACGGCCTCTTTCTTCTCGTCCTTGAATCTCTTTTGTCTCCGTAAATAACAGCCGTTCTCGAACATGTTTCCAGAATCAGGATGCAAAGTCCAAAAGGATCCTTTTCCTGGTTTATCTGGTGTTCTTGGAACTTTTACAAAACAATCGTTAAACGAGAGGGAATGTCGTATAGAGTTCTGCCACCTCTGTTGGTTTTGCCGGTAGAACGGAAATAAGTCCATAATAAACTGATAAATTTCTGAAAGCGTGAGCATTTTAATAGGCGAATTTTGTATTGCCATTGTTATCAGAGAAATATAAGAGTACGGAGGCTTGGCGTGCGTATAACTTCTTCTGTATGACTTATCGGCGCGCGCTCTCTGTAGAGCGGCCGCGGAGTTCGGAGAGCCCGCGTCACCCGATCCTAGCTCCCGACTCCCGGACATAGCACCGACGGGAGCTAAACTACCGTTATAAGAATTTATCGAACCCATACACGACCCAACACCGTTCATATTGGAACCATAACCCATAGTTCCGGAAGACATACAGTTACTGTTCATACTCATAGTACCCATACCTGTTCCACTTAACATGTTAGAACCAAATCCAGCACTCTGAGGCGAACACGAATTCATAGTAGTCATTGACACACAACTCATGGAGTTCATGGAATACGTAGGCGTCATGGTCGGACTCATGGAGTTGACCGTACTCATGGCGCTCGTCACCGAGTCCGAGTAAAGTTTCTGCGACGATAACATAGTCATAGTCCAAACACACGTATAAAATCACACACTACACAACATAGCGAAACGTCTACACATCCGAAATTTGTTGTCCAAATAGTTACTATATGTACACAAGACTGGTCAGTTTTAGCAACAGGTTCGGGGGGTCTCAGTCCTGATTGAAAAAACAAACAGCGTAGCTTAGTTGGCGTCGTGTTTGGCTAAGAGAGGGGGACGCACTATTTAGCTTTCCATCGACAAACTGAAGTGCCTTCCAAACTTTGGGAACATGAAATAGAATGGGTGGGGGCCCCCTCCTGAACACCTTCAACAATAACTTCTTCATAGTTGCGCACTTACGGCCAATAGAAATGCCGTAACCATGGCAACCCAATGGCCGATGGGCGGTACTACAGCCAGCACGCCTCCCGGATGCCGTGTCAAGTTTCAGTATACCACATATCATCTTAAAGACAGCAGCGCTTTGCGGCATGCACATAAACTACATACTTGGAATATCTTAACAATCGATGCTGATCAATTTCGTTATCGTCGCTTCCGGCACGACTGATTGACAGCCTTCTTCTACATCGTTAGGTATGTTCTCTTTTTACGTTTATCTCAAGTAAGTTAACGTGTTCAAAGCAAAACACATGAACAGACCTTAAGGTGATACATCAAACTGCTGCAAAGGTTACACTGAGTTGACAAGGACCGCAGTGCATATGACGAATCTGTAGTCAGACTCAACTGTCCGCAATTGGAGTTCGTATAGCCTACAGTGTTTGTGTAGGCTGGCTGCTTCTGTACGTAAAGTTACTCCTATTAAACTGAAAAAAAAAAGAAAAACTTGTCTCTCTATACAAGTCTGTGTAGTTGTAAGTCGTCGAGTCTTATTTCAGTTGCAAATAGAAATTGTGAATCGTATTTATAAAAATGAATTGCTCATTCTTAAGTGATCTGCTCATTCTTCTCTAATCTGTTTCGAAAATATTTCTTTCTAAACATCTTAATGTCATACAGGCATAGTACTGAATAAATTAGAACACATAGGCTTAATTATTACAAAGTCGAAGGTTCCTCAAACGGAATCCAGTCTTAGTTGAAAGTAGTTAGTAAAATTAGAGGAATATTGCTTTTTTTCCAAAATCGTTATATTCTGAATGTAGACCTGCTTGTAAGTTTTGGATACTCCGAGATAACAAGCAAATTTATAATGTCGTATGTTGTAAATTTTTTGGGATACTCCGAACTCGTACGCATAAACTTCATTAATATTTCACTTGAAAAATACACGCGTAGTAAGCATGTTATCTATTAACTAGAAGATGCCATAATAAATAATAGACTTTCCTTTTATTCTAGAATTTCTAATGTTGAAGAGTATTAATTAAACGTGGCCGTAAGCCCTAGATCATGCCCTACAGCCTATGCGTGACAAAACAGCAGACACACACACACACACACACACTCACACAAAAAACAAACTATAATGGCCATAACGACTTAATGCAACAATACAGTCATTCTTCAGAGTAAATCTTATCCACGATTATAGAGACAACGTGGTTTTTTGTATGCGTAAAATCGTATGTTGTGTTTGGTTGTATTAGACCTATTTCTGAGAAGCGAGCATTTCTCGTGAGTTATAAGAATGATTTTCACAGTGTCGGATTTTCGTGTTTTATTTACTAGGCTATCGCCTATTGGTGAATACTGTTTCTTAACTGTACCTTGGAATAACCACCCTACCTGGTACTTCCCTCTTGAGATCTCTTACTGAAATATTTTTATTTTATCTATAGGAGTACATGACTGATATATATAATTTTTTAAAGAACGATTCTCAGGTCTTCGATTTTAATCCAGCCAAATGTTATAACAGGAACAAAGTATGAAACTTCATATTTCAACATAGATATACAGTTCAATTTTAAATGAATCTCCTGATCACATCTATCTCTGTCTTCTGCATCTTCATTCATTAGCCCGAATTTCTCCATCGTTTGTTCTAGCCTATAGGCCTATATTGTGTCCCATATAGTTGAAGGTTGTCGTCTTCCATTCCTTCCTTCAGTATTAGGCCTACACTTCTGGACTGCCTTAGGTATCTCATTCTCCTTGGTAGTCGTGCCAACTTTCTCGTCCTTACCAACTTAGCCGTCGTATTCTCTGTTTGATCTCCAGTGCCGTATTTCCCTACAGGTGGACACAGCGGCCGCTGGGGAGTCTATCCTAATGGGTGGGGAGTCTTACATTCTTATAATTGATTTCATCAATGACGTTATCAAACGCATCCGCTGAACGGCCTTTTCAAAACTGGAAATGAAAAGGTGTAGACCTATCGAGAAGTGTTACGAAAGAAGACCGTCTGGATTAAGTCTTTGCAGTACTGAGAACGATTTATTAAAAGAATTAGACTTATATGACGTAATTAATTACTTTTCTTTCAAAGAAAGTTCATTTAAATGTAGGCTGTATCTGTTTAATTTCCGTACTGTAGGCTAACAGTTTCAATATAAACAGAATTAACACTGGTGCACACACTATAGAAAATTTATTCCGATTAGCGCTTTCAAGCTTCACAGCTCATCATCAGATCTGAAAATCTTCGCAACAGTGTTAATTCTGTTTGTGATTATAACCACTAACACAACTTTATTAATTAAAAAAATGTTTCAATATAGCTCAACAGGGCTACTGGATATTAATTATTTTTGATTTTGTAGGGACGAAGTAAGTCGGTAGGCCCTATATCTTCGTTTGTTTTGTCTTACAACCTAATTATGCATTACGTGTTACTTAAATGTTTCCATTGCTTTGATATAGGCCTAGCTAAGACATATTAGAGAGGAACAGAATATAGCCTGAGTATTCATAAGTAAATTTTTAAGAAAATGTAAGTTAAAATAAAAAATCAATAATTGCCATTTTTAAACATTCTGAGGCTGAATTTATAGTAGTATTTTACATAGCCTAAAATAATCCACATTTCTAAACGAAAACAAAAAATAATTCTTGTGGATGGGAATATTATTAAGGTTTCAACTCTGACAATTTTGGATGGGGGCCTCACTTCAAAAGACTGTCGGGAGGTTCTCTCGTCTTAAATACGCCCTGTCGAACTCATGTATTAGCCTATAGTTTTTTTCAGTTTCAGTGACGGTTTTCTTAGCTATCTTGTTCTAAACTTTCCTTTTCTGGATCTGCTAGCCGCTCTTTTCTGCAACCCCATTTCAACCGTAGTTAACCTACCCGCGAGTTGTTTGTTCGTTGTCCACGTTTCTGCTCCGTACAGCATTTGGCATATTCTATAAGTTACTTTCTATTCTTGATTTACGTAGGGAAACAGATGTTAGGTTCTGTTTACAATGTTTCTCTTCCATAGCACAGAGTTTAACACCCTTCGGCATATTGTTATTCCACCACATTCTTATTTTTTTATCTTAAAAAATACGATGTGTATGCGTGCGCGCTCGCGATGTATCGGACACAACAGTCTGATTTACTGTTAAAGCACAGTGAGTAGGCTATTATTTAAGGGGCCACAGATTTAATAAACCGTAAATTTAATCTTGACGTTATCTTCCGTCGGTCTGCGTAGGGCTATTAACGGAATCTGAAAGACTAAGCAGGGTGCGACCTGAAGCAACTTCATCCCTTCCTGTAGTTCACAGAACTCAAAGCAACCGCACACCACTGCCGTCTTCTACCTTGTTCTTACGTTCTAAAGTCGTCGTCATAATATCGAGTGTAGGCCTAGAGTTCTGTGAAAGAGCTATACAAATGGTACGCCTATAGGCCTATAAGCCGCTCCAGGTTATATAGAGAAACAGTTAAACACCTTCAAGCCTTTAAAATTTGGATTTTTCACTACAATCGACGCCACTTTTAATCATCAAAACTAACTTGACTATGCAAGCGGAAAATAGGCTACTTTTTACAAGTTCCGCCTTCTTCCTTACCCAATTCACCTCGTCTATTGTATCAAATCATCCAATCAATAGAGACATAAAACCCATTTATAAGTACAAGAATATGCGATCATCCCAAAACATGGCAGAGGATAAAGTGTCATCTTATACGAACCGTAACCTACCGATTCAGGACTATCCCGTTGAGACAACTCTCCAGTGCCTCGCTAAACCCATGTTTTACAACGCAATTTCACTCATACTACGCCTAGGCTAATTATTTTACAATTTTTTGTAATTATTTCATAACTTTTAGAAGTAGACCTAGGCCAACAAGGTATGTTCAAGAATAGCCTATTTATTAATCTGTGTGATATTTCGTTTCGTTTTCTCTGTTTCCCCAGTCGACATTTCGTTTCCATATCGTGTAGTACAAATGTGTGTTACAGAAAATTAAAAAGCCACCGAAAGTGCTGAAACGTGGAATGAAATGAAATTTATGTAAATCGATTATGGGGATGCTCGTGGTAGGAACTGCAGTCATCATGTATAGGAGTTTCAGGAATTTATTGTCTATGTTATAAGCCTGTGTTGGCTTATTTAAACCTATAGACCCAATATAGACCTATAGTGCAGGTATTATGAATGATAAGCCTATAAGTTTTAACAAGAAATTTAAAGTGTGTTTAAAACTAAACTTTGATTGTAAGCCTATTGGGTACAATTATCTATAGGCCTATTTACTAGGTCTATACATTCTTATAGGCCCTACATTCACTACAAAAAGGTATAAAATTTATGAATATATATGTACAGCGCACGCGCATACACACACACTCATCGAAACACACCATATTTCGTGTTGGGAATAGTTATTGTAAATAGTTTCTTTAAACTTATATTGTTACTTACAAAGGCCCTTACATTATAAGTGTAGACCTTACTAACTCAATTAAGAAATAATTTTTTCTTTTAATTACGTCTGTATAAGATACGGCGGACGTGTATAAGGTAGACTTGCATCCGTTTGTATGTGTGTGTGTGGGGGGGGGGGGGGTACGTGAAAAAAGAGAGAGCGTTTTGTTTTGCAGCTAAACTAAAAATTATTAATTTACATTTCACGGGTCCGGAGAGTGTGAAACCTCGCAGCCGGATATAACAAACGCATGCGCACACGACTGAAATACCTTAACATATGTACCAGTCCGTTAGTAGAAACAGAATGATAAAAACGGTTAGCCTATCTTCATTTCAGTTTTACTAAAACCCTAAGTGAATTGAAATAAATTAAAAGTAAAATAAGTAACGAGCAACTAGAAAATAATTCTAAATTTTAGTGATCAATTATTTTTTGGCATGATGAATAATTTTCTGAAAAAAGAAAAACAGAATGAAGAAAATCGAGGCCTACACACGTTGATGACAAGCAGTCATTCGGATCCGTAGGCCTATAAAAATTAATAACTATCAATAAGAAAAACTGTAATAACGAAATAAATATTCATCTGAAAATGTGGAAACGTGTTTTGCTGAGAAGAAGAAAGCATCAACGTTTTATGAAAATAATTTATGTTCAATGTATTTTAACTAGGGTTAATAAGTGGATTCAGAAGTGGAGACAGAATAATGATAAAGCGTTTGTTAACAAATCACATACACATTCGTTGTATGTGTCATTCGTTGTTTGTGTCCTTATTTTCTCCTGTCATCCTACAGGGCAAAACAATGTGGCCCTTATTAGAAATATTTTCCCTACATTCAGTTCACTGCGTTATTGTGTAAACTTATTCAATTTGATATAAGCTTCTTTATCAGTCTGCACAACAAATCCATTTCTGCTTATTCTTATTCACTTCTCTTTTCGAAAAAGACAAGAGAAAAATCGTCATAAGAAATTTCAGTAGTTTTTTTAAATACGTTTTGATCGTCAAACAGTCTATACTTAATATTACTCCAATTAAAGATTATATTTTATAATAAATTATAGGCCTATTCATTAATCATTATATGTTACGTATGTTCAATCCTAAGTAAAACCCAAAGGTCAAGATCAAATGGAAACATCCTTAATTATTAATAACAGTTATAAAAGATTTATGCTAAGTTTAAATCATAAGTTTCCTGCTCCATTAAAATCGGTTTATACCTTTCGATAAGCAGAATCTTTTTGACAGGCATATAGGTTGTGTGTTTGTGTCTTCATTCGGGTACTGTGATGTAGGTCTGTCTTGTATTCGAACGATCTTTGAACCTCGACGTGTCAGGTATAAAATTGATTTTCCAGCTTTATATAGGCAATTACTAAAAAAGTGGAAATCACAGACTTGGAACGTCTGTGAGTAACGGTCATCTTATATCAGATTAAACGCCTTATCAGAATACGCTTGAACAACTGTCTTCATACTTTTTTACAAAATTGAATGTTTACTAAGATCGGTTAAGGTCAGAAACACTGCTGAAACATTTGCAGCAGTGTCACAGCATTATCTGGACATTAGTAAGAACTGAATCTGTTTCATTTAGTTAAGCACTGGAATTTTAAACGACTCCGAAGGTCTTATTAAACGTAATACGCCTACGTCATCCAATCCTACTAAGGCCTATAACCGTTTCAGTGGTAAATCAAATCAGTATTTCGATAATTACTATATTACAGTCATCTAGACCTACAAGAAACTTACGAGTTTTAATTTTAAATCACACCATACTCTCTTTCTCCCTAAACGCATGTGTATGCGAGTCTGCCGCTATAGCCTGTCACACCACAAATAATACTACGAAAATAATAGGCCTACAGTAGGGTCTATAACATTAAATTGCATCGCTGTAGTTAAGGATTACAGTTAACATTGTATTCAGCGTTGTAGCTGGGGGCGAGGATCGGGGAAGCAATTCCCCTGAGCTATTAACATTTTCAGCGAAATTCCGTAATCACTTAAAGTAGATCTGTTTCTAAGACAGTTGTGTGTGTTAAAATAAGGCGTAAAAATAATTGTAGAAATCAAAGGAATTTCACTATTTGAAAATAAGAAAATTAAATTCAGAATTTTCTTTATAAAGACAATCACTCAACATTTGGTAAATAACATACGTAGCCTATTTGACATAAAAGAACAATTACGACGCGCCAGAAAACGAAGGCACAGCCTGTTTCCACCTTTATCTTCTTCGTCTACTTTTTCCTTTACAGGGTTGTTTATGTCATGACCCATCTAGTCTAATATCTCTAAGGCTGTGGTTTGAACTGACGTTCTTGCACAGTTAAATTAGCATTTTCTTGACTGTAATTCGGGAAAATGAGGAGATTTATTACAACGAGGAGATTTTACTTAAACAATAACGTAATTTAACAGGAATTATAAATTGCTTAAAACACTCCTGGGACGACATCCTTAAATTAAAATGCGAAGGGTTATAAAATCAGGTTTTTCAAAATATCTTCAGAAAGATTCATTTTCACAAGATTTAATAAGAATACAAATTTAGAATTAAACCGATTGCTAATGACATGAGATTTACTGTATACAATTTTAATAACAATTAATCAGAATCTTATCCCCCCCCCCCAATAGGAGCAACTCTTTATCATGCCACTTACTGTAGGCCTATTAATTATTTCATAATTACAGAAGAAACTTCAAATATTATTTTGGTGAGAATATATATTCTGAATGTATAGGCTACATATATTATAACGTATTACTTTCAATTCTTCAGTTTATAAGGGAAGACGGCAGAATGGGACTTTATACTTGACTTAGTACTTACATTGTCATTGTCATAGTAGACAAGCCTACAGCCAGGTGATCACATGAACGTCAGTTATTATTCACAAATCTTGTTAATTCAGTCAAATATATATGAATCTAATTACTGTAGAATAAATGTAGATTTTCAAAACCACGTTATCAGTACAATGATGTAAACTATTACTAACGTTATAGTCGTCAGTGAAATGTTTAGCTCACAACTATAATAAATATGAAGGAGGAAAACGTTAAAACGTGAAGAGTTAGAGAACACGTTTATGGGTGTCCTGACTGCTTACAGTCGGGTACTTAGAGACAGTCAGATTGTTTCGACAGTTGAGGAACGGTCCAGATGGCGAACAAGGCTAGGACACTACCTGTTTATGATTCATTATAACATACTCAGTACCAAGTAAAGTCAATAAAAACATAGGTCTAAAATACAATGTAATTAATTGAAAATGAAAAAGGTATTATTTTTGACGCCAGCCAGGACTGCGTGCCGTCTTCTCAGCGGCATCTCGATTGTTTTCGAGATAGGCCTGTCGTGAAGCACCGCACAAGGTTTGCGAGACCATGATTCAGGGGGACAGGAGAATCATAGAACCGTGGATCTGCATTCGACCTTTTAATTTAATTCCTAGTCTCAGCAGTAGTTTTATATTACCTAGTCAATTTAGGCTATTTTTTTAAATTCATGGTATGCCCTATAGGCCTACAGAATAAACTAATAGGCCTACACGTGCACGTAAGCGAATAAACTCTACGTTTTTCTGTGTGTTTAATCTAGCTTAAGAAGGAAAGATATAGGCCTAGTCTTCAAAAATCTACCCACCTTGCCGTCCACCTCATATTCTTTTCCAGCTACTCCAAATGTTTCGTCTAACTGTGAATACTTCTTTTCCTCTTAACGCCTTGTAGGTTCAGTTACATCATTGAAATTTTGTAGATTCGAATTCACTGCTTCAGTTTTAAGGCAGTTGGTGAGATCCTTAATTCTTCTGGATGGAGTCTTCCAATCATCCTATTAATCTTGTCGCCTCTTTAGCGTTTGTCGTTCGGTGCCTACGTTTTGATATCAGCTCGATAACTCCGGGGATACTGATGGGTTGTCTACTGCTGTAGACAAATTTATTTCAAAATAAATGAAAAATTCCGTGACCTTTCATTTGCTAACGTCTTCCCATGAGATTACAGCCAGGCTCCCTCCAGTAGTTTGGCTTCAGGAATGAACAGATGTATATTTTCTTTATTAACGTCCGTGGCGGGAATGCGATATTGCCACGTACTCCACTGCAGCTAGTTTATCTACAGCGAAAGAACTGTTTGTTTAGTCTAATGGCAGACTGTTGTTTATGACAATCTGTCCTGTAGTTTGAATCAAATTTTTGTCGAGATTTTAATGTGAAGATGTCACCCAAGAACCTATTCTGTCTGGCAGCCAGGTGTACTCTTTCTCGTATATTGCGTTAATTTGTTTATTTGTGCGTGTCCGTGGTCGTATGTACGCGTGTTCTGCTCTCCCTCAAAGCAATTTTCGGACTGGGACGGTTTCTTTAAGAGCCCTGCAAAAACGATGCCGGTGTTTGTGAAGGTAATATTTTTTCTATGTAGGAAGAGGTAGAAAATACTCTCTCTGCGTTTTACCTTTACATAGGCCTATTCTCAGCTTTGTAACAGTTTAGGCCCTACACATGTTGTTGGTTTTTACCCAATAGGCCTGTACCATCATATGTTAACTAGGCTACACACCAGAAGCTGAGTTGTTCGTTGTTCGCACTCTGGACACTGGGTAGGCCTATTTGGGTGGAGTCACAAATTATAAGACGATTTATAACTGTTCGCAATCTGGGTAAATTTTAGAATGTACGTAATCTGGATTGAACACAGCCAAGACACAGGGAAAACTTAAGCTCAGTAACTGTCACATAGCTTGTTACTGTCGGCTGTCAGATGTATCTATAGGCTATTACTACGTCAGACTGTTCAGATTATGTAAAAACAAAACAAGTAGTATTCAGTCGCATGAAGAACACTTAAATAAGGCTCTTAGAGAGAAATCGGTTATCTCTGGTTCGCATAAAAGGATGCGCAAAGGAAATCTCCGACAAGAAAAAAGCGTGAGCTGTAAGTTTGTGAAATCGTACAGTTCTGAATTATGTTAAAACACAATATAGGCCTATTACAAAATGAGTTAGTTTTCGTATCACTTAGTGATAACCGAATAAACGTGTGACGATTGATATTTTGGATTACAAGAAACAAATAATAACAGCAGGATAGAGAATTTTAAGTAGTTATAGGCCTATAGTCCTTAACATACACGCACTCAAGTGTGTGTGTGTGTGTGTGTGTGTGTGTGTGTGTGTGTGTGTGTGTGTGTGTGTGTGTGTGTGTGTGTGTGTGTGTGTGTGTGTGTGTGTGTGTGTGTGTGTGTGTGTGTGTGTGTGTGTGTGTGTGTGTGTGTGTGTGTGTGTGTGTGTGTGTGTGTGTGTGTGTGTGTGTGTGTGTGTGTGTGTGTGTGTGTGTGGACAAGATAAAGTCACTTGGCCTGGACAACTTAATTTAATCACGTACACAATGAGGCAAAGTAAGCAAACTAAATGATAAATGACGAAGATAAAAATTTTATGCAAACGGTTGCAAATGGACAACCAGAATCTTCAACCCGATGTTATTATCAATTAGCTTAAGGACATCGGCCTACGATAATTGTAGTATTTGACTTATTTTGAGAATTTCATCAGATAATCACACTGTGATAATTTTAGTTTTCTTGTTTCATCTTTCTTAATAATTAATTTCAAAAACATGTATAGGCCTATGTAGCATTCAAGTATCCTGTCAAACGGGCGACGCTTCACTGACACTGTCAACCCAATTAGACGTAGCGATGACCTCTTGTTAACGAGTTTATTCGTCACAGAACCATTGGGTTTTTTTTTTTATTAAAACTGTCACTGTCGCACGAGGCAGGAAATGAAAAATTACCGTGAACACGATTAGTAGAGTGTAGCTTGGTACAGTGCGGGTACGGCGGAGTTAACGATTAGTTTCCTAAGATGGAGGAGACTTGGGGCGGTGCCGCACTGCAGAAGACAAGGGGTAGGGCTAATGTATAGTTAGTGATACCAGTGGAGGGGTTTAATCATTGCTTAATAGTCAGCCTACCCAAAGCCAGACAAGAGGGATACAAACTGCCCTTATCACAGCCTAACCGTTTTCTCCTAACTATTTAATCATTAAAGGGCCAACCAGTTTCCATGTTCCTCTCTATTTGCTATTGTTTTAACAAAATCATGGTAATAACCAAGTACTTGAGTCAGTGTGTGTGTGTGTGCGCGCGCGCGCGTAAGACAAAAAACAGACGGAGACGCAAATAGTCTTTTAGTTTGTTTAAAAGAATTCAATAATTATGCACGTCATATTAATGTTCATATAGGCTACTGAATGTCATATGATCTAGAACTAAAAGTTCGTGAAACAAGAATCGAGTTAGACTGCGTTAGAAACGTTGATTTTAAAAATGCTGTCTTGGTAGTAAGATCCTGTAAACAAAATGGGGAGAGAGATTAATTTGTTCAAATAAAAGCTACTGTAAGTTAAAATGAAGTCAAACTTACACAAATTTCGTTTAAAATAGGCCTACATTTTACGTTAAGTTTAAGTAGTTAGCCAAGATTAACACTTGCTATACCTCTAATTTAAAAAATCATTGTAGAACTTTAATATATATGGAAGGTCACTAATAATATCTGTCTGAAACGTAAAAACTTTCGTTATTTTTAACAATAAGATTTTTGAAACATTTCTTACAGGCTTCTTTCAGTTTCCTTTGCCCTGGTCGTGTGAACTACTGACTAGTTTTCCCGTATTACTAGTACCCTATTACAGTTGGAGCAAAAAGAAAAGTTATCTTTCCATCGATATAATTCTTTAGAATCAACGAATATTAAATTCTTAAATTTCCTAATACAATGTGACTACAAGACCTTTCATTCTAACTTCTTCGGCCAGTTTTGCAACTAACAGTGGAACAAATAGGCTATAATCTAAACATTAAAGTATCACTTTAAGGCACATTACGAGGACTGATATTTAGGTTCTTGGATTTCGTTGTCCATAACGTGTCCGTTACTTAACTAAATATAATTATTTCACTACCGACTCGGAATACAAAACTTTTTATGGGTAAAAACGTAAAAGTTTTACCTTACAACCTGAACCGATTTTCGCTTTTAAAAGCATCTTCAGAGGTTATAGAGGTTCAGAGGAACCTAAAACGTAAAACGTAAAAGTTTTACCTTACAACCTGAACCGGTTTTCGCTTTTAAAAAGCGTCTTCAGAGGTTATAGAGGTTCAGAGGAACCTCTGAAGATGCTTTTTAAAACCGAAAACCGGTTCAGGTTGTAAGGAAAACTTTTACGTTTTTACCCATAAAAAGTTTTGTGTTCCGAGTCGGTGTGAAATAATTATATTTAGATATTTAGGCCTACATTGTTTCTAGAAATGTTACCAAGGCGAATGATACTTTTTATAAACAGGGTGGCAAATGATACGTTTTATAAACAGGGTGGAAACATTTTCAATTGAGCATTTCTGTAATCTTATAGAAATATGCCTAAGCATTCTGTAAGGACAAGAGTAATTAGCAATTAATGTACCATGAGACATTACGAAATCTTCTTTAATAAATCACGTTTCTTAAAATTTCATATCAAAAAATTATAGGAAATAAAATATTGAAATTACCACAGTTTATAAGAGAAAGTGGAATTGCCAGTAGGCCATTTTCAACGAACGTCATGGCAAGGCCTACGGTTTCTTTTAAAACACAAGTTAAACACAAGTTACATAGTTTTTTAGAGTTATGTAACGAGGTAGAAAACTTGACACTCGCTAGATAAGGATTTAAAACATCTATAGCATAGATCACTTAGCCTATGCCGAATGTATCTCAGAATGCTGCTATGAGTACAGAAAATCACTTTGTACAGCGTTTGTTGTTACTGCAAAAGATTTCTATTCAATAGACATGAAAGCTGTACTGAAAATTTTAGAAGACCGAACATGTATTACAAAGACTTTCTGTCTTTGTAAATTCTATCCTAAAAATATCCTAAATATTGAACGACTTACTGCAGAATTTATAAAATAAAATATCAATTGAGAAGAGAGTACGACAGGAGTAGCTTACACCAAAGAATTCGAAGCAATTGTTCAGATGATTAGAATGAAGAAACGGAGGAATTAAAATAAAACGAGTAGGCTATACCTTTCAAATCTTTCAAATTCACAGATGAAGTGCGCTAATGTTGTTCACTAAAGACAGGCTACAGTTTTTGTGTAGGTTACGTGAAGATGATGTGCTTAGTGAATAATACGGTTACAACCAGGAATAGGTATTAGAATAAATATGGACAAGACGAATGTAATGTATGATTAAGAGTGAAACAGCGGAGAAGGTGATACGTGATGGTAAGGCTCTGACGATTTTGAAAGATATCAAGTATTTGGGTAAATTAATAAAGAACAATGTGACTTTGGGAACTTGAAAAGTAGGCCAATTACGGACAATAACAAACTGAAATTGTGTTTAATAGTGTGCGCGTTCTACAAAACACATAAGCACCACGAATAATGAATGGATAAAACAACAGGCCTATACCAAAATCCGGAGTAAGACGAGAAGCATGGAAAGATGTATGCTAGGAAAAACAAAGCAAGAAAGTAAAACATTTAGCCTAAATAGGTAAGCAAGCAAAGAGGAATAGATTACATCGTTTTCAGAATTCAAGAAATGAAGAAAGGTCGGAAAGGACTAGGTAAGACGATGACAGATGATCACCAAGGGTGCTAGGATTGAGCCGTAAATGTAACGACCCATGGTGGTGGTAAGCTGGAGGAAAGGTCTACCTGCATATCGTGGTACAGAGAACTGGAAAAGATCTGGAGAGAGTCACTTTAGAGTGACTGGGAATCCGTTCGTTCAGAATTGGAAGACAGATGCTGGTAGTGAACTGGAGATGATGGTGACGATTACGATGATAGATTTAGTATTGTTATAAACACATATACGTGTATGTACCACAGAGTACGAATATATATATGTGTATACATATATATATATATATATAATATAATATAATATTTATATGTGTACGTACACTGTACATACGCGCCAGCATAACTTATTGTAAATTGTTCAGAAAATATTAGAGTAGGAAGTCAAAAGAGGCTACCGATTGATGCAAAGGCGTGGTCGATTGCTACGAAGGTTAAAAGTTCAGTCCAAAGATAAGCGGAAGATGTGTTCAAATAGTACGAAAGACAGTAGATAACTTATCGTCTGATAAATTATAACTATGGTAGTAAGTCGGTGAACTGGAAAGAGACATCGGCCGTGTGCACGAAGGGCAGGCGCAGACTCAGCAGTATACCCACGTGGCGCACATCGTGGATGCCAGCAGGGGTGAATAATTAATACCTACTTTTACATTCGAGTTCGGCTTGATTCTAAAAGTTAGAACACTAAAAATCATCGGACATTTTATAAAACATTCTAGTAAATAATAAAACTTCTTTTTAACATACATAGTTAAAACAGTGTGCAAAACGAACACTGGCAAACAGTGTCCACTGACTATTAGTTCACGATAATAAAGGAAACAAAAAGATAATAGAAAATACAAGCGTAAACAACATAATACAACAAAACTTTAAAAGCATCTGTTAGGGATTGGAGAGGAATTTTTCCATGTTTCGTAAACAGTGGAAACAAAGCTCTTATCTACAGTAGACCTGCATTTTAATTTTTTTTTTTACATTTGTTTTGGTCTGTAATATTTGTGTTACCTGTAAACGAACCAGGAAGTGTTAGCTGTATAAACAGAAATAACTTAGAATGGTTTCTAACTGTAACAGGAGTGTGTAAAAATTTTTTTAATTATTTTTAAAATGTTTTATTTTTTATTATGACAGTTACTCAGCCTGAATGAATGGTCATACGGACCTAAAATATAAAATGGTCAGGTTATGATTTGCATCCACTCGAAAAAACGAGCATTTCCGTCTCCTGAGTTACTACAGTCGATTCCGAGGCCCTCTGAATGCCTACTTCACTATTATCTTTCTTTGGCATTTTAACATCAATTTATTTCATTTTTCTTTCTTTAAATTTTCTCAACGGTTATTTCAAGCTGTATGCACTGTATGTAACGTTTCGAAACACCCAGTCTTATATAGCCTGTTACCGTATATCCACTCTCTCTCTCTCTCTCTCTCTCTCTCTATCTATCTATCTATCTATCTATCTAAGGGACTATTACCGTGCTTTTCTCTCCCCTTCCTTTTACTACATTTATTCTCCGTTTTTGTCACGTTTTCTCTTTTTCATACATCAAGGTTACTCTCTAACCGTAGGCCTACATGCATTTCGTATGCGTGTGAGACCGTGTTAAAGTGGGCAGAGAGGTCGTATAAGTATATACGACTATAACTATTTTAAGTGTTATAAGTATGCTATAATTATACTTACTTATAAGTATGTGTAATACTTATACTATTAAGTATAAGTATTATAAGTATGCCTACTGTATGGGAAAACGAAAAAGAAATGGCTGTGGGCATTGAATAGGGCCGTGTTCGTCCGCCTACTTGTTTTGCGTTTACGACCACTAAAAATCTGCATCTGTTATTATGGACGTATAAGGTAGAGTCGGTTGGGATGGTCCCATCCACTAGTCTATACTATAGGATATTTTATTCTATATAGCCTAATAGGCTAACTTAGGTCTGTAGGCCAACTTAAAATTTGTTTACCATTATTATAATTTATTTATAAATAGGCTATAGGCTACATAGGCAATAGTCCCTACTTTAAGGTTACATATACTTTATTACTCTTAAAAATTCCGCCAGAATTTTCTTTGTAAGTCTGTAGGCTTAGGATATAAAATGACGACGACTTCTGTTAGAACTGGTACGGCCTATATACAGCGTGGTAGGCTATAAATCGCTTGACACTAGCAGTTTAAAAAAAAACGCATCTTTATACAATGACTTGTGACCCACTTCGTACTTTGCCGTTCCGAATCAGCCATCAAAAGTGCGCGCTCACACACAAAGTCTAATAGGAACGTATACAGACCCCTATCTTTACATGATGTGAAAGAACGGAAACCTTTTTTGATGGAAGAAATATGATATTCATTGTGTTTTTATGTTTACCAATATATTATTATTGTTAATGAATTACTTTTTGATGTAAAAGAAAATTCACATAAAAACATGTTTGAACACTTTATAAAAAAATAAACAGTGGGAGGCTGTCACTTGCCTCTGACCTGATGCCTATGTGGCTTTCATTCAAGTCTCGGGTTGGATCGGAAACATGGGACCGCCAGAGAAACAGTGCGGATGATACCCTGACGCTGTCAACTTTTAGTGCGAGAGATTCTTTCAAGATTGTAATTTTTGGCTTAGGCTATGACCCAATCGAAAAGAAAACCTTTAACAACTCGTAAACAATAAATCAGTTTGCTAGAGGAATGTGTTGAAACATTTCACAGCAATGTCACCCTTTACCAACGACTGGCCACTCAAATAAAAATTTCGTTAATAATATTTTTTTGTTGGTTTTAGAATTGAATTTACTTTTTAAGTAGTAACTTGAAGCAAATCAAGTCAAAATGAACACTTTTCAAGAAGTTACGAGTGTCAATTAACAAGAATGAAAACTGACCTGTCGTAAATCATTTTTCAGCTGGAGAGTGATTTCGTGTGACATGGCCGGGAGATTCGGCAAACTTTCGTCTAATCAACGTCATGGGTAATGGCGCACGTTACCAAGTTTCTTGATAGATGGTCAATTTACCAGTTTGCCGATTTACCCGCGTTGTCACTCAGATCTCGGACTCAGTTCCGTTTTAATTTTCATGTGTGAATCAGCTTTTTAGTTGTCATACGACTATAATGGCCGATTTTTAATTAGTTAAATACCATAGAACAAACTTTAATATTCAATCAAAAATATTTCCTATGTTATGGGAAAAATGATTTAATTGACTTCAATTAGCCTAATAAAAACACTCAAGTGCTCCTGAATATTCCTCTTGAAAAATATAAATTTTAACGTACCTTAAATAGAGGCCTATACTGCTAGTAAAATTACATGAAAAGCGAAAACTGGTTCTGGATTCCTTATGTACAACAGCCGGATTCCTGGTTGCAACAGCTGTCAAAATTGCATGTTTTTTCTCCGGACGCGATACATGGTATAACTTGACAATACCGTTCCTCAACTCCAATCCCTTCCCAATTTACAGCAAATTGTAGCTTCCATGTCATTGTTTCATAGCTGCAATACACTGCGCTACGTATAGTTTGCACATAGTGAACGAATTGTGTTGTAATTCAATTTTGACTACCGTATAAGTTGTATTCTGTAAGAAATCTGCGTCTGTGTAGGCTGAAGTTGGAAGGGATAAGGCCTACAATCTATCAATAAGCATTGGCACTAGCTGTTATATAAAATATCGATCATTCGTTCGACATTATCGTATGCTTGAAAGAATCGTAGAAAACGGAATATTCACCTCGGCTAATACTTTGTACATGCGTAAATCTGAAGATATGACATATGAAACACCAGGATGGTTTCAGCTTGGTGATTAAGAAAAATGTATATTATAAATCCCAGAAAGGATTATGAAGGCAATACATTTTTGAAGCTATTAGTGAATACTGTAGTTTATTTAGGCAGCAATACATTTTTGAAGCTATTAGTGAATACTGTAGTTTATTTAGGCAATAAGGACTTAAAAAAAGGCGACAGTTCTGCAGTTTCTGTGTTAGTGACCTGGATTCGTCAAAAAACATGCAACGTTCTTTGTAGACATGTGTGAACAAAAACCTGGAAATGTATTATGGCGTTGGTTGTGCCATACCCTCAGAAAATAGTGAATAGCATCTCGCGACATGCAACTGAATTGTCCTCAAGGTTCTCGTGGCAGAGAACGACCAAAGATATGAATATGGATAAAAACAATCCTCAAGGAGGCAAAGGTGATGAAAAAATTATCAGGAGAAATTACACGAATTTCCAACAACCGGATAAGATAGAGACGATCTCTGGACTCCCAATGTTCCGCGATGGAATCTTGGACTTTGGACGGAGCGTGTGCTACGAACTTTTATACGCAGCTAATGTAATAATTTTGAAATGTTTCTTATGAAAAGATACCACAGCTGGAATGAACATTATACGTAATTTTAAAACAAATTCATTCTACGAAATCATCGATTCCATTACCTTCATATGCCTTCTTTGACTTTCACGAATTTTTTTTAAGATACTATTACTCATGAAATAATAATAATAATATACAATAAAAGTGCCAAGTATTAAAGTTTTTTTATTTCTCAACGATAGTTTTTCAACTTAGTAGCAAATCAAGTGGTAAGCCTATTGCCTATTAATTTAAACTTGGAGAATAACATTCCTTGTAGGACTAGTAACAAGGACTAGTAACAAATCTGTTAACAAGGCCACATAGTATGGTAAGTACCTTAAATACTATACTCTGTTGAATTTTATTTTCAGGCAAAACAAATCGAGTCGATTTCAACCTTGAGTTTTGTCCGATGTAACAACCTAGCAGGGAATGAAACAAAAAAACACGCGCATATTTAGAAATAATTGGACTTCAAGTACTTAACCAGTCGTTAGTAGAAAAGAATGACAAAAACGATTGCCTCATTTCCACTTGCTACATACGTGTGTAGGTCTATTTTTAATTACTACATCATGTGTGCGTTCGATGCTAATGAGATGATCGGGAAATCCCAGTTTTAAGTTTCTCTTTGCCTTATTAAAAGCTTCCTGTTAGTCTACAAGCTGTCTGACAGGTCAACGAACTCAGACAGGTTATGGATACTTAGGCCTACCGATTGCTACGTTCATCTAAAATATTATTGCATTACTGGCATATCATGAGGCAGCTTAGTAGGCCTATGTTATATTTTAGAAATCGTAAAATTATTAAATTTTTGTTTCAGCAATTGAGATTTTACGTAATGAAAAACGATTTTAAAGAGATAAAAATTTGTGCTAAAAGGAGTTTTGCAGTAAATGCGTAAATGTGAATTTACAGAGACAGTTTTGAAGTAAATAAGTTTAATAAGAACGTGGCAAGTAAGGACTCTGAATCGGAAAGACTTTATTTTTATTGTAAGATTAGTGTTAATTGATCACAATAAGCGGGCGAGCGCGCGCGCGCGACCACACACACACACGCTATTGTTTATACGAAAATATGTTACATGTAAAATGTTTTATTTATATATTTATATTTGGGTACAGTTGGAGAATTGGTTTTGTATGTAAGAAGGGGGGAGAGAGAGAGAGAGAGAGAGAGAGAGAGAGAGAGAGAGAGAGAGAGAGAGAGAGAGAGAGAGAGAGAGAGAGAGAGAGAGAGAGAAGGATAGGGAGACAAGTAATCTTAGTTGCTTATAGGTACGGAAACAAGAAAGATAAATTTTCCCATTTATAAAACTTAATGTTCTTTAATTTTTTTTATTATTCTTTATTATCTGCAACGTATTACAACAGCTACAGTTCGTACCTGCACATGTCAAGGCATAAGTAGTAGTGGCCTGTTAGGAGTACAGGTTAAAATAAACTGTGAAATCAAGCAGATATGTGTTCGTTATTTCTTTGCCCCATGGTTTTGATCCTCCGCAGTTAGTTGCACGCACTTTTTCCGAAATTACGGTTCTCAGTCGCATGTAGTAACAACATCAGTAGCGCTGACATTATTGTGTTAGCTCTTTAAAATTTTATAAAGAAAACATTACAAAATGTGTTGCATTAACATAGACAGACTCAAACCATTACACAGGAATGGAACTATAATTAATTAATTCCTTTAATTATATAATTTTTATGGTGTAGATACAATATATAAATAAAAAGAGAAGTTTGAGGAAGAGACTCCTCACCTCACACACCTCTCAAGAATACATAAGAATAAATATTGAAACGTTCGGGAAGAAGCGAGTATAACGGAGAACAGTTATAATACGGTCTCTTTTAATTACTCCAGACAAGGTATTAGGCTCTTCAAAGATTGAAAATTTTTAACATTTCTACATTTTAAAACACCCTAGCTTTGTTGTATTTTGAGCGAAACATGCAAAATATAGAAGTCTCTAGAATCACACAGTTGTTTATCATTTAAAAAAAACTGGAACTTACAAACGTTGTTAACTTCAAAATTATAAGTTCTCAAAGTTTGAAAAATTTTTTTCGTAGGTCGATTGTATCTTAAAGTTAAAAATTTACTGATGTAAATAGGAATATTCACACAGAAAACAGTCGACATAGTAGACACCTTTGAAAGGAAAATCCTCAGACGCATTATAGGCCCAATACAAGAAAATGGCTCATGGAGACTGAGATACAACAACGAACTGTATCAAATATATAAAGAGATACCAGTCTCAAAATTTATAAGAATTCAAAGATTGCGTTGGACCGGACATGTTATGAGAATGGAGGATGGCAGGAACCCTAAGAGGGCTTTGCTGGGTACATGGGAGGGAACGAGACCTAGAGGTAGACCGAGGAAGAGGTGGGAAGGTGGCGTTGCAGAGGACGCGAGAGACATGGGGATAAGAAACTGGAGGAGGGTTGCAGTGGATAGAGTGGATTGGAGGCGGAGATTGGTGGAGGCCAGGGCCCGACTTGGGCTGTAGCGCCATAGGAGAGAGAGAGAGAGAGAGAGAGAGAGAGAGAGAAATAGGGATATTAACTATTCAAATTCTTGCATAATTTAAGTTGAATTCACTGCTTTTTACTAGACATCTTATCTAATGTATAAAAAAGTTAATGAATTCACTTTAATGCTAACCCTTGGAAAACCCATTTGCAACTTACAAAATTGGCATATCACTAAAATATCTGCAAGACCGTTTATAAGAACCAAAACATGAGGTAATGTATGGGCAAAATTAATATGAATGGGCATGAGAAGAATGGTCAACTAACTGCTTCTGGGTTATGCGATTGGGGAGGGGGCTAACATGGAGTTACGGTAAGGTAGAGTGCTTTAATGTTGACAAACATAATTATATAACAACAGACAAGATCACGATGATAGGATTTATGTCAATTAATCGTCAATTAAATCGCTGAATACGGAAAATGCAACCTTGAGGTTAATGTTTATATGCTAGTATGAGTGTCTGGTGTGTGTATTTGCGCGCGCGCGTAGATTCGGGTAGAATAACGATTTGTTCTTGATAACGAGAGAAAAGCTCTTACAACATCACAGAGATAACAAGTACTATTTGACTACTAAATATACAGAATGAGAGGATGCAAGAGGCAAAATATAGGCCTACCGAGTAGATAGGATGCTACATAATATGCTTTTTAGTATCTAAAGGAGTGGGGATATTACCAACATAATTCGTGGTGTAGACATTTATTTTAAATTAATAAATATTAGTAACATATTAGATTAGTAAATAATACAATTAACAAAAAAGTGTAATAACGCACAGAAACTAAGGGGAGACTAAGCATGTGTGAAAAGTGACAAATGGAGTTCTGAAAAGAACGATGTGAATACATAGGCCTAATTTATGAATGTCAACACATTTAACAAAAGATTAAATAAAGAATAATTATGTGTTTGCACACGTCTAAAGCATGCTAGAGACAAAAGTACGAGTAGACGGGTGGCAATACAAATCAGTAGAAAGGGGGAATCTTTTGAAATCACGAGATCCCAGAAGACAACACTACTATAGACTTGTTGGTTTATAGCCTATTCTTCGTTTTTAAGTTGGTTTTCCGGATGTTATGACATATCCGTTTTTGGATATTGTGTGTTTCAACAGACGGTTCGGTTAGGTCTGCCGTAGTATTAATTTAACGTGACCTTTCCTGTAACAACGCATAGTAAAATAAATAAAGAATAACATAAGAAAAGTCAATAAACATATCTTTTATTTACGTAACTTATTATACTTTTTGTGTATTGAATGAAGAAGTTAATTTCAATAAACATCTTACAGTCTGTCTACTGTTTATACGGCCCATTCAGTATAGTAGACCTAGTTAAATTTTGTTAAGTGCAGGCCTAGGTCTGTTCATTTATTTTGTTTTGGAATATAAACATTACTCTACTTTTTCCAATTTACTTCAATTTTTGTTTTAGTAAGTATGGTTAAAATTAGTTTAATTTGTACAATCAATCTTATTTTAGGTTTTAGGAGATCTAAAGCTATGCTACATAAGGTAACTGTAATGTCAATATTTACAGAAAAATAAAATAAAAGTGGTTAACCCTGGACAACCGTTTAAAAGAGCGTTGTATTTAATACTGTTGACGAGAAAAATTTGTGAATATGCTTGTCATGATTTTAGCTCAAAAACGAAATATAGATAATGGTAGCACTCCCCGAGTTATCCGAGTCGGAGTATTTGAAACTAAAGTATGATCTAATACGCTGGAAGAATTGATTTGCTAGAATACAAGGACGAAACAGTGTATAAATTTAATACGCGTGCACTGTACGCACGTGTATGTCCTTTATTGTAACTTTTTTGGACGAGACCTGTTAGATGTTAATTTAAATGTCAAGGCAAATAAAGTTTTACACATTTATTATTAAATTTTTACGCTGCACAAAGCTTAAAATTATTTTAATAGTAAACTTTAATTCTTAAACTCATAATTACTGGAGAGATTACAAATATAAACAACTGAGAACCTAAGAAGAGTAGTGCCAATCGATAGGAGTATAAGTAAACTATTTACGAACTCCGAATGAAGTCTGTGTGTGTTAAATATATTTAAGTTATACGGGATATTAGCAGTCAACGATGTTATCAAGACCGAATCCAGCTTTTCATCATTATACCATAGACTCTTTGTTCAATGGCAAGGGCGTATTTACGGGGGGGGGGGACGAACGGGACCGGACCCCCTCCCTAGAAGGTCGAAAAAGTTGACGAATTTTGTTAATCTCTTAATTTTTGTGATATTTTTTTAGTTTTTTTTTCAGCTGTGGACGCTAATACAGTAGGCCTACTATCTCTTTTTTTTTAATATACAAACAGGTTTATTACACAGTAGGCCCATTTGCGTAAAAGTTTGAAATATGGAATACGGATAGGCCTAAATCAATTCAATCAAAAAGTATCTTGTAAACAACGTTTCAATGCCGCGTTGTGTTATTTATTTTGTTATTACCGTTTATTTTAATAGGATTGATTTCAGGACGTTATCACACATTTTTCAACCACTATGAACATAGTAGTGTTGATTAGTCTTAACTTGATTTTTCTTTTGTATGAAGCCGATTCGACCGGTCCCTCCCCAAGGCCAAATTCTAGATACGCCACTGGCCATTGGCGAATATTTGTCTGTGTGTAGTCCCGAATATTGGCGAGTGTTACTACACAGCTGAACATAAAGCATAAATGAAATTCTTTGATATCTAATAACGTTTCGTGTTCATATTTGTACAGAGTAAGTTATGCTTAAACAGATACGCTTTTCAGGAAGTACAAAGCTGTTGAAGTGAAAAGATAATGTGTTTACATAAAGTATTTACGTTTAGAATTAAAGCGTTACAACGCTTAGTAAGAAATAGCCTGTGTGATCCGTAAGAGGGCAGGTAAATGCTTCACTCTACACCGTAACGCAGAAAACTACCGTTCGCGTAAACTACGTTTTGAAGTTTTACACTTTTAAACGATTCATATTACATAGATCTATAACATTTTCTTGTCCGTAGCAATAACATAGACGTTCTGGATAATTTGCCCAGTCTTCGTATGAATTTTATCTGAAAGCCTAACTTGTATCTGCGCAGTACTTGAGATACACAATTGTATTGTTACAATTGCAACAGTTACAATTTGTTAGGCTTTTTTTTACGAGGACGGACAGACGCGTTGTTAGAATATAACAAAATCAATAGTATTTTGCCTTGTAGGCAATCTGTCTCAAAGGTAGGCCTAGCACAAACCAGATAAAAATATGCTGATACAATCAAAGAAACGAAATCTAAAAATTAGCAACAGAATGATGTGGTCATATCATTAGTTCAGTGTTAGTGAAAGGAGTAAAGTAGAAACTTGTGCTCGAATAAAAAACAAGGAAAAACACTTTTCTAGGTTCTGTTTACCGGGCTATCAGGCCGTGGTCCGATGTTATTACATGCAAACTTTTCAGCCACTCCATCGGTGACCATCTTCAGTTCTTGAGGACCGATACACTGACACAGGTCTACAGTCATTAAACCACAATACTGTTTAATAGTGCTGATACACTGACACAGATGACCACCGATGTAACGTTTGCTTGTAATAACATCGGACCACGGCCTGACAGCCCGGTGAACAGTAATATTAACAACTATGGCGCCGGCCGTGGAAGCCTTAGACAACAACGCTTTTCTAAGTTGAAGTAAAAGTGTGAAATGTATATCGTAAAGGAGAAGGAAAATAAAAATTCATAGTACAAAGAGAAAGCCTCGAATGAAGAGAAGAATCTAAATGAGAAACGAGTGAAGTGGGAACACCTAAATACCAGAAAAAATAAATGGACTAGACATGTAATAAGACATGATACATACCTGGTAACCAGCACTTAAGGTAAACTAGAAGGGAAGAAGTACAGAGGACGGTCAAGGAAACAATTCATGGAAAACGTAAATGAGAGTGTGGCAACAGAAAGTTACAGCAAAATGAAAAAGATGGCTCTGGAGAGGAAGTTCTTAGAAAGCCAGTAGGCTATGTGGTTATCCACCAGTCTGGGATTGAGGACCGAAGAGGTACAATAATTTTAAGCCTTGTAGTATACAACATAAACCTCAATGCACCTACCTTGTTTGTGTGGAAACCTCAATGTACTACCTTGAGTTCTGTACGAAAGTCCTCATTTAGATCGTTTATGTGACGGTGAAAGTCCTGTCACATTACAACCGTCACTTTATTAATGAATGGAATTTCAGTTAACATCAAGCTACAATTACAACTACGCACTACCTTTCAATATCGTTATTTTTATAATACAGCGAGAACAGTATCTCATGTGCATAAACACATTGTTGGAAAAATCTGACGTCTAGTCTTCTAGTCATGAGGCATTTAAAGGTAGCGTTACAGGCCTACTATAGAACAATAGGTGTTACCTAAATGAACTGATTTGAAACTATACTATTATCAAATAGGGAGTGCGGCTGGGCGAGGGTCAGGCTCACTCACAAACACGCAGCCCGCACACACACAAGCGCAGGGGATTAGGACCGGCCGGATTCTCGCCCCATTAGTCACCTAGTGGACCTCAGTTGATCGAACTTTGATTTATTTTATTTGACATTTTATCTTAAAATGTTTAATATATATATCAATTCTACACACCATTACAAGAAAAATTATACCAAACAATCTATAATTTACTGAAATTGCCAATGTCGGTAAAGGTCACTGTCTTTATGATTCACACCTATGAATCATCTTACAGTCAATAATTTTGTACCAAACATAGCTGATATTTTGGGCTCCATTTCAATAAATTATATATTGTTTGGTATCATTTTTCTTGTAATTGTGTGTAGAATTGATATATATTAAACATTTTAAGATAAAATGTCAAATAAAATAAATCAAAGTTTGATCAACTGAAGTCCACTAGGTGACTAATGCGGCGAGAATCCGGCCGCTCCTAATCCCCTGCGCTTGTGTGTGTGCGGGCTGCGTGTTTGTGAGTGGGCCTGACCCTTGCCCAGCCGCACTCCCTAGTTGATAATACTATAACTACAACCAGTGATACAATAGTAGTGTCTGTTGCAATAAGCCTACATTCAACGTCCGAATATGACGTGAATAGCGAAAAGGCCGGTTATTGTTATTGTTAGGCTACTGCTCTTTTATTTGTAGTAGTAGTGGTGGTGGTGGTGGTGGTGGCGGTGTTAGTAGTAGTAGTAGTAGTAGTTGTTGTTGTTGTTGATGTTGATGTTTTTGTTGTTATATTCGACAATACTATAGTCAACGCGTAAGCGAAATATTGAGTCAGTTCTTAACAAAATGTCAAGATAACATTTATCTTGGCCATTGGGCATGGAAGTTCGTTAATTACAAAAATCTTTGGTATTTTTCAAAAGCATTTTTTGTATGTAGCTTAATAATAAGTAAATACAATATCTTAAAATAAAATTTAGCTGTTTTGTTTCAGTGTCTCTGAACCCCGGAAACAAACCTGCGCCTTCACAGAAGACTGTAGCAAACTCCAGCGGAACAAAATCTACATATAGGCATTAATGTAAACACATATATGTGTATATTTATAATACTTATGTACTCAGTTTTGTCTGAAAAACATATCATATTTTCTTAAAATTGTTTCTCATCTGATATGCTTTCTTAACAACCCTTCCCACATCCATATGTGCTCGTAGGTCTATCAAAACCTAGAGCTGTACCCTCATAGTGTGACAGTATTCAGTGCTAAGAGTCTTATGATTTCATTGTTTTGCACTTTTAGAGTTTGGCAAAAGTGATTAAGTGTTGTTTAGTGCTGTTTCAACCTAGTATTTAAAGTTTGTCTATCGTTTCCCGAACTCCTTGAAAAACTTTGACTGATTGTTAATTTCTACACCAAGTTCATACCAAAACAGTGTTCCGAGTCTTGTAAATCAAATTCAGATGTCTTTGTTCATTTTGTTTTTTTCTTGTAGGCCTATAGGCCTACATAAGGACTGTCCCATTATATATTAACATACAGTCTTTTACATACTGATTCTGAGACTTCTAAAATAAAATATTGATTGTTAGGATATTAAAAATATAATTGTATGAGAAAATTATTATTGTATAATTATTAGATAAAAACTGCAAGAAACTAACGAATTACACCTTCGTTTACAAAAACTGTTTTCTTTCACGTCAATTAATACAAGTAGGCTGTAACTTGGACTGTCTTCCGCCGACTGTCAGTGTTGTGTGACGGTACACTGACGCCAACCAGCTCAGTGGTGGACCTTTTAACGATCATTTGAGAAAACCTCGTAGGGCGGATGTTAAAGAATAGTTATTTGAAATAATTCCCAGTAGTTTGAAACTTAACATGATGATACGTTCTCTCCGTAATTTATTTCAATGTTTAGGCCTACTTATAGAACCATTTAATAAGTGCATAATTAATAAGAGTTAATAAGAGCTGTTCGTAAAAAACAAAATGTTTTTAATATGACGTAGCTAGGATTTTAGTGAACTCAAAGGCTGTGAAATTTGTCAAGTAAGTTTTTTTATTTTTCAAATACATAAACATTTGTATGCTCTTTAATATAGCCTACAATGAATAAAATATCTATAAAATACATTATAACCTCGGGGGTAGTTCACTCGAAATACTGTATTAGTAGGGCCTAAGCGTGTAATAAATTAATGTAGACGAGTGTACGTCCCATATTTGTAGTGTGGCAGTCAGAAGCTTTTTGATTCCTTTCCAGTATCAGCTACACAACCGCTGTTTCTTAATTGGTGAAATGATTGTACTATTTCGTTAAAATTGTAGGCGCCCGTGCACAGAACACATGATATTTTAATCCAGAGTGTTCGCTGCTGAACTGTGAATCGCAGTTTTCCAGGGCGTTGTACTCAAAGGCGGGCAACAACCCGAGATAACTTCAGTACTTAGCCTATCTTTGTGCCACTTGATGATTATTGATGAAGGAATTAATTTTTTCTGTTTTTATTTTGTTTCACTTTATAAATTGTTACATGAGAGTTATGTACATTTATTATTACATTGGAATAGTAATATAACTTAAGAAATCAACGACATTAGGCCTATAGCCTTAATATGCACGGCATACACGCGTACGTGTGTTTTCATGCCTGTACCTAAAAATCTGTTTCTCTCTTTTCTTTTTTCATTTAGTCAGTGGTGTATCTAAAATTTGGCCTTGGATGGGCTCCGGGGTCGGGTCGGCTTCATACAAAAGAAAAAACAAGTTAAGACTAATCAACATTGCAATTTTTAAAGTGGCTGAAATCAGTCCCATTAAAGCAAACGTTAACAATACAATTAAAATACGCTTTATTGAAACATTATTTACAAGATACTTGCTGACTGAATTGGTTTTCCTATGTTTTATATTTCAAACGTATATGCTAATGCTGTGTAATAAGCCTGAATGTATATTTAAAAAATAGTTATTACTATATTAGCATACACAGCTAAAAAAATAATGAAACAGCCTAAAAGTCAAGAGATTAACAAAATTCTTCAACTTTTTAGGCACTCTGCAGGGGTCTGGTCCTATTCGTAAACCCCCCTCATAAGTATGCCCTTGCACTTAGTTGCCGGTTTACACTAGACAAAATTTAAAAAAAAAAACTTGTAAATCACTTAATATGGAAGCAGTACAAATGCTTCCAAGATAAAATGAAGCTGTCAGAATAGAAATGTTAACGATAGTTTCTGAATCATAACGTTAATCTCTCGTAACAAAGGCTAGACTAGAAGTATTGTTCTTATTAACACATTTGACATTAAATATATTTATACTTTTTAATGCTTGCAAGTAGAACTTGAATAAGATGAACATAATTTAAATTTATTGTAACTATTGTCTAAAGTTATCACTGAAGGAATCTTTTGTTTGATACAAAGGCAATAAACACACCCCACATAAGACGATAAAACTCTTGGAAAGATCGAAGATTCGTAAGTGAGGTAAAAACCTGCTAAAGTTATATTATATATAAAATGCAGTCTGAAACAAATATAGATATAAAACTGACACATTTGGCACTCTGTACGGTGAACGTTAACAACCCTTTCTGAATACAGGCATTTCTCCTGCGGAACATGAAATGATTACCGTAGGCCTACATCTTGTAAAGTATTTCTACTATCTACTGCCGTCGTGTAAGTCCCTGAAGTCTCGCTTCTTCCCAAGTATCACTGGAAACAAAATCCTTTAGCAGAACTCCACGTGATTTCAAAATTATTGAAATATTTTAAATAATTGTCAACTTATTGAATATAATGAATCAAATTATATTACATAAAACTAATATTTAAAAGATTATAACAGGTCTACAGACAAAATTAAAATAACTGAAAGAAGAAGTAAAATATGACATATGAGAAAAATAAATTTAGTACAGTAAAACTGATCGACTTTATTTATAGAAAGTCTTTATAAAATGCACGTAGCTTAAGTGCAAAACTGATAAAAAATATGGTGCAATGAATGTACGCTGAATTAACACTTTGAACTGTTTATCATGATTCTGTTTCTCGTTTAATAAAAATTATGTTTTAATCATTGTGAATATTGTGTTTAATATTGTGAATCATTTAAATATTGTTTTAATTATGTTTTAATATTGGAAATAGTATTGTGAATTGAGGTCGAAGATTCCTGCTATGTTTGTATAATTTACTTGTGATCAACAACACTCGTGTAGCATACTATAAGCGTAGTGACGCTACACGACACGTCATCTTACCTACAGGCCTACGTTGCAGCCCAGCTGACACACGAATTGTAGCTGCTTAGTGTACGATAACAGAAGTAAGGAATGCAGTAGACCTATTTGCACAGCGGTTTAGTTAAATCTACAAATAAAGCCGTAATTTTGCCGATTCGTATGTTTGAACGCCTATATCACTGAAGGCCAAGGAAATAAGACTTGAAACAAATTCTCGAATACTTTTATGCCTACCTTTAAACATTGTGCTATCTTTAACTAGAAACAAAGAACTGTCAGTCGACTCTGCCGTAAATCTAGAAAGTTATATTTATGCAAGTAGACATCTTAACATACATTTTAGTGATACTTTTTATCACAAAAGATGCGATTTACATTGGAATGGTTGCAGTGTTTGAACCAATAAATGCTTAGGTTCTTTGTGCATACGCCCGTTTCCTTCTTATCTAACTGGCGAAGAGGATAACAGGCCTGTGTTTGACAATCTTGTGTGAATGTTTTGACCAACATTTTAAAGGTGTTTATATGTATGTGAAATATGTATATAAATTCATTAAGAAATATGAACTAAAAAAATTTAAAAAGCATCATTTACTACGTAAATTACCACTAACACAAACGAAATAACCAGATTTTCAACCCTACACTGTGTGTGCGCGCGCGCGTAAAACAGATTTATTCTACAAGTATATTTGTGATGTTTAAAAGTACGTCAATTAAAGGGGCTTAGTAGGCCACCGGGTATGGAGCTTGGCTACTAATCTAGCGCACCTGGGTTCGAGTGATGGGCGCACCGTGAAATCAAGGTACGTTTTCAACCCTCAACCCAACTCAGCCTGTGGAAGTGAGAACCTCTGGGATAACAACCTGCAGTAATGACGGAAGGCTGAAGCGTAGTGCAGGCTACACTGCATTCCTTGTATGTCGAACAGGTCACATAAGACCTGCTGCTCAACTCGTACACTACTTAGGAAGCCATTATTATTATTATAAGTAGGCCTACATTAAAAGTATAGTTGTAGAAAAAACCTGTTATAGTGATAATACAATGTAGCCTAATACATTATATCTGCAACAGTTACCATAAAGAAACTCACAGATCTATTTATATAATTAAAAAAAATCTTTTACGCCTATATTACTTCCTACATAAAATAAGTTGTGCAAGTAAACTTGTAGATTACATGCAGCAGTTGGAACATGCTCAGCCAGTTGGAGGTATAGCCTACCCACATTGTGTAGTGGGTATATTTATGAAAGTGGTTATAAATGTTGTTTCAATGATGGGGGATCCAGAGATTTACCAGTAGGGATTTTACATTATCATGTAAATTCATATGTGCTTAGCCCGCACTAATAAAATAGAAAATACAGGAAATTATCAAGAAATGAAGGCGTGTGTAATTCGCATTGCAAATTTAGACCATAATCATAGGACGTCTCCCTACTTGGAAATATCTTAACAATTATCACGAGTTCTGGTTTGCCAATAAGTTGTGTTTAATGTACGGTGTCTTTTCTATTTAAATTTTGAAATTTTAGAAGTCGCGTAACAGTGATAGTTGAGTATGCTGATACTATCACTATACTGTACCATGCTGATTTCGGATCTTTCCTGTTCAGAGGGAAGTTGTTAAAGAACTGTCAGTAACATTTACTTCGTCTGTGTATAGAAATTAAAGTTGTCAATTTTTCGAAACCCAAAACAAACACATTATTCCAATTGATCTAAATAAATTGAGAATAACTGTACTATTCAATTACAGTTTATTTTGATTGAATAATGCTGATACACAGATTATTAAATGTCGCCCTTACAAAGTATTGCCAGATTCGTCTTTGGCCTGTAAAAAATAAAAAATAAAAAAATAGTTTCACAAAATAATCTTAAAAAGATTAAGTTTACAAAGTAATTTTGGAAACCCTTTTTGCGAATAACTAAAGAATCTTTGGATGTTAGTAAAACAAAAAGGTATGCTATTTAATAGTTAATGGTCGTCTACACGCTTCTAATCACACAAAAAAATACGGAATATAATATGCTTTAGGTTTCTAAAGTTTGGATCTTAAACTTGTAAGTTTTTATCTCCAAAAGTTGTGGTAGTTATGTTAACTTCAGTAAGCAACTTATCTACTTTTGAAATCTCTTATCTTTACTTACTTATCTTACTTTACTTACTTATATTACTCTCTTATCTTACTTTACACCATCAAATTCTGGAAGTAACCTACCTTAAATAAAAGATAAAGAGGGGTTAGCTGTCATATATTAATTTATGGTTAGTAACTTTATTATAATGTATTCCAGAGCTACCTTAAACCCCTCTTACTGTCCAAGCAAACATCATAGTTAATCTATGCAATTTTTAGTACGCCTGCTAAGTATTGAAATATGAATGCTAAAAAGTGTGAAAATTCAGCGATACAAAAAAGGTAGTATGATAATCTGCCTGGTTTTAGTAACTCTCGACTGTACAGGTCAAATAAAACTAATAAATAAGTAAGACTATGTTGTATTCTACACAATAAGCAAAACCGTTCTACTACTACAAATTCCTGTCGCTCTCTGCTGAGCATAGGGCCCCGACGAAGCTATGCCAACGGACTCTATTTTGGGCGATGACTCCAAGCTCCAAAGGACTTCTCTTCCTTTTCTGCTTCTATTTCGACAGTTCTGCTCCACGAGATTCTTGGTCTTCTTCGTCTGCTGCGAGCGGCTTTAGTTTTTCTATCTGATACAAAGTCCGAACGTTCCAAAAGCCAATAATCGTGTCCTTTTTGAAGCCAAGTGTCGTTGCTTCTCTTGGTTTCCATAATAATTGAAATTTAGACCTCTGCGGGTTATTAGTCTACACGGGCTTAGTGCCATGGCGGGGCTTCCAACTCTAAACCTTGGCACTTGCTTCCAACCTTGACGTTTTCTGTGGAAAGAGAATGTCATTTCCTACAATTCTCTACTATGAGCTAGGTCAAATGCTAGGGTATTTGAGTATTTATACTGCAAATACTCGGTCGTCAGAGCCTCGTCAGTGGTAACAGGGTGCACCGGATGTAAAGACATCGCTCGGGAAGGTGAGGCTGACGGTTGTATGGGAGAAGTTATTTGAGACGCATCCCATACCTTACACCCCGTGCAAAACTGTAACTTTTATATTTAACTATGCTTTTGTGTGTGTGTGTGTGTGTGTGTGTGTGTGTGTGTGTGTGTGTGTGTGTGTGTGTGTGTGTGTGTGTGAGATATTTAAATTATAGAATGTAATCCCAATTAGTGATATATAATCTACAAGATACAATAATAATAATAATATCAAATAATATGCCTATACCTTTTCTGGTGGGGTTTTATGTCTGTTTTTATCAGCATCATCTCCATCATTTTAGGCCTTGGTTTCATCATGTTCATCAACCGATTAGACCTTACGACCTGTGCCGGTTGCAAGGACCATCTTTTCCTCGGGCGTCCTATGTCCCTCCCCCCCCCCGTTGGTAATAAAAGGCTTATCTGGATAATATGCACTCTTCCACAGTACTGACATGCTCTGTCCATCGAAGTCTGTATTGTTAATTTTTTTCATTTAGTGGAAAAATGTTTAAATCGTCTTTAATTTGTGCATTCCTCGTACTATATGTTAAGTCTTGTATTTCCTGTTACACTCCACAACAAAAAAACACAGTTTCATATTTTTATAGGCCTATAACTGATATTGATTCTTCTTTATATATACACATATACACACACATACACAATATACACACATGTATAATATGTATATAGTATTATTTAATTGTTACTTATTTAATAAGACAGAATACAATCAGGAACCTGCATCACAAGCATCAGCGAAATGCCATTAAACAGTCTCGGCTATTCCACTCTGTCTTAAACAAAAGTCAGGCTTGACTTTGTCTTTTAGCTCGTTTACTCACTTTTTATAATTTTTTGTACACTTGCTTTTAGGAAGAGTTTAAAAATTAATAATTTTGCTTTTTTATCCTTTGTCGTTCTGCAGATTTCAAACTCAATAAACGTAGTTTTATGTTTATTATTTTCCAAATGTAGTCTACTGTTTAAAAAATTCGAAAAATTATAATAATGTTATGAAGCAAAAAACGTTCTGTTGGCTTTCGAAGGGTAACAACTGAAGAGATTCCTGGATAAACAGAGTGAACAGTAGGCCTAATGCTGTCAGTTGTTCCGTTACACGTCGTACTTGCACTTTGGATTTGAACGTACTTTGGACATAATGCCTACTACATTCAAAGTGTAGCCTATTTCACTTCATATTCGGTAACTTGAATTTTCATTTAGTTATTAGTCATAATACGTCTCCTTCAGTTTGTTGACTGAAATAAATCTATAATAAGAATGTTATTACGCGTAGACAATAATAATACATCGTCTAATTCGTTTTTGATATTTTATATCATTAATTGTTTACTTCATTTCAGTTACTTTTTAATACTAATTAACTGTATTAAATGTAGATTTCCGGTCCTTCATATAAAATGGGGTTCTAAAAGCTGTCTGTATTTCTTCCTACAAACTATAGTGTGCTTGATTAGGCTATACTTCATCGAATTGTTCCAAGTAGGCTACAGCTGCCGTCTTCCAAAGTTGTATGATAACACCTGTTTTTTGTACTTCAGTAATATAGGAACTATATTATAATATTATAATAGAGACTAGAGTTTACTGAGTTCGAGTACGCGAAGAATTAAGTTGAATACGATTCTTCCTGTTTCAATGCGTCGCACTGACGCAGCAAAATAAATTATTCCAAGGATTACAGATACTCTTTGAGAGCCTGTTAATTACTTATTCACAACACTTATTTGTAGGAACTGCATATCCGCAACGAATTCAGTTCCCTAGTGGCTATAGCGTATGTAAATACAAACTATCAGTCATATCATAGCTACTGGTTGGTTATCCCCGTGCGTGTGTCTACGCGTGCAATGATCTCATCTGTCTACGTACTGAATGTAGGTACGTCGATATAGTGTGAGTGTATGGAGTATTATATTGTGCTTAATGTAGGCCTACTGACGTATATTAAGGTGATTAAATAATTCAAATATATACAAATTTTAATTACAAATAAGTAGGGTCTACTGCAAATTGATATTTAACTCGATGAGTACCCAGTAAAATGTACTTAACCGAGGACATTTAAAGAACGTTGAATTAATAGTGCAACGATGGACGATTCCAAAACGAAATGTTTTATATTAGCAGAGAAACTTTTTCCTAACTAGAAATCCTAATTACAACAATCATCAACTGAATAAATACCGAAATCAGATTCCACTGGAACTCATTTTATAACTGTCCTGAAGATGACAATAAATTCGTCGAAACATTAACAAACATATTTTCATTTGTGTCTACTTAATTGACGGAAACTCGCCATATCAGTTGTTAATGAGACGAATAAGAACGCCGCAAGAATTATCACCTGAGTAAATTATATTTTTAAACTGCTTTGTCAATATGAGCGTTAAAAATAGGAGACTATTAGAATTCTGTCATGCGTATGACGATAACCACAATTCGCGAGCTACTCCGTGTGCACGTTAGAAAAAACATCAACATCTGTCTACGAGAAATGTCTTAGCTGCGGAGTCGAAAATCAAAATACTCTTTAAAAAACAAATGTGCACCTACACAAGTGCGTATTAAACTAGTATGGTTCCATGGTATACAACTGTGTGGTTATACTAAGCCACATAACATAAAATATTTAAAGATTCCGATCCAGAAGTTTGCTATCAGTAACCAACGCACCTTGGTAGGCCTACGTCTTCAAATAATGAAGCTATTGTGGCTTGTACGAGACCAAAGTTGGCTTTATTCTACGGAGTTAGTGCCTTATTTAGGCAATACATACGTTCTTGCAGATAACGCATACCTATAGACTTATTTACAGACTAAAGAGGTTAATTGTTGCGATTTTTATTTCACTGTTTTTAAACTGTGAAAAACGAACGTAATAAAACTGTTGGTTAAAATTAATTTGATTTATTTATTTAAAGTGGCCAAATGAACACAGGACTAGACAAGCAGGTAATTTTACAGAACTAAAATTTAAAATTAATGTATTCTTTATGACCAAGTTGTTGACAAAATTTCATTAATAAACGATTTACGTTAAGGCGATTTATAGCTTATATCTGTTGTTATTATCTTCTTGTTAACACCGAATTTAATTTTGGATGACGTTAACAATTAGTTTTGTCCCTACTTGGTAAGGACGTTTTTCGTCTGAATCAGAAATCAAAATTGTGTCATCATATTCGAGCCCATTTAGCATAAATATACAAGACAAGTGCTCAGATTACAATACGTCTCACATACATAATATATGTATGACAGCATTTGATTAAACCCACTTAATGTAATTTGTTATTTTAATATATTTAAATACGGTATATTTAATTTAATTAAAAATGATAATTTAATTTATACTTCAAATTATTTTTTTTTTTAAATAATAAGCTTACTGAAAATGAATTCTTTATTATTTAAATTCTATTTTAACACGTTTTGAATTACCCAAGATATGAAGTGCAATAAGTGATAAATGAATCACTCGAAGATTAAATTTTATTACTTAATATAAATAAAAGGTTTCACCACAAATACATCATTAGATTGTCAGTTTCAAGTAGGCCTATATTTAGAGTTACGTCTTAGAATTTATGAGAGACTAAGATTTTTTAATATACGGCCTATCGTATTATCACGTCCAGGGAGCGAAGCTGATGTTCATAGCGACGTTTTGAACTCTAATACGTCAGTCGTTTCTGTCGACAGTTCCTCTCTATCCTTACAGGCCACACCTCGTCTCTGCCCATATAGGTCACACTTCGTCAATCAAGAAGGCACAAACTGCAGATGTGCTTCAGATGCGGGAAAGTTCCTTACTTGCCTTTTCGTTTGATCTTCTCACCTGTTAAAAGCTGTTGTGTTCTAAACTCTACCTGGACTAACAAGAAATTTGGTCAAGTAATTCAGCTTCGTGGGTGCATCGTATTATACACGCTTGGGTGTAGTATTCCTTCACACGAGGAAATTGTCATAACTCTAATACTGGACAATACGCAATGACTACTACCTGCCCAATATAAGGCTGGATGCCTAGTTGACTAGTCTTGCACTTCAAACTAAATAGGCCTACGATTTTGTTTTTCTTCAGTTTACGTTCTTCAGGTTTATTTTAAATACTAAACGTTATGAACCATATAAAGTTCAGTAACAAGTTTTTGATATAGTAATTACTTAAAGAACATTGACTATATTTTAATTCTGTTTGATTTTTAGTTATATATTCTATTAACAACTGTCAGGATAGTAGATCAATTTACCGGATCCTCTCAACTTGCAATTAAAACTCGCTAGTTTCGGAACAATATTATCCGAAGATGACAGCTAATCATTAGCCTTTATCTTTTATCTGATAACATTACCAGACAAGCAATCACTTTAAAATTAATTTTATAGACGGCTAATTGGTCGTTCAATATTAATAATAGTCTGCGCTCCCGTATAGACTCACTGTAATCAGTGTTCTTGTATTGTAGACAAGATCTTTTCACTAACTTGAGGTGAAATATTTATTTTGTCTATCAGAACTATTTGGCCCGTAGTTAGCTGCAGACATTTTTTTGCCTATAGCTAGAAAAAATTCAAAGAGACAGACCAAATTATAAATCTAATATGAAATTAAAATCATAACATAGTTGAAAATAACGTTTAAAAGAATTATCTATTTATACACAAATCACCGTGGAAGAACTCTTTTTCTAGCAGATGGCTTCTACTTTTACAGTATTCGAAGACTAACTAGCTTAAAAATACTAGAAGATTACAAAACCGTTTATAAATCAAGTACTATATAAATAAACGTTAAAGTTTAATTCGTGTTATTTTTCCTTAATAAGGAAAGACCTTGTTGTTAGGTAATAGCTGTATAGAAACGTTTAGTTCTATAACGGAACAACGAATAACTTTGGTGGCAGATCACATCAACGATAAATTATAACGAATTAAATTAAAATGTCAGGCATTATTTTCTTCGGGACTACTAAAGATTTTTCGTTTTGGTTGCGATCAGATGAACTCCTTTAGAGACCATTAAGGGGGTTAAACGTCGTTCTTAAGTTAAGGGGGTTTGTTGTTCTTAAGGGAGTTTGTTTCAAGTTAAAAATGACTTTGCCGAATAGTTGTGTGATAGCCTATATAATTTCTGACTGAAATGATACAATGGTAAAAACAGTAAGACACTCCTTACAGTATTTATTGTTGACGTAAGGGCCCAAAGACGTAGCGCAAGTATTATAAATTTAGGAAACAAATCGAAATTAAGTAGGAAACGTAACATTTACATGTTAGTAGACAACTCGTACCTTAAGTTTTACTTCCGAAGAAACACAGGACTCGCTCGCTGTACTGGATAATTGTATGAGAAAATTTGACTATACATGCACACACGGTATTAGAATTGTTTTCATATCAAATTGTGTTTTTGTTTAAAAAAAAATATATATATATATATATATATATATTTCTCTTAATATTACGCAAGAGTAAACGTTTGACTGAAGACCCCGTTTAAAAGTCATATATCGGTATCACACTGATTCTAAAAGTTCGTACGTGAAATATAAACTTAATAGATGTTAACAATATTACGAACGTTATTCGAAATATAAGTCGTAACCTATATTAACACAGCCATAAGATGGTTAGTCTTCCTGTAGGTCTCTGCACAGTACCGGAGACATCGGCAGTCCCCCCCTTCATTATCGTGTCTTACTTTGTGGAAACGACGTAGCGCATCTTTTTACCGGTAATAAGCAAAAAAACGTGAGCCGGGTCGGTTCACCTGCTAATGTTGTGTTGAAGACGGCGTAAATATTTTCCAAAGCAAAGCACAAGAAGAGTCAACATTTCGAGGTGTGAGAAGAGGACCACCCAGGTGTATCCTGTCATAAGCCTTGTTAGCGAGCAATGTTGTCAGAGCGTGCCTGCCGACTTGACAACACGGCCTATTCGCGCTCACTTATCAATAAACTGTCAATGTTTCTCTGACTTCCTTCTGTCCGGCTTACGACTTATCAATAAGATTATATTAATTAATTTAAGTACCACTTTACAGTGCTGATTCATACATGTACACACGCCAGCCCGCGTAATCCCATTCATTTACAGGTAATTTGTTCTACGAAACCGTGTCCAGTTTTAAGAAGATTTACAAGTTAAACGTGATGATTGAATAAAGTTCTGTTTGTACACTACACTTATAAACTTATTACATTGTGTGTCTTATTTTTTTACATTCTCTTGTTTGTTATTTACTAATACGTGGTAGATTATACACCACCGGTAAACAGTTATTCTATTATAAATGTACACTACTACATTAGTAGGGGTATGTACGCCTACTATATGTTTACGAGGATATATATTTTTGTTTTTCTTAAAGAAGTATTTAGAATCACATTACAATCTTCAAATCTTTTCTAATTTGTTTCTATAAAATTGAACAAATATAAAAACTGAAGTTGGTAATTCCTTATTTTTATTTAACGTTATGAAGTTATACTGCCGCTGTAAATATTTACAATATTAATGACTTAGAAACCTCTGATGATACTGATATTTTTCAGTGAAACGTGCGTCAGGTGTTAAAAAGAATATACAATATTATCTACTTGCAGAAGAAACAAATTGAAAACATCACAAAATATTAAATATGTACGTACGGAGTGTTTATAGGCCTATATGAGTACCGGTATGTGTTGTACTACTTAATTGTAGTAGGCCTACGTACTGAATGTTTCAGGATGTAACGAAAATACTGTCAGGACATCCTGAAAGTAAAGAAACCAGATTATATCCAAATAGGTATGGTAACGCTTGTTTTCAAGTTACAGCCTCTAAAAAATATGACCCAAATTGTTAACGTAAAAAACGTAACTTGGTTTGCCAATCTGGACCATGTAGGCCTACAGTAATTTATGATCAAATTTATGATTTTACTTTGAAACAACGGGAATTAAGAGCAGATAGTCGAAATCTGTAATTTAATCATTTATAAAAAAATCAAAGATTTCAATAAAGGATTATGGAAGCTATTTTGAGCAATTTCTGTAGTTCTAAATTTGTAAGATCAGTTAAAATTTATCCCGCTTTCTTTTATTTTGAATGATACTTTTGATTCTTTTTTTTGCTACATCTGTGTTGTCAAATCATTTAAGCAATAATTGTCAAATTATTTAATCTTTTAAATAAATAAAATTTGTTTTAAATACTTTTAATTTGTTCAAATATAAGTAAATTTTTGCAGTTATGCGCTTCTTTTGTTCAGTTTTTAAAATTAATTAGATGAAACATTTAAAATTATTTTTTCATGGTTTAATAGGGGGAGGGGAATCTACAGCTTCGAATGTTAAAATGAGCTTTTTTAGGTCCTTTTTTTAAAAGACCTTAAAGCAGTTCAGATTAAGCAATTAATATTAAAGCAATTAAGTGAGATTTTTTAAAGACATTATTAAATCCTAAGGTCTGGACTTCTTATCTAAAGTTCCTGCTGTTTCAAAATATTTCTTCTATTTTATAGAAGTTTAAAATATATATATATTGCAAAATATCAAATTTTATTTTATAATTAGTATTGTCATAAGTCTCCTGTTCAAAAAGTCGATTGCATTTTCCCCTACTATTCGTTGTGCATTTCCTATTCTACTACTAAGCCTTCCCAAGTCTGCCTCCATCTGATCCTCTAACCTAATTCTTGGTCTGCCTCTGGGCCTATTACTCTTGAGCCTCTGGTAAAACATTTGCTTCATCAGGTGTTTCCTCCATTCTTTCTCTGCGCCCAGTCAACCTGAGTGTACTTATTTTCAAACGTCTTACAATATCAGGATGTCCGTAGAGACGTTACAGTTCAGCATTATGGCACGTTCGACAAACCCCAGTAGTAACCATTCCTTTTTAGATAGGTCTTAATTCCCTTCTCTCAAAACCCTTTAATTGTTATTCACTATTCTCTCAAAAAATCTGTGTTAATGTCCATGCTTCTGAACTATATGTCAATATCGGCCTAAAAGTGTTTCAACCCATATATAGTCTACTGTTCATTCACTGTCTCCTGGAATTACATCTGATCTTAGACGCATTATCAATCCACACTTTTAATTACCAGATGTGATCTTCTAATTTCTGACGAGATGTTAGTGCTACTTACTTGAGATCCCAGGTATGTACATCCATTCTATGTTGTACTTACACAGGTTCATAGGTTAGTCTCTGGATTTCCTGATCAGGTTGCAACCTATTAGTAGTTTTCATACATTTGGAAAATACATGTGGAAAAAGTTGAATCTGAAGTAAATTTAAAATGTTAACATTAGGAGTAAATCAGTTGGAGGGCTGTGTAACTTGTAAACAAAGCGCTTCCAAACTCTTTATTTTAACTTGAAGAATATTTTGTGAAAATATTTCCGTTACTTCGAAAACACTCTGTAACCTATTTAACATAGCACATGTACCAATTAAGTAGTAACGTGTCTACTGTATGTAAATACATGTGCATCTAAATAAGCTGTATACACGATAGAACGTGCGTGTGCTCTGTGTACATGTAAATATTTCAATCCAAATGCATGTACGGGTGCTTTATTATGTATATAAATTACTAAACATAACAATGAAGTTGTATTAACTTAGCAAACATCACAATGAAGTTGTATCACACGATTTTTATGTACTCGATCGATACGGCTATTTGTAAGATTACGAAATGCACAAAGCGAGAATCACACACACACACACACACACACACACACACACACTTGAATGCTTAGACAGAGAGACGTATAGACATAGTATACGTGATTGCATTGTGTTTTCTCTTAAGTCCAGTTTACGTATAAACGTATTTAAATGTTAAATGACGCAGATCTCCGTCTTGTATAATGAATCGTCCGACAAACAATGATGGGTTCTTTAAAAGTAGACCAATGTTTTGGAATCTATGCATCACTAATAGCTTTATAACACCGAAGCAACGTTTCGTCTGTCAAAATCTGCAACCGCTTCAGGCAAACTAAAATTATATTTCATGATACACTATAAGCTATATATACTCTGTCACAGACCGACGGTCAGACAGGTAGTAACATAAGTCTGCATCTGAGATATGTTCATCCGTTCGTTCAGTTTACACAAATATGTAGGCCTATTCATATTTGCACAATTATTCGTGTAAGTTATATATTTTTTATATTGTTAATAATACATACAACTTTTCGTAAAAGAATAAATTTTTTATTATTTTTTGAATATAACAGTTTCGATAGTACAATGATAGTGCGAAAAGTTTTTATTTATTATTAATGATATATATATATAAATTTATGTACATGTATATCTATATGTGTGTGTGTGTGTGTGTGTGTGTATATATATATATATATATATATATTGTATTTAAATAACGTAATGCATTTGCAAGACGTTACGATCTAATCGGAGCGTTTGTATTATACGGTGTAAATACATGAAGGCATAGCCTACCGAGTATAAGCCTACCGCTAAGTACTAAATAAAATATTTACCATCTACCGTACATACAAGTAAATATTTACATAAAACCAAGAAAGAACACTGCGAATTACTTGTACATATTTATACACGATTATGTAGTCTATATTCTGTGTGTGTGTGTTTCTGTACATATTATTTACGATGTTCTGAATTCCCTAACTCATAACAAACAAACAAATTCTGTCAAGGCACCATAACCTTGCTTAGACTTATAATGACGTTTTATATATGCATAGACATTTTAGCACTTGATATGCAGTTTTCACAAACGTGTACCGGGATGTCTCCTCTATTTCGTTGGAACCACATTGGCAACGTGCCTCTAGACCGTGAATTTGTTTGAGATAAACGCTAAATACAGTACAAATTAACTGCCTTTTGCTGAACCTATTCAAAGAAAGTTATTAACTATAGAACACGTTTACATGACCTTTCTAATAAAATGATTACGTTCGAATGTGAAATATAAATGTATAAATGTACTGATGATACGCCCACAACAACACCAAAACATCATAACCTGGAGATAACATTATAGTATATTCAAACACTACTGACGGTTTTGAGGCGTGAGCATCTTTATTTGCCTGAAGATGAAACATCGTTTAAAAACTTATTTGTACATTCTATCTTTGCATCTGTGGTCGATCATACATTGAATATTAACTGAACTTTAGTGAGGACACATTTCATATAAATACAACATCGACTAACGATTGCGATAAGGTGACTGTTAGTAACATGTTTTAAAAAATCAAGTGACCAGTAGCTACTATACAGTGATAACAAAGTTTTATAATGGGAAACTGTTGTTTCTGTAAATTTAGTCTGCGCTAGTAGTTACTTTTTGGAACTTCTGACTAAGTAACAAATGAAACACATATATAGGCGATAAGAAAACTTAAGCTGTGGCCAATAATTAACACACAAACTTATTTTTTATTCGTTAAAGATTTTTCATAATTTTTTAATTATTGATACGCATAATTGTTTTGTTATTAATACATACGATAATAACATTCATGTTAACTCACATTATTCTTGTTCTTCTAATTTATATAAACAATGATATTTTATGTTTTGACACAAGAATATATTTTATTGTTTTTACTTCCATGTTCCTTAAGGAAATTTGTAAGATGGCAATGGCATGGCGATGGCAAATTGGTGATGGCAAAAAAAATCGTGTTCGAGATTATTGCAGATTCTGATTGTACTACACTCAAAACATGAAAAAAAGTCGTTTTTCGAAAAGTGTCTCTGTGTGTGTCTGTGTGTCTGTCTGTCTATCTGTGTGTCTGTAGATTTTTTTCTATGGCAAACGATAACTGCCGCAAATTCAAACAGAATCAAATAATTTTTTGCGTACAGCCCTGATTTGTAGAGTACTCACGACCTATTGTTTTTGGTGAAAATCGGTTGAGTGAATGGGGTAGTTTACCTGCAACGGTTTTTTTTTATCAAGGGTAATTTTTTTTTATGCCAAACGATAACAGCCGCAAATTCAAACAGAATCAAATAATGTTTCGCATACAGCCTGAATTGTAGAGTTCTCAAGACCTATTGTTTTTGGTGAAGATCGGTTAAGGGAAAGGGGTAGTTTACCTACAACGTTTTATGTTTTAACAAGGGTATTTTCTATGGCAAACGATAACAGCCGCAAATTCAAACAGAATCAAAAGATTATTTGCATACAGCCCTAAATTGTAGAGTTCTTAAGACCTATTGTTTTTGGTGAAGATCGGTTAAGGGAAAGGGGTAGTTTACTTACAACGTTTTATGTTTTAACAAGGGTATTTTCTATGGCAAACGATAACAGCCGCAAATTCAAACAGAATCAAATACTTTTTTGCATACAGCCCTGATTTGTAGAGTACTCAAGACCTATTGTTTTTGGTGAAGGGGTAGTTTACCTGCAACGTTTTTTTATCAAGGGTAATTTTCTATGGCAAACGATAACAGCCGCAAATTCAAACAGAATCAAATAATTTTTTGCATACGTCCCTGAATTGTAGAGATCTCAAGGACTTTTGATTTTGGTGAAGATCGGTTAAGGGGAAGGGGTAGTTTAACTGCAACCTTTTACGTTTTAACAACAGTAAAGTGCTTGAAAATTCATTTAAACTTTTTCAAACAATGGTAATTGTTAAAAATAAAATAATTTTGTTGCCAGGCAATAAAATTATAATTTTTTCATTTTAGTGTAAATCATGTATGAGAGAAAATATATAGTTCGTGGCAGGTAAGCATATCTCAATTATGTAAGGTTTACGTTTCCATTTTATTTGTATGGCGAACAATAACTCCTGTAAATTCAAACAGAATCAAATAATGTATTGCATATGTGCCTGAGTTTTAGAGTACTCAAGATCTATTGATTTTTGTAAAGATCGGTTAAGGGGAATGGGTAGTTTACCTTCAACGTTTTATGTTTTAATAAGAGTAAAGTACTTAATTTTGATAAATAAAGTATCCTGAAAAGAAGATCACAATAATCCACTGTAGAAAGGTAGATGAAATATCTATAAATTAAAAGGGTAGTTGAAGGGGGAAGGGGTAATATTCTATAAATGAAAATGATAGTTGAAGGGGGAGGCGATAATTTTTTATATGTGTACTACGTTATCGGCAACAGAGAAGTAGTTTGTTGTTAAAATTCCTTCCCGGGCTGTTTGGCCGTGGCCCAATGTTTTCTGCAAAACCAGACGGTTCGGCAGTCCCATCGACTACCATCAGTGAAAATCGAGTGCACTAACGTGAGTAACGTGAACCACAGTACTTTGGTTAAGGCTGAAGAAAGAAGTAGTTTCAATAGAAATATTTCATTTCGAAAATGATTTTAAATATAAATCTTAGAACATGGAAGTCATGTATAGTGCTCCATGCCGATATTTTACTTCCATGTTCCTTAAGGAAATGGAAGTATGGTGATGGCAAAAAAAATCGTGTTCGAGATTATTGCAGATTCTGATTGTACTACACTCAAAACATGAAAAAAAAACGTTTTTCGAAAAGTGTCTTTGTGTGTGTCTGTGTGTCTATCTGTCTGTGTGTCTGTAGATTTGTTTTCTATGGCAAACGATAACTGCCGCAAATTCAAACAGAATCAAATAATTTTTTGCGTGCAGCCCTGATTTGTAGAGTACTCACGATCTATTGTTTTTGGTGAAGATCGGTTGAGGGAAAGGGGTAGTTTACCTGCAACGTTTTTTTTATCAATCGTACTTTTTTTTTGCAAACGATAACAGTCGCAAGTTCAAACAGAATCAACTAATGTTTCGCATACAGCCCTGAATTGTAGAGGTCTCAAGACCTATTGTTTTGGTGAAGATCGGTTAAGGGTAAGGGGTAGTTTACCTGCAACGTTTTATGTTTTAACAAGGGTATTTTCTATGGCAAACGATAACAGCCGCAAATTCAAACAGAATCAAAAGATTATTTGCATACAACCCTAAATTGTAGAGTTCTCAAGACCTACTGTTTTTGGTGAAGATCGGTTAAGGAAAAGGGGTAGTTTACCTGCAACGTTTTTTTATCAAGGGTATTTTCTATGGCAAACGATAGCAAATTCAAACAGAATCAAATAATTTTTTGCATACGTCCCTGAATTGTAGAGATCTCAAGGAATTTTGATTTTGGTGAAGATCGGTTAAGGGGAAGGGGTAGTTTAACTGCAACCTTTTACGTTTTAACAACAGTAAAGTTCTTGAAAATTCATTTAAACTTTTTCAAACAATGGTAATTGTTAAAAATAAAATAATTTTGTTGCTAGGCAATAAAATTATAATTTTTTCATTTTAGTGTAATCATGTATGAGTGAAAATATATCGTTCGTGGCAGGCAAGCATATCTCAATTATGTAATGTTTACGTTTCCATTTTATTATTATGATTACTGCAATAAAAAGGCAGGGAAGACACACACACACAAAATTCGTGTTATTTCTGGCCTCACTCATGTTTATTTTCTTACATTTGCACGTTTTTTTAATTGAAAGTGCCGAAACCCACACCAACATAACGCGTGCAAGCCGAAAAAGTGTCCAGAAAAAGATTTGCTTCTTGTGGATCGCTGGGCAGTGTAACTGGACGTGTTTACAGAGGAACGATTCATAGACAGACTTTTCGTCTTTAGAGAATGAACCCTCTGCAAGATGCTGAGGGTCCATGAGTGACTTCGGAGCGCTCCTTCTTTTCCGCGTGTTTGTTCTGTGAAACGTAGACTGTAGATTCGCAGCTTTACTCTAAGCAACGCTCAATAGGAAATGTTGAAAATTTTTGTCCACGGTGTACCCTCATACACACTAAACCTGCTCTGATGTTTTAATTACGGACATCATAATATTAAAACTTTGGAAACTTGAGCACTACTTAATGGAGACCAAACATTAACTTATACAAGCCATTAATTTTATGCATATTTTTTATATATGTGTGTACAACGTTATCGGCAACAAAGAAGTAGTTTTTGTTAAAATTTCTTCCCGGGATGTTTGGCCGTAGTCCAATGTTTTCTACAAAACCAGACGTTTCGCCAATGCCATCGACTTCCATCATCAGTGAAAATCGAGTGCGATAACGTGAGGTGGTATACGTTAGTGACCACAGTAGGTACTGTGGTTAAGGCTGAAGCAGTAAGTAGAATGAAGTAGTATCTATGGAAATATTTCATTTCGAATATGATTTTAAATATAAATCTTAGACCATGGAAGTCATGTATGGTTCTCCATACCGATATTTACTGACATCAGTGTTTTGAAAGTGATATAATGTACTGTCATCATCATCATATAATTCTGCTCATAACAGTACATTATAAAATTGTAGAAACATTGAGGCAAATAAAAATCGATAAAAAATATTCTTGTGTCCAAATATAAAATATCATTATTTATATAAATATGTTAATACATTATTATTATTTCTTGTTATTATTATAATTTTTCATTATTTTATAATTATGATTTATTAGTTTCAGTGACCATAATATTAAGAATGGCGTTTGCAAGAAGAGCCTGTAAGAATTAAAAATGTTTTCAAACTTTGCTTATTATTTGTTTTGTATTTTAAGAAACCAATGCTCAGTTCAAATGACAATTATACTTCCAGTCATTGTTCGTGTTATTTACGTAATGTGGTGTGTGTGTGTGTGTGTGTGTGTGTGTTCGCTCTTATTTGTCATGCGTTAAAAACAAAATTGTATATACTGGGTACTATAACACGCAGAATTTAAGTTCTTAGTGTACAGTTTAAGTTTACTACTTTTAAGATTCCTGAAAGCCATTTAACGGTAACGTTATCCTGGTCCCTTATTTATTCTGGTGTGTGAAAATAATCATTTTACATATTAAATTGGATCTATAGAATTATTTTTCCCTCAACGTGACTTCATTTACAGGCAACCTTATATAATCGTAACATGTTGCTGAGGGATAGAATTTAAACCTTTTTGTTTCAGATTTGGGGCAAAGGGCACAAGAGCTGACGGGTTCTTACAAAAATTTGTTGATAAAATATGTTTGTAGTTATCATTAAAGTCTGATTGTACCTAAATCAATAAGTTAGAATAGTTAATCGAACAAAATAGTAAAACGTTCAACTTCTCTCCAGGATTTGTTTGTTTTATAATATTTACATACGTACAACAGTATTATAAGACGGCTATAAACGTGTTTTAATAATACTTTTTAATACTTTTTGATAACTCCTGCTATGCGTTATCATTATGGATCTCTGTTAGTAATTTAATTTTAATATTAGTTGTAATTCCATTTTAATGTAAAGGTAATTTTAAAAGAATTATCACAATAAATTAAATTACCCATCATTACTCATAATATTGTTGCTGCAATATTAATAGTTTACCAGGTACAACATAGTTCAGATTATACCAGCGCTTTACTGTTTTGCATTTAGCATCACAGTGTATTTACACACTTCTCTCTAATGTTACATCACAGTCTTTGTGTAATACGTTCGTCGTTACTACCTTTCGTACTTCACATAGGCTACTACTGGTACGACTATTAGTAATGACAGCATTTGCACCGACAACTGATGACGAAACACGTTTTCATATTATCTGCCTTTCATGAGTCTTCTTCGTCATCATCATCATCTTTTTATTTTCATCTAAAGGTCAGTACTGGTCGTTGCAATTCGTTTGAGTGCACCGTGTCTTCCAGCCCTTCATCACACCGTCCAAATATTTCAGCACACATCATCCAAATATTTCCTCCACGGGCGATCTCTCTCTATCATCCACAACAGTTGTCCTTCACAATGTACAGTAATACGTTTGAACACATAATTTTATGTCTTTGAAAATATCAACTGTATCTTCTATTAACGTTATAATTTTTGTTTTCTCCGCTATACTGATGAAATGGTCGTTCTATGCTTGGTACTTCAACTCTTGTTTTTCTATCTACCTTATTCTTATCATCCTTTTTATACGCACGTCTCTACTACCTCCAGCCGGGCCTTCTCCATTTTCTCCCAAGTTCCAGGTTTTGCTTTCTTAAAGCAAGATACTTCAGTCTAAAGGTTTCACAAAAGCCTTCCTACCTTATAAATCCGTATAATTATTTGTGAACAGATTCCTTTAATTTTGAAAAGCTTGCTTAGCAAGGTCTACCTTCTTTATATTTCACACATACTGTCCACTGGCCATGTCTTTGCACTACTTCTTCTGAGTAATACTGTTCAAGAAGCAATTCTGCTACTCGTTCAATTTATTGATTATCCAACTCCACTCTATTATTCTTCAGGGCAGTCACCCACAGTCATCAGTTTACTCTTCTAGGCATTTATCATTAGTTTCCATTTAGATTGTCATTTCTGGTATCTACAAGCTTTTACAAATGAGTCAATAATAGAGCTAGTACAGTATATTTGTTTTATATTCCGATGTTTCCTTCTGTGGGACCACTTCTAGCAGGTTTCGACTGTAGTTTCTAAAATCAGTAACATTTCTCTGTCCAATTTTTTCGATACCATCATAGATAGCCTACCTTGACAATATTCTGACATTAAAGTGACCAATAAAAGTTCTTCGGCCTCTGTAACATATCGTTTAATTGAAACTCCTTTCAAACAAAATATTACTCATTATTCAGTAGGCCTACATACTCGCACTAGATAACTGAACATAGTGACCTTCCTAATACAGTTTAATACCCGGTAATTGACAAAATCTTGTTAAAATGTAAAACTGCTGATAGAAAGTGTAGATGAAATGCGATAACAAAGTAGCCTAATGTAACTATTATTGCCAGCAAATTTTTAGAACTTAGTAAAAAATCTATAACTGATAACAGTAAAATGGCATAGAAAATTTGAAATTTAAAAGTATACTTTAAAAGTATAACACAAACATTTACTTTTGTCTTCACGTGACTATGAAAAAATGACTCTTAATGCCTGTTTGGAAATGTTCAATTGATATTTTTATGTTTTCTTAGCTTTTATCTCTTGGGCATCAGAGAATCATAGAATTCTCCGTTCACGCTTATATTTCATATTCTACCTTTCAAGGTATCAAATATTTCGTTCTCCAAACATCCTGTTCCGGAAAAACAAGCGACTGCCTTACAATAAGATCAGGTAACTTCTGTACTACCTTTACTTCTGGTAACACAAATGCAATAAACGGTTTGTTTCAATATTTCCTAATGGACCACACCGGAAGTTGCTGAATACTTTTGTTGATGATAACTTTACCCGTGTGTTACAGAAGAAACTGACAAATGCAGAAAGTAAACGTTTCCAACAAATACTAACTTATTAGAGTAATGTATTAATATTATTAATTTACTGTAACAATTTTTACACAAAAATCTTATTTATAAAATGTTGGTCCCAAACATGTCACCGTTTTTTAAGAATTTTTATCTTTTACTAAATTAATTCTACTTACATAAGTTTTTTTTTTAGTTTCTTTCGCGTAAACCGTTTGAAATCATTAGACCTAATTCATACAAAACACCATTAGACAAAAATAGGTAAGATACTAGATTCAAAGAGACGTTAAGATATAGGCCTATTTACTTTTTAAAATGTTTGTAAGCGTTACATTGAAAAATCATGTATCATAATTTTTAAACGATCTAAAATACTATAATCCAGGTAAGTACGCCTTATCAGTGACAGCAGTCACCACTTATTGGCAAACAGAAAATATATAAGTTACAAAAGATTTATTTTCAACAGATGTGTGCAATTTTATAAAAATATATCAGCGTACAATTATCGATACGATAGTGTTACAGTGTCGTAAAAAGGGATAATCATATTTAGAGTATGACTAATGAACGGCAGATAAGCAAGGAGATAGGAGATAAGAGAGTGCACTATTGAACTAATAACGGCACAGTGGTGATTCACGGAGAAAGCACCATGTGAAAACAACAATGTACCCCAAAAGTGAACTTTGGCCGTCCCAACTACCACTGACTCACGTCTACCCTTGCACATCAAAACAACACTGTACGTACTTCGCACAAAGAGATTCCGAATACCGCAAACACCACAGCGAGCCCTAGGTCTGTTTGTTCCAAAACTCGACAGATTACGTAGGAAAACAAAATTAGGTAAAACATAATAAAGCTAAAATATAGTCCTTTAAATTTAGGCTATACGCACAAACAAATACACATAAGCAATTTTGTTTAACACACACACATACACTCTAATAAGAAAATATTTTGTATAAAATAATAAAAATATATAGCCTAAATATATGAAATACTCGTACATTACGTATGTAATGTATATTAAACATGCCAAATAAATATGTGCTGAATTCACGATATTACAGTATTAGATACGACATACTTTAATGTAAACAAAAAGCTCAAGTACGCGGACGTACTGCTATCATCCAAAAACTCCTTTTCGGATCTTTAATTGTGTTCGAATGTTAATGACATAAAATTTGACTCAAAAGGTGACGTTGTTACAGAACTCAGAAGTCTTCGTGACTCTACAGCTTTGCTAGAAACTCTCAAGCATGTAGGCTTGTTTTATTTAATTTATACAAATTCAACACTTTGGTAAAATGTAATCTTAAAATGTACAAATTTCTATAATATGACCGATTTTGACGTTACAAAGACTAAAAGAGATGATAAAACGTATGAAATCCTTATAGCGTATTACTGAATTTGCCGTGAAATAATTTTCTCAAATGTTTAGTAACCAATTTTTTTTAACTTCTTACTGCCTACTGGCCGTTCAACGCCTCTTACTGTCCCTGGGACCAACGACAACCAGCAACAGAGGCGTAAACCTCTCACGTTGGAAACTATGTAGGCCTAGTCCCTGGAGAATAAATTCTTCCTGTATAAGACCATTTAGAAATCAATCTGGACATAAGGCATTCAGTTGTGAGGGACAGCAAGTAACTCATATATAGTGATCCTGCAGCGTTTCCAGAACATGTTACTCAGGACAGTGGTGGTCAGTTATGCAGATGAAACCGATGAGGCAGGACACACCAGACGATTTAAACACCTCAGACAAACGGCCATCCCAAGCAGACTTCTTTTGAGTTTGTTTTAGATTAGAGTAAGGGAGGCGTGCTCGGTGGAGCACCTCCCACTTGACATGTATTGTCTTTGCTTTGATTAATCAGTTTTGCTTAAATGCTACTAAGTGTTATTGTAACAGACTGAAAATAGAGCTAAAAAAGTACTGTAATTCTCCAGTTTTTAACTTCGTACAGCGTCTAGGCGCCAACGTATTGGCATATACCCATACAATAATATATATATATATATATATATATTCCTAGTGTACCACAAGGACAATTTAATCATGCACGTATCCTGAAATGAAAATTGCTTGTAAATACGTGACCGTGTCAATTCACTGTATTCCAGACTGTACTCACTTTATAAGAACAACCTGACTTCTTATTCTCTTACCCTATATGAACACGAATACAGTTTTTGAAGTCTTTCCACGCGGTTAGTGTGTGGTGTTTTAAAAATTTCTACACTTAAAACCGCAAAAGAATCAGTGTAAATAAATGAATGTATCTGTTCAGGTGAAGAATACTAGACAGTCAGTATTATTCACAGGTCCTGCAGTGTTGACAAAAGTCGGCTACGAAATTTTCTAATGGAAACTTGTCGTTTCCAGAGGTTGTCATTTTTGAAAAAAAAAACAAAAAATAAAATAAAAGTTTAATTAAGGAAGAAATTTAAGAATGCAGAAATTTAAGAATTTGTGAATGTTGAACATTTGAAAAATTCCACATAATTTTACAGGATCAAGTTGTTTTACTTACAAAAATTAACGTATTACGTATTTTAAAAATAGCCTCTAGTTTTGTTGTTATCTAGATATAATATACAAAAAAAGATGAAATTACAATAGGAATATTTTGTTATAATGTGAATTCACATACAGTGTCAGTGGCGGCGATTATGGGGGGCGAGGGGGCGGTCGCCCCCCTCCACTTTGAGGGGAAAAATTTAAATTTTTATTCCATTTTAGCCGCCTGAAACTAGGAATTATAAAAAACAATTTATACAAACCCTGTTGTCTTATCACCTAATTATCTTTCCTTTAATTTCTTTAATTATTAAAAAATTTACTTAGCGGAAATACCCCCCCCCTATACAACCCAGACCACCGGTACTATTTGTTGTCTATAAATTTTTTTGCCCCCCACTTCCAATTCCCAATCGCCGCCACTGTACAGTGTATACCTAATAAAGGAGATGTTCTGCATTACATTGTACTAATGTAGGAATATTTTGGAGACTCAATAAGGATTTGTATTTCAAAGTTGACCTAACAACGTATAACAATGTATAACAACGTCACAGAAACACGTTGTAATAAAATGAAGATTACAACAATGTTGATAGAAGCGTAGTTATACCAGAAAATAGGAAAAAATTACGTATAGGCCTAATTTTCAGGTCGTATTTTTATAAATTACGGGGGAAAGAATCGCGTCCCAAAAACGTCAAGTTGACCGCTGTAATGATCAGTAACCAATACACGATAACAGGCCCGTTTAATTTAATATTCATTGTTTCGATCGGAGCAGAGGGAGCGAAGCAGTGCTGTGGGGGTGTAAAGAAATACACATGCCACGTGCTAAGCGATTATTAATTTCTGCTCTGCAATCCGCAGCGTGTAATCGCCTCAGCTGCGGTCTAATATCCGTGCACACTTACCCTTCCTTCTTTATATTCATTCGGTTAGGGTTTCCTTTAACATGTTTCCCATTGAGATAATGACGAGCCACACACGCGACCCGTTTTATTACTTTGGCGCTCTCTGTAACCCATGGTTTTAACATTGTCGCCGTATTTATTTTTATTTATCTATTAAAGAAGTAAATTTTTATATTTAACACAATAAAACAGTACAATTTGTACAGAGTTTCTTAGAACACAAATATTGATGCCACAGGGTCATGTCATTTAAGTTACTTTTATAATATTTTTTTTTTTTGCTTGCTCCAGGGATGGTAATTGAATGGTGTACATCTGATTTTGTATTCAAATTTATAAACAATATAAAAACAAGAGCGATGCCGAGTGTCCATAAGAGTATCATGTCCAGAATAGCAAATTTTCGTATTGTTAAAACATTTTTAAATACGCACAAAAATTAAAATTAAACTAAATAACAGGTGTAATGCTAAATGTTTGTAGTCTACGTACGGACCAACTGAGGGATTGGATAATTAGCCTACTTATAGTACAAAACGCAAAAATCTAATCATCAAGATTCACGAGTGCAGACATCCCTTAATAGGCTATTATGAAGTCCACACTGTCATCGAAACTTAAAATATACAAAAAATATTGACACTTAAAGTAGAGACTGTTTGTTGTCAGGAACACGGACATTATAAAACCTTGATATGAGTCGGATACGTACGTTACAGTGTGGACTTCATTTACCGAGATACACAGAATACTCGTATTACAGTCCTCACGCCGGCCCTCAAAATACACAGAATAAATTATAGGCCTACTCAGTGTAAATGATTATCTTCTCATCTTCTCACGAAAAAATTGTATTACTTAAAGTATAATCAGTCATCGTGTTTGCTCTACTGTGAACTGTCCTCAGTGGGTATATTGGGAATCAAAACACATCTTTTCCACCGTGATAGTGCCATATTTTTGATCATTGAAACCAGGCAGCCCTACATGTAGGCCTGTGTTTATTGTCAAAGTATAACGCTTACATATAGACCTATTCCATATATAGTACACGTCTATTGTGAAAATATATGTTTTTATTGTTCTCTCATAGCCAGAATGTCCAGTAATTGATATATATTGAAAATTCTATAACGTCAAATAAGCTACGTAATATCATAAATTTGTTGCCTTCCATCACGGTTCCTAAATAAAGCGTATAAAAGTATTAAAGTAAATATTATACATACCCACGTGAGTGCGTAATATCGGTAGTAATATGTAAGAAAAACCATTTTAATAAAATATATATATGTAGGGCAATGGGATTACTTAAATTCACAGATTCTTAAAATTGAGATTTATAACTTCTTAAAAGTAATATTTCTTCTTTTATATAATACATAAATTACTCGTGTAATCGTATTTAATTGAAATGAGTAGGCCTACTCAAAAATTGGGCAGTGTTTGTCAGATATTCTTCTGCATTTTTTCGATACATTTCTACACCGATCTTCTTTCTGCCTTATACACATAAATCACAACGCACATTATTTTTATTGGCATTATTAGTGCGTACGTTGATTTTTGATTCTTAATCAGATCTGTTCTTTTTATCGCTTTCATGGTTCCAGCATCCATTTTTTAAGTCTTAGGTACTAAATATTGCTTAAGACGTAAAAGAGAAACGATTAGTGGTATTCCGTATCTCTGCTCCTGCTGTGGTCAGCCTTACTTAGCCGTTACGTTCTCTCCAGATGGTACGAGACATTTACAATTAGTTGACTTGTCCTGCCTGTGTAGCGTGTTTCTTCAAAACCTCCGTGCGCGATGGGCTTTATCTTGTTTCCATATTTAAAAGATCAATGAATACACTTCTTCTCTCGACTCTTCTCTTCAGTGGCGTATTTACGGGGGGGGGGGGGCGAACGGGACTAGACCACCCCAGTGGGCGAAAAAGTTGACAAGAAATTTTGTTAATCTCTTAATTTTGGGTTTTTTTTAATTATGTTTTCAGCTGTGCACGCTAATATAGTAGTATATTATTTTTAAGTATACAAACAGATTTTTCAGCATTTGCGTATACGTTTGAAATATGAAATATAGGAAAATCAATTTAGTAACCCCGGAAGAAGTTGTTAATTAGCCTAAATGGCCAAAAAATCACAATGCGAATTAAACACTAAAACATTTTTAAACAATGTATACTTTTTGTCTATAAAACTTTCTTGGTTTACCTTTTTTTCATCGAAACTGTAGTTATCATTTTTAAATGTAAAAACGTCAATAAGTATCTTGTAAACAATGTTTCAACAGCATGTATTTTTATTGTGTTACTAACGTTCGATTTCAGGATGTTATCACAAGTTTTTCACCCATTTTGAACATTATAATATTGATTTTTCTTAACATGTTTTTCTTTTATATGAAGCCGACGTGACCCGACTCCCCTCCCAAAAGGCCACATTCTAAAAACGTCACTGGTTCTCTTCGTAAGATGACTTCCCTATTTATTTCGTTCTGAACTAATTCATCTTAAATAATATTTCAATTCAGATTTCAGCTTTCATTTCGCCGTCATAACATAAGATTACGTCCATCGAGAGAGAATATTTATATCGAGAGGCGTGTTACAATTTTATTTACTTTATATCTATTTACTAATCAACATTCTCGTGTTTCGCGATATCTGTACTGCAGTGCGTCTTTAATTCGCAGGTAGTTTCTAACGTTTCGACACTTCTGCCAACGAGAATATTGTCTCATTATTCACTGTACAGCGGTAATCCCTTCCTAATCACTACTGCCATGTTTGATTGTATAAGTTAATGTTAGAAACATTTTTTCACTTCTTTTGTCAATTCTTTTTCAACCATTCCTGCTCATTCTTACTCTATAAACTTTGCCTCATCAGCATAAATAGCTACGAGTGGCTATAGGCGGTTTCGTGCGAAGTTTTAATTACTTTAAAGCAATATTAATTTTAATTAATATTAAAACAGTGATTTAAGTGAAACAATTAAATTCGATTTTACTTAAATATCTTTAAGCATCTTACGAATGATTACATCTGTTTTTCTGTTCAGGGGCTGTGAAGTGTTTAAAATTTCTGCTTATTTTCATTGTCATTGGAGCCGTCAGAAGAAGAAACAGCGGTACAAAAGCAAAGGCGACCTCACACAACTTAAGTACCTACTTTTGACTTGGACAATAGTGTAAACACTAAAGCCTTATTTTGCTGAGGGCACGGTCTATAGTTTATTTAGGGCCGGCTTTCGTAATGCAAAAGTGTCCAGTAAACAGAGCGGCAAAATTAAATTCTAAGTACATAGTCTAGTACTAGTCGCATGTCGGTGTCATACTCAAAACCAAAGCGGGTTTTTTATCATCGTCTCCGGAGACAAGAGTATCTGAAGTAGTATAATATTTTGCATTACGTCTGCGAAGAAATTCTGTTATTCTATTATCTTCTAGTATATGAAAAAAGACGTAGTCGGTGTTTTTCTTTGTTAACGAAGTTAATCAACGCGCTAACGTGTTTAGATAAAAGTTAGGCTACCAAAATATGTCTTCTAATAGAAGTTTGATTATTTCGCCTGTGCGTGAATAGCCATACTGAAAACGGCGGTGACATCAAACAATGCCGCAGTGGCAATGAAGAAATTGTTAAAATACAAGTTAATTATCACAGGGGCATATTTACGGGGGAGACGAACGGAAGCGGACCCCTCCCCCCAGGGGGTCGAAAAAAGTTGAATTTTGTTAATCTCATAATTTTTAGACTTTCTCAGCTGTATACTCTAATATAGTAGTAACTATTTTTTAAGTATACAAACAGGTTTATTACACAAAATGTGCTTATACGTTTGAAATATGAAATAAAATATACAGGCAAATCAATTCAGACATAAAGTATCTTCTAAACAATGTTTCAGTAACGCTTATTTAATGTGTTATTACCGTATACTTTAATGGGATGGATTTCAGGATGTTACCATACAGTGGTATATACATTAAAGATATAGTAATGTTGATTAGTCTTCTCTTGTTTTTTCTTTTGTTATGAAGCCGACTCGACTGCCCCTCCCAGGCCAAATTCTAGATATGCCACCGGTTATCATTTGTGTTTAAATCCAAATTGTCTATAAGTTACAAACAATTTTTATTTACGGTAGCCTACTACTTGGAAGAAAATTTGTAACTGTTTGTGCTACCAACAACTACACACACATAGTTATTACACGTAATAACTTAGAGAGTAAAAAAAAAACCTCTTTTATAGAGACGCCAAACTTGCGCTCGAAACCCAAGTATCTACCGCGACAGTGTATCTCGCTTTATCACTGAGAAGAGCAGCGCTGAGAAGAAAGGCTGACAATGTGTACGTGAGTGACGTTACAGTCGCCATTGAGTCACTTCATAACATCGGTTCGTGAAATATTACACGTATTGTTTACTCTGTAAAGCTATATTAAAACTAAGCGACCTTTGCATAGTGTAAATACAAAATACCCACTTGTTTCCAAGTCAACAATGGGGCATCGACACCGTACTTCATACCCTTCAATTGTAAAAATAAATTACGGGCGTTTGGGCTTGAGTCTCTAATAACGTGTTTTCGGAGTTGGTATAATGAGATACAATGATCTCCACAGACCGACGGAAAACGTTGTTTTCAGACTCCGCCAGCCAAGAGGACGGGTTAACATCAGCAATCAGCGATCAGCGACACAGTCAGATAACATCTGTTTGGAATTTTCTTTTTTACTTTTGCAGGTACAAACTTGTGTAAACATATTTTCAGGAAAAATTTAATAATAAACATACACGATGAATTTTACTCAGACGACATTACAGTCAATTTGGCGCTACTCGTTACGTAAATCAGTGTGCAGGGATACACAATTTCAAGCGAATGAAATTTAAATGAAAATCTACTGAACCGATACTACTATTAGGCATCATAATAACGCTAATGTGTATAACGATAAAAAATTACATTCCATAATTCACTTGTTTGATAATAGTAGTGGCCAACCTTTTTGGACCATAAGCAACTTTTGTGACTGTGAAATTTACGCCTGCCACGTGAGCAAATTATTTTTATATTGATAATATTCTATTACTAATCATTGTTATTAAATTAGACGTTTAGGCTATAATATTTTAAGTCTTTATTTTATTGTATAATTATTCTTACGCAGCATTTATTTCTTTTCCTCATGTATATGCACATTTCGTTGACTACTTTACTGGTCAACATCATCAGAGTAACTAAAAAAAGGTTTGCATACGCACTCGCGCGCGCGGTATGTGTATGTACTAGTAAGGTCCCTGAGCTGCAGAACTCGCTCAGACTTAACATTTTTTTTCAAATGGTACTCTAAAGATATAAAATTTTCAAAGGGAACACTACATTCGGATCTGGGTTAACGTCATTCCGTTCAATTTGATATCCCACATGGTCATGTTGAATTTTTTCGAAATTTTTTATCCCTCACATTGTTGCCCCTGCCACCCTATTTAGCTAAATTTCCCTTTAGTCTGTTACTTCGCGTGGACTTTTGCTTTTTATCAAAACGATTACGCACTTTTTTGGGCCTGCATCTCAACATTTTGAAATTTACAAAATTAAATTCATATTCATATGTCAAAATTTCAATTAAGATATTTTAGTTATGATTCGCTTTAATTTGATACCCAAATGAATTTTTGCTATAACATCAAAAGTTTAGACTATTTTTTTGGCTCTAGCGTCTCAACATTTTGAAATTTTCAAAAATGAATACGGTATGTTTTTGCCTCCCACTCCCATATTTTGGGTGGATCATGCACAAAATAATAGGGCTTTGTAGGGTAAAATTATGAACATGCAGTCTGTTTTACGAAAATCGGTTGATGTGCTCAAAAGTTATCTGGATCCATAGGCGTACTCCAGAAAGATTGATGGAAACATAGATAGACAGACAAATGGCAAACGGTGAAGCTAAAAGAGAAGTCTCCTCGCTCGTTCAGTTATAGGGTCTATATATATATATATATATATTACACACAAAAACTAGACATAAAGTACAAGCACGATGTATTTTTAAAATTTGACTGAAACCATTTAAAGTGATCTACTGCCTTTAAGGGTTTTGAATTAGTTTTAAATAACTTATAATAATAAGTTAAGTACAATAACTTATATTTGCTCAATATATTTTCTTCTTATGCTATGTCGTTGCTTTCCAAAACCCACAAGCCATGTTGCTGCGTTATGAACAAGTCATGTAGAGTTAGTTTCTACATTCTTGCTTATGTTTGTGTGTGTGGTATTAAGCTAATAAACAATAGGTACAATTTTTTTTAATTTTTACTGAACTTAACATTTTATTGTCAAATAAAATGTTGCTAAATAAAATCAAATTTTGTTTCAAATAACATTTCTTAATAAAGTAATAAAGTTGTAAAAGTCTGCCAAGTGGAGCAAATTTAACAGTGTCACGCCCGGTCCGACCGTCGAAGTCTGCAAGTACATAAGGTCTGTGGCGGACTGCAGGATCCTGAAGCACATCTGAATTGGTACATTAGGAGGAGACTTTAACGCAAAAGTGACAAATGAACGGTGGGAAAAATGTTTGATTTGGAAAGAGAAATTGCTACACAGAAGATTGCCAAGAACAAAAACAAACGATCTTCTAAAAAAAGAAAAGGATTGACTTTATTTAGACTTGATGACAAAAGAATTAAAATTTTTAATCCGACTGTTTATAATCATCATCGTATATCTATATGTGCACTCGCGCATACAGACTAAAAAATGTGTTGTTGATTCTTGAAGTAATAATGACATATTTACGCTAGGGTATACTTGTGTGTTATGCGTTCGCAGCCAGAGGCCCACGCCGTGTGTGTGTGTGTGTGTGTGTGTGAGAGAGAGAGAGAGAGGGAGCAGACAAAAAGAGTGTACTCGTGTTTTGTACGCATACAGATACGCGCCCGCGCTCGCGTAAAATGAACCGATGATATCCACGAAAGAACAAAGTTAAGTCCATTTATTTTCCTTTATAACATGAATAAAATATTAGGAAGTGTGTGCGTTATGTTAGCAGGTGAGTGAGTTAAAAAGGGCTGGACTGTTTGTGTGTGGTCCGGAGGGTGGAAAGTGCCAATGAAACGCAGCGTAGACATTACAATATACACTTCATCATCAGTACAAAGAAAGCCACTCTTTGTGGCGTACACACTCGAGTCACGGAATTTATTACAGCTACTTTTTAGTTAGCTCACTAGACTGGGTCTCTCACTCGATGACAGCTGATAGCAGCAGCCACACAAAGCCTACAACACTACCGTACGTCTACAATTACAGTCAACATGAAATTAAATCAAATTTTGATTAAAATCTGTTTTCTCCGTTCTACGGGGACACACTACATAGGCCTACTATTTTTTTTATAATTCTGTTTTTAAATAATGTAATCCTACATGTTGTTTAACAATAATAATAACAATAATTAAAAATAATTTACAAACAATAATTTATTATATTTTTTATATTTTAATAATAATAAAACTTTTACAAGAATATATTTTTTTACTTTTTTGTAAATTTACATATGTTCCGATAGTAGCCCAACTATCATCAGATAGGCTATAAATATTACTATCCGATGGATAACTTTCAAAACATATGTAAATTTACAAAATAATAAAAAAATATATTCTTGTAAAAGTTTAATTATTAATTAAATATAAACACACACACACACACACACACACACACACACACACACACACACACACACACACACACACACACACACACACACACACACACACACACACGTGTGCGCTAGCATGTGTAGGGGGTCTTTATATTACTTACAGACTTAATCAGAAACATTAAATCTGTTTTTAAACATTTATTTATGGGTTGCATTTATATTTATTTTTTTTAAATTGTGTAAATTATAAAAATAGTTCTGACAGTGCTGAGGAGAAAGTGACAACAAAATATGCTTATTATACCAAGGCAATAACAAAAATTTACAGGCATTGCACAAATGCAATGCACAGAGAAGGGCATTGAAAATGCTTCAATAAATCTAAAAAATATATATATTTATGTTCATTCACCAATCAATGAATTCATTCTTCATTTACCAATGTACAGATTATAAGTTAAATTTAGTCGCGTTCATAAGTGAAGTTTTATATGTGTACTACGTTATTGACAACAAAGAAGTAGTTTCTATGGAAACTCACCGGTTCCCATTTTCGATCACGCACCAGCGATCGGCGCAAATGTGCGACACGTCCTTATAAACATTTTCAATGTTAAAATTGCATTTGCAAACTTTCTCCGTAAAATAAAAATATGTTGTGCAAGAAACAAACTTACAAACACCTAATAAGATATGTGTATGCTTTAAATCTGTCTTACACCTATGTATGTCTGTCTATCTGTCTGTCTCTCTCTCTCTCTCTCTCTCTCTCTCTCTCTCTCTCTCTCTCTCTCTCTCTCTCTCTCTCTCTCTCTCTCTCTCACACACACACACACACACACACACACACTCTTTCCGGCTGCGAAGTAAGTAGAAGGACCATCGGGCCTCAGCACACTTTGAATTTGAACTGAAAACGTAACTCATTAACACTAACGCATCAGTTAAAAATGTTATCTACTACAGGCTCGCTGTAACCTTAATCGAATACCTGAAAAATACGATCACTAACTTTTCTCAAATAAAAATTTGTATATATATATATATATACATATTTTTTTTTTTTTAATTGTGATTTCTATACGTGTGCGTTTTTCACCATATGCAAGTAACGCTTTCTACACAATCCATTCTATGGAGATAGACCTACAGAACTTTTCTTATAACTGCATGATTGTCGACGATAATTTGTTCCGCGAAATGTATCCGAAAGTGGAATGTACGCAAGAATAACCATTTATACATTGCAGTTAGTGGTGTTTCATTTCGTCAAGCAAAAATCTCAGTTATCGTAATATTTTACATAATAGATATCACCATATTAGAAACATATTAAAAACAAATTAGAAACTTTAAATATTAATCATATTAATCAATTCATTATTTTTCTGATAAGGAAATATAATATTTTGTAAAATAAAGGTTATGATAATAGCTGTCTTCGCGACTCTTTCTTAATTTCCTAAATCCGTCTGGACGTACTAGACATCTTAATCTGTCATCGGAACTGCTGCACGACACTGATTATCTATCAGCGTGAACACGCTGATTTTTCTTCTTTTTATTCGTTGGGTTTTCTTTCCTTATTTTATGGAATGTTGGAATGGTCGCTGAAAATTTTTTTTTGTATGCTTTAAAAACTTTCCAAGTGAATGAACACCGTTCTCAATTTATATACTACCGGCTGTTATAGAAGAATACATCACATACGCCTATTTAACATGCTCAAACTCAAAAATCTCTTTTATTTAAAAAAAACTAACATGAATATTACTATTGGTTCCGTAGATAAAAGTTACGTAGACCCTGTGTTAACATGGTGAAGTATAGAGCTAAGGCTCGCAAAATGCACTAATTCGCACATTCATACTATCGTTTGAAGTTTCTTCTGGATGGAAAGTCATAAAAAATATAAAGACGCCTTTTCTATATTTGAAACGGTTTAGGACTGCAGGATAGTTGCCTAACTTTTATGGTATAAAAGGCAGATAGCGCGGCCAGAACTACGCCTCAGCCGCCTATTATTACATATGCACTCAACTCCACGATCTGATTTGACCTGTGGTTAAAAACCGCACTGCTACGTGATGATTTTTACGAATCCTGGCCGAGAGTAAAACCAGGAAATTTAGATTTGTAGCAAGCATTATTTCAAATAGCTTGCTTACCGCTCAGTGGGAAGAAATTAAAACGTCAATGTCCTGTAGTCTAATTTTGAGGTTAATATTACGCATATTGTTACAATACAAAAAGCCACCCCAATACCAGGGAAAAAATGAAGAATCAACTATATAAAATGTTTAAACTAATGAAAATAAAATGAGTATGACGAGACAAATGACTATGACCCAACCCAAGTGATTGACTCAATAAAATGAAATAAATGAAATCAAATGAGAAGGTAAATGAAAAGGAAACAAACAAAATACAAACGAAATAAAATGAGAAGAAATGAAAAGACACAAACGAATAATATAGAACAGAAAAGGAGAAATGTTACACTCAAATAAAGTAATGAACAAGAAACCAATAAATAACAAATGTAAATGATAATAGTACGACTAAATAATCAATGTAAATGATAGTTGTTAAAATCCAATAAAGTAAAGACAAACAAAGTACACTAACCAAATAAATAGAGTGTAAACAGTATAAATCACTCTATAATGACATGAACTTGTTAACAGTATAACTAACCATTGTAAGGTGAGAGATAGAGAGATAGATAGATAGTGAACAGGAGTAAGTGAGAAAGAGAATTTAATGTCAGGGAATACCCACTAGTAACACTTAAATAAAATATAAAAAGTGCAAAGTGACAGTGTAAACCCCCAAAATAAATAGAAACCCTATTGATAGGTATAAACACCTAACAATCAGTGATAAACACTAAAGTGAATGGTGAAAAGTGGTAGTAAATAAAAATATTGTTATTATTATGATTAAGATTAATTGTAGATGAGAAATACAATAGTATTCAGAGAGTCAAAATGTTAGTGTTACCATGGTTAGAGAGTAAAGTTTATTTAAGAAAGAATGTGGTAAAGAATATAAAGGCAAAATCAATAAACATCCTATGTTCTAAGGGATAGTTAGTTAGATAAAGTAAATGGTGTGATGATGTTTGTCACCAAAAAATAAGTAAGAATAAAACAAATTGTAAACAAGAGTAGCATAATAACTGTTAAAGAATTATTTGATTAAGTTTATCAATAACAATATGGCTGAAAGAATTATACAGACCATAAGCCTAAATGTTATGTTATATTTAATAGAGAGTAGTAAATAATAGACAAATTAAAAACAATGGCAATATAAATAAGAAAAAAGATAAATTAATATAAATCTAATAATACTGGAAAGGCAGTTAGAAAATAATAGACAAACCATAATATGGAAACTAGTGAAAACATACAATTATTATAAAACGGACCCAAAACAATTCAACAAATAAACAAATCATTTGTAACACAAAACAAAACATGTGCAAAAGTAAAATAATATGTAATTTGTATAAAATAAGAAAATATAGCCAATTACTACCTAGGCATTTGAAATGCCCAACAGTATAAAACCAATAACTACAAATTGTAAGAAATTAACAAGGATATTAGCAAATCCAAGGCAAATAACTAGTCAATGATAATTAGTAAATCATATTAAGAGATAAATGTTAAATTAAGGACATAAAATAAGAAAGAAATGTAATTAGATAATATCAACATAACTGTCAAAACAATAATACATAAGCAAACCCAGCTTTGTGGGATGTCAAAATGATCTTTGAAAGAAAATACGAACAGTTGTGATAATATTTCATACATAGAGAAGAAGACAGAAGAATAATAGCAATCAGAAGATATACAATCATTTTGAATAAAAATTCAAATATTATAACAATGGGCTTAAGTCATGAACAGCCAATGAGAGTCAATCAGTTACCATGACAACTTAACGTTATTTATGAATATTCCGTTAGAAACTGTTAGTCCATTATTGAAGCTAGAGACGAAGAGACGCCAAGCCATAAATGACTCAAATTTTAAAATAAAACGATTAAAAGTAATCCAAATTTGATAAAATGAATAAGTAAGAAGATGATGAAGGACTAGGACATCCAATTGAGGCCAAATACCAGATTAATAAATTCTAAATTATTAAATTTCAACCAACTAATACGAAAAAGAAGCCAGGCGGACTTAAATCCCAAAAGGATGGAAGATTGATGACTGCTATCGATGATCCCAACCCATTTCAACTGAATGACATTACACCTCAAGTCAACTGATTTGATAAGTATTGCTGAGTTACCCGAATTTATGGAATAAATCCTTTTTAATTTTTCTCACAACACTTTGAACTCTCACTATAAACTGATAATATTATTTCTTTCAAAGATTAACTAAAAAATAAAACACTAAACTTATGTGAACTAGAAAAAATAACCTGTATGAAAATTACGAACTTTTGATATACACCTTTTAACACTTCAGGAACAAATTGTAATAACACCTTATAGCATATAAGTACCAGTAATGTAAGGTAGTGTACTTTATTGTAATCAAATTGATATTTTTTCGTAAACCAAAAGAATCCAGATTTATTGAACGAAATAGAAATAATAAACATTCTGTAGACGCCATGTCTGACTAACTAAATCGTTCAGAATCGCTTCGCCGAACCTTGAGAAATTTGTCTTATAATAATTGCCGGAGCAAATTTGTTTAATAACAAAATATAATTTTGTATATTACTGAATAATTACTAATCACAATTTAATAAACTAGTACAGAGTTGTAACCACTGTTCTTTATTTCATAGGAAAGTGCATTATATGATTTGTGTATTTAGCTACGAGCGATAGTGGCGGTAAGCGCTAGACGTCGGAAACTCTGCGAACCACATTAATCAACTTCACGTGGCGGGAATAAATTTGAATTCACCATACCGTCATATCCACGATCGCTCAATCGACCTATTTTTTATTTTAATTGTTTTCAGTTAAAACAATTTGGCGCCACCCGGGATTTACGCACACATACTAAAGAACAGGTAAGGTTCCCACATCCGTGTACTGGTAATTTGAGAGATCGCTACGGACATCGTCAGCGTAAACATAAAGTAACGACTACGACGTGTGAGGCGAACACACAAAACATACACTTTTTAAGAGACGATAAGAAACCGGTCGTTACAAATTGGCTTCCATCGCGTGGCTTTAAGGAACGCAAAGAATCGGTTGTTACAATATTTATCATTTCAGTTGTAGAACTGTTCTGAACCTGACAAAGTAACGTTAACACAGATGAGGTATAAATAACATGGGTAGCCGACATGACGCTTGCCACGTAGTTACCGAGTCAGCGGGTGATGCGATGTTCCAGAGTTGTACTAATAATTCTTGAAATCTTGTGTTACAAATGTACAGAATTCTTAAAATTGACCTGATGGTATAGTTACCTGTACTAAAAATAACTTTTTTTAGTAAGGGTATTTTTTAAACACCTTTGAAGAAAACTGAACGAATAAAAGTAATAGGTTAACTAGTATTGAGGGGTATTTACGGGGGGGGGACGAACGGTACCAGACCCCCCCCCAGCGGGTCGAAAAATTGACAAATTTTGTTAATCTCTTAATTTTTAGGCTGTTTTATTTTTTTTTCCAGCTGTGTACGCTAATATAGTAGTACCTCTTTTTTAAATATACAAACAGGTTTATTACACAGCATTAGGGTAAACATCTGAAATATGAAATATAGGAAAATCAATTCAGTCAGTATCTTTTAACAATGTTTCAGTAAGGCGTATTTTTATTGTGTTGTTACCGTTTACTTTAAAGGGACTGACTTCAGGATGTTGTCACGCGTTTTCAGCCACTTTAAAGATAGTAGTATTGATCATGTCTTAACTTATTTTTTTCTTTTGTATGAAGCCGACCCGACCCCGGACCCCCCCCAAGCCAAATTCAGATACACCACTGGTTGTATTAACTTAACAAGGCAGACAAACAGATACACACCTTATTCTTCGTTCACATTTACCAAGAAGCCAATTACCGATTCATAGGTCTAAGCGGCAAGAAGCGCCGAAGCACTGATTTTGTTCCTAAAGGCATGTTCAGTAACTACTATAAAAAAGTAAGTACTCGGTAAGTTGTGATTTGGGAGACAATCCAGTCCCTATATTGGCCCTATATTTTTCAACAGAAACGAGTTTTACGGAAGACGAGATACATTACAATTAAATTAGAAAATTATTGATAGGTTCATTTATCAGACCTTAAACAATAAATATCTGTAACACGAAACAGAACAGTGAACCGGATGGAACAAAATGAATGATGTTTGCTTGGCTGGAAAAGCGAGATAGCCACTTCTCAATGAATATATTAATGACGACATCTTAGCAATCAATCTCTTGCTAGTTTTTTCCTTCAAACACCATACGTCTAGTTTGATTGATTGGGCCGGAGGAATATCTAATGCCATACCATTACAGTTCTAGAGCCCTTTCCCGATATTCATTTTCTATTGATTAGTCACGAAAAATAAATAGGTGATGGAAGGCAGCGCCGTGTGATTTGCTCCCTCTGGCAGAAAAACAATACATGCCTGTTTCATAACAAATATTTAAGGCACTGAATCTCATTGACTTTATCAATTTAGAATAAATTACATATAATCGTTAAAGTTTATTTTTTGGAAATATTCAATTTTGGGTGTTTGTTCAAATTTTAATCTTCTAATTTTTGTTTAATTTATTAAATTCCTTTTGTTAAGCAAATATTTATATTTTTAATAATACAATTATTTTTATTTTTTATTTATTATTGGTCTGCAAAATATTTATTTATGTGCGCTACAAGCCAATTCAAAACGAATTTTTATTTTGTAAAAAAATATAACAAACTCTTTTTATAGGCCTACACAACAATTTTTTTCGAATAAAATTAATTTTTTCTTCAAGGAATTTTCTATTTAGTTATACATTCAAAATATTCAGATATATTTAGTTAGTTAGTCTAATATTCAGGTATTTTAATACTTTCAGAGAATAACATTTATCAAATCCATGAAAACATCAATTAACTGTGTCCATGATTTCAAAATTTGAGCTTCCAGATTTTGAGCTCCATCTTTTTGAGTTTGGGGACGTATGGAGCCAAGTCTAGAGAACAGGGAGCATAAGGAACTGGCTGAAATTTTAATTCTTGTTTAAGCAACTTGCAACTACCGATCTGTGGCTCGATGCATTACATTATAAACAAAAATAATCACTGTGCCCTTTGAAGTTGAGGGATTCTATCCTAGATATATTCACGTAATGCTGTATTGTATTTACCCGTTATCGTTTTATCGTTTTTACATTAGTCAATGTATCATTTCCACCTCAGAAATAACGGCTAATAGTTCTCTCGGGTTCTTCTCTGTGGAACGTGGAAATGGTGTGAATCCTTCTCAGCTAGAGACAAAAGCAGCTCCTTCTGAATGTTGTCCGTCGCGTCGGTTTGCGGTCTCGCTTGAGCAGAAATAACTCAAACTTTTCATTAACAGGTTGCCCCATGGTATAGTAAACCTTCCGTGGAGACAGACAATAACGATTTAAACCGTAACTTAAACATGAACGTGATCACTGAAGGAATCTAGAATAATGCAGAAAAATGTAACTAGCCTCATAAACGCCATGCAAGTTAATCCGTGTCTTGAATTACAAGACGAACTTGTGTTAAGTAAAATTTCCCTACAAGTAACTTTATTTTTATGATTTCTCTAAACATATGATGATTCCAAAGACAACAAAATTTTGGCAATAGCTGGCTTACACAACTTTCACCTTTTGGTTTGGCCTTAAACATTCTAGTTTCTGTATGTGGCTACTTATTGACATTTTTATATTTTAGATTTATTTGACTGTAAAGCTCTTGAGAATCATAAAGCAGTTTCTTCATTTCTTTCTACTTGTTTTCTTTGCGTTCACTTGCAGTCTACTTTACCAAATACTTCCCTATTGAAAGAATTGAAAGAATAATTATTTCATGTTGATTCAGCCTATTCCTATTTTTCCTCTTAATATCGTCTTTCATTTGTCCAGGTTTATTCTATCAAATGTTACTTCGTGTACATTAAATAGTATAGTATGTGTTTAAAACAGAGAATAGAGGAAAACCTAAAAACCAAAATCACAATGTAGGCCGAAAATACAACACCGCAGGAGAAACGAGGACACAACGGCGCCGACATTGTTGAAGAACTGAAAACGTGTAAATTAAGAAGCTATTTGTACACATGTGGAATCAATCATGATCTGACTGTACCGCTGATGAATTAGTTGTCGATAGCGTAGCTGTGTAGTATCGATCGACTGAGTTATCGAGTGTTATATCGTTAAGTGCACTGTGGGCAATTAAATCCCTATCAATTAGTGTCATTAAAATCAGCGGCATCAGATAATTCAGAAAGCCAATATCGTTTACAAACCCGAGAGGTCTAGATACATCAGTTAATTGTACCCACTGCCAATTCCCACACGCCCCTATCTGACAATGCTATCTATCCGACTTTGAAATCAATTATCACTGGTTTGAACCTGAGGTTTTTTAATAAAACACAATTCTCATTTTTTGTTTTTCTTATCAAATTGAAAGTTTTAAGTGGCTGTTTAATTATCTTTTGTATTCTCAGATTCGTTACTTTATTTGACCATTAGGTATTCAAAATGCTGTAAACTTGTGCTACGATTTCATATATCCTCATTATGAATTATTCGATTGTTCGTTAAAAAAAAAGATGTAATTACAGTAATTATTCCTTCAGTCGAAAAATATTGTAACAAGGAGCCTGTGTCTTTTTACATATTGTATATAATACAGCCTATATGTCTCGAAACTATCGTTGTCTGGCCCTTCTGCCTCTTAGCGTCGGGTTGTAGGGAGGTTCCTACCGTTGTCTTCATCTATTCATGTCCATGCACAGAAACTTCATTTCCCACGATCCTGTCCCGATCTTTCAAAGTATGTTTAATTTGTCATTCTTGGACGCTCGAAACTATCAATAAAGTAAAAAATAAGCTCAATAAAATTACAAAAAATAAAATAAGTTTAATAAACACAAAAAACAAATCAAGTAATAGGCCTGCATCAAATTAACTGGTAAAAAGGGTTGAGTTTTTAGTTCTTTTAAACGTTTCTAAAGTCGTAAATTCTTCTTAATACCATGCATTTATTACGTAACGTACCTTTATAATCTATTTCTTAGTTTTATACTTTTCTGTTTCATTCATAATTGTAACATTTTCCGTCACTTTTTATTTTAAATTAAAGGTAAGTTTTTCAAACTTGTATTCGTTTTAAGTAGCATTTATTACATTAATCTTCTCAGAAATAAATTCTCTACAAAGTTAATTTGACATTCTTTTTCGTTTATTAGCAGTGTAACAAAGTTATGGTACACCAAACTTAAACAATTATGTTTTCCGACACCAATTTTTGACACTTTCTTGTAAACGTCTAGTAATACACTCTGGAACCCATTTTTTGTATATTTAAAGTCAAATAACATAAGGAATTACTAATTTTGTTTCATAATTCGTATTTTTGCGGGATTTTTGTCTTGCATTATTTTACCTTCGAACAGAAACACGGGCAAAATTTTCAACAAGCCGTAACTCGACAACGAAACATTTCCGGGTCTGTGTTTATATGAAACGTTTTTCTAAATTTTGGCTCTAGAATCGTCTTGCGAAATAGTTCGCTTTCCTCCTGGAACACTCTTTATAGAAATATAACAATAATTTATAAATTTACGAGGTAACGGATTTATGAAACGCCTTTAATAATTACAATGTGTGTTACAAACTGATGATAAAATACTTAAATAGATAGTTTGATAATTGACCCAAGGTCCACCTAGTCCAGTTTGAATTGCATACTGCTGTAGAATTAATTACACATCATTATATTTTAGCCTTGTTCAACCCATCTACAGATGTAAGCCTTCTACGGTAAAGTGTCCATCACCAATCTTCTCCACACTGATCCCGTCATTTGTGTCGTCTACCCATCTCTGTTGTTGTGTAACACAATATACATTAATTGTTCGAACTGCATATATTAAAATGCTACACACGCACACGCACGTGCACACAATTTGTTTTCATTGACTCGTCACTCGACCTACCCTTCATTTGTTCGCAATAAAATATAGTAAAGAGACGGATAAATACATTATCACAGTGTGAAGATTTTCTACTATTCGAGCCTACTGTTAATATGGATATTCAGAAGTTTAGACGGATAAGTGTTAATGAAATTCGCTGATCTCTGTTAGTTTGACTGTAATGTAACGATTTAGTACAAAGCTACTTGCACTGCGCTAGCAAAGCTTGGGGACATGACAAAGGAAAGGCAGTAGGAAATGGAAACGGATAAAGAATAATTTAAAAAATTTTAAATCCCTATTTCAAATGTAAGAGAAAAAGTCACCAGAGACTAGAATTACCAAAAATATATGAATTCTAGGCCAATAAAAATAGTTCAATATGTGTAGCTAAGGTATGGAAACAGAATATGGAGATCCCGATTATATTATACGAGGTGAAATATCATTGCGGCCATAAAATAGTGATAGACCTCAAAAGATGAAAAAATCTAAGAAGATACGGTTTTACAAAAACTTCAAACAATGTTATACAAATGTAATAAAAATCGTTACAAGCATATAGTAGGTCCTTTTTGTCAAGATAATTGAAACTGGATAAATATAAAAAGAATTTTCAATTTCAGTGAACTAAGAATAACTTTTTCAGCGAGAATAACATTTGTAAATGAACCTGGTCGGCGAGAGATCAAGGGCCCTCATAGATTTTTAAATTATCAACAAGAAGGTGGCAAAACAACCTGTTGACATACGAGTAAAAAAAGTGATATCTTTTAGATCATTATTAATGGTTTTGAACATAAGATTGTACGAAAACTGGAAGGGGAGGAGGACATACTCTGTATACAGAAGGAATGCGAAAGTGTATAAGGTGCAGCCGCTGGAAGAACACCAAATAATTGATAAGGAAGATAAAATAATCTCAAGCTGTAGATAAAAAAATGAGAAAATACCGAACACTTAAATAACCAGTAGTCAAAAAAACTATTATTAAATACGAAATATTTATAAAAAAAAGAGCAATAAAAATATGCCCATAAAAATTGCGGGAGTATTTAATGAAAACTAAAAGAAATACAAAATATATTCACAAAATCCATTGTCTTTACAAGAGAAGAGTGTACCAGAGCAACGAATACAGCGAAGATATACTTAACCAAACACCCAAGCAACAGTGGTTAAGCTTTATTGCAACTATTGAAAATTATGTACATGGATAATATTGGTTATCAACTTATAAAGACAGTAAACAAAGGTATGAGAAGCATAGTGGCAACTGAGTGCAGACAAGAAAACGTAGGACTATGTGAAAGACTATGCTGAACTTGTTTGGTCAAATCATGATAGTCAAGAATATCTAATTGCAGAATAAGGTGTGATCACAGTGGTGTGGGTTTTAGAATTAATGGCATCTATAAATGACGCATGTAGACTTAATCATAAGCTGCTACCTGTGATTAATCGGTATAGGCCTAAATATAAAATTGTTGAAATATGGGGGGAGAAATAATGTATTTGCGCCTAATGAGTACTGCGAATTTCGTGACTGATTAAAAGCAAAGTAGTCTCATTCTATATAAAAGGAGATGAAACAAAACGGTAAATTACGATATTTATAAGTCTTCCGTATGTAACTTCCAAACTTTATACTAGAGCAGTAAAAATAAATTTAAACTTTATAGTGCATGTCCTCAGAAGAGAAGACGTGTGAACGCGATTTTTACACTGAAACAAATGATAAAGAAATAAGGGAGTGTAACTTAGAAACTTGTCTAGCGTTCATGAGATTAGAAAAAGCATTGGACGATATAGGCCTAAATCTAACTCTATTATGGAGATTTCTAGATTGGAGAGTACTTACCCACTAACAGCAACGTTGTAACATTAACACAGCGAAACAACCGTTATGCTGGATTTAAACGTACTACGGAGGTTCCGAACGATACGACAGGCGTGTCCGTCTTCATTTTTTAACATGGAAATCAAAAATGAACACAAGTATGAATTCGGCTGTGACAAAAATACTCATAATTCCATTAGTTTATGAGCACGATAAAGTTATGTCTAGACAAGTAGGGCAAGTTAAAAAAATTATTGTGTATAATAGCAAATTATTTATGTTTATATATCATAGAAAAATATTCGCTAAATATCTCAACCAAAAAATTGAAAATCATATCATTTAGAGGTAAACCTTTTGTAAGGACAAGTCGGTAGTAAGAAATTGGTCACTAAAATAAAACAGCACAACAATTTTTGTTCCCTAATACTTCTTTGTGCTAACCATGTGTTTGCTTTATGGTAAACCATAAATAATAACGTAACAGAAGTCAAGAATAATTACGGAACAATACACAGAACAGTTAAAATAAAACATTAAATACAGAAGCACGAGTAACGTTCTAGAAAGCTGTCACTATGGACAGTGTCATAACAAGATGAAGAGGAGATAACAAGAACGGACGTTACGGACGTCACGAAGCTTGTAACAGTTTTAAGAAACAGGGTCATCAGAAAAGTTATATTTAAGAAATATCCGAATACGTACAGTCTTAAATAGTAAATAGTAAACAGTACAAGGAAACAATTAAACATACCAACGAATGAAACAGTAAAATAGGAGTAACAGCGTTATCATTTTGACAGAATGCCTCAAGCTAGTGACAGCATTAGACTACACGAAAAGCTTGGAAACAGTGGATACGGGAACAGGTTTAATGGAACTTACATCTCGACTCATAATTAGGCTACTGTGACTTCTGACGAGATCAGAATCTGTTAAAGTACGCTTTTCCAGTGTAATATCCTTCTAATTTGCGATCGAAGATAATATTATGGGTGTACATAAGTTTTAACCTATTTAGGTTAAACCACGTATGGTTTCCGATCTGAAGATGAGCTGAAAGACTCGAAAACGATTATCGGAAGTCTTACAAATAGTAGAGAGAAACAAGTGATTTCTCTAGTTGTGAAATTTAACCCATTTCTTAATCACCTACATTTGGTAAAGTAGGTCTACTTACCGGTTTCCGGTGTCCGTTAGGGGAGACCAGTAATATCTATGGCAATTATCTAGAAAGGAAATCCTACATTATACTCCTTTACTTCTCTACTTATAGTTTGTGGGCCCTAATTAGCAAAACACATTTCCAGATCCGACACCATTCCTCTACGTCACAGCGGAGATGAGACGCTAAGTTGGTTGTCAATCGTTTATTAACAGCCAGCTGATTTCCATAAGCCGCTTTAAACAAGCATTTTATTTATTTCTGTATACTATCAAGTGTTACCCATATGCATTTTCCAACTCTTTTCAGTAATCCATTCTTCATTATTAGTAATCTACACTGTATCTAGTATGGCAGATATAGTCCCGATCAGCGTTTTCATTCTTCTCCTTAGATTTCGAGGTCTACAGTTGCTTTTGCCAAAAATCTGATTTATCATTTACGAGAGTTTATCCTTTATGATTATCATTTATCGTTTATCCTTTACTTATTACGATTTATCCAACGGTCCAACAAGACGTCTATCGTGTTGGTCTCGATCTTATCCCTTAGATTCTGTACTTCGATTTATTTCAGTGCCGCCAATCGTCCGAGTACTGACTTCGAGATAACCCGTCATTACCGTTACAATATAGACGCCGTGGTTACACTATAACTTGAACTCTGTTCTTGTAAACGTTATAGCTACGACCCTTTCGAGTTTTAATCACGTGATATGCGGGATGGAGTAATTCCCAATGGAAAGTTCGTTCCTTACAGTAGCTTGTGGAAATCCTTGTAAGCTTCAACAATCAGCAACAGTCCTCTTCTTGTCACGCACAAATCTCTTCATGTGTTGGAAAGATTCTCGCTACAATATTCTATTATTCTCTTTTCCAATACTTTTCTCTGAGTCAGGACCGCGCCTAAACCAGTACTGCTTGAGTTTTTACCTTTTAAGTACTGTCCTTCAAAGGCTCGAAAAACTAGAATCAACCTTGAGCATGATATGATGCTATAACGTCCTGAAAGCTGGTTCACTCTCTGTCGATCATTGAAATGATCGTTTATTCCTTACGCAGCCATGCGATAATGGTTTAGCGATAATAGCAAAACTTAATAAAACCCTTTGGTATGAAAAAAGCACCCGGAGAACCAACATAGTGCTTAATTTTTGAAATTAGCCATGTTTGACTGAGTATCATACTGCTAACAATTCTAGATTAATATTGTCAATAGCTTATTATCAGTATACACTAAGTTGGCGTCTGGGCCGGCGACTACCTGGCGGCTGGCCTGGGTAATCCCCTGGCATTCACAACCGGCCCAAACGCCAACTTAGTGTATACAGATAATAGATTAAGTTTAAAATATTGTTTTCCCTTTTAGAATAAAACAGCTTCGAGTTCAGCTTCAGTTGTGCGAATGAATACTTCCGGTTTGCTTAACGACGGCCAATAATAATAATCTTTCAACGAACGGGTCAATATCAGTAATATCGTACACAAGTAATAACAAGACACAAGTATCGTTCTCATGCAGAGCCTTACACGATTAGATGCAAAAATACACAAGTTATTCAAAGGATATACGGACAGACAAAAGTTGCACCCTAGTGTGTCTGCGTTGTCCGAGTTGCAGCCCGATGAACACGTTTCTTCCAATGTATAGTGCCGTTATTCGTTCGCAGCACAAGGAGTTAGGATGCGGGTCTCTTCGTCTGATATGGTACACAGGAAACGATTTTCGCTGATTGTTCCACCTGGCTAACGCTTGGGGCGCAGCTTCGTGGTTCCCTTAAGGATTCACCCGCTGGGCTTAGAGCTGCCCTGACATGGAGGCGTGGATGGTAGTCGCGACAGCCGTATGACGTCGGCCGGATCGATGAACTGCCTCGCTCAATAGGATGGGTCCACAAAACTGCCACGCTCAATTAGGCAATTCCACACACGCGGTTTACCGTGCGAAGGACGACAGCGCAGCCGAACCGGCTCGATCAGATGCGTACTATTGAAAATATTTAATTTGGTTTGGTTTACCGGCCTGGCCTCAAGTCTGAAGTACAGCACCCTGGTCCCTTTAAGCATTCACCCGCAGGAGCTTAAAGCCGTGTTGATGTCGTCGGTAAACGCGACTGTCTTAAGGCGTCGGCCGGAACGATGAGTTGCCACGCCCAAGCGGATAGCTCTTGCAAGAAGACCCTTGCACATCTCACAATTTTCCAAGTCTAAAACGACAGTGCAGCCGAGGCAACCCGAGCTGGTTCTGTTGTGTATGGATCTGAACCTTCTGACAGACGCTCGCCTAGCTAGCCAAACATGGGAAAGCCGCCGGTTCACAGAGTCAAGTGTCTGGAGCTTTGCAGGATACAAGAGACATAATGTTAAACAAAGACCACTTAGCTTTACAATATTGTCTTTTCCTTATTTCTTAGTGAATTCTCACCTGTCGTAGACTACCTACGTTCCATGTCGAAAGTAAAATAAAAAATCTGAGCACAATACAGAATGTCAATCATAGACCCATAGGGAACGCGAGGTAGTGGGTAACAGGCTGTTTACGTGACGCCATTCAGCTTTGGTAGTTAATCTGCCACCATTCTTCGCTGCAAGAACTGCCGCCAGTTCTACCAGAACATTTTCTGCTCATATAGCCTACCCTGTAGGCCTATAAGCTGAGACGCTTGCTCTTGCTTGCCCATCGTAGGTCTTAGAAAGACTAGAGAATCGGTACGGTATCTGTGGCCTAATGTATACTGTCTTTAACAGCTTTTTTTCGAAATACGAAGAACGCTTTAGGCTATCTCATATTCTTTAACTAACTGTTAGATTTCAGTTATACGGTATTCCCAAATTTTTGTATTTGAATGTTTCATAATTGATTTTTTACTTCAGATATTCTAGTCGCTTGGTGTTTTAGGTCGTTACATGGTAGACACAGCTTTCTAATGGTAAGCCTATGTTACTGCACGTTTTTATTCTTCGATCAAGTTTAAGCAAATATTTTGTTGAGCCAGTTGCTTTGTTCTATTCCTAATATAAGTTCCGTGGTGTTGTGTAATTAGAGATGGATCTAGTTAATACTACATTTCGTATTGACATTATTTTCACTGCGTAAAATCTATTTTCTGCAATAATCCATTAGTTTGGCTAAGAACTGCCACGATAAATTTTATCGTGTGTAAAATTGTACAAAACTGGCCTTGCTTTCTCATGTATTCGGTATCAAATACGGAAACCTTAGTAAATTAATAATAATAAGTCCCCAAATATTTTTTAAACTTATTCTTAATTTTAAAGTACGAAACATTGGCCTAATATAAGTGGAAGTAACAATATTGTAGCCTACTTAGCCTACAAGAAGGCGAAAAGGCTAGAATGAAGGATTAGTTAAAGAAAGTGAGTACCTAGAAAGTACGCTTTAATTTTGATGTTTGTGAATACAGGTACAGAAATTTAAAGAAAAAGAACTCGTTATTTGCTGAATGCGTGAATACCTGTCTGCAAATCTCTGCAGAAAATGTATTTAAATGGGTTTACTCGTTTCGCCACAGAGGGCGCCAAAAGTCATCTTGTCATGGTAAAATTTTATACTGAGCCGCCCCTGTTTCAGTATTGCAGACGGGGTTCATAAGCTGAATGGTTGGCCGCACATTTTTTTTGAAGTGCCATACAAATCAATTCACCGGTAGAGGCTATGGGGCGCTTGTAAACGGCTTCCGAACACTACGTTTGGTCTTACGAATATGAATGTGTGAAATAACGGACACGGTTAAGATTTGTATTGTTCATTTGCTTTCGAAGTGGTAATAAGCATTAAATTAAAGAATATGAAAAAATTAATTATAAGTAGGTTAGGCTATAATACTACTGACTCGAACACTAACCTACATAGGCCAGACAGAACGTCGCTTCTAACAGAGATACATTGAACACACAAAGGCACTACACTCCACCACCGAATCCACATTTGCAAACCACCTCATTGAAGCAAACCACACATACAGAAACATAAACAGCAAGATGGATATTCTACACGTACGCACAATAGGCCGAAAACTAGACACTCTTGACAACTAGAAATATACAAACACACAAAAACACATAAAAATGACATCCTAAACGAACAAACACAATTCAAATCACACGTACTATTCGAACATATCACACCGCACACACACAACATCGATTTTTCAAACGATGACGCCGTCACCAAGAACAAGACGGACAGCGCTCCTATTGGCAGCCTCTGACTTGTAATAAGCGAAGTACAACAAAATCCAAGAATGAAAAAATTAGCTATTAAATAGGGATCCTAAAACTTTACAGACCAATAGTTACGTCAGTATAAGATACGAATACCAAGCAAAAAACTGTTTAATTAGAAATGTTTCTAGTTGCTGCAAAACGAAAGACTGTACTATAAATATCGTAAACTACCGTGGATACATTGCGGACGAATAAACGTTCGAAAACTACCTCTTACCTACTCGCTAAAAGAACATAACCTCAAAAAGTATACAGTGGCCGGACAAGGAGGGCGACTAAAAATTAGCAGATCCTTTTGCCAACGTACGCATTAGCACAGGCCGCCAGACAACAGTTTGGACCTGGCGCCAAGATCCAGTCAGTGAATCACCACCTGAGGGTGATGTGAAGCCAGCTCCGTCTTTTCGTTTGTGTTAGTGAGCCTACGCTGATAGTCCAGCCGCCTTCGTTAACCAGCCAAACTATAGGATAACAATTTGAACTAATCCTCAGCCAACATACAACTACAAACACCAAGCGGTCCCGTACTCGCAAGACGGCTGCAGTATACTGCAGTTAAAAATGTTCGTATTCACATAATTAATTAGACTAATCATTTGTTTAAATTTGTATTGGCACTTTTGTATTTTTGACATTCGCTTTTGCCTTTATCCCTTTGGTAGGATTTAACTTCCCCCCTTGCTGGGCTCCTGATATAGAGAAATTGAAATAAACACACTTTAGAATATCGGTGCAAGTTGAAGACGTAGACTTGTCAACTACTTTTCCGAAACCACAAAAGACGGATTTTAATAGATTTACAGCATAATTTCGTTATTCCTAGCTACATGCTCTTTGAAAAATCTTTAAATTTCATAAATTCCGCTACTATTTATAAATTCCCTTGTATTCATATTTTTAATCTTCACATGTGCTTAAGTATTAACGTTAGGCCTGCCTACTATTATGTATCAGTATATAATCTCTGTATTTAGTCAGTGTATAATAAGTGATTACAATTCCCTGTAGACATGTTTCGGGCAATAGACTAATTTTTGTTCCCAACTAGTCACGTCAGAGGCGGATTTATGCATAGGCAAAGTAGGCAATTGCCTACGGGCGGCAAATTTTGGAAAAGTCAAATACCTAAGAGATGTTTCAAATTCCGCTCCATTTCGTCCCACTGTGATAGGAAACTTTTAAAAATATATATTGTTTAGTAACTAGGCTTATTACATAAAGAGAATAGTTCTTCATTTATTTCTGATATGTATATGAAGTACATCATTTTTTCATAGTTACATTTAGGCCTACATGCATTATCCATTACATACTTCCATTATATTAATTAATTACTTAACTATTAATTCGTTTACATTCAAATTTCGAACATCCTTTACCGACTCTGTAATTTGACGTGAGTAAATGTCAATAGATGCCACTAACTGCTACCAATCATAGGCTGTGACCGTAGCATAATTTCGTACCCAACCCTGACCGGCACCCCGTAAATTTTGGCTCGTCCATGTGGTTTTTGCTATCGTGCACGTGGTTTATTATTAGCTGGTGTTTATACTAATATTCATAGTAAAAAGTGTATTTAAATATCCTTCAACACAACACGGTGTAGTAGACAGAGTTTTGAGGTTACTTTACGGGACTTATTTTCATTTTTATGCGACACAGAAAATAACGCTAAATAATTCTAATTTATTTGTAATTTTGTTACTCTAACGTACCGTCATACAGCATGTGTGTCTGTCGTTCCTGTTCATTTATCAGACTGATCTTAGAATAAGTAAAAGTTTTCTAACTTAATTTGAATTTAGTGTGAATCTTATAACATGGCTGACAGAAGAAAGCGACTAAGTGGCAGACAATAATTAAAAATTGAAAAAAGAAAAAGAAGCTAAAGTGGAAATTATTATAAGTAAAACCCGTAAAATTGATTGTTTATTCAAATCATGTAGTGTTAGTGATGCATAACCGCAAGCATGTGGGAGTTCTGATTTGACGTTTAGTGATGTCAGTAGACTACCACTAGTGTCAATAGTGGTAGTGAATCATCGAGTGCTAGTGAAAGTGATCATGGAGAGATTTGAGATGTGGGCAATCCAGATCAAATTGAGAAATATAGATCTCTTCATGTAATAGCCTACCGAATTGTAGGTTGGTTCCAGAAACCGAAGTAAGCCTAATACTTAAGGAATCGAGACTTTCTAGTGATACCGACAATAACTGTGATAGTTGTAAAGGTGAAGATAGGCTACTGTTCGCACAGTTCAGCCAGAGAGGTCCGTTGTGGAGGAAGCTTCATTTTTGAAGAATGAAGAGCCAGTTCACCTTAAAAGATGCAATATCATCAAATCAGGTAAGGAAGGTCTTAGATTCTGTTCCTATTAATTGGCAAATGAACGAGAGTACACGCGATTATGTAGCAAAGTTTGGATTTAAAGAGAACACTAGTGGGGACTTTAAAACCAAAGAAAGAATATAATGATGGCACTCCCCCCCCCCCCCCAACAGAGATTTGTGGGAGGGCGGCTTTATACTGCCTACTAATTTGGTACTATTTTAACAAAAATATTTAATTTTAAATTAATACTATATCATTTAATTATTGGCATTTATTAATAACCTAACGTTTTCTAAATCAAGAATTAATCCTAACAACCGAATTTGACAATCCGAACAAACAAATTTGGCAATGCCGCAACTTTCATAATGACGTAATCCCGTTCAGCGGTTCAGTCAGTCTGATCCACAGTCTGATCATCAGTGATCAGTCGTGTGCGTGAGTGTTTTGTTCCGTTTGTGCGAGTCATTGCAGTTTTTATTTTTGTTACATAAATGACCCAACTTTATCATGAGTGAAAAAAAGAGATGAGCAGTGTTTAGGTAGTGATAGTGATGAACAAAATAAAACTGCTGAAGTAAAAAAGTTAAAACTAACTACAGTTTATGAACGAAAAACGAGAAGAGAATGGCTGCATGATGAAAGATTTGTTTCGTGGATTGAGATCAGCAAAAAAAGCGAGAACAAAGCGTTTTGTAAAGTTTGTAATACAGAAATTGCTGGAAGTGTCACACAAATCGAAAGACATATGAAGACAGATAAGCATAAAAATAAAATTGATTGTGTTAACCAATGCTCAAAGGTAACCAAATTTTTGGAAGCTGGATCATCTTCATCTGCTCATAAAAATCAAGTAGCCGCACCAGAACTAAAACTTTGTACATTTGTTGCAGAACATAATCTCCCAATAGCAATTTTAGATCACTTACCAGGTTTGATTGCTAATATTTGCCATGATTCTACATTGCTAAGTCTCTTAGCCTAAATGTGCACGAACAAAGGCCACTGGTGTGTTTCGTTCAGTTCAGAGAGAAATTACACTACAAGATACAGCTTGGTTTACTGAAACAGAGCCTGAAAATTTCTGGTTTGCAATTTCAAAAGAAAAATGTGGAGATGAATATAGATATCCTTTATTGTCAAAACTGATGTTCAGCCTTCTTTCACTGCCTCACTCTTCGGCTTGTGCCGAAAGAATAATCTCTCTATTAAATAGTAGTATAAAGGTGAATAATCGTTCTATGTAGAAAGCTGACACTATAAACGCACTTTCATACTCTAAAAGTTTACTCAAAGAAACCAATTGCACAAAATGGGACCCACCTCAAAGTTTAATTGAAATGATGAAGCAGGAAGACTTAGGCCTATATAAGAAAGAAAATGACCAGGAAGCAACATTCTAGAATGTAAGTAAATGCATAGAAAGTTTTTTTTTATCATAAATGTTTTCTTAGCTCTTATAATATTTACATTTTTAATGATGTGGTACTTTTTTAAATATTTTGGTACTTTTCGACTCTGAAACTTGGTACTTTTAACAAAAACCTTCTGGCAGGCCTGCTGCCTACGGGCGGCAAAATGGTAAATCCACCCCTGAGTCACGTTCAATTTTCACGTCCGATTGGTTAGGTTATATAAGTAAGAGTGATATTTATAAATATCACTTATAAATTTATAAATATGTTATAGTAAGTTAATAAATATAGGCTGTAAATCTACTGTATAGTTAAGCTGATACTATATATGTGTGTGTGTGTAACGTTATATAATATTTATTGCTATGATGAATAATTCTGTTAATCTGCGTAAGCTTGTTCTACAGAGTATAACAAGCCCTGTTTTCTCTGTTGAAAACTACCTCTATCTATAACACGCGTTGTTAAATTGCAACATTGTATAATGCGACTTGTAATTTGTCCTTTTCAAAATCAGTAATTAAATGCCATTAAAAAAAATACATAAAACTGTGCGAAATGTTTAATATTCGAAGAGTATATTATAACGAATTCGATACACATTCGTTGTTTCATTTCGTCTGGAGACAACATGTATCGATACATCGAAAGATAGAGATCGCGTAAATTTGACTTCGGAATGGAACCATACGTATTATAGGTTAAGTTTAATGTTATTTAAAAGAAAGACATTACAAGAAATGTCGTGCATTTTTCACTAGTCAAGAAATCAGGCGTAATCTGGATTTTTTATGTTGTTTTTGTAAAATAGGTGCTGCATTTTGTAAAATATAACAAAAGTGCACCAACGAGTAAGAGTCGTGGAAGAGGTTATCTTGTGGTTAATCACATACGATGTTTTTTCTGTGTCAGATTTAACAAAATTAATCTCAGGTGAAAACCATTTAAACTTATTTAAAAAAATCATAAATCTTATTTTCATGTTTACAATTTAGGCGATGCCAAATCGTTTGATTTACAACGTGAATTCTTCAATTTTTCACGTTTACTTGTCAAGCACGTTATGTTTTAAAGAAATCGTATTTTTAACATGTCAAAGTTATTGTAAAACGTTTACAATAATTTACTGTGGAATTTTTTTTCCAAATAATGCAAGCCTCTTTAAATATTGTAAATTCAGGTATGATCATTTTTTTTAAAGCACAGGGTTACCGTTTACGTCTATGTGATGATATTTGGATATCCGATAGCTTATAAGTAAGTACAAGCCTCCCCCCTCCCCCCAAGGAAAATATAAAGAGCCGAACATAGTTGTTTTAGCTAAATCTTATCTATGTTAAGTACGTTGTTTTTTGCTAACAATAGTTGTTTAATCTACGGTTTCTCTTGACACAATGGTATGCTGGAATTCTTCATAAAAAGTAACATGAATACTTTTGAATTTATATGAAAATTTCTGTGAATGAATATATGAAATTCATCAATAAAAAATGTCTTCCCATCCAAAACACAAATCACTAATGAGGACCTAATTTAGATCGAAGATAAAATTATGCAATTTCATAAAGAGGAAGAAGTGAATATTATTCAACATGACAAGAGTGACATGAACAAAATCAAGCATTGTGAAGGAGTTATCCATTAGTTAAATAAATTAATGGAGAATGATAACATTTATAAACAAAAACCATTATGTATAAAACTGTTATGTACATTCAGAGTAGGCTGGAAATTGTATTGTTACAGTGAGTGAGTTGTTGAGTGTCACATATTTTAAGAAACGTGTAAATATTAACCACAGTAGGTAACAGAGTATGGTGTTTTGGTAATGAGTCTAATTTCGTGAGTGTATTATGCAATGTATAGATTACTGCATACATTCATGTAAGGAGTGAGAATTATGGCCATTAATATGCTCCCCATATAACTGAACTATTTATTGTATAAAATAATTCTTCAAAGCATTTCTACTTTGTGTGATGTATTCAAAAACATTTGTATGCAGAATTATCATTATCTTGTTAAACTGTGTATCAGGTTTTAAATTATGTTTAAAAGACTGAAATTACTTTCATGTAATTAGTCAAAAATTAAAATTAATTATTATAACCTATTTAACATAATATAAAATTTAATATAGTAATTAATTGATTTGTTTTTTATTATTATGTATTATTTTTTTAGGTGCCAGTTTTTTCAGTGTTTGGATATTTAGAAAATTGTATTATGTAATATTATAAGCTTTTTGAAGCTTTTTTAAAATCACTTAAAAACAGATAGTAAAAATGACTACTACTGTTATACGCAAGCAGCACTATGTTATGAGGAAGTTTTCAGAGTTGTTTATGAGAAATATTAGTAAGGTGAGCAGTGGGGAATCTGTGGAATATATTAACAGTAATAAAAATGAACAAAAGATCAACAGTTGGACATATAATAGAGGTAGAAAACATTTTTATGAAGGTAAAAATGAGAAAGATATACAATTTCAAACTTACAGTCACAATCCTGATGTCTTTGGTAGTTTACAAAATGATAGTCAGATGTCCAGTACTATGTATAATGATGTAGAGGAGGAAGATGACAAAGAAGAAGTTGACTTTTTAGATAATAAATTAGGAAGAACCAGACTGACAACAAATCAGTATGGGAAGTTAATTAAACAGTTTGTTCAGCAAAAGAAAGTAAGTTGATTAATGTAGGTACGAATATACTCGCATAATTTATTAATATTATTATTTTATTAAACACTAAAGCAGTCTTCTTCATGCTCTATACTTTTTTACCCATTCTATGTGGGGTCGATGTTTCTGACAGCTTGTATCTATTTGGCCCGCATTGTGTGCATCTTTCACTGATAGCTGCTTTTCCGTCAGGTCCACCTTTGCATAATCCATCTACTTTCATTTAGGCCTTCTCATTCACTCACCCTGTACTTCTGTGTCCAGCACCATTATCACCATGTACGATTCTTCTCTTCTCCTCACATGACCAATACTGTATGGTCTTCTTGCATCTTCTTCGATATCGCTGCTACCTTAATTGTCCCTCATATTATGTTGTTCCTGACCTTATCCATTTTTGTTACTCCACACATCCATTTTGCATATCATTTCTGCTACATCAAGCTCTTCCCCTCTTGTGCTTTCTTCACTGGCTGTGTTTCAACACCATATATCATTGCTGGTCTTACAGCAGTTTATACTTTTCCCTTGACATTAGTTCTTTAGCTGGGGTCGATCACACCCCAGTAGTCCTTGTCTACATAAAAGGGGGGGGGAGGCAAGCCCCTGTGCATCGTTTCCATGGAATACCCTTGCATTTTCTTCTGCTTCTTCTCTTCAAGGTTTAGGTTATATACACCTGTTCTGGCACCCATCTCATCTTCGGACGACTCACGTCTCTTCTACCACTGGCTTTATAATTCAGTGCCGCTTTCGGCAATTGATCCTCTATCATCCTTTGCAGATGATCCCACCATTGTCTTCTGTAAATTGAAATAATTTCATTTATGTCCTTTACTTCGAGTTCTGCTCTGATATCCTCATTCCTTATTCTTCTTGCAATGTATAATTTAAATTATTTGAAAGAAACTGCATTTCAGCACTCTGAATCTTGCCGCATTCCTTTTTTTATCATGACCCACGCCTCACTCATACCCACATTCAGATTCATAGCTTATTGCACAGCCGAGATATTTAAAATGGCTCACTTGTTCTAAAGTGCTTTTGTTTATAACTATCTTAGTCCTTACTGGATATTTATCTTTATCACTGGCCATGGTTTTGGTATTTCTTACTGAAACTGTCAGTGAGTACTCTCTTGCCACTTCTTGTAATTGAAACATAGCTCTTTATAAATCATCCTCATTTTCTTGAATGAAAACTATGTCATCCGCATATAGCAGGGAACCCATACAAATTGATTTGTTAAGCTGAATTCCTGAAGTCACTCTGGATTTTAATGCTCCCAATGTATTGTCAGTATATATATTAAACAAGGTTGGGAAAACACAGTATCCCTGCCTAACTCCCTTATTTATTTGAATGTTGCCCGAGAGCCTACCATTCAGATCCAGGACTACAGATGTACTTTTGTAAAGTATCTTAACTGAATTTATTAAATTCTGTGGATATCCTGTTCTATCCATAATATTCCATAACTTTTGATGGTCTACGTTATCAAATGTTTTTTCCAGATCAACAAAAGCGATATGTGTTTCTTGGTTATACTCATACCTCTTCTCTATTATCTGTTGTAATAGAAACAATGCATCCACAGTTGAGCTACCCTTTCTAAAACCCATTTGCTCGTGTCCCCAAAGCAGCCCGTGCATTTTCTGAAGCCAAATTAGGATTTCCTGTCACGTTGGTTTTGGCATGATTTTAAGGACAGATTCCCTTCCTAATGCCAACCCTCCTGCTTTATCCGGGCTTGGGATCAGCAATAGCCACTACAAGACTACTCAATTCACTCCGTAGTGGCTCTAGACTCTATACTTAAAATAGTAAAACATTAATAATCTATTAAATAAATAATTACCTTATTTTATCCACTAAGTGATCTTCTTTTTCTTTTTAATTACTACATGTTTCAGGGCTTATATCCCCATCTTCAGGTAAAAGCAAATCTACCCTATTATTAGGGTTTCGTTAAAAATTCACAATGACACAAACACATAACACACTTAAATAAATTAACATTGAACAGGTAAAAGCAAATCTACCCTATTATTAGGGTTTCGTTAAAAATTCACAACGACACAAACACATAACACACTTAAATAAATTAACATTGAACTGGTCTCCAGATCACTGTATATGATTAAATAAATAATTACCTTATTTTATTTGTTTATTAAATTATTTGTTTTAAGCCACTGTTATATACAATACTGTTATTCTTACTCTTCATATAAAAAATATTTTATATACTTTTTTTGCATACGAATGAAATTTTGTACACATAGCAAGCGCATGCATACACGCTTGCTCACACACACGCACGCACACACACACACACACGCACACACACGCACGCACGCACGCACACGCACGTTTCTACAAATTATTTGTATACAAATGTTTCTATGCAAGTGTTTATTTCTGTACTGATGTATATTTCATTGAATACCTTTACTAGACAGTATCATTAGAGTAACTGGATATATAATATTAATCTGGATGATATTGCTTGATAAGGATGTTCATCAAAATATATATCAGTAAAGAAAAGCAACAAACACTCGCATAATAAAATAAATAACATAATAAAATATAATAATAAAGTTGTATAATAAAATAAAGAATCTGTATAATACGCGAGAGAATGTCAAATAATTCTATATGCCGATACCAACCACTATTTCAAGAACTTATTTTCTTATTTTGCAGAGCACTTTCAAGGACTGGTAGTGTCCCCTTTGATGTCAGTCCTGGGCAAGCTGTTTCATCTCTCTCTCTCTCTCTCTCTCTCTCTCTCTCTCTCTCTCTCTCTCTCTCTCTCTCTCTCTCTCTCTCTCTCTCTCTCTCTCTCTCTCCCCTGTAACTTATAACTTTGCAAAACTTGAATGCAATTGAAATGACCTTGCACATTTAACTTTTGAATGAATCTGTTAAATACAGTCATCCTATAGAATTAAAGATTATTTACAACTTATAAAAATTATATTGACAGCTGTGAACATATAAATTATAATAATAAAATATTATTTAATGTTTTTTCAAGATTGCATATGCTATTGAAGTACTAGAAGAACGTATGCTCAAGACTGATAAAGTTCGGCCAGAAAACTACATATATAATTTGTTGATTGGAGCATGTGGAAGATTTGGTTATACAAAAAAAGCCTTTAAACTTTACAATGATGTAAGTTGTGCTTTTCTTAACAGAATGTTTTTGCTATAAAAGTAAAAGTTTGTTAAGACTTTACTGTTCATTGGTTTTAAAAATGTGTGTGTAACATCTATCACAACATATTGTCATGAGAGCTTTATTATAGGGGAGTGGGGGCCAAACCTGATCCTTAATCTCCAGCTACAATTATGAAATATCTATATGAAAATTTTATGTATAAAAATAAGTAAACATTTGTATAAGAATAGTCCAGTATTATATAAAAAAGAACTTCTCAGAATAACTTTCAGAAAAATGCTGTAAGCAGCTGTATATTGTAAAAAAAAAATACTCTGCAAGTAAAATCAGTTTTTTAATCTAATTATGTGAATAAGTACGTATTGTGTAGATGTATCGTGATAAAGTTGTGTTTATCATGTAGTATAGTCAGTATCATCATTCCAGTTGTGTCCAAGCAAATACTATAATTGTGAGTCTTCACGTATTCCCTCTTTCTCTTTTAATAAAGTCTTCTTCATTATGATTATATTTAAAAACCTATAATTTTTATTGTAGCCTTGCTGCTTCCACTGTAATCTATAAATTCTTCTCGAACTCTACACCCATCAGAGTGTTTTATTTCTATAAAGTACTGACAGACAAATTCATAAAGTATTGTTTTTTTTTTTTTAATATAAGCCTATGTAAAGTAACCAACAAACAATATAATTTTTTATTTTGTAAGTTACTCTAATTTATATAGTTTTATTGTAGTTTTAAATCTTGGAGAAAAAAATATGTTCTATTATCAAATTAATGTTCAAACAGATGAAGAAGAGGAGTTTAAAGGTGACACCTCATACATATACAGCACTCTTTAATGCTTGTGCAAATAGCCCATGGCCAGAAGATGGTCTTTCACGTGCTAAACATTTGCGTGAACTTATGGTAGAAAAGGGTTATGGTCCAAATCAGGCTAACTATCATGCTATGATTAAAGGTAATAAGCATGAGATTAATATAGTTGTGCATTAAAAAAAATATGCACCTGATTTTGCATAGGTAATAACAGATTACAAGAATAATAATTGGTTTCACAATAATAATAGATTACAGCTAGGTATCTTTACTTTAACTAAATTTTGTCTGTATTTCAAGTAGAATCTGTCTGAAAGTGTCCAAGGAATTACACAACTCAAATTTGTATTTTTTCTTTATTTAGGCCTATAAAACTTAGGTTTTTATCAGGTTCTTTACAGATTTGTCCTATTTTTGCTTGGAGTTATTTATCTGTTAAAATAACTTCTAATTGGTGTTTGTTTTAAACCACAAAATTTCAAAGCATTTGGTATGTTACATACTATACTTTCATAAAATAATGAAAACTAATATAATATATAACTACTAGCTAAACCCGGCCACGCTTCGCTGTGGCTCAGTCTGATATGAAATGAATGGGAAAGTAAATAAAAGTATTCTAGCGAATATAGATTCACCGAGAAAACACATCATTCAATTCAATACCCTGCCTTGCGTTGCTGTGGCTATGCTGTGGAATGAAAGGAAAGGAAGAAAAAAGATGTTTTTCACAGAAAATCATTTTTTATTGTAAAGCTAGTGGATTGACTACATGTTTTGTTTGTCCGTTTTCTGCATAAACATAAAGATCAGACGGTTTACCGACTCTGGAGCATGCGACGTATAATTCCCCATGAGAGAAGCAATCGTTTTCTAAATTCGAACCGCACACTTGCAAAGATTGCCCTTGCACTTTATTGATAGTCATAGCGAACGCAAGGCGTATTGGAAATTGAAGTCGTTTGAACTCGAACGCCATGTCGGTCGGAATGAGTGGTATTCGTGGAAGTAGTACGTCTTCACCTTTATGAGGTCCAATCAGAATTGTTGCTTCAATTAGATTGTTCATCAATTTTTTAACTACTAATCGTGTGCCATTGCATAACTTTGGCTGATTGATGTTTCGGAGTAATATAATTGGCACTCCAATTTTCAAATTCAGAATGTGTGACGGTAATCCGGGAACATCGAGAGAATTAAGAAATTCCGTTGGAAAATTCACTACTTCACTTTGGTTCATCACGGAGTCAATGGATTTGTATGTCACTGTTTCACCTGCGATTCTGTTTAGAATGATGTTGTTCATATCGTGTACGTCGACATTTTTAGCCACTAGAATGGCTCTTCCGCTCAACCATGCGTGATTTCGATAATTTGTTTCGATGCTTTGGAAAACCTTGTCTACTAATTCTTCTTTTGAATTCACGATGTTGCAGAAATTAGATGGGAAGGTGATTTTTCCTGTTTCTGGATTTGTAGGTACAGTGCCGTTACCGACCTCAAGTAATTGTCTTGAAAATATGTCAGCTGTTGGATCGGTTTGAAGCTGAACTCTCATATTTGTTGTTAAATGCATTTTTTTGACTGTGCTCCAAAAAGTTGAATATTTCAAGCAGGCATGCAATTCATCAGCTGGTGTCGAGTGAGGTATAACTGGAAGCGTTCTTGCAAAATCATCTGCTTGACATAATAGAAAAAACGCTGTTAATGTTGTGTTCGGTGGATTTGTTGCTCTGTCCTGTATGTTTTGTTCCGTGAAATACACTCTTTGTCCGTTTTCAAGATAGACAGTAAGATGAACGACAGTTGGATCCCTCTCGTGGATTGGAAATCCTAAAATACGCCACACAGCTTCATTGCTGCTGATATATCTGCCAATTTGATATTGAGAGATTTCATCTAAATTACTTCTTGTTGAAACTCCAAACACGGCCATATCGCTGCCTTTGTTGACGTATTTACAAATGTATTTTATGGATTTCACAGAATTGCAATACTCAACGTTGATATGTGCTTTGAAAGTTTTCGATAAAAGTGGTGAATATGGAACAACCCAACGATTATCGACTTCAATGTCATTTCCTCTCACTTTCAAAGTAATTGCTTTTCCATTGTCTTCTGTACTTCTTCGTCGATATAGTGGGTAACCATCATTGCCAGTAATTGTGTCTTTTAACAACTCTCGAGGATACCGTTTAGAGCATTTTCCATCGATCATACACGGTGAATTTGTATTGATTGCTCCACATGGTCCGTGTATCATGTTCTTGGTCACAACTTCAAACAACTCATTATCAATTGTGGGATCTGGTATTTCGGCAGATATTACTTTATCGATTTCATTTGGCATTATCTTCACAGTAAGCCATATTAGAATGTGCGCATGTGGCAATCCTCTTTTTTGCCACTCCACAGAGTACATCCAACATTGTGTTTCTACGAAAACGTGTAGTGAAGTGATGAAATCAATTAATGTCTTTAGCTTTTGTTTGAAAACGCGTGCTGTTATGTCGTGGCGATCAGTAGGAGTTTGTCCTGGAAGTAGTAACTCTTTTATTTCATCCCATGCTGGATTACATGTAAATGTAATGAAAAGATCAGGACGACCATATTTCCGCACATACGTAATAGCGTCCTGCGCATATTCGTGCATATGTCGCGGACTACCAGTATATGTGGCAGGCAATATGGTGATCTTTCCTATGTTGCTTATATCACCATCATTACTTATCGCGTCTCTCAAATGTATATATTCTTCTGATCTCAGTTTCTTTTGATTGAGCCTAATGAATAGTAGTCGTTCCGACTCTATTTTCGCGTACATATTGTAACGACACCAAAATTCTAAAAGAAATAAGCGCATCTATTTAAATCAAGCATAAATAATATATATTGTAATATAATAATAATAATGGAGCACAATATTAATGACAAAAGCCTAAGAGAAATTTAATAAACTAATTAGAAAATGAATTTGCTGAAGAAGAGTTGCCGTATAAAAACAGATAGAATAATAGAAGGATAATTAAAACTACTATATTACAAGAGGTATTGAATAACAAAGGTGAATGACATTAAGGCTAATAAATCATTGAACTCTGAAGTGAAGTTATATAAAAGAGAAAGAAATCTACTTAAGAAATATACCAACAGTAATATTGAATATAATAAATAAATGGAGTTATTGGAAGGCAAGGTAGAATAAGAAAAAATATTCAGAAGATAAAAGATTCCAATGATGTGTATAATGATAAGATTTATAATTATTTTTATTTATAGAGTGTAGAAAGCTAAGGCACCACTCTAGAATTATTTTATGGGCAGCAGCCAAAGTGCACTGTACCAGGTATGTGAATGTTCGGATGAGCAATTGGACGTAAAAGGGCCACTCAACGCCGATATTCATTCATAATACCATATTAATATAGGGGGAATCATTTAACATTAGTATGGAATCAATGTGAATAAAAGAATGGAATATATAAATAGAATACACAATGAACCAAGAGAAAACTCAAGAATTACAATTCGTTAAAGCCACCCATATAAATAAACAAACTCCAGAGATAAAGAAGAAAATAATTGGTATTGACAAGAAAAGTAGGTTTCAATTTGCCTATAATAATGAAGAATTTGTTTAATAAATGTCAATCTTATCACCAAGCAATATTAATACCATAATATCATACACTTCAACTGTTGAAGACATCAGCAAGCAATAACAACAAGTTATCTAAACAAATCGAAATCAAAATAATTTGAAGGAAGAAACAATAATAAATAAAAGTGTGAAGCTATTTACAAACCAAAAGTCCTACAACAGACATTACTATGACAGATTACTATACTATATAGACAGTACCCAGTTAGATTTGGAGTAGTCCATAAACAAATAAATAATGATAATAAATTTAATGAATAATGAATGAATCAATTAGAAAGTCATATAAAGTACAATACAAATTTAGAAGTAAATGTAAAATGTAATTAAGATGTGCTACAAATGTAATATAAGACAAGTGTAATTAATTGGTAAGAGTATGTGAGATACAGTGGTAGTCAATTAAGAATAACTGTGAGTGGATAGTAATTATAAACAATTATTTAATGAAATGAATTACTAATCCATAGTAGCAGAAGATACTGGCATTAACATTTAGTGTTTTCTTTATTAGTGTTGAGTTATATAAGTTTAATAGATATTAATCACACAGACAATGGTTTAAAAGTGTGCATTCAGTTAAGCCCTAAAGGGAATTATAGTAATTAAAATATAATTGTTAATTAATAGTTTGTTTATATTAAAAAAAAAATTAATTAATATAAAACAAGTGTAAGCAGGATCGATTATGAGTCTTCCAATATAAAAATATAACCAGTCAACATAGGCCTAGATGATTATGTTCAGTAAATAATAAATTATTTAAAAATATTTGTCAAATTACAAATAACTATAATATTTGATATTAAAATTGTTCATAGTTTTGTCAGATAAAATAATATGTAAATTGTATTAAGTATTTGATGTAATAACTAAAAAGCAACTTGTATGTAGAAGGTAAAGTAATGTATTATATAAAAATAATATCCTATGACAACTAACTCTCAATTTGAACAGATATGACCAGAGTATTTATGTGTATCCAGGAAACCAAAAGAGAGAAAAAGAATGTTGTTGATTATTATTATCAAAAAACAAACCAAGGAGTTGGGTTGAATTTTGAAAACCAGCTAAATATTTATACAAGAAACATGAATATTATTAAAAAATAATATAATACAAAGTAAAAAAAAAACCGTAATCAAACTATAACAGAATATAAGATTCAAGAAATTAAAGAAACAGCTTAACAAACCAGCCTTTAAATCTTACTGATGACCCAAACAGAAGAACAACTACACTTGGATTAAATTAAAAACAGAAACACTGGAATTCAACCATTATATGACACCAGGAGATTTCAGATAAACTACACTACAAGAGTTAACATCTATGGATCACAAAAGAAGCATATTTCTTCATTAGAACAACATAAACAAACTGAAGACACTGGAAATTTACGTCACGGATACCAGAAGGCTGTGTGAACTGAACTGAACTGATAAACATTGTGCAACGTATATTTATTATTATAATTAATACTCAATTTATATTATTCATTATTATTATTGTTTGTACTGTAATGTACTTTCTGTACTTGTTTTTCTTTATAATCACTGAACCTTTATATCAGCCAAAAGAACCTAAAAATAATATTAACAAAAGAGAAGAGAATCGACCCTGAGATTTCTAAATTATATTAATAGTTACACTAAATAGACTATAGCAATTTTGTTTGAATAAAAATACAATATTATTATTATTATTACCAGATACCATTCCATGTGTTTTATATATGTAGAAATAGAATTAACAAGTGTTACAAATTGATGTAAACAAAGAGAGGGATAAATTAATTTAAAACCCGTCTTGTTGTAATTTGACACATCCAAGGTGAGGCATAAAGAACCTGTAATTCCTGAAGGGTAATAGATTGGCGCTTACAACAGTGGGGCTTTAGAAGATATTGATAAGGGACAATTACGAGTGGTTACAATATCGACGATGTACTGATGGAAGAGCTGACGGCATTTCAGAATATGGTTATCTTCATTTTCACGTACCATAATCCGATAGGAATAATAATTCATTGAACTAACTTTTTTGCCTGTGTGTTCACCTGTGACTGTGTTTATCATTTTGATGTTGAAATGTCAATGATAACCATCTTGACCGTCTGGAAACATAATTGGATATTGCAATGGATCGTAGCATCTATGAGTGTCAGCAGTTCTTTGTAGTTGCTCATTTCTGCGCTGCAAAACGATATCGCGAGGATGAAATTCATCTCCAACCATGACAATTGCTACCTCGTCAATTGTTGGCGCGTTATATCGTCTGACATGCTCACTGGCTGGTGTTTGATCAGCACGAATAACAATTCTATGGCTGTCTGATGGCATGAGTTCAATCGCATTTTTGAACATCCGAATTAAATTATTGTTGTCATGTAACATTTTTTGCAACGACTCCACAATATGCCTTCTGATTCCAGTAGAGATTTGGCAGCATGCATTCAATTGGTCATTTTCATCTCCGACGAAGTAGATTTGGAGAAATTTATGGTTATTGCTGGGAAAAGGAAGCAAAGAGCCAGCTCTGTGGTAAATTTGTCCCAGAATTTTAAACGTCGGCATAAAATGCTCCGCTATAACGTTAGCGCCGAATGAAGTCATCTGAAAACAGGAATTGTAATTTCTGATGTTTTTGAGGAAATGTTTTGAATCATCAGTAATTCCATTTAACAAACTTTTCAGTGGTTCTTTTGGCTGCTCAAGTTCAGGTAGCTTCACTTTTCCGGTTGCGCAGCACATTCCCGGGGTTTCTCCTTTAAATTTCATTGCTGTGCAGTGCGGACAAACTTTGTCCATTTTTCCGATTTGAACGAATTTACATGAGGTATTGTATTGAATATCCGGTTCGTGTGAAAAAGCAATTCGGTGATATGAAGCTCGATCGTTCAGATATTGCAACTGCATATGTCTTCGCTGTTGATCTAATTGTTCTTGGCGTTGTTGAGACGATTGTGCTGCCCTTCATCTTCTCGATTCAACTCGTAAGACTTCAAGTCTTTCTTCCCACTGATCTGCCGATTCTTCTGCTCGCCTTTGAGAAGTTCTGACTCTAACACGTTCATTATCGTCTAAACGTTCTTGATCAGTGCGGTTTGATCTCCTTTGACGTTCTGTGATTGCGTGTCGAGAACGGCGGCCATGTTCGAACGTGGGCGAGGCATTACAGATGATTAATGAATGTGTTACTGTGACTTAAGACTAAAGGCTGCCGTACTATGACTAAGACTCTTTTATTATGACTTAAGGATATGAAGCTCGATCATTCAGATGTTGCAACTGTATACGTCTTAGCTGTTGATCTAATTGTTCTTGGCGTTGTTGAGACGATTGTGCTGCTCTTCATCTTCTCGATTCAACTCGTAAGACTTCAAGTCTTTCTTCCCACTGATCTGCCGATTCTTCTGCTCGCCTTTGAGAAGTTCTGACTCTAACACGTTCATTATCGTCTAAACGTTCTTGATCAGTGCGGTTTGATCTCCTTTGACGTTCTGTGATTGCGTGTCGAGAACGGCGGCCTATGTTCGAACGTGGGCGAGGCATTACAGATGATTAATGAATGTGTTACTGTGACTTAAGACTAAAGGCTGCCGTACTATGACTAAGACTCTTTTATTATGACTTAAGGATATGAAGCTCGATCATTCAGATGTTGCAACTGTATACGTCTTAGCTGTTGATCTAATTGTTCTTGGCGTTGTTGAGACGATTGTGCTGCTCTTCTTCTTCTCGATTCAACTCGTACTATGGCTGGCGAAAACACAGACGATGATCAACTGGAAAAAAAAACGAAAGAAATTAATTGAATTGAATGCAACAATCAAAATCAAAGTAACTCACATTTTGATTTTCGAAAACAGATAATTAAATCATTTCCAAAACAAAACAAATGAATTGAATACAACATTCGGTATCAAATTAACTCACATTTCGTTTTTCGAAAACAGATAATCAAATCACTTCCCAGATAATCAAATCACTTCCAACGATTGATTATGCACATCAATGTGAACGAAAGCAACAACTTTTCTCTTCTTCTTCAACTCGTACTGAAGCCCGCGAAAACACAGACGACGATCAACTGGAAAGAAACGAAAGAAATGAATTCGATTTTCGAAAACACGCGCGTATTCGAATGCAACGTTGTGTCAACATTTCATTTTACTATAAAAACGCGCGTATTCGAATGCAACGTTGTGTCAAAATTTCATTTTACTATAAAAACACGCGCGTATTCGAATGCAACGTTGTGTCAAAATTTCAAGTCAATCGACTGACTACTTTTCGAGTTTTGCGAGCACAAACATACGCAGGCTGAATTTTTATATATAAAGATGTGATTTCATATTACTTTGACACCTATAATGAGTGTATGTACAATTTCATTAGAATTTGAATGACTTTCAAGCTGTCCTAGTTTAGTATGGAATCATCTATATAGTTAATGAATTGACTTATTTACCAGATTGTTAGCTGTATATTTAATTCAAATTTTGTTTGTGTGTGCACGCGCACATACGTGTGCCCAATGTGCATTCATACATAACCTGTTATTATTGTCTTCTTTCATTCATTTAGGCAGTGGCATATTATGTACTGGGGATTTTCAACCTACGTCCGTCTTTAGGAAGTTGTGAACCTTCAGTTACATACCATTTTTATGAGCCGCTCTTAATGCACTGGTCACTTGGATGTATGCTCCTTCAGTTCTTAGTTAATTCCTGATGTAAACAAATACACATGACACATCTAAATCCCCCCCCCCCCCCAGGATGAGAATCATTAGCTATTAGTGCTAAGTGTGGTGTATTTAAAGCCTCACTAATACTGTTGAATGTGGAGGTGACAGCATTGCATTTGTACAGAATATTTATTAAAATTTCAAAGCAGGTTGGTAGTATTCAGGAATTTCCCAATTCAAGTTAGAATGCCTTAACCTGCAGAAGCTTCAAATCTTCGTAACACATTCTTTGCCAGTGGTTTTTCATGATTCCATCCTTCTGCACCAAATAATTTTATCTTGCACACAATATAATGGGATTCTTTGGCCACAATGACCAATGCGGCCTGATTGGTTTGACCTGTTTTTGAACATTATGACCGACGTGGCAGAGTGTTAAAAAGTGTAACCTTTCTTTCATACTTCAGTTACATTTATTTACACATATTTTAGAAATATGTAGTTATCTGATTATCTTTCAGGGGCAAAATAGTAATATAATTCATTTCACATACCAAAAATAGCCACTATTATTTATGAAGCAACTGCATTCTGTTAATGGACAGAATTTTCATGTCATAGAATATTGAAAACCTATTTAAGGACCACAATGAGTGATATTCAGCTCAAAAATGCGTCTTAATTGTATTTGAAAGGCACTTGGCCAAAAAAAACTTCACCTTATTATAGTATATGATATTGCTGTCAGCCATAATAATAGAAGAATTGTGTGTTTTAATATTATATGTTCATATTACCATAGCATTTTAACTGCTCACTTCCATATTTCATGGCCAAAGTGACAAAACTAAAAAAGATAAATGCTTGGAAATAATATATTGGAGTAAATGTACTGTAGTATATTGTGAGTAGCTTTACATTGTGAATGTCTTATATTCTTGTGTAAAAACATATGGTGTAGCTTTAGTTAACGAATATGTACCCACATAACAATTCTTATGATATGGCCCAACCAGGTGTCAGACTGACCCACCCTCAGTTCACACCTTTTAAAATGCTGGAGACACCACTGTGTGTAATACATGTTGGTTTATAAGTATAATTCTCAGTTGTAATTGTATGAAATAGTATAAACTAGTGTATTATGATTTTGTTTTTAATTTTATAAAACTTTTCATGATTAAATATTTCACTGTGCAGGAAGTATATAATGAAGGAATAAGATTTGGATTGGTGTTTCATATTTTATGGCAATACATATAGTTGCATTAATGTTGTAGATTTTTCTGTTTCCAGCATTTGGAAGATGTGGTGATTTGGAAACTGCTTTTAGTATCGTGGATGAAATGGTTGATAAAAAAGTCTTAGTATCATCAGAAACATTTAATTTTCTGCTGCAGGCTTGTATAAGTGACAGAGATGCAGGATTTAGGCATGCATTACTTGTAAGTGTGTGCTGACTGAATTCATATTGTAGTATATAGAGTTGTTAAATTGTATGCCAGCCAAATCATAACTTTATATTTATAGTGTTACGAGAAGTATACCGAACAATCCAGAACATTCTCCACTCCCCCCGTCCGTTGTGGCTTGTGTTGCGTCATTCACGTAGGTGGTTCTAGTGAGTTCCAGGAACACTTGAGATACTATGCACTAAGCCACCGGCATGCAGTTAAGGAGGGAAAGCTGTAATGGGCCTCAGAGCAGCGTATATAAAGCCATAGCTGTCGGGTTGTCAGTTCAGTAACGTGAGTGATTTTCACTAGTGCGGATTGAGTGTGTCGAAGTGAAGTAGTATTGTGTTAATTGTGTGAAACTCTATTAATAGACATGGTTATTGCGTGTGGACAAATCTAACTGGAAATATTGTACGAGTTAATTACAAACTGTGTAATTGTGAAAATTAAAGCTGGTGATTAGTGACTTAATTGGTGTCGTGTATTTTGTTTTCCACTGTACCTACGACGATCAGTTAGACCGTCGTAACAGTGGTGTCAGAAGTGGGATAGAACGGTTAACAGTGGAAACAGAGGACACTTCGTAGAAGAGTGGTGTTAGTGGTAGTAAAAAAAAAAGAAGAATGGATACCAGTCAGATGATAGAATCATTCAAAGCAATGCTACTGCAGATCGAGGAACAACACCGCCAGGAGGCAGAAGAGGCAGAAAAAAGACGCTGACAAGAGGCGGCAGAAGTACAAAAACGGCGTGATGAGAAACACAGACAGGAAAGAGAAGCGGCAGATGAACAGAAAGCACTAATGGAAGAACGACTAAAAGAAAAACGTAAGCGTGAAAATGAAACACCAGAGAGACAACAAAAAGAAGAATTTAGTCATCAGTCAGACGAAGTTAAGGTGTTTGTACAAGATGATGTCACTGCAAAATTTGTCCTGTTACGAGGTGAGCTGAACAAACAAGTTGACGGAATATCTGAAGTTCAAAAATCTGTGTTAACCATGAAATCAAGTATGTGAAGTTTAGAAGATTCTATTAAAAATTCAATAAAACAAATTAGAAAGGAAGTCGAACATTTAGTAAAAGAAATAGTTGGTAATGAAAGACCATTAATAAATGCTGAAGAAGATTCAAAAATCAGAGAAATCTAACTGTAGTAGGGCCAGTTAACGCAAAGCCTGGGGGGGGGGCAATGAGTGCTTCCATCAAATGTTGGGGGACATTTGATGGAAGCACTCATTGGGCAACTTATATTCACCAATTTGAACCTGCCGCTCGCTTAAATATATGAACGGAAGAAGAGAAAGGACTTTCACTAATTCTTGCTTTAAAAGGGCCTGCCGCAGAACTAATACAGAAAGTGCCACCTGAAAATCAGAACATCTATGCTGAATTAACAAAAGCTCTGGAATTACGGTATGGTGACAAGCGTTTGTGCGAAGTGTACCGTGAACAACTTAAAGCGGTGACAGCGTTCCGGGGAAACCCTCCAGGAGTTTGAAGCAAATGTCGACCGACTGACGAGATTAGCTTATCCTGATGAATTGGAGGACTTCCAGAAGTGGATTTCTCTCATTATGTTTATTGATGGTATCAGAGATAGTCAATTACAACAAGTGTTAAGAATGGGATGGCATGATAATAAATCAGACGCTCTTGTTCATGGTCTCCGTTTTGGGGCTGCCAAGTCAGCGACCTACATTAATCAAAGTATGCCATCACATTGTAGCCAAACGTCATAGTGGACGGAATAAAGAGATGATTCAAGATCAACAGTTTAAAAAGTCAGCAGCGCCACAACAATCTTTCGAACCAAAGGATAAAGACAGAAGACCGAAGTGTTACAACTGTGGGAAACGTGGTCATCTACAGGTAGACTGCTGGAAGAATAAAATACTGAGAGAAGAGAGCGATCCCACCAATTGGAGAAGTAAAGCCCCAGAACAGCACACAGTTTCCACGCTACATAAGATTAGTGGAAACCTGATCGTTAATGGATTTGCGGAAGGTGAACGAAGATCATTTACAGTTCACCTGGGCGCTACAGTGTCTATTGTGCGCCCTGACTTATTTAGAAACCGATGGCCTCAAATTAGCTCTTGTACTATACAGACTGTGACTGGAAGCCCCGTCAATGTGTTAGGAAAGATAGACGTACATGTACGCCTGGGTCTTCTCGAGTTTAGCCACCAAATGCTTGTTGCAGACATTGTTGATGAAGTGATTCTTGGCATGGACATGAATGTCTAAGGATTCATTGTGGACTTAAGAGAGAACGTCCTAAAGGTTGGTAAAGAGAAGATAAAGCTTTGCATGGCTAAAATGTCAGGGTCTGCCAACCATTCAATCAAGCAAGTGGCATTGGCCAAAGAAGAAATCAACAGGTCTGGTCAAGAGGAACCTTTCCTATTACAGGTGGAAATGGAAGAAGAACTAGCAGAGGAAGTACAAATACGTGAAACGGCAAAAGAAGTAACTGGAAAGCCAACTATGGGTGTCAAGGAAAACTCCTTGTTTGTTCGTGAGTTATACAAGCGCCCGGGGAAAAGTTTCTGAAGATGAAGTTACGCAAGAGGTTATTGATGAAAACCAGACAGACTTGGATCAGCCAGTGGTGTTTAGATCATCAATACATGACACAATGAGAGTGATTCCAGCAAAACTAGTGGTTGCGCGGAAGACTTGTATTCCTGGGAACTTGATGTTTGGATCACACGAGACCGAATTCGAAGGACGGGGGAATTATCTTTCACAAGGATGTCTACCTAGATCGCCTGGCCAAGTATTACTTCAGAGACAGTTTGCCAGTTTGGGACGAACAGGCTTAAGGAGGGGGCAGTGTTACGAGAAGTGTACCGAACAATCCAGAACATTCTCCACTCCCCCCGTCCAGTGTGGCTTGTGGTGCGTCATTCACGTAGGTGGTTCTAGTGAGTTCCAGGAACACTTGAGATACTACGCACTAAGCTGCCGGCGTGCAGTTAAGGAGGGAAAGCTGTACCGGGCCTCAGCGCGACGTATATAAAGCCATAGCTGCTGGGTTGTTAGTTCAGTAACGTGAGCGATTTTCGCTAGTGTGGATTGAGTGTGTCGAAGTGAAGTAGTATTGTGTTAATAATTGTGTGAAACTGTATTAATGGACATGGTTATTGCGTATGGACAAATCTAACTTGAAATATTGTACAAGTTAATTAATTAATTGTGAAAATTAAAGCTGGTGATTAGTGACTTAATTGGTGTCTTGTATTTTGTTTTCCACTGTACCTACGATGATCAGTTAGACCATCGAAACAATACTGTACTAATGAAGAACCCCACTAAGGGACATTTTATCTTTATTATTTAAGAAACAGTTCCATCTTATTTTTAGATATAAAAAGATTGTTTATGTAAAAATGAGGACCAAATCAAATAGTAAGCTAAAATAAATAAGAACAAGAAGAAGTACTTTGTGAAAACTATTGTGCAGGAGTTAAATGGTATCTTTATTTATTATCAGAATTAAGCATCTCAGGTGCTTAGAGTCGAGTTGAAAATGCACAGTAATTGAATAGAGATACATTTGACTACGTACAGTGATGGAACCTAGATTGTGTCTGAGTATGTACTGTGGTAAGAGAACTGTATGTTAGATTTAGTTGTACAAAACCAATAAAAAATTATCTTTCAAAGGCATGTAAGAAACTTATATAGCTGTATTTATAATGTATTCATAATTTAAAGATAGATTAAAGTAGGGTAAATTTAAATAGAATTGTGGAGTATAAGAAACACTCTGGAAAAGAAAACCAGAAAGAGCAAAAATGTTTAATTGTAATAGACTATGGCTGTTAAAATCCTGTTCTTTGGTTGTGAAGCCTAAATGATGAGGAATAGTGACTGGAGCAAGATTCAGGTGGCTGAAATAAGTGCAAGTATGTATGTACAGTAAAGGCACGTACAAGGAGAGTGTTTAAGAAATGAGGACCTCAGATAGCAGTTTAACTTATTCTGAGCTAATAAGAAGGTAACAGCATATAGAAACAGATGGAAAAGCTATTTACAGAGAGTGAATACACATATTCCATTGTTAGACTATAGTTATGGATCCACTGGGAGAAGAGACAAAGTGACTGCTGGTAAGGTGGTAGGAGACATAATGTCAGAACAGGAGAATTTTAAAGACTTGATGTTGATTGATAAAATATAAATAGCAAATTCCAGAATTTTTACCATTGAAAGAATTGTAGCAACATGGAGATTCATTATCAGTGACTTTAACTGTGATCTATGTAAATGAGACAGATCATTGTGTTACAGCAGTTGCAGGCATTGTGCGTACCGATGTTAAACATTCATTTATTTTTTAACTGCAGTTTTAGTAAACTTAATTACGAGGGTCAATTGAAAAGTTCACAGAGCGACATCTCAGTGCTAGAACTAAAATCTTGCATGTGCTGCAAGATGTATATTTTGCGTGAACACCTGTTAATATGCAGATATATCTGTCTGTTTATTTACTTTTACCAGCTGTTTGAAATTTTCCTGTCATGCGTGTTTTTAAAATGAACAAAATCAAACATCGTGTTGTGATGAATAACATTAATAACATTTTAGCCCCAATGGAAAATCAAAACAAAATTGTAAATGTGTTAGGAGGGGATGCTGTGCCTTCAGAAACAATGGTAAGTGGAGCACACTCGAGTTTAAACATGGTTGTACAAGCACTGAGGACTATCCCAGCAGTGGTCGTCCAAACAGTGCAACAAAAAATTCAATTATTGAAAAAATTTCATAGGGTGTTGGAAGACCACAGATTGAGGAGTGGATGACATTGCTGAATCATAGGCATCTCATACAGTAGTGTGTGCATCATACTTTAACTCAACTTTAACTCAAGAACTTGATATAAAAAAGTGTTGTGGAAGATGGCTGCCGGATCTGGAGTTGTTGCATTTTTGGGGCATCCAGTGCGACCACGTTTAAACTCAAATGCCTACTTACAAACCGTTGGTTTTGAAGTTGCAGCATCTCCTGACACATTTACAATTTTGTTCTGAATTTCTGTTGGCGCTAAACAATTTTTAACAAAGAATCACACCACGATGTTTAATTTTGTTCGTTGTTAAAAACATGCATAACATGTCAATTTTAAACAGCTTCTAACCAATGAATAAATTGATAGATAGATTTGGAAATTAACAGGAGTTTACATAAAATACAAATCTCGCAGCAGACGAAAAATTTTAGTTTTACCACTAAGCTACAGTTGTCGCTTCGCGAAGTTTTCAACTGCCCCTCGTATATTAATGATTGTTATTGTTTTTGCAAATAGGATTGTTATTTTTTGTGAAGAAGTATTGTGGAAGTAAATGTAATTAGGGTAAGACTGAGTAATGAAAACATGATTATTTAACTGTCTCTGGTGTCAATTCAGTTATACTGTTTGAAATATTGATGTTGTCATAACAGCATTATACCCACTCTGATTCACCATCAGTAATAAACATGATCATGGTACCTATTGTTCATCATTATATAAGATTCAGATTTCGGAGAATTGAGTTTCAATTAATAACTATAGTAATGAAGATGACATTGTAATTAAAAAAAAAAATGTATTCATTCACACCAGTTGAAGTTGGAATTATGCAATAATAGAGAACACGAGACATTGAATTCGTATCATTAAAATATTGCAGGAAAACAGGTAAAGTAATTTGATTTGGAGATAAAATTGCAAAAATAACTTGGTTGGCTCTAGTTTAATTGTTAGGTGTTGAGGAGTGTGTCAAGAATGTAGTCAGTTTCTGTGGCTATGTTGTAAATTTTAAGATTATTTAGATTATTAAGATTACATATTATACTATAATCTTCTTTTATTTTATGTGTACTTTGGTGTCCAAAAAATTGTTCTGAACAAAATAATGTGTTATAAAGTAATTTATGCATACCTCATGTACATACATTTCCTAGAAAATGTGATTTATATAGGTGTGGAGGAAGATGCTGGAGAAAGGAATAAATCCAGACAGGTTTACATTCAATTTAATGCTGAGATGTTCCAGAGACTGTGGCATGGGAGATGTATCTCTTGCTACTAGTACCATTCAGTTGATACTAGAATCAAAACCATACCAGGTAAGCCCTTCTTGATATTAATTATAATGGTACACACTCAGGTATTTTTGTGAAGATGTACAAGAGAAGCGGAAATAATAAACAAAGAAAAATGCCCTTGTATAATGGTGAAGGAAAAGGTTATATTAATGTTAGGCTGGAAGCATAGGCTTTACTGATAACATTCAGAAATTATGAAAACACTATCTGTACCCATGCACTTCACTATACGCAAAAATGAATAATACCCCTTACTATCATATAATTTTTTTTTACTTAGATTAAGAAGCTTATTTCCATTAAATTAAAGTTCTTTCACAAATAGTTTGTCCATTTACAGCAAAAACATGTAAATTTTGGCAAAGAGATACAATGCAAAAAAATAGCCCAATGCAATGTACAATAGCCCATGTGAAAAACAACAACTCCAGCAATTTCTAGGGTTTGCCCTTTAGATTTATCAATGGAAATAAAGCTAGTTTTCCTTTGGAAGTAACTCCTTGAGTTTCCTGCAGGTCTCCCATATAATATCTTTAAATAAATACAACTGAAAGTAGGTTTATTTTCACCTGACGCACGTTTCACAGAAATTATTGGGTATCTTCAGAGGTTTTTTGAATTGTAATTGAAACATTCAATTCAATGTAATTTGTAAGCAAAACGTTCAATTACAATTCAAAAACACCTCTGAAGATACAGAATAATTTCTGTGAAACGTGCGTCAGGTGAAAATAAACCTACTTGCAGTTGTATTTATTTGAAGATATTACAAAGCTAGTGTTATAGGAAACTACAAGTATTTGAATTGAAACAGACATCTGTTGGTACAATGGAATCTTTGGTATAATACTTATTGACCACAGAAAGACCCTGTTAATATCATATTTTGGAGTATATTATGCCCAAGGCCTATGATTTTTAATTGCAATTGATGTGACGGCAATTGCAGTGAATTTAAGATGCCATTGGATATGATGTCATCTTCTGCATTCATTGCTGTGTCCAAAGAATAATATATTTCTCCATCACCAGGTATTCATTTCAATATATGTTGATTTATATTTGTAACAATATTATTTGTTGAGCTAAAATGGCTCTACCACTTAACAAGTCATCAGAATAATTTTCACTAATATTGGGAAAGACGGATGATATTAATTCATCTTTATTTTGTACCAATTGACAAACATTTTGTGAAAATCGAATCCTGCCTTCCCTATTAGCTGTAATTTTTCCCCTTCATAAGTTCACTAAAAAAATACTCCTACCAAAACTTCACCATGCAAATGCACTCTCATATTTGTGGAAAGATTCATTGTTATAACATCCGACCATAATTTTGAGGACTTGGACTTGAGGCAGGCATTTAGTTCATCTGCTGGAGTATATCTGGGTATTACTGCTAACGTTTGCCTGTAATCGCCAACCAAAAGTACCACCATAGTGCACATCAATTTTTGAACATTGCAAATGTCTCTTAGGCTCCTGTACTGTATGGTCGCACAAATAATTCTTATGCCAGAGAAGCAGAATGGTGCGATGTGAACAAACTATTTTCTAACCTGCAAACGTTAGTTTGCCCAACTTTGTTCTGTAATACTAGGCTACACTGACAGCTGCTATTTTGTTGTTACAATAAATGTGAAGTGAGCATATTTGTTTGAAGATTAAAATTAGTTTTGCAAATAATGAAAAATTTGCCTTGAAACCACACAGTCTAAGCACTAAATGTTTTCATGTTTGGAATAATTATTGGCACATGCACAGAATGTATGTAAAACCTTCTTCTGTCATGAGAATTCTGTACATGACCATCCTGTAAGGCCTCAACGGCTTGCTTATGCAAGATTTTTGCTCCATCCTACATTATTACCATACATTTATGAAGCATATCAGCTGATTTGGTGTTTTTGCTAATATTAAAAACTGGATTAAAAGTGATTCCAAGGTAATTTTAAACTGAATGTGTTGTGCGTCCACTAGAAAATAATGTTGCCACAATTTGCGATTTTGCTACTTCTACTGCTATATTTGTACTTACTTGAGCAAGTAATGGATAAGAAGGAATGTTTTGCCCATTCCATCTGGAGCATACAAAAGTAAATGTATTGATATATTGGAATTTACTTTATCCCTCATTAATCATACAGCTTGTTCTGATATTAAATTTGACAGCATTTGATCAAGTTAGTCATGAAGTTCCACATTGTAATTTATTACTGAATTGAAATTTTCATTTCATTCAGGTCCATTCATACCTAATTCATGTAACTGTTTACCACAAACTGGTTGTACTAAGCCTCCAATATTTATCAATACATCATTATATAGAGTGGAGGAGAGGAAATGCTTGTTTTTCATACAAGAAAAACCTTGTGTATTTTCAAGATAAACATTTTTTAATTATACAAAAAACAAGGTATTTTAATGTATTTTTACATACCAAATTACATATGGGAACATAATGTCAGTCAGATGACGCCCTTCTTATCAAACACACATTCAGAACCTCTCTTCAAAGTAGTGCATCACACATTCCATCACTTCTTCTGGCACATCTCCGATTACTTGACAAATGAAACGTTTCAGCTTTTTGAGTGAGCATGGTCTGTTTGTGTACACTATTAACTTGATGTGTCCCCACAAAACAGTCACAAATCAATAGATCAGGGTCATCGTGGTCAAGAAACATCACCAAAATGGGATCATATGTTAGGGGAACATGCATTGAACAACTTCCCTCGATGCTCTTGCATCCTGTTGGAACCACATTTCTCTCATGTTTACGCTTTCAGAGTTCAAGATGGATTAAGTTGTTTAAGATATTAACATAGAGCACTGAAATCACTGTAACTGCCGTCTCTGCCTCTACAAAGAAAGTAAGGACCTATGATCGCTACCTTCAAAACACTGAACCACACTGTCACTTTTGAGCTGTGGAGAGATCTTTCAAGTAGTTCTCATGGGTTCTTCACTACCCAGAATGGGCAGTTCTGTTTGTTCACAAATCCATTAAAGTAAAATATGTGTTTGCCACTCATCATTACCATGACATAACATCGTCAGTAAGAATGGTGAGTACTTTCTCACATATGTCTCTGCATTGTCTAAAGTCCCCTTCAGCTATCTGCTGGACAGTCATTATTTTGTACAGACGGCGTTTTAACTTGTCGTGAAAGATGCAATGTAGCGAATAATGTGACGTACTCAAAGCTAATGCCTGACACCAAATGGAACATCTGGGATTAGCAAGAACTGCCCTTCTCAATGAGTCAACATTCTCCAGGGTCTGTACTGAATGGGGAAAGCCAGTTGGCTTCCTCTTCATGACAGATCCGGTAGTTCTAAATGCTTCAAACCCATCAGAGTATAGTGTTTCGATCTGGAATTCTGTCTTGATGCTCAACATTGAACTTTCAATGGAAAATAACTAGGGAATCACTGTTTTCTAAAAAACTGCTTGACAGCAAACACACAGTGCTCTATGTTCCAACGTGCCATGGCTACTGAAAGTTCATTGTCTGTGCTTTCACACTCATGGTCATCAATCCCATCCTTGCCAAATACTAGCCATTTGAAAAACACGTTTCCTCTGCTTTACCCTGTATAAATTATCTACATCACAGTCAGAAGAGTGTTGCTGGAATATTTGTCCCAGAGATATTGTGGATTTGATATACATGTGATACTATTTATATTGCAAACAGTTGTTGAATTTTTATATGACTTTGAAACATAATGAGAGATGGCACTAGCTGTAGCAACCCTATTATATATATGAAACATAATGGCTTCTTGCAACATGTCGTTCCAATGGTGGTCATTTTCTAAAATTCTAAACATTCACATGCTTTTTTGTAAACGTTTACAACTTAATACTATGAACGATGTTTCTGATTACGATACATGTTAGCTCTAGGTCTTTTTCATGTGGTATCTCAGCTGTGATCACTTCATAAATCTATTAGGACACAATTTGTCTGTAAGCTACACTAGTATATGAGTGTAGAGTCATCCACACTTTTGCCATTCAACATAATACATCCATGCAACTGTTTCTCCAAATATTTTACACTTTGTGGTAACACTTATTAATTTTAATCAAAGCATTTCAAATAGATATTGATTCATTTTTATATATTAGTATGGATGTACTTACTTGGAGTAACTGTAGGTGATGCTAGCCATATTTATTGGTAAAAGTTTGCATTTTGTTCAGTACCATCAGCTTTTATGTGAGTAGGACACAAATATAACACACAAGACACAAGTATAAAACACAAGAATACTGAAGTTTTATGTGTTAATAATTTTCATTCACTTTCTATAAGGATGTTAAATTAGGAAATTTGTTTAATACCATTTTTCTTAGAAAAACTTGGCAACATTTAATTAATAAACTTTTTACAACAGAAAATTTTTAAATTTAAAAATTATTAACGACTTTTATTGTTGACAGGTACCAAGCCAGTTCACTATAAAGAATCGCATGCCAGTACAAAGAATGACTCAGAATTTGTATCCTGTTAGGCTTAATAATACATTTTTATGTGTATAACACACATTCATGTAAAATTATGAATTCAAAGCATATTAAGTATATGAAAATTTACTGTTTAAATATAATTCAGACTGTGTAGAAAATAGTTTCATTCATAAAAAATATAAAAGTAATGTATTTTACCAAACTTATTTATTTGAAACAAACAGAATAAAATAATTACAATTCTTTGAAAATATACAACAATGAAACAACTCATAGAATATTTTGCTTTTAATTACAAAAGTTGCACCAAAGCAGTTGTTCTTTGAACCGAAAGACAGTGTGTACTAAGAAATCATACACACCAAGACGCATAAAATTCCGTATTAGCCATCTCAAACGTTAAGAAATTTGGTGGGCTGGAATCTGTATCATTTCTGTTGGATATATGCAATACATTTATATTGTATAATATATGTAATGCGCGTGAGCATGTATAAGTTTGTTAGTTTTCAGTTTGTAACAAGACGCCGTGAGTGAAGCACGTGTCGTAGTACTGTGTATTAAGTATGTATTGTGTATGGTTTAATAAACTTTATTATACTCTGAAAACTCTTATATTTCTACAATCCACACTTTAACATGGTAGCAGAGGTGCGTGGTTTAATAAACTTGTGGTCAAGAGTTTAAGTGAGTATAGTATCGTTTTTTTGTGCTGTCGCATGCTGTGATACGGAAAAATGGCGAAGTACAATGACATTACAATTCCAGTGTTTGATGGAGAGGACTATAGTATGTGGAGAAAACGTATTGTGTTGTTTTTGAAATTTAAAAAATGTGATGAAGTGATAACACGAGCAAAAACGGCGCAGGATAAAGACCCGTGGGACGATAATGATTTAAAGGTTATGAACTATATATACAGTAATATAACGAATAAGCAATTGGAATTTATTAGTGATAAAACAACGGCGTATGAAATAATTCAAAAGTTTGATGAAATGTATTTGAAAAAGTCTACGGCATTGCAAATTGTATATAGAAATAAATTGGAAAAATTAAGACTTAAAAATTATACTGATGCAGTGACATTCTTCAGTGATTTTGAAAAAACTGTGAACGAGCTTAAAAACGCGGGTGCTACTTTGTCAGAAAAAGAAAAATTAAATTATATGTTAAATACGTTGCCGGATTCATACAGTTATATAGGCGATTTAATAGACGCATTAAAAGAAGAAGATCAAACTGTGGATTATGTGAAAAGTAAAATTCAAATGACTGAAATAAAGCATCAAAAGGATGAATATTCTGGACGAAAATCTAACGCATTCATGGCGGATAAAAGTCGACAACTGCGAACATGCTTTCAATGTGGCAAAACTGGTCATATCAAGAGAGACTGTAAATATGGTGGCCAAGCGGCAGGCAGCAGCAATACATGGCGAGCACCACGAGGCAGACAAGAAACCGAAAAAAATAACTACGCCAGACGGCATGGCAATTTTCGAAGTCAGCGAGGTGCAAGAGCACATCAAGCAACTCAGTCGCAGCAGAAGAATCCAGATACGAGCGCATGGGTTATAAGAGTCGACTATCACACGGCGCATAATAGTAAGGTAGATAAAGATAAGTTTAATAATTGCGAGATTAATTGGTTATTAGATAGCGGTTGTACTGACCATATAATAAATAATGATAAATATTTTGATAAATGTATGATACTTAAAGAACCTGTTAATGTTTATTTGGGAGATAATAGAGTTGTAAAAGCAACTAAAATTGGTAATGTGGTAAGTTACTTTGATCTTTTTGGTAAGAAAAATGAAGTAAACATGCAAAATGTATTTTATGCTAAAGATATGCATACAAATTTAATAAGTTATGGTAAAATAACGGAAAATAATACTATTATTTCTAAAGGTAAAATGACAAAAATTATTGATAAGTTTGGAAATACTACAGCTGTAGCTTGGAAAGAAAATGGTCTATATAAGATGAAAAGTAAATTAAAAAATGTAGAGTCATTGGTAAATGTTGCAAATAAAAATTGTGATAATATGAGTAAAAAAGAAAGGTGGCATCGTATGCTGGGCCATGTAAATTTTAATTATTTGAATATTTTGTGTAAACATAAATTGTTAAGTGGTATTCCAAATGAACTTGAATCAGAATTCATGAAGTGCAAAATATGTGTTGAAAATAAAATGCATAATATTCCATTTGAAAATAATAGAAAAAGAGCAAAAGATATTTTAGAAATTGTTCATACTGATGTGTGTGGACCTTTTAAAACAGCTGGTCTAAACGGGGAAAAATACTTTATTTCCTTTATTGATGATTACAGTAAGATAGCTAAAGTTTATACCATGATGTCTAAAGTAGAAGTTTTCAATTGTCTTGTTCAATATGTAAATGAATGTGAAAACTTAACGGGTAAAAGAATTAAATTTTTGAGGTGTGATAATGGGAAAGAATACTTAAATGGTAATATTTATAATTTTGCCAAAGAAAAAGGTATTATAATTAATAATTGTCCTGCTTACATACATGAATTAAATGGAACCGCAGAACGGTTTAACAGAACGATAATGGATATGTCACGTTGTTTATTAGCTGAAGCACAAATCCATAAAAAATATTGGCCTGAAATAGTTTGTGCTGCTACTTATTTGAAAAATCGTACATTATCAAATACTATAGAAAAGAAAACTCCTTATGAAATATTTTTTGGGACGAAACCGAATGTTTCAAATTTACATTTATATGGTAGTAAAGTTTTTGTAAGAAAACCGGAACAAAAAAGATTTTCTAAGTGGGATAAAAAGGCTGATATGGGAATTTTGATCGGTTATAGTGAAGTTGGTTATAGAGTGCTAATTAATGGAAAAGTAATAGTGGCTAGACATGTTGATATTGTTGAAGAAAATGTAAAATGTATTGGCTTGAATGAATGTGAGTCTGATGAAGAAGTATATGAATCTTCAGATAATGAATCTCTTGATGATAGCTTTAAAGGTACAGATGAAAATCTAGGGGATGAAAATGAAAATAAAATAAAAAAGTCTGAGCGCATAAGAAACCCACCAAAAAGATATGAAGATTATTATGTATATAATAGTAATATTTTTGCAAATTATTGTAGAGCAGATACTCCTAGTACATTTGAGGAGGCGCTCGAGAGCAATGAAAGTAAGTATTGGTGAAAAGCTATGGATAAAGAAATTGATTCGTTAAATAAAAGTAAGACTTGGCAATTAGTTGAAAATGTAAATGGTAAAAAAATATTGGATGTAAAATGGATTTATACAAAAAAGTCTGACAATGCTTATAAGGCCAGGTTAGTTGTAAGAGGTTTTCAGCAAACCGATAAAATTGATGATGTTTATTCTCCTGTTGCGAGAATGCAAACTTTAAAGATTTTATTATCATACTGTTGTCAAATGGGTCTAATTATTGAACAAATGGATGTAGAAACTGCATTTCTAAATGGTAAAGTAAGTTCTGAGGTATATGTCCATCAACCAAAAGGTTATGAGGATGGTACAAATAGAGTGTGTAAGTTAATAAAAGCTTTGTATTGTTTAAAGGAAAGTCCCAGAGCTTGGTATGAATGTCTTGATAAATTTTTAATAAGTTTGGGTGTTAAGAAAAGTAATTTAGATTATTGTTTATATACTTTTGGAAATGGAAAAGATACTATTTATTTATTAATATTTGTGGATGATTTATTAATTTGTGGACGTAACAAAGAAAAAATGCAAAATATTAAGAAACTTTTATCAGAAAAATTTAAAATGAAAGATCTTGGTAAAATTAAAGAATATCTTGGTATTACCGTAGAGTATGAGTTCCGTAAATGTGGAATAAAATTAAGTCAAACAAAATATATTGAGTCATTAGTAAGAAAGTATAATTTAGAAAACAGTAAGATGTATAATACACCTATGGAGGTAAATTTAAAAGTTGAAAAGTCTGATATTTGTGGAAGGAATATTCAATATAGAAATTTAATTGGTGCATTATTATATATAAGCTCAGCTACAAGGCCTGATATAAGCTTTAGTGTAAATTATTTAAGTAGATATCAGAATTGTTATAATGAAACACACTTTAAATATGCTTTGCGAATATTAAAGTACTTGTATTTAACGAAAGATTTAAAATTGACTTATAAAAGAAATGATAATTCTGAAATTATAGATTGTTATGTTGATGCCGATTGGGCTGGTGACCATTTGGACAGAAAATCTACAACTGGTTATGTAATTCGATTATTTGGTAATGTAATTTATTGGAAGTCTAGAAAACAAAAGTGTGTAACAAAGGCTTCGACATATGCAGAGTATGTAGCGTTGTCGGAAGCTGTGAGTGAATTGAAATTTGTGAAAGAATTGCTAAAATTGTTTAATGTAACTTTAGAAAAACCGATTAATATTTTTGAAGATAATTCGGGAGCGATAAGTTTAGCAAAGTATGGAAGTTTTACGAAAAATTCTAAACATATTGAAGTTCATTACCATTATGTACACGAATGTATAAAAGAAAATATGATTAATGTTGTAAAGGTAAATTCTGATGATAATATTGCTGATATATTTACAAAGTCATTGTGTAAAGAAAAGTTTGAGAGATTTCGAACTATGCTGAACTTGAAAAGTTGAACTTGAAATGTGTATTTGTAAAAATTGAATTTGTAAATACAATATAAATGTAAGGAGGCGTGTTGGATATATGCAATACATTTATATTGTATAATATATGTAATGCGCGTGAGCATGTATAAGTTTGTTAGTTTTCAGTTTGTAACAAGACGCCGTGAGTGAAGCACGTGTCGTAGTACTGTGTATTAAGTATGTATTGTGTATGGTTTAATAAACTTTATTATACTCTGAAAACTCTTATATTTCTACAATCCACACTTTAACAATTTCAATAATAACATTGAAAGTGTTTCTTTTTATAATTGGACAGCTTACTTTTCTAACTCCATAAACTTAGCTTTTTTACTACAGAAAGAGTCCCTATTACAGGTATTAAATATGCAAAACGCTCTGAGATTTTCTGATAACTTTTCCATCCTTCTGCGACAAATCTAAAAACGCCCGAGATATTTTTAACTTTAGCAATACCTTTCACTCTAAATGTAACATACTGATTTTGTATTTTAACAAAAATTCTAATGAATCAGAGTTGTCAGAGTTTATATCAAATACTTCTGCGGTAGAACTGGTACTAACTGTATTCATTTTGCTCATTTAAACCAAGTAAACAGTATGTTTAAAGCACTCAGAAGAATTACACTTAAAACAATGTATTATTAAATAATTAGTACGTAAATGGTTACACACTTCTTAGTCTATAACGCTGTGTTCAAAATTAAAAATAATTTGTAAACTCAACAAAAACAAATACACGTGAGCACAATGAAACAAACAGGTGGCAGGTGAGAATTCTGTGCTCTTTAGTGTGCAGGAGACGTGTCTTCTGATATGATGTACGGGACGCATTTTTATGCTGCATTCGCAGGTCCATTCCCATTGTCTTCCACCAAAACCCTCCTCACCTCCAGCCATGTTAAAAAGACATTTCAAGTAACTTCTACCCTGACATTCACCATAAAATTGCAAGGTTCCATGGCTCATACTCGTGGCATGTCGTGTGATATTTTACTTCTTAAGTTAGTTTTATGTCCTTTCTTAGTAACGTACACAACTTAATTCATAAATAAAAATTAATTATTTTATGGATAAATTATTTGGGGAGACACTGTCTACCTTGTCTCCCCTGACGCTTCGCCACTGAATACCACTAAGCTATATCACATAAATATTGTATTGGGTATAGATATTCCCTATATTTATAATTTTAATAATTCGTGTAATCCATGCTATAATTTACTGTTCCACATATAAGTAAGTTAGGTTTTTAGGTAAGTTAAAGGTTTGTACTCGTTTGTTAATTGTTGAAGCATCCTGAAACATTGTTATGTTTGGTGCTTGTATATGTTAGCCACAATTATTTTGTTGTTACGCTGAAAGAAAATATTAAAATAATCATGAAACATGCTTTTTCAGACGAAAAGGAAATTATTGCATGCTGGAAAAATTTCATCAGAAAAAAATTGCACAACAGCTGTACAAACAAGTGACAACATGCCTGATCTCTTGGGATCTACACCGCATCTTGGCAGTATTGTTGCTCTGAATGATGTAGTTCTTCCAGAACACAGGTAGTTGTATGAATGTTTGGTTTGTAACATGGTACATAAATTTTGGTGTTGAGAAAAATGACAAAAAAATATTAAAATCAACATTGTTGACAGTAAAAATTAGTGTTTCAGCATAATTGAAAAAATTATGCTGAAATTAGTGAGCAGTTAGTGAAAAAATTATGCAATTAGTGAGCAAATTGTAAAAAATACAAGTCAACATAAGTTTTATAAAAAATACTGAGATGTGACAAGTCACATAGAAGTGATTCATATTGAATTTTTCCATACAGTCATACAGAATTATTCATATTCCATATCCTTTTTTTATATGCCATGAAATGTAAGATAATTAAAAAATCTTTATTTAAGACTTAAAATTTGTGTTGTGCCTTGAATTTTCCATACTGATTATACTCCAGAATATCTTCAATTCAAACATTATCTCAAATGATTCAAAGTAATTTGGTTCATATCAAAGTGTGTAATGTTAATTTAAGTTTTGCCTGGTTTCACTGGTCCCCCCCCCAAAATTCCACGTTGAACACAGTGTAGGTTTTTTCTATGAATGTTTCACCAGTTTTAATTCAGTTATATAAAGAATTCAGTTAATGGGTATATAGTTTTTCTATTGTATGAAAATGTATGTTTCAATCGCTCATTCACTAAGTATAAATACTTTTTAAGTTGTTTCAAAAGGCTTACTGATTGGTATAAAATGAAGTTGAAATATTGAAGTTAAAGCTCCAGGAATCAAGACCATATCAGCGTTTCTTTCCTTTATAGGATTCCCCGTCTCTTGCAGTGTACACCAGTAATAAGTGTGAAGAACAAGAAGAAATGAATAACATGTAAGTCCTCCATGACAACTCTTCCATACCTTTGTCATTCAGTACCTTTGTCAGTAATGATCTTTCCTCCATTTAGCCACTTTTTTGAACAACCGTGTGTGTTCACATGAGAAATTTTATTCACTTTGATCAAGTCTTTCTTTTAAAAATAACGTATGACTTACATTTTGAGTGTACTATAATGACTATTATAGTGTGGCTAAACAGCTTTTCTCATGATTAACATGCTACAGAACTCTGTTTTCTGGATCAAATTATGGTATGATAATAAAAAAAGGAGTTTGTTCAGTATTAGCAGTTTGTGAGATATTATAACGTTAAACTAATTTGAAGTAAATTGTGTGATATGAAAGACAATCAGATGAGAACATATGTTGTTACTGAAAAATTTGTTCTTATACAATCTACTGTATAGATAAAATAAGAAAATAATACTCATATGTAATTATTGCTGTAGGTATTACTTGAAAAAACTTGTGTCTCTTTTTTATAAAGTAGTTTTTTATGCGGTAGATGCATCGTTTTCTGCAATATATAATTATGGTAAATGTAATCTTCACAGTTTTGTATTTCATACTATATAGAAATATCTTTTATGTTTGACAATATAAATTGTTGCAATAGTGTAAGTTTGTTTAGGTTATGTGTTATTGAAAATGCTTGAGTAAAATTTCTCTGTTAGCAGACTGATTTTCAGAAGTTATAATATTTCAGGTAAGTTTTGTTTCTAAAGAGATAAACACTGAGGCTTCTAGGTATGCCAGCTAGACTATACGTTATAGAAAAATATAAAAATTTGGTCAAACAAATGAAGTCATATTAGGAACATGAAGTAACGGTGTGTGAATTACTCAGAAATAACAATCGATTTCATGTGTATTATTTTATTATTAAGATGGGAGTGTGAACATACAGAAGAGTGAAATAAATATGAACCAAGGCCTTTCAAAACTATTATGTGTACTCATATTTTTCTGTATGTTCTCTATATAAAACACTGTTACAGATTAATAAAGTAATTATGCTGTTTTATCTAACAGGTTAATCCTGATGGGTGGCAGTTCTGGTTTCATTAACCAGATGATGTTGCATAATATCAAACCAGATATTAAAACTTTTACTCAGCTTCTTGATCAGATACCATCAACATATGCAGCAGAGAAGGTAAATATTTAGGATAATTAAGATTATCCTACTAATTAATTAAGACTGTTCATTACTCTATGTAACAGATGTAGGAACTTGCGATATATGAATAATAATACACATTATTTTTGTTTAATTAATTGGAAATTTATGTGGTATGTTATGTTACGTAATTCACCTTTGATGTTACAGATTTATTCTATACTTACAAATTCATACATGTTTGTATTATATTAAATCTTAAATCTTTATTGTATTAAATAATTGTTAAGCTTCAGTAGTCCAAGATTTATTAAGTTGCTATCCTGATGTTATTATCATGCAGATATTTACATTCTTTAACCCCTATATAATTCCAATTATTTTATAAACACTTAAATATTCAGTGTAGTAGATCATAAGCTGTCTTAATTTAAAATTCTTAAATCTTAGGCTTACATAAACTTTTTAAATTTGTGAGTTCTTTGATAACTCTGAGCAGTGAATTGATGTGTATATTGTCTTTCTGTGCATGGAATTTTTATGACACTTGCCACTTAGCATATACTTACAGTAGAGTTTCTTTTTCCTAATTTTACTTCCATGTTCCTTAAGGAAATGGAAGTATGGTGATGGCAAAAAAAATCGTGTTCGAGATTATTGCAGATTCTGATTGTACTACACTTAAAACATGAAAAAAAGTCATTTTTCGAAAAGTGTCCGTGTGTCTGTAGATTTTTTTCTATGGCAAACGATAACAGTCGCAAATTCAAACAGAATCAAATAAATTTTTGCACACAGCCCTGATTTGTAGAGTACTCAAGACCTATTGTTTTTGGTGAAGATCAGTTAAGGGAAAGGGGTAGTTTACCGGCAATGGTTTTTTTTAATCAAGGGTAATTTTTGTCTATGGCAAACGATAACAGCCGCAAATTCAAACAGAATCAAATAATGTTTCGCATACAGCTCTGAATTATAGAGTTCTAAAGACCTGTTGTTTTTGGTGAAGATCGGTTAAGGGAAAGGGGTAGTTTACCAGCAACGTTTTATGTTTTAACAAGGGTATTTTCTATGGCAAACGATAACAGCCGCAAATTCAAACATAATCAAATAATTATTTGCATACAGCCCTGATTTGTAGAGTACTCAAGACTTCTTGTTTTTGGTGAAGATCGGTTAAGAGAAAGGGGTAGTTTCCTGCACCGTTTTTTTTATCAAGGGTAATTTTTTTCTATGGCAAACGATAACTGCCATAAATTCAAACAGAATCAACTACTTTTTTGCATACCTTTTTGAATTATACAGAACTCAAGGTTTGTTGATTTTGTCGACGATCGGTTAAGGGAAAGGGGTAGTTTACCTGCAACATTTTATGTTTTAACAAGGGTAATTTTTTCTATGACGAACGATAACTGCCGTAAATTCAAAGAGAATCAAATACTTTTTTGCATGCGTTCCTGAATTGTAAAGAAATGAAGGCCTGTTGATTTTGGTGAAGATCGGTTAAGGGAAAGGGGTTGTTTACCTGCCACTTTTTACATATCTGCCTGTGTTGTAGAGGACTCAAGGCCTATTGATTTTGGTGAACATCGGTTAGGGGGAAAGGGTAGTTTACCTGAAACATTTTTTGTTGTAACAAGAGTAAAGTACTTAATTTTGATAAATAAAGTATCCTGATAAGAAGATCTTAATAATGCACTGTAGAAACGTAGATGAAATATCTATAAATGAAGAGGCTAGTTGATCGGGATGGGAGTAATTTTCTATAAATGAAAATTATAGTTGAAGGGGGAGGGGATAATTTTTACTTCCATGTTTATATATGTACTACATTATCGGCAACAAAGCAGTAGTTTGTTGTTAAAATTCCTTCCCGTCCTATTTGGCCGTAGACCAAAGTTTTCTGCAAAACCAAACGTTTCTGCAGTGCCATCGACTTCCATCATCAGTGAAAATCGAGTGCGATAACGTGAGGTGGTATACGTTAGTGACCACAGTACTGTGGTTAAGGCTGAAGCAGTAAGTAGAAAGAAGTAGTTTCTATCAAATATTTCATTTCAAAAATGATTTTAAATATAAATCTTAGAACATGGAAGTCATGTATGGTTCTCCATACCGATATTTTACTTCCATGTTCCTTAAGGAAATGGAAGTATGGTGATGGCAAAAAAAAATCCTGTTCGAGATTATTGCAGATTCTGATTGTGCTACACTCAAAACATGAAAAAAAGTCATTTTTTGAAAAGTGTCTATTATTATAGATTTTTTTCTATGGCAAACGATAACAGCCGCAAATTCAAACAGAATCAAATAATGTTTTGCATACAGCCCTGATTTGTAGAGTACTCAAGACCTATTGTTTTTGGTGAAGATCGGTTAAAGGAAAGGGGTAGTTTACCTGCAACGTTTTATGTTTTAACAAGAGTATTTTCTATGGCAAACGATAACAGCCCCAAATTCAAACATAATCAAATAATTTTTTGCATGCAACTCTGAATTGAAGAGTTCTCAAGACCTATTGTTTTTAACCATAATTAATGCGGTCCAAGTCACTGTATGATAATTATACAATTTACCTTATAATTTCCGTCAAGTGACGTCTAGCGTAATTTGTGCTGGGTTATGGGTTTCAGGCCATATGACCCATCTTCAGACCTTCACTCCAAAGGAGCTTGTTATATAATAAAATCCATATTAAAACAAACGCATAATAAACAAATACATAAAATACAATGAATGAACATATTATAAGCGTACTATTAACCGACACGGTGCACCGCTTGTAGCACGACTGTGTCGATGGGCACTGTTATCTAGTATTATCTTTAAGCGATCGCAGCGCGGTATCATACAGTGGGTTGGACCTGAAGTTAAGTTTATCATTGAGTATGTCGTCACATATATTGTAATAGAATGATGTTTATCTCTCCTGTTCAAGCCCCGCGATGGAAGCCAAACTTGTAATAGGACTAAGTTTAGGGGATTCTGGGGAGCTAACTTCCCGTTTAGTTTTGGTTTAATATTGTAAAATTTTATGTTTATTGATGTATTATTATTGACTTATGGCTCAATTCAACCTAGCGTTGAATCCAGCTTGATAAGTCCGGTTGTTACACAAGAAATTATTTAACGAAATATTTTTACTTCGGTCAGTTTATTCACTCAGAAGTTCTTCCGTTGACTCGTTGAATCAGTGATATAGTTTCCTTGCTGAAAACACAAACAATTTTCACTAATAAGCACTTACTTGGTGTCGTGTCGAACTCGTAGGGTTGTACTCTCGATCCAGTATATACGGACTTACCGTTTTTGTAATCGCCGCTGCTTGTTGAGTCGACCAATCAAATTCATCCACCTGTTGTCAACTAATCTCTAGAAATAATCTGACTGACTCTGTTTCTTACGTCAACAATCGTTTTATTCAAAATAATTGCTCGTTCTGAATGAGCATAAATATGATTTATAATTAGATTCAGAACAATAATAATAATAATAATAAGCATGAGACTTTCAACTTTAAAAAAATTTGCCTCAGGGTGGCAGAACTGTTTACAATTTTTATGCATCTAAATGTTTGTTGGTTAATAATATGTCGGGATAGCGAGTGGAGGTGTGGTACTAGGTCTTAAATCAACTCTTCAATTAATTGCTCTTCACTTAAAGTTTATTAACATTCTTCTTAACTAGTTAGTTGTTACAGCTTCTATCGAGAACATTTCTAAATGAACTCGTGTTCAAATGTATAGTCAGTAATTCATAATGAACTCTACTTCAAATGATTGAGTTTTCTTTCAACAGTTAATAAATCATAATGAACTCTACTTCAAACGATTGAGTTTTAATAAACAAATAGTATATCATAATACTTTTACATAACCAAGTAGTGACCCTGTTTTACTCTCAAAAAGATTCTAAGTTCCATAAGACTAAAAGATTCTAAGTTCAATAAGACTTTGAAATTTTACATGTTTCTTAAGTCAAGTATTTGATAAGTCTGCGAACAGTAGTTCACTCACCAATTAGAAGATAACACATTGTAGTAGAAGTGTTCTGGCTGAACGAGCGTACGGTACACGGGCCGCGACTGTATAGCGTATGACCGGAAGATCGAATGATCATCTTTGCGGTCAGGACTCGGGTATTTATTGAAATCTGGGGCAGTATGTCTCCACGTGCACCCTTGAAGTTGTTTACGCAAAACTTGATGGTTGACGTAATATCCAGATAGGTGATGGACAGATGCGGCGTTAACGCTCGTCCGAAAAGGAAGTGTTGTGGCTCTGGTTTCTGAGAGGACAGATATGAGCTAACAGGATACCAAGTCTTTGAATAGAACTCTCATAGATTGTTATTATATACTTTGGTGTTGACTATAATTCAGTCACTTATAACTAGTACACAAAAATAATAACCGTGCCTCTAATCTGGACATTACAGGTTAGTAAAATTATCAGATTCAATGGACCATAAATGCTTGAAACAAAGTTAGTTAGTGTCAAGATAATTCTTGACAATACAATTAAAATGAACAATAAAATTATAAATTCGAAATAGTGTTATCTGGTTAAACATCTGATTCAGTATTTAGTGTTATATGATTATAATTGCATGGCTGTCAGTAACCATATATTCTGGCAACCTTGGTTATTATTCACAATAATAATTGACATTAAAATATTATAATGATAGTAGGTTTCTTCCCTAAATCATAAAAGCATAAAAACATAGAAATATTGTATTAACTTTCGTTAATAATTCAATCATCTGACAAGCCTCAGTCATTGGCAATTGTTGGTTAAATTGATAGATATGTTATGGTTGACAACTGTCATCAATTGTGGTAAAGTCACACAAAAAAATAATTATTATACATAGAAATTAATTATAAGCTTAATTAAATTCACAAATAAAATTAATTAAATCTCTGAGGATTGTCATTTGTTGTTCAGTTATAGTTACAAGTATACCTTAACCTACGTTCATTGTTATTAAATGTTTCGATAATATCGTTTTTCATGATTTGACTGAAATAGTAAAAATCACTTATACTCCCTTTTAATTTTATAATTTTAATACCGAAATTGCCCTGGATTATACACTGGGCAATTTATTTCGCACTGTTGCACTTCACTCACTGATACTAATGTAGGTGTATATTCGTTATCACAATTTTTAGGTTATGTCACTCTGTTTACTTAGTGACGCACACACATTAACAAATTAGCTGACTTTTTATCTTGTCGGGCGACATCTCATCGCTTCGAATGTTGATTGAAAAGTGACCAGAACGCAGGCCTCGCTCTGCCGTTCCGTTCAGTAAACGTCCAAAATTTGGCTAAATCCGTGGATTTGATTGGTGGGCGATCTTCACTTTTGTGTACATACCCCCTTGGCATTATATTTTAATTGTTAAGGTTGGCGTGGGCCTTCGGTTTCGAGATTATAAATGTTTTTCTCATTTTGACATAAATTTTTATAATTGTAATAACTTTGTTAATATCATTCCGATTTTAAATCTGAGCGTATCAATGGATTCACAACACTTGGCTCTATTATTTGAGTCAACTCATGGTGTGCTTTGGTCCATTATTAAGGAAGTTATTGTTTGTGATTAGTACGGTTCACTTAACACTATTATTTTATATTTAAATCTTTATTATCACTATATAATGGCACTCATACCCACTTAAGGGCATGCCTTCCAAGTTCTCATCACTCCTTAGTTACTATTTACTTAGATTTTTTTATAAAATACAATTCTTATTCTACTGTCATCTTAGCCTAGGTACTTACATTTATATTTACATATTTCACTCATTAGAAAGTATTTGTCTGCTTTCTAATTGTTTCCATTTATTGATAACAAAGGGTTACTACTACTGGTTACCTTTGTTAGCTGGAAAATGAGGTAATTTTTGGTCATTTTTGGTTACTTAAGTGGTCTCTATTTTCATCATTAGATGCCTACTTAATGTTATTCTTTTCTGGTATTAGAGTTGTTTTTGTTATTATCTCTCAGTTACAATAGCTGAGTAATAACATTGTCTTGGTACTGGACTTGGTGTGTTTACTACACTAGACTTTTTTGTATTGCAGTTGGTTAAACAATACTAGTTACACCTGGTGTCACATGACATGTGCACTTAAATATAATTATAATATACTGTATTCCGTCTTATTATCTTTGTACCATAGTACAGTAGTGGTATCACACTCTGTTTGTGGTATTGACATCGACATTTCGTTTCTATTCATTTTTATAATGTGACTTTATACAAGTTTTATTAGTGAATTCCATTTTAGTGGGTTTTGGTTCATTTTCTTTGTTTATTTTCTTATTAAAAGTTTATTTTGGGCATCTGATTTTGTTACCTGTAGAAAGATTGTTATTTCTACTTGCTTTTACATATATTACATTCTGGTTTGGGTAGTAGGTTTTTCCTACTGTTAGTTGTGAATACAGGTGAATCTTACACACATCATAGGTTATGTTATTTGGTCATTGGTTCTAACAATGTGTATGTTAGTTTGACTCACATTGGCATTATTTTAACCTTATTTTTTGCATATCTGGTTTCAATAAAGATAACTAATAATCTTTTAATTATTCTCTTGCTTTTATGTACGATTGTCAGATTATTTGACTAGTGTTTGCTGATATTCTGAGACACATTAATACTCCTTTTGTTACATTGTTGCTGTGCATATCTTGTTACTATGCTTAATTCACAGCTTCTAATCAATAAGTATTATTGTTATTTTTGCTCCTTTGTATAACATTTCTTTTCTTATTCATTTATAACATTATTTATAGTATACTGGTCATCTCAGTTAGTCAGTTTTCTGTCTATCTCTTTAATCTGCAGGTTGATTGGTCATTACACATATTGGTAGGTGTTGATTTATAGTTGACTGGCTCTTGCAATCTTTTATGCCATGGTTGTTGGTTCTTCTTCACTGATTCTTCCTTCCTCTTCTTTCTTCTTTCTTCCTTCTTGTTTGTTCTTTCTTGTTTCTTCTTTCTCCCTTCTTCTTTCTTCTTTGGTTTTGTTTCTTCACTGATTCTTCTTTCTTCTTTCTTGTGTCTGTTTGGTTCTTCACTGATCGAAAACTATTGGGTGGTTGCTTTTGTTGGTACAATCATTGTGTGGTGCAAAATCTCTTCACTATAATGTCATTTCATTTGTATTTACCATCAGTTTATTGACTCTTATGGCTGTGAGTTTTCATTTGGTGATAGTTAGCTCATGTAGCGTTGAGCTTGGCATTTTAGACAAATTATTTGGCTTGTCTCTTTGACTCATTATCTGACATGTGTTAACATTTTATATCACTGAAATCTTAGGGCTCATATGTCATGTTACAATATCGGGGTTATTATGACCTCTATATATCTCGAATTCTTCGAGTGCATCCATGTAATGGGCCTTACTACAATAATGTAGAGGTATAAGGTTACCGTTGAAATTGGTATAGGAATGATTGCTTGAATTTAGATGCCGTGTAAAATTAGATTTAATATTATCTAGGGAAAAATCACCCCTGTTAAAGTGGCTGTGTGGTGTGTGTTCACGGAATCGTTTTATAAAAGGTCTACCCGTTTGGCCGATATAAAAACGGTCACAATCGTCGCATATAAGCTTATAAACACCGGTTTTGGATTCAGTGTTGGTCTGAACGACTGGACGAACTAAGTTCCGTAGACGGTTATTTGTTCTAAGGGTAACGGTATAACCTAATTTACTTAAGGTGGATGTTAGGATCTTAGGCATCAACTCGGTGTATGTTGTTGAGATGAATTTGTTATTAGGTGTATTATCTTGTGTCTGTCTGGAATGATGGGCTTTGTGTTTTTTAAGGATGTTGTCAATCATTTGGCACTCATAGCCGTTGGCTATAGCTATGTGTTTAATTATGTTGAGTTCACACTCGAAATCATCATTATTTAGGGGGATCATCAAAAGCATGTGAATGAAACTGTTGTAGGCCGCTAATTTTTGAGAGAAAGGGTGGTGTGAGTCTGCATGTATGGTCACGTCTGTGGTGGTAGGCTTTCTGTAAATTTTAAAATTTAAGTTGTTAAGCCGCCTCGTGACAGTAAGATCGAGAAAGTTGAGTTCATTGTTGGTTTTAGTTTCCATAGTAAACTGAATATTGTGAGTAACAGTATTCATATGGTTTTTAAGATTACTGATTTGGCGTAGGGTACCATTAAAAATCAGAAAAGTGTCATCAACATATCGGCCATAAAAGATAATATTATTGGCGAAGTTGTTATTATTAAGGATGTAGTTGTTTTCATAAAAATCAAGATATATATCAGCCAACAGGCCAGATAACAGTGAACCCATAGCCAGGCCATCTGTTTGAATATAGTAATTTCCGTTGAAAGTAAAATAGTTTTGTTGAAGGATGAGCCTTAGTATGGTAATTAGTTCTTTAATGAGTTGTGTGTCCAGTTTGTTAGTGCCATGGAGATTGTCATTCAAAATATCCTAAGTTTGGTTCACGGGTATATTTGTGTATAAATTGACGATGTCAAAAGAGGCTAGTTTGTAACTGGGTTGTAATTTTATGTTGTTGACCCTGTTTATGAAATCAATATTGTTAACAATAATATGGTTGTTTTTTAGAAAGATGTTGTCCTTAATTAGTGTGACAAGTTTCTTGGCTGTTTTGAAACTGGCGCTGTGGTAAAATTAACTAATGGCCTGATAGGAATGTCACTTTTGTGGATCTTGGGTAAGCCGGTAAGTTTTGGGGCGCGCGCGTTAATAGGTTTTAAGAAACGGCGAGTGCGATCATCAAATAAATTGGTACAATTGTTAATAGTATTGTTTAATGATTTTACATATGAGTCGGTGGGTTCGAATTTTATTAGCTCGATATTGTTATCGGAAATGAATTTGTGTACTTTCTGTGTGTATGTGTCATTGTGGATTATTACCAAAGTATGACCTTTGTCTGCTTTAGTAATAAGTGCGTTACTATTAAGCAACTTAGTATTTATCTTTTTGAGTGTCTTGCGTTCAGCCTGCGCTCTTAACTGTTTCTGTATGGTATGACCATCAGTATTACGGTTATTTAAAATTTTAATAAATTTATTATTAATTATGTGATGATTAAATATCATTGATGAAGTCATTAATGCCGAGACCGCTGTCAAAGCTATTAACGACTCGAAACTCCAAAATGAATCACGTCACATAATTAATCAATAATATTATCTTTTATGGCTGATATGTTGATGACACTTTTCTGATTTTTAATGGTACCCTACGCCAAATCAGTAATCTTAAAAACCATATGAATACTGTTACTCACAATATTCAGTTTACTATGGAAACTAAAACCAACAATGAACTCAACTTTCTCGATCTTACTGTCACGAGGCGGCTTAACAACTTAAATTTTAAAATTTACAGAAAGCCTACCACCACAGACGTGACCATACATGCAGACTCACACCACCCTTTCTCTCAAAAATTAGCGGCCTACAATAGTTTCATTCACAGGCTTTTGATGATCCCCCTAAATAATGATGATTTCGAGTGTGAACTCAACATAATTAAACACATAGCTATAGCCAACAGCTATGAGTGCCAAATGATTGACAACATCCTTAAAAAACACAAAGCCTGTCGTTCCAGACAGACACAAGATAATACACCTAATAACAAATTCATCTCAACAACATACACCGAGTTGATGCCTAAGATCCTAACATCCACCTTAAGTAAATTAGGTTATACCATTACCTTTAAACAAATAACCGTCTACGGAACTTAGTTCGTCCAGTCGTTCAGACCAACATTGAATCCAAAACCGGTGTTTATAAGCTTATATGCGACGATTGTGACCGTTTTTATATCGGCCAAACGGGTAGACCTTTTATCAAACGATTCCGTGAACACACACACCACACAGCCACTTTAACAGGGGTGATTTTTCCCTAGATAATATTAAATCTAATTTTACACGCCATCTAATTTCAAGCAATCATTCATATACCAATTTCAACGCTAACCTTATACCTCTACATTATTGTAGTAAGGCCCGTTACATGGATGCACTCGAAGAATTCGAGATATATAGAGGTCATAATAACCCCGATATATGTGACGACATACTCAATGATAAACTTAACTTCAGGTCCAACCCACTGTATGATACCGCACTGCGATCGCGTAAAGATAATACTATATAACAGTGCCCATCGACACAGTCTTGACATACTACACGCGGTGCACCATGTCGGTTAATAGTACGCTTATAATATGTTCATTCATTGTATTTTATGTATTTGTTTATTATGTGTTTGTTTTAATATGGATTTTATTATATAACGAGCTCCTTTGGAGTGAAGGTCTGAAGATAGGTCATATGGCCTGAAACGCGTAACCCAGCACAAATTACGCTAGACGTCACTTGACGGAAATTATAAGGTAAATTATATAACTATTGTTTTTGGTGAAGATCGGTTAAGGGAAAGAGGTAGTTTACCTGCAACGTTTTTTGTTTTAACAAGGGTATTTTCTATGGCAAACGATAACAGCCGCAAATTCAAACAGAATCAAATAATGTTTTGCATACAGCCCTGAATTGTAGAGTTCTCAATACCTACTGTTTTTGTTGAAGATCGGGTTAGGGAAAGGTGTAGTTTACCTGTTATGTTTTAACATGGGTAATTTTTTCTATGATGAATGATAACTGCCGTAAATTTACTCAGAATCAAATAATGTTCTGCATACCTCTCTGAACTATAGAGAACTCAATGTCTGTTGGTTTTGGTGAAGATCGGTTAAGGGAAAGGGGTAGTTTACCTGCAACATTTTATGTTTTAATAATGGTAATTTTTTCTATGATGAACGATAACTGCCGCACATTCAAACAGAATCAAATATTTTTTTGCATATGTTCCTCAATTGTAAAAGACTGAAGGCTTGTTGATTTTGGTGAAGATCGGTTAAGGGAAAGGGGTAGTTTACCTGCCACATTTTATGTTTTAACAAGAGTAATTGTTTCTATGACGAACGATAACTGCCGCACATTTAAACAGAATCCAATAATTTTGTGCATACCTTCCTCAGTTGTAGATAACTCAAGGTCTGTTGATTTTATTGAAGATCGATCAAGGAAACGGGGTAGTTTACCTGCAACATTTTATGTTGTAACAAGAGAACGTTTTTCATGAAGAATGATAACTGCCGTAAATTCAAACAGAATCAAACAATTTTTTATGTATGTGCCTGAGTTGTAGAGGATTCAAGGCCTGTTTATTTTGGTGAAGATCGGTTAAGGGAAAGGGGTAGTTTACCTGCAACTGTTAATGTTTTAACAAGAGTAATTGTTTATATGATGAACGATAAATGCCGCACATTCAAACAGAATCAAATAATGTTTTGCATGCATCCCTGAATTGTAGAGGACTCAAGACCTTTTGATTTTGGTGAAGATCAGTTAAGAGAAAGGGATAGTTTACATGCAATGTTTTATGTGATAACAAGGTTAATTTTTTCTATGACGAACGATAACTACCATAAATTCAAACATAATCAAATAAGTTTTTGCATACATCCCTAAATTGTAGAGAACTCAAGGCCTGTTGATTTTGGTGAAGATCGGTTAAGGGAAAGGGGTAGTTTACGTGCAACATTTTATGTTGTAACAAGAGAAATATTTTCATGACGAACGATAACTGCCGTAAATTCAAACAGAATCATATAATTTTTTACATATGTGCCTGAGTTGTAGGAGACTCAAGGCCTTTTGATTTTGGTGAAGATCGGTTACAGGAAAAGGGCAGTTTACCTGAAACATTTTTTGTTGTAACAAGAGTAAAGTACTTAATTTTGATAAATAAAGGATCCTGATAAGAAGATCTTAATAAACCACTGTAGAAATGTAGATGAAATATCTATAAATGAAGAGGCTAGTTGAACAGGTATAAATGAAAATTATAGTTGAAGGGGGAGGGGATAATTTTTACTTCCATGTTTATATATGTACTACATTATCGGCAACAAAGCAGTAGTTTGTTGTTAAAATTCCTTCCCGTCCTATTTGGCCGTAGACCAAAGTTTTCTGCAAAACCAGATGTTTCGGCAGTGCCATCAACTTCCATCATCAGTGAAAATCGAGTGCGATAACGTGAGGTGGTATACGTTAGTGACCACAGTACTGTGGGTAAGGCTGAAGCAATAAGTGGAAAGAAGTAGTTTCTATGGAAACATTTCATTTCGAAAATGATTTTAAATATAAATCTTAGAACATGGAAGTCATGTATGGTTCTCCATACCGATATTTTTTTTAGTTTTACATTTATTTTGGGCATTTTTCACAAATTACAGTTACAGCTGCCGCCACTAGCCTGTGCGCGCAGCCCTAATCGTACTACTCACTCTGAAAACATAAATCGTGGCGAGTCACTCCAGCGTTCGCGACCATTTCTCGCACAATCGTGCCGCATGAGTCATCCAATGTTTGTAGAAAAGGCGCCCCTCTCCACCCCATCCGTTGCAGGTGCCTAAGCTCCGCGCGCACAGGCTAGTGGCGGGAGCTGTACATTGTATCCTTAGTCAAGGTCACAGTAAAACTCTTGTTACATATGTCCCCATGATTGAATGATTTATTGTAATCAGCATTCAATTAAAACCCTTATAATTTCCATATTCATTATTATATATAGATACATTGCTGTACAGCGAAAGGTACATTTATTATTATATCTTTTCTTAATTTCTTCATGTTTCAGGACTAGCCATTACAGTAATTTAATAAACAAATACAGTTGATTACAGTAAATTAACTTGAAATACAGCTAAATTTTATGCATTGTCCATTACATGTAATCAGCGGCGGGGCAATACCTAAATTTGATGTGGGCAAGATAAATTTTGCGAGGCCCTCTGGTGGCGCAAGAGGACGGATTTTATATAGAGAAAAACATTTTTTGAAACTGTCAAATTTTTATTCATAAAAATGCAAACATCTTCACTTTAACTAACATTATTAAGTAATAACTAACAGTAAAGAATTAAAGAAACAGAAATTTCCTGCTTTTAGCTTTACTGAACTCCTTAATAACTGTATCGTAATCCAGCTTAGATGCTGTATCTGCTTCAATAGATAAAACTGCCAAAGCTGAAAGTCTTTGCTGACCCATTGTACTTCTTAAATAATTTTTTATTAGTTTTAATTTTGAAAAGCTCCTTTCAGCGGAGGCTGTACTTACTGGTACTGTTAACAAAATTCGAATGACAATATAAATATTTGGGTAAATTTCTTTTAAGTTATTTTCTGTTACGTATGGGAGCAGCTGTTTCACATCTTTAATGAAGTCGGGTAAATTTGGGATCATTGTTTTCTTTATATTATAATTCTTCATATAATTCGTAAGGTTGGAAGTCACTGGTCTCACCCACTCGCAGAACTGTGTGTAAATCTTGACAGTTTTTTAATATATGCTCTTTTGGAATATTTTTTAACTTGCTTAGATTATAGAGAAAACCAAAATTTTCAAAATGTTGATTTAAAGATATAAATCTTGAATCCATATTGCTCACTATGGAATCAATCATGGTGTTAAAAAAATCTGTTTCGTACTGGCTTTTGGGAGACCATATAGGTTCATCGCTGCTTTCATAATCGAACATCGTTTTCTTTTTGGCTACCCTTTTATTTTTAAAGTCTTTTGGCAGATCATAACTGCTTTTCTCAATAAATTGACGAGCGTCAGACAAGCATTGTTCGAACCCAGTTTGTCGATATTCTTTGATCCAGTCACAAAATGTACGCAAATGTTCAAGATAAATGCTTAAATGGACTTGTACAGATTGCCATAATTTGCTTATGATATTAACACGCGATAAAATCTCATACCATAAATGTAATTATATGATAAATTCTAAGCTGAGCATTTCGTTCAAAACCGAATCACAATCACTGAGTGTGTCTGATTGTTCCGTGTGATTTTTTAAGCTTTCAATGCATTCAACAACATCATCAAACTGCAATAATATGGCCTTCACTGCCTCGATTCTGCTTTCCCACCTTGTGTCTGATAAAGGCTTTATAGTAAGCTTTAATTTGCCTTTGATTAATTCCCAGCGTTTGCTGGATCTTGAAAATAGCAAATAAATTTTCTGAATAAAACCAAAAAATGTTTTTGCTGCTGCAGAAGAATTAGCTGCATCTACCAACAGCAGATTCCAACTATGACACCCGCAAGGTGTAAAAAATGCCCTGGGATTAATATTTAATATTCGAGTTTTAACTCCACTATTTATGCCTACCATATTTGGACCATTGTCGTATCCTTGGCCACGACAGTTTTGAATATCTAATCCATTTTTTTCTAGCTCTTCCCAGTATTGCATTAGTTAGATATTCTCCAGTCGTCTCAGCGACAGCAAGAAATCCGATAAAGTTTTTCTTCTATTGTGCCGGTTGATGTATTACAAAATCTTAAGATAACTGACATTTGTTCGACTCGACTATAGTGTATAGTGCAGTCGAGCAAAATAGAATAATTTAAATCGTGAATCCATATTACCTTTCCACTTAGCTAACCTTTTTCCGGCAGACATTACAGCGCTTTTCCGGCATGTTCTGAAAACAACATATTTTCAGTACGGCGGTGAGTTCTTCGAAATGATTGATGGTGTGGCCATGGGGAGTCCACTCAGTCCTGTGGTGGCGAACTTTTATATGGAAAGGTTCGAACAGCGGGCAATTACATCTTTTCCGCTGAAGCCGAGGTGCTGGTTCCGGTATGTTGATGACACATTTGTTATCTGGAGCCATGGTGAGGAAGAACTCGGCAGGTTCCTGGCACATCTCAATCAGGTTCACCCACGGATACAGTTTACCGTCGAGAGGGAGACCGACAATCAGCTGGCTTTTCTGGACGTGTTGGTCCTTAGAAGGACCGATGGCAGCCTCGGACATAAAGTTTATAGAAAACCGACGCACACTAACCGCTATCTCCATAAACAGTCGAACCACCATCCCAGCCAGAAGAGGGCGGTGTTGAAGACCTTGGTGGACCGGGCTAGGAGGATATGCGAGCCCCGGTACCTCGATGATGAGCTGCGCCACCTCGAACTAGCGCTGCAGGCCAATGGGTATTCCGTCGGGGAGGTGAGACGTGCGGTCCGGCCGAGAAGAACAGCCAGGCCGGAAGTGGATTCACGGGAGACCGTCGGTTTCGCGGCGTTGCCCTACATTCATGGGGTGATGGACCGCATTGGTAGGCTGCTCAGTCGGCACGGTGTGAGGCCAGTATTCAAGCCGACAAAGAAGATACACCAGTTCTTGCGGCCGACGAAGGATGTCCGAGACCCGCTGTCATCGTGCGGTGTGTACGGAGTTCCCTGCTCATGCGGCCAAGTGTACATTGGTACCACGAAGCGCAGCGTCCGCACACGCGTGGGTGACATAGCCGTTACTGTAGACTGGGACAGCCGGAGAAGTCTGCCGTGGCCGAACACGCGCTCGCCAATGCTGACCATCGGATCCGTTTCGATGAGACGAAACTCTTGTCGGCGGTGAGTGATTACTTCCCTCGTCTTCATATGGAGTCCGTCTTGATTCAGAAGCATGCTGCGATCGCTATGAATCGGCGGGGCGAAAGCATCTCATTAAGTACATTATGGCATGGCGCGATGCGAGCCTCTCACACACCTTCTTGTTTCTGATTGGCCGGTGATGCTGTACTTACCTGTGCGGGGGTTGCAATTAGTAAACAGTTAGCACAGGTATCATCGCAGGAAATCAGCAGCCTTCCCCACAGTATTTCTTGGAAAACAAGTGAGTCACATAATAGCGTATCTTGGTGCGAGCCAATCATACACCATCTCTGTTGTGATTGGTTGATGGTGTCATTTTTACCTGTACGTGGGACTTTGCTGAATTTATATGTACAGGTAGCATGGCAGGACAGCTTTAGTCTATACCACACAGTACTGTGGGCCTGCACGTAGACACCCAAAGTGCAGAAATTTTATTCCACTGATGATGGCAGCCAGTGGAGCTGCCGAAACGTTTGTTTTTGTTTTTAACCAGGGACCACGGCCAAACAGCCCTGATATCTTTCACAATTCAAGTGACACCGGCCGTGAAAGCCTAAGGAATAATTTAAAATAGAATAATATTTTGCCTCTTTTACCCTACGAATCACTTCATCGGTAATTGTTTTTGACATCAATGTGATCAATTCATTTTGAATATCGTGGCTTAGATAATGGTGTGCAAGTTGTTTGTCATTAATGCGTTTCATGTGTTCCCGTAATGTAGGATCATATTTAGATACCAATTTAAGCAAGTTATGAAGTTACCAGAATTCCCACTGTCGTCGCCTATCTTGAAAGATTCTCTGTGACCTCTAAATGCAGATTATGAGAGGCTAAGAAATTAATGATATCAATTAATCTCTCAAACAAATTGTGCCAATGTTTTTGAGATTGACGAATTAGCCTTTCGTTTTCTTGGTCTATTGTTTTTCTATGCTTTATCCCTTTCTCTAATGTCATCCATTGGAACATAAGTGCCATATGTTCTTTGGTATTCTCATGTCTTTGTAAAATACTACTTAAGTGTTTCCAGTCACAGCACCCTCCCTGTACCGTCTGAGTTTGTGAAGTGCCAAATAGTCTGCATGGAAAACAGAAAATTTTATTTTGAGAATTTGAATAAACCAACCAGCGACGATGTTGAGTTTCACCATTAATTAGTTTTCTTGAGAAATGAAAATTAGAAAAGTGCCTATGATCATCGTCTTTGGGATAATCTTCATCACTGTTATTTAACTGCTGTGTAGGGCCGCTTTAAACTAGCCTATATCATGACGCTGAGAATCCGTTATGGGAAACGTCCACATTCCCGGATCCGAACTGACAAATGCTTGTTTAACTACATCACTGGCATCGCTGCTAACTGGCGGAGAACCTATTTGTTCTTCTTGAATTCTACTGCTCAACACAGGAGTTTCAGTTTCAGATTCTGATTGACTAGAGTTTGATCCTATCTCTATTTCCGACTGTCGTTCGGTACTCAGTGCGTCTGGAGTACTTCCCAAATTCAACGGAGTCTCGGACGTGGCTATATCTTTTTTGGAAGTCGAAGCAATCGATTCAGATGATTCCGTACTACCAGATGCAGTTTTTTTGAGAAACTTCATCATACCTGAACTTAAAACCTGATTTGATACAGCTCTTTCAGCTTTTTTTTTTCTTTTTGCTGAACCAGATTCCCATTTTCTTCCGATATCTCTATCTCTCCTGGGGCCTGGGCCTGACATGTTAAGATAAGAAGGTCGTATATTGTATCTGTAACCTGTAAACAATAATAACATTTTTACTTCTTTGCATAAATACACTCTAAACCTGAATGTAAAAAATCTGACGCGCCAATGATAGAAAATACCCACTACCTTACCCGCATAAGGTAAATTTACCCGCAGTTCGGGTAATTACCCGTAATTTGGCAACACTGGTTGCTAGACTAGATTTTTAAAAAACGAATGTGGTAGGTTAGTATTGCCAGATGCTTGCTAGCTGGTGGGATTTATCGTTTTATGATGAGTAAAATCTTTACTCGCGGTCACGGCTTTTAATGGTCCTAGCTAAATATTTTTCATGAGTTAAAGAAAACTGCATAAACCTTCGAGGCGCGAGGCCCCTCGGACCGCGAGGCCGTAGGCGGTGGCCCACGTCGCCCACGCCTTACGCCGCTTCTGCATGTAATACTGGTCCACTGATCTACAAGATCCAAATGCTTTTACAAGATCCTTTTAACATTCTTCAGTCATAAATTTACTTGAGTTGTAACTGAGTTATACAGCTGTTTACTTCTTGTAAACAAACAAAGCTGCTCCCTTGTTGAGTATGCACACAAAACTGACAGTGTGCTCGTAGAATCTTATTGTATTAATGTTCCCTTTCGTATTATTGTAACAAAACACTTCTTCTTCAAATCTTAACTCCTTAACACTCTTACTTAATACAGTCTTAGAGCATTTAATTAGTTTTTCATTATCTAATGCGTGATTTAACTTAGAACTACATATTCATTTAATATGGTTCTCTGCACATGGTCACCTTTAATTACTAGATACTTTTTTTGTCTGTCACACATGATATACGATATTCAATTAATACATTGTAACTCACAGTTTCAGTTTTGGTGTATATTGAATCAACCCCATATTCAATCTGTAAAAGAGGTGATTCTAAAATAGAGTAAATCTGAATGTGAGAAATAGGATATTTCATTAAAATAGGGTACATAAGATTTTTTATAGTTTGCAACTTTTTTGTATTTTGATGTAAGCTTAAATTACATTTTTCAAAAATAAAACAATTATGTAACAAAATGTACAGCCTTAGGAAATTTATAAAACCTGAATTGAAAATACACCACCAACCATTGAACTGAGTCATTCGTTTGTTTGTTCCAAACCAGTTAATGTTTATAGAATTTATACAAATAATTAATATTCATACAACTGTGTGGCATGTGCATCATACAGTGTGGTGGCAATGTGTACAAGTTGACAATCAATGTAGTATGGAATTTGCCATTGTTTTATAGGTGCCTTTTGACTATGCAGATATTCTCGATGCATCACCCAGCTGTAGGAAAGCTGTAGAATCATCTCGCAACTTTGGCAGGGTATAAGTACAGATAATTACTCTGAGCAAGTAGCCCACAAAACTGTGCATCCCTGTATGGGGCTACTTGGCTAAAACCCATAAGCATGAGCTTCAGTCTCTCCTGGACTGAGGACTGTGCTGAGCATGTAAAGCCCACAGTTTAACTTCTAACAAGGCCATCCGAGAATACCTCTGTGTCTGTTCTCTGAACACCACCAGAGACACTTTCCAGAAAGTTTTACCACCACTGTACCTGCTTCCAGAGCAATCCTCTAATTAGCACCCTCAGGCAAAATCCACCTTGCCAGGTGAATCTTGGAACTGGCCTCGACAAATCCTCATGTTCAATTAGTTCCTAATTGCAAGTCCATCACCTTGCACAACCAATGGCATCGATCGATCAACAGATGTTTTGGAAGCGGTGCCAGTCAATCAGTTTTGAGATTGCGATTCAGTGTAAATATAGGCAGTGCTTAGTCTAAAGTGATTATTGTGAATTTTTGTATGCAAATGTCTGTAATTGGTGACTTGTATTACTGTGACAATCTTAATTAGGTGATATCTATTATTTTGTGACATTAGAGTGTGTTAGGTAATCATAAAATTCAAGAATTATCGTATACAAGTGATTATTGTTGTTTTATGTGCTACAATCAAACTTGTGAGTAATGAATCCTCTAGCATTAAATTATTTTATTCCACAGTTTTAAACATAATGATCCAAGAAAAACAGCTTAAAGGGGTAAGAGCACCAGAACAATTAGAACAATGGGAAAGGGACAGGAGCCCTAATGTTTACAGTTTGCAAATATGGTAACTGAGATGAACTTCAACCAGATTGTTGGAAAACTGAAAAGCAGAGAGAAAGACATGAACACAGCAATTGGGCAGTTGGAGAAGTAAAGTTCCTAAACAGCACAGTCTTCACCCCTTCATAAGATTACAGGTAACCTGATTGTGAAAAAATTCTTTGAAGAGAAACCAGCCACAGTTATGGTTGACATGGGCACTATTAGTGTTTATTGTGTGCCCTGATATAGTCAGACATCTTCAGCCTCAGTTGATCTCTTTTATCATATGGACTGTCATTGGTGGGAGTATTGTCAAAGTGTCAAAAGTTGACATATGCTTCATCATAGATGTACCACCAAATGCTTATTGCAGAATTGTCAGAGAAAATCTGTAATTCTGAATTTCTGTGGCATTGTAGTGGATTTAAAATAGAATGTCCTGAGGATTGGCCAAGAGGAAATGAAGTTTTGCAAGTGCTAAAATGGTAGGAACAACCAACCATTCAATTAAATAAGTGGCATTGGCTGAAGAAGGAGTCAACAGACATGGAGAACAGGAACCCTTGGTATTGAATGCGATAACAGTAGAACTGCCAGGTGAAGTAACAGTTTGTATAAAAAGAGAAGAGGTGATCACGGAAACGCTTGTACTTGTTTCTGAATTGAAGAAAGCGCTTGTGGGAAAAGTCACTGAAGAGGAAGAATTGACTACAAGTAAACAAAGTGTAGAAGCAGGAAGAAAAGATGTTCTTGACATACAGGGAAGGGAAGAGCTCAAAAGTGGGAAGACATGAGATACAGGATCAGAAAAGGTTGCTGAAGACGATGGTTTGCATAAGATAGGAAGCTAACTGGCAAAAGCAAAATGAAATTGAAGAAAATATGATTGCAAGTAATGGAGGAAATGCTCTGGAAGGGAATAAAGGACTTTCCTAAGAACACAGTAGGATTTGCCAATTCATTATGAGCAGGCTTAAGGAGGAGTGTATTTCAGTGACATAGGCAACCTGCCTGGCATGTACAACATACGGCAATGAGTACAAGGTCAGCAGTTGACTTAGTATGGAATTTGCCAGTGTTTTTTACACACATTTGAATATTTGAGTATTCTTGACAAATCAGTCAGAAAGTGGTAGAATCAACTCACAACCTTGGTGGGGTATAAATACAGGAATTTTGGGAGCAGCCAGTCAGTCGGTTTTGAGACTGTGATTCAGTATGATTAAAGACAGTGCCTTAGTATGAGGGGTGTTTGATAAGTCAATGCAAAGTCAAGAGATGGTTCTCGTAGTATATAGATGATGTCATTTTTAGTTTCCCGCATCTCCACTAGGAGTGTACACCATGTTTCAGTTACATACTGTTATGTTTCGTCCCGTAGGACCCTTAAATGTTAGGAAGAATGATGCTTTGTGAAGTTATTGCCAGGATGCAGAATAATGACGATAGTGGACTGTATTTAATACATTTATTAAGTTTTGTAGTACACTTAAATCAGAGTGCTAAGGTTGGCTATGTCTGAAAGACATTTAAATTTTGAATGAACCGAGTCGTTTAAGAAAGCTACATGGCAAATGAGGCGCAAATGTGCAACACTCCAACTACATTAAAAAATGTTAAGGCCTAAGGCCTAGATAATTGTCGCGACAACAAGAAAAAATGATAGACAGAACAAGGCCAGCAAACGTTCTGATGTCTGCCGCCCGCCAACGCTCGTGAACTGTGTCGATGTATAAACCTGATAAACGCAATTTTAGAAAGTACAGATTAGCCAACCTTTGAATGCGAAAATTACCACATTACTGTCCATAACTGCCCGCAAAAAATCAAAAGATTTTTTAATACATTTTAATAACTTATTGTACGAAAACACAGTGTGTTCTAAATAATAGAGGTCAACCTCAATAAATTGTATTGAACCTTGAGATTGAAATGTTAGATAACAGTTATGACATTAACTGTTTAGAGATAAACTTGAGTGATGATGATAAGAGTTGAGCAGGCCACAGTTGGCTTGCAACCTGATTTATACATGAGTATAAATGCAAAAATTAGCAATGTATTGCCAATATATATTGTATGTATACAATATAAAACAATATAAGACATGAAAAATACATAGTTTGACAATGTTTGATAATGAATAATCGGTGACTCATCACATGATGGGCCCGATACAAATTGTAATATTTATGCAAGTCATAATGATTAGCTTGAACCAGTCAAGGCCAGTTGACCTATACAATAGTATTGAGTGTAAAATGAACAGACAAAATTATTATAAAATTATACATGTAAAGACATAGATTTAGCATGACGCTTTATAATTGAACGATGCATGCTATACCTGAAGTTTTAGGAATGTACAATAAATTGTTATGTAAAAACAAATTATACATTGTTGAATGATTGCAAGCATAAAGTGTAATGACATGTATGTCATAATTAAAAGCATGAATAATAATTGTGCAATACGTGATCACAAAATACACAATATAAAAATATAGGCGTGGCGTATGGTTATAGACGGTAGATGCGGGTAAAACAATGTGTTTTACATAGATACAAGTTATACATAATAAATACAATAGAAATCGGTTTAGATAATTACAAATACATGAATACAAGGCACAATAGCATAAGTGACAAGTACAGCAAATGTGTTTATATAAAATGTAATACATGTGTTGAACAATTGCGAGAAATAAATTCATAGAGTAATAAAATATCACACATATTGACAAAAATGTGCAAGAAAAAATGCATACATGGTTTGTATAGCTGCAGACCATGCGAATATTATATAACAAAATTTTTACATAAGAACAATACCACCAATGACATGACACATAACCCATTACCAATATCAAAATGTAAGTATGTAAAGGACATAGTATGTCTCACAAATTATTAATATATAAATACAAAAATAGTAAAGTATACCACCATAACAATATGATAAGCATAGATATAATAACATAGTGCATGGTTGTAAAATTACAAGTCACATGCGAATTTAGTATGAAAACACGCAATGATGCAAATTAACATAAAAATGTTGTGATGATACATATCACCAATTAAGTTGACCAAATTGTCAGACGATAAGGTAATGAAAGCCAGTGGCCAAGTAAAATATAGCATTGTGCTAAGTAATTATATTGACCTTGCGTCTAAGCCTCATCCCGCGCTGGCAACAAACATAGCTTGTGAACTGGTCTGCGAAAAATACCAGTAGGCGTGCGAATGTCTACTACTCTAATTAAGTTGTCTGGGCCGGGAAATGTGGCGGTAATTACACCAAATTTCCACACTAATGGAGGTAAGTTATCCTCAATCAGCAAAACCAGGTCACCAATGGAAACATTTTCCTTAGCGAATTTCCATTTGTGACGTTGTTGTAATTGATGTAAGTAGTCGCGAGACCAAGCCTTCCAAATGACTTGGACAAACTTCTGGAGAAGTTGCCAACGTCCAAGACGAGAGATGGGAACGTGAGATAAGTCAGGATCAGGAATCGCCGTTAATGGTGTGCAAATTAAAAAATGGCCAGGTGTAAGTGGCACTGGATCACTTACATCCGATGAAACAGCAAATAATGGACGTGAGTTTAGACATGCCTCTATCTGAGACAAAACCGTCGTAAACTCCTCGAAGGTAAGTATAGACTTGCCGACCACGCGGCGCAAATGATACTTTAAACTCTTTATACCGCTCTCCCAAAGACCACCAAAATGAGGTGACGAGGGCGGAATAAATGACCATGTAATACCATGAGAGGTCGTAAAGGATTGGATTGATGAGGTGGCATCCTTATTATGCCAAAGATTGTAAAGGTCGTGCAAAACGTTGCGGGCCTTCCTAAAGTTCGTGCCATTATCAGAATATAACTGGCTGGGTATGCCCCTACGGGCCATGAAACGACGTAAGGCAGCTATAAACGCGTTGGCCGTAAGGTCGGAAACCAATTCCAAATGAATGGCCCTGGTCGCTAAACAAATGAACAAAGACACATAGGATTTTGACAGAGTCCTAGATTTCTGCCCGCCATGACGAATCATGAAGGGACCACCATAATCAACTGTGCAGAATAGAAACGCCCGCGAAGGAGTGACTCTAGGAGATGGCAAAATACCAAGCCTTTGAACCTGGTGTTTGGCACTAAACCTGAGACACTTGACGCATCTACGAATGATGGAGCGAATGACTATCTTGGCGTTAATGATCCACCAACGTTGACGAAGTGAATGATGCACGAGTTGAGCACCAGCGTGGAGTAGACGAATGTGTTCGTGTTCAATAATAAGGCGAGTGATATGAGCCGATTGATGCAAGACAATAGGATGCTTATTGTCATAAGGTAGTTGCGACTGCTGTAAGCGTCCGCCAACGTGTATGACGCCAGACTCATCAAGAAACGGGTTCAGAGAAGACAACTTACTCCTGGTAGAAACAGAAGACCCATTGCGAAGACAATTAAGCTCAGCAGCGAAGTGGATTGACTGGGATTGTTTTATGAAGAAATTAAGAGTGGAATGAATTTCAACGGGGGTAAGAGTGCCCGAAATTTTCTCAGCCCTGGAGAGTCTAATATTTTTGATGAATCGAAAGCAATAAGCGTATACGCGAGTCAGAAGGTGCAACGAAGAAAAGTCCTTTGAAAGATCAATAGATAGGGTGGATATTAGAGAAAGTTTGGGGGTTTGTTTTTCCTCCGCAGTGAATTCAGGAGACGACAGATTAGAAGGTAAAAAGGGTGGAAAAAGATTGGACTCTGAAGATTGAGACAAACAAGCGGTAGCATAGGACTCACCCAACTGGGGATTGTCAGACTTAAATGGTAGCGAAACAACGAGCCTACCCTCATCATTGCGATGAGTGGACTTAACAAAATGCTCCTCACAAGCTGAATCGTTACTAATGGGTGCATTATCAGGGATAGTTTCGGTCTCCCAAAATTTCTCAAGAGATGCCAAAATTTGACTGTCGTTGTTCCTAGCCAGGAACGAAACAGCAGGACCCTTATAACGGCAGTGTTTGGGCAGATTGCCTGCAAGAATGTAGCCTAACTTTGTTTCTTGTATAATAGGAAAGTGAGAACCGTGTACATATTTGTTAGCTAAAATTAAATCTAAATAAAATTGCGCTCCTAAAAGTATGTCGATATCAGCTGATATGTTGAAATGTGGATCGGCGAGAAAAACGTTATCTGGGACGTTAAACTGATTTATGTCGAAAGATTGTGCTGGCAGTTTATGGGTTAATGCAGATAAGACCGCACATGTTGCTTCGAAGCTAAATCTTTGATAGCGAGAAATAATGCGAATAGACGCCAAGTTAGTGGCACAACACGCTGCATTATTAATACCTGTAATCGGTATGTTAGATTTAGTCAAGTTAAGCCGTAATTTCTTAGCAAATGATTCCATACAAAAATTTACTTGTGACCCAGCATCCAATAGAACTCTTGCAAGTTGTCTGTTACCAGCCCGGTCGATGACAAACACAAGTGCTGTCGATAAGAGAACATTGTTTGTAGACTGTAATTTAAGTGAACAATAGTTGCTGCTGCTAGCAGAACCTGGTTTTGACACATTATTTATGTGCAGCAATGTATGGTGTCGTTTTGAACAGATCTTACATGATTGTTTGACCTTACAATTAGATGAAAAATGATCTGGTCTTAAACAATTGGTACAGCATTTATGATTTAATATAAATTGCCCTCGTTCTGATGTGCTTAATGCACGAAATTTGTCACACATGTAAATTGGATGACTAGATTTGCACCATGGGCATAAATAATTATTTGAAGCTGAGTGATAACTTTTAAATGCAGTGCTGCCAGCAGAGTTTCGTGATTTATGTTTGTCAGATTTATTATTGAACCTTAAAGTTAGCTTGTTGAGCTGCTGTCCGGCATTGATAGGTAATGTATTTTCTAACAACTGTCTACGTGCGTTTAAAAACTGAGTGAAGCTTTGAAAGTTAGGAAGATTATCGGGGTCTATAGACTCCTTCCATAATTTAAACGTGGTATGGTCCAGTTTTGCTGACAATAATTGTACAGTAATAAGCTCAAATGAATCCACTGACAGTTGCATGGCCGCCAGCGAATTAACTGAAGACGTTATTGTATTTATTAATTCTGCCAAACTTTGGGCAGAGTCCTTAATTGTTGACTTTACTTCAAGCAAATTTTGAATATAATACTTCGCTAGTATGAATTTGTTGTCATATCTAGCAGACAGCAAACTCAACGCTATCGAATAGTTCTCATTACAAATAGGTAATGCCTTAATTAGATCTAGTGGCTCATTTTTAAGAGATGAATACAAATAATGTAATTTCTGCACTGACGTTAAATCAGATCTGGCGTGCACCAAGTCCAGAAATATTGAATAAAAGTGCTGCCATTCTAAGATATTGCCTGTGAAGCAGGGCAAACTTATAGGTTTTAATTGCATATTGCTCGTTAATACTGGAGATACAGTCTGAACGTTGAAAGTTTCTATTAATTGCAAGATATTGGCTTCTGTTGAATATAACAGCTCTTCAACCTCAACTCGGTCTTCTTGAGCAGTGTTTATGTCCTTAGAAATGAGTTCAATTTCGGACTGTACCTCATCGTATTTTGTTGCCAAACTTTTTAGACTTTCGAGTCTAACCGTTAAAAAATGTTTTGTATTAGTGTTTTTATCAAAGTTAATTATAGCCGAATTAATTCGCACTATGGCAGACTTTAAGCCACCTCTCTTTCTGACCAACACTTTGAGGCCTTCTTCAGCCATTGTACGCACCTGTGAATGATGTTAATGACGTCGTACCTGGTATGCAATGTCCTGGAGCGTCGAGGCCGTGGAGTAGATGGCAAACACGCACGGACTGGAGAGATGACTGCTCAATCTGGTGTATAGACGCTAGCACATGGATGGTCTTGCAGTGGTCTCGTCACGAGGCTCAATGGCGACGAAAGAAATGCTGACTAAGTCCCGACATGGTCGGATCAGCGAATATGCTGAATCGCCCGTGATGGCCAGAAATTGGGGCAGAAAAAATGATGAAAACCGCTATAATAAGTTGCAGAAAATTAAATGACGAATCCAGGCACGGAGCGACCAAAAAATGTTATGTTTCATCCCGTACGACCCTTAAATGTTAGGAAGAATGATGCTTTGTGAAGTTATTGCCAGGATGCAGAATAATGACGATAGTGGACTGTATTTAATACATTTATTAAGTTTTGTAGTACACTTAAATCAGAGTGCTAAGGTTGGCTATGTCTGAAAGACATTTAAATTTTGAATGAACCGAGTCGTTTAAGAAAGCTACATGGCAAATGAGGCGCAAATGTGCAACACTCCAACTACATTAAAAAATGTTAAGGCCTAAGGCCTAGATAATTGTCGCGACAACAAGAAAAAATGATAGACAGAACAAGGCCAGCAAACGTTCTGACGTCTGCCGCCCGCCAACGCTCGGTGAACTGTGTCGATGTATAAACCTGATAAACGCAATTTTAGAAAGTACAGATTAGCCAACCTTTGAATGCGAAAATTACCACATTACCGTCCACATACGTTCATAATTATATTTTGTCAATCATTTGAATTAATCAGGTTTTGTGATTTACAAAAAGAGAATGAAAGGGAATTTCGTGTGGTGATGAAACATTACTTTTTGAAAGGCAAAAGCCACACAGGAAACTAAATCCAAGCTGGGTAAGTATTGTGGTGAGTCAGCTCCATCGACTAGAACAGTTTATAAATGGGTTGATTGTTTCCATAGTAGTCACATGAACACAAACTATGCTGAACTTTTGGGATGACCTGTTAAGTTCCAACTCCAGAAAATAGTGAAAAATTCTATGATATGGTGATGGAGGACAGAAGATTGAAATTGCTAAGACAATGGGCATCTCAAATGAACGTTCATCATATTTTACACGAATATTTACATATTGTTACGACACCAAAAGCAGCCCCAACACCAGAGAAGAACTAGAAGGAATTAACAATTTTAAATAAAGGAAAATAAAATGACTATGACGAGACAAATGACAATGACCCAACCTAAGTGATTGGCCCAATAACAAAAGAAATAATGAAATGAACACATTAAATGTACCCTTAAGTAGGGAAAGTACAAATCCAATTAATATATTGTATTAACAATTAAGTAAATATTGAATGGAAAAAGATAAGATGAACAAACAATAAAACACACAAACCATAATACAGAGAACAAACGAAAAATTTTAATGAATAATATAAGACTAACTAAAACTAGATTGAACCAAGAGTGCATAATAGTAGTTAGGAAGTGCTTTACCAATTGACAATATAATAAGGGTGAGTACACCAAAGTGAAGTGAGTAAAAGAAATAAAATAATATATAATAACCACTGTAAACACTAAATAAATAGTAATGTGAAAACCTTAAGTGCCAGTGTAACCCAACGATAGAAAACCTAGTTACTTTTAAGCAAGAACTCATCCAGAAGTGAGAGTGCCTATGTAAAAACACTCATAGAAGTGAATAGTTGAATAAGTTTAATGATAAAAAGGAACTAATATCAGTCAATTAAAGATTAATCCAAATAATATTGTTTTGTAGTTAGAAATAAGGACTAAGAGAAATGAATGTTTAAATGCAGAAGTTATATGTTAAATGTTTAAAGTAATGGTAATGATGTTATAAGGAGATAAAGAGAAGATGATAGTGATAGTAGAATTGTTCAAATGTTTAAAGTTGTTGAATTAGTATTAAGAATAAGTGTATTATAAAAGCATAAGGAACCAATCATGACTAAAATTATAAAATTAGTTATAAAAAATAGTTAAATGTCAGAGAAGCTGTAATAGCCAATATATTAAAGCATGTAAATCACTGATTAAGGTAAAATACCCAGAACAAACCAATAAAAAACTAGTACGGTATTAAGAGTAAAATAAAAATAAAAATATTGTAATAAGGATAGGCCTCAAACTATGTGAACCAAAATTGTAAAATATCCACAAATGACAGTAAATAGTGAGAGGAAAAGATAAGGAAACATAAAATAACAAACCAAGAAACAATATAAATACAAAATAAGCGCATAAAACAACATAATGACCAAATTAAGTAAAAAGAATAGTAACAGCCAAATGTTAAAATAGGCCAGAGATAACAAAACATAACCATGTTTGATGTCTAAATAAACTACACCAAAAAAGCTATTCAATGATAATAATCATAATCAGATTGGTAATAAGACCATGAAAATATCTTAGTTATAAAATATTTAGTCATTTTGAACAAAAACTTCATAACAATGAGTACTAAATTCTTTCAACCAATAGAGAGTAATTCGGTTGCTATGACAACAAAAATTATTATTTTAAAACCGTTAAAAAACAAAATAAGCGTCCATTTTTAGCATCACAAGAGGGCAGATGATAAAATTGTCGATCCACAGAAATAAGTTTAAATAAACCAAATAGATGAAAGAAAATACTGACTAACAAGGAAGAAACAAGACTGATAGAACTTTGCCACAAAAGTGAACCAAATTAAACCAGAATTACAAGAAATAAAACCCAAAAGTAGAGAAGAAAGACTCAAACACTAGAGCTGATGAAAATCATCCACTAAACATCAATAAAATTGTAAAGTATAATCCTAAATTACCTAACTACACCCACAAGACATTTCACAACACTTCACGAATTTATGCACTATATCAAAACTTGGTTCAAACTTAATAAACACTGAATAATTATTCAAATATCTAATAACTAGTATTGAAAGATTGTTCAAACTCACAAATAACACTTTAAGAAATAAGAGACGATTTATACACAAGTCAAACTTAACCTATGTTATAAGGGGAACTCATTATTGTTGTAAACCATAAGTAAACTGTTGTAAAAGAAGATTATTATTTTTAATTATTTGAATGTCAAGGTTTGTACTTTCAAAAATCATCTTGTAAACTTTTTTGTCCGTAATCAAAAGAACTCTTTGACGGAATGAATTGGGCAAAACAATAATTAATATCAGCGTTCTTGCCGTTTTCGTCAAACTGCCCATTGCCAACCGCTGGGTGATAAATTATTCATAGCCGGAGCATAACCAGTACAAAAATAATATAATTTTAATAAGTTCATGTTAGCGTAATTATTCAAAGCAGAATTGACCTTTAATAAACCGATACTTATTTTAATACCTGTGCATTATTTCACAAATTAATTTTTTATGTGTTTAATTCATTGACATAGCACCGGAATACATCTTCCTACAAGAAATACAGGTTGGTATGACTTCGCGCGTAAAAAGATTTGAATTTCTCTGGCGAACAACAGTGCGAGATACGGTTGCGCTAAACGACAACTTTTTAATTGTTTTGTGGTAAAACAATTTGGCGCCTATCAACGGGAAAATCACCATAAAGAAGGTACACAGGTATTGGCGAGGTCAATTACAACGTAAGAAAGTCGTTACGTAATTACGATACAACGTGAACATTAACGAAGCTGTAATACACTTTTAGATATAGGCCTTATATTACTATTATTTTGTTACTACTTTGCATACTACTTGGCCTACGAGCATGTATAAAGTAAGGGTTTATCAAATTAAATTATTCAATGACAAAATTAATATTTATCACATATTAAATTTTAACAATAAGATATCACACTTACTTTCGTGTACCGACTCTTTAGAATTATCCCAGGGCGCCAGTAATAAATAAGCACAATTTGGTTGTTATTAATTAAGTTTTTTAATAACGATTGCATTCAAATATTACAAAATTTATAATTCAGTACTTCAATCATTTACTATAAAATTTGTTAGTGTTTATTTCTTAGCAATGGATTCTTAGACTGATTGAGTCACCAAAACAAGATTGACATTTAATTTAAATTAATAAGCAATATGAAATTGATTGTTCATTGTTATTATTTACATGTTTGTTGAAATATTCTGCGATGCGGTGTCATCCACGCTGCGGGTTCCAGGCTGCTGATCCGATGTTATCCGTTGAATAGTTATCCTTGTCAGGTCGCACTGTTTACACTGGTTTCACAAGTATTACACCATTCACTCAATTTAGTGATAATTACACAGGTGCTGTATATTAATACACTTGTAGAAAAACACAGTATATCCTTATCAAAGCTAAGTACGTCTAACACCGGATTGATAACTGCACTCGATCGCCAGTCCCGTACAATGAAGTTTGACACATTTACAATCGCTAAGTAACTCGACTTTTTAACAGTTGATATTGTATTAATTAATACTTAGATATATTACTCGGTTTTACTTTGATCTTCCTTAGTTACACTAGAATCCTTCTTATTAACATTTATTAAGTGTTTACGATTCGTAATTTCCACACAGATTACTATCGCGTTACCGTAACTGATTTACGTGGCGATTGAAATATACTTATTTAAATTACTGACAAATTTTTATTACAATTAATACGAGTCTTAGTGTTGTGATCTTCCCGTAGACTAAAATAAATGTTACGAGTCTAATAGCTGTATTCTCTCCGTTGACTAACTTAACTTCCTACTCTACGTATTTTTTATACTTCGCTACAAACTACCCTCACCCACTATCGGCAAAATACACGCCTATTGGTCTGACTTACCACTAAATTCAAATCTACCCAATCTGTCTAACGAAACAACCCACGTAAAAAATGACGCTATCCGTTATTCGTCAACTAAATGCGCGTGATAGCGTGGTAGGAAAACTTCGCGTCACTCTTCATCTTGCTTTTTACGCTCTCTTTCTAAACTAACGGAGCCTTTTGTTAGATGCACTTAACTTTTACAATCTTGGTGAATGTTTCTTACACCCTAGCAAACAATACAGTTTTATGACGGTCCGTCCGGTATGTGACTATTCATAGTTTTTTAGCCGACTTACAGGCGTCAACGCAAGGTCGTCTGTATGAATATCTGCCGCTCCCTACTACATATTTTAATGTTTCCTTACTTTGAAAAATCACCGCTTTCTATAAATTTATATCTCTCCCTGGGTATCATATGACTTTGTCCCCGTAAAATTGTTGAGAATGCAATTTTCCGTGATATCGTCCCCCGATAGAATTATTTCTAATTTTTAATAGAATTTGGGATTGATTCTATTGATGCGTCCCTAATCCCCTGCTAAAATTTTATATTACTAGCAATAATTTGTTTAACCTTTGCTATAATCTAGATTTGTTTATACATCACATTATATTAATTACTTTTAATTAATTTAACACAACATTGTAATATTAGCTAGTTTACGATCTGTTGTTGTACCCTAAGTGTCAACGGGATTTCAAGGTTTGTTTACAAACAGACTCTCCGTCCCACCCTTGACAAACTGGTCAAACAACTACAGTAGACTCTCGGCTATCCAACTCCCGACTATTTGACCTCCGGCCTATCCGACCCCCTCTACTAAAAAAAAAAAAAAAAAAATTTTGAGTACGGTACGTATGCAGTATTTCCGATCCGATTACTAGCGCCTTCGAACGTCATGTGATCAATCCCGCCACGCGGGTGAAGGCGCTTACGCATGAATCACCAGTTACCAATACAGTACGCCAATTGATTCATGTTATGACAGGAAAGTTTCGTGTTCCTACTTGAGTGTGTAACAGGTGCATCAGTCAGTCTGTATCCAGAAGTCAGTCCTTGCGGTTCAGTCGTTCGTGGATTGTTAATTTGTTATAAAGTGTGTTTACAGTATTGTTGGTGGCTTTTACTTTTAAGTGAAATATGGGTGACAAACGAAAGAAAGTGGTAGTAACTTTGGAAGAAAAACTGCAAGCAATAAAAAGAATGGATTCTGGTGAGTCGGTAAACAAAATTGCACTGGAGTTAGGAGTTGGAAAAACTACTGTGGGTGATTGGCGAAGAAATCGTGCAGAGATTGAAAAATGGTGTTCTAAGCAAGCAAGTGGCAGTGGCGTGAAAGTTAGAAAAACTATGCAAAAAGGAAAACATGTGGAAGCTGAAGAGGCTTTATATCTGTGGTATGAAAATGTGAGGGCGGAAGGATTGACAGTTTCAGGCCCCTTGCTCCAAGAAAAAGCGATTCAGTTTAAAAAACAGATCGAAGGAGACGATGGTGAGTTTACTGCCAGTGACGGGTGGCTTGATCGCTGGAAGAAACGTTTTGGTGTTCGTCAGGTGGCGATTAGTGGTGAAGCATTGTCTGCTAATAAGGACGCTGTCCCTGACTTTAAAAAACACTTTTTTGACCTGCTTGATAAGGAAGGTATTTCCGGAGAACAAGTGTACAACTGTGATGAGACAGGTTTGAATTACCGTATGTTGCCGTCTAAAACACTAGCGTCTAAACAGGAAAAGGCCACACCAGGGTTCAAGAAGAGCAAGGACCGCGTTACAGTTTTAGCTTGTAGTAACGCAACCGGAAACCACAAGTTGAGACTGACCTTGATTGGAAAATCTCGCAAGCCTAGGGCTTTTAAAAATCTTAAAGATTTAAGTTCTTTGCCCCTGCATTGTACCCATCAAAAAAAGGCGTGGATGAATGGAGAAATTTTCAAAAATTGGTTTGAACAGGAATTTGTGCCACAAGTTGAAAAACATTTAGCTGAAAACAATTTAACAAGGAAAGCAGTCCTAGTTTTGGATAACGCTCCTTCACATCCAGCAAATGACCAATTAAAAGATGGAGACGTAAAAGCTTTGTTCTTGCCTGCAAATGTTACATCTATATGTCAGCCAATGGATCAGGGAGTGCTCCAAGCTTTGAAAAAGAAATATCGACATAGGCTATTAAGCTATAGCATCGCGACAATTGATAATACAGAAGTTGCGACGGCACTACAGTCAGTAGACATGCTTGACGTCATCAGATGGGTGTCCGAGGCATGGGATGAAATTCCATCTTTAACACTTGTGCGATCGTGGAAAATTTTGCTGGATCACAGAGCCAGTGATAAGTGGGAAGAGGTAGAACAGCAATGTGATGTGGAAAATGCAACTGATAACACTGCGCTTGTATTGCTGTTAGAAAAAGTTCCCGGATGTGAGGAAGCTTCATTGGAAGACATCACAGAATGGTTGGCAAAGGACGAAATCGAAGAAATTGCAGACAAAGATATTGTAGCGATGGTATTAAATGAACAGCCGATTGAAGAGGAACAAGGTGATGAACCCTCCGATCGTATAACCCACTCCGAAGGCCTGAAGGCGATCGAGACGGCAGTGGAATACATTGGGCAGCAAGAAGAAGCAACACCAGCAGACATCATATGTTTACGTAAGTGGAAGGATATAGCGGCGAGGAAATTAATGCGAGGAAAGAAGCAGGTCTCAATTACAGACTTTTTCAAACCTTAGACAATGTAAGTTTCACTTGTTCTTTCATTATACAGTACGTAGTTTTAGGTTATTATAATTTGATTTATATTAACAACTAATTTGGTTGAAAGCTTTCGTATAAATTAAAACTCGTAGTAAAACTCATTCAACTTATTGTTAACTACACATTTTGTTTCGTCCTTCAAATAAAGGTTTTGAAAGACACTGTAGTTGCGAATTCTTATTTCATTTCTTTCTAATTCATTTATTACTGTACGTCATTTATAAGGACAAACTGATATGACGTACGCATCCAAATAGCAACAAGTACATTCAATGCAATAGGGTGGCGGTCATTGACCTTACAGAGGCTGGTATGCCTACGGCTCCGGTGTATCCGACTTTTTTGCTATCCGACCCGGCCGACCGCCACATTAGGTCGGATAGTTGAGAGTCTACTGTACTTTTAAAATATTCTGCTCCACTCTCACTTTCATCTCAACACAAGGTTATATAGTGACATTTCGCCCTAACATTTGTTTACGTTCTACTTCCCTTAACTTACTCTTACAATGTAGTACATTCATAATAACTACGCTAAAATCTGTTGTAATTCTTATACAATTTAGTAATTAACAATGATTATCCTATTTATTACAACAGTATTCTAATCTTACACTTATTACATATGTGAACGTTTGTGTGCTATTACAATCTGTTTAGTATCTATGTAATGTCAGTGTTCGTGTGTGTAGTAATGGGTCATTGCTCATAATACGGTTTTAATTGTCATCTGTTAAAATTTCTCCGGCTACATCCTGGTAGTCGTGTCTTCTCTCCTCTTGGTTTCTGCCTTCACTCTTCTCTTCATTGTAGTCGTACAAAGATATACATCCTCTCCATGATCTATCTCTCTCCTCTGGATGGCTGTCACGTCGGCCTCTTCCTCGTGAGTATCTGTTATCAGCACGATATGATGGGAACCTTTTACGAACTGGTGATCTGTACCTTTCATTAGATCTGGTCCATGATCTAGAATGCTTGCGTCCACCTTTTGACAAAGATCGAGAGCGATACCGTCTTCGGTGACTTGAATCTGAACGAGATCTTCTCATAAGCCTTGGCCTATCATGAACTGAATGAATGCGATTATTAGAAATTGACTTACTGTGATTCCTTGCTTTTTCTTTAACGACTTCATTTCCATATTTATTTATAAATGCGTCAGTAAAATCAACAAAATTGTTAATGCTATCTTTTACTAACCTCCACCATACTGCTGCCTCTCCTTCAAGTTGTCTTGCTATCCACTTGACGTTTCCAGCATCTTGATAATGTTCTCTGAATATTTCATTCAATTCTTTAATAAATTCCATCGGGAAATCACCCATGCCATTATATTTTATGTCCTCACCTGTTCGTTTGTCATGCTCCGATTACATGATGTGTTGCTTATTGACGCTAGTTTAGTTCGTACTTCCTGTTGTATTTGTTGTAATTTAAGGTGTGTCTCATCAGACTTGCTGTCAATTTTAGTTTCCAACTCTTTCAGTTTTTCGACCTTTAATTCATTTATAGCTGCCGTGTTATCTGCACATCTTTGATTGTTTACACTTACTGTTTCAATAATTATTATTGTATTTTTCGTCAAGTTCTTTAATTTGTTGTTTTGTATTGGCACTAATCTCGGTATTAAGCTTATCACAACTTTCTTGTATCGTATTATCAATATCTACTCTAAACTCCTGGAGAAATTTATGGTTATTTGCTTTTTCTTGATTGAGTTGCGCGATTACTTCGTTTCTTAGTTCCATATGTTGTTTGTGTATCTGCTCTGATATTTGCTGTATTTGTTGTTTGTGCAGATTCTTCTTAAAACACATGTGTCTGAAAATATAAATACTGTAATAGCACATTTGCAGTGTAAAATATCAACTTTTTTCAAATAAACACACTAATACATTGTTGAAGCATACTAATAACTCTCCTGGACGTAAACACATTTTCCTTAAATATACAAAAATTAAATGTATTAGAGTTTAATAGCTTTAAAGCTTTAAAAGATCGGATATACTTTTCCCTTCAGACTCTTCACTACTGTACAACACAATAATTTGTTTTATAAATGCACACTGTCAAAGAATTTGCCAAATGTTTCCAAAAGGCTTTAAAAAGGATAATCTTCAAACCTTGTATACAAGCGATTGTCAGTGTTATCAAACGGTCACAATAAATACGCTTGTAGTTCACATTCCTTCTCTGTGATGCCTCCCCTCCTACAGATAGAGTTTGCTGAAAAACACCTTCAAAGTCATCACGGAGAGATACTATACTTTGTCTAGTTTCTGCAATTTTCTTTCGGCAGTACAAAATGTCACTGGCTTGAGTCTGTCATCTGTGTATGAAAATATTTTATCAACAGTATTTTGTCTCTAACACTGACAAAAATTCACTAATGGGAGCTAAAGTATCAGACTCAATCTCTTCAAGGTGATCTAATGTGGCATTGAATACATCACACAATTGACGGCTGTTCCTGTACATGGTATTTACAAGTCTAGAGGAATAATTCCACCTCATTGGGCACAGATCGGGTCATAGCTGCACAAACTCATACAAAAATTAAGCCCGTTTCGGAGATCTCAAAAAATGGCTGCAATACCACTAAGTATGTTACAAAATATTTTCCACTCGGGTATTTGCCTAACACTTTGAGACACAACAAGGTTTAAAACATGAGCATATCAATGGACAAAGAGAGCTTGCAGATTAGTTCTTTTAATTATGGTCTCTACTCTAATTAAAATTTCCCCATTGTTGCCGCCCCATCGTAGACTTGAACAACTAGTTTTTCACTGCATTCAAATTCAGTCAGGAAACTGACAAATGAGCATTGCAATAGCCTGGGCATGTCGATCACAACTTACGTCATTGGATCCTAAAAATCTCTCTTTTACTTCTTCATTATACGAATAATGCAAAACTATAGAGCACTATGGTTTATTTGAAATATCTCTGGTTTCATCGACTAGATTTAACCAGAGCGGATATCTCCGATTTAAGTTGGTCATCTAACGCAGTTTCTATTCTACTCTGACCGGAAGCAGCAATACACAATGATGAAGGAAGATGATTCACAGTAATTTTATGGCCAGCAGTAAATTCAACTAGGTTTCCTAAATGTTTGAATCCAGTCTTGGTCCAGCTAGTGTTCCTGTCCTTTCCAAACAACAAACAATACCAGCAAAATAGTGCATTTAGTTCACCACTACCAGCCAACCACTCACATTTGCTGTACATACTAGAAATGCTTAGTAAACTTTCCAGATAGCTGGGTTAAGTTTAAAAGAATTGGGGCCGGCTTACCAATTTTTATCATTTCAGTTTTTTCGTTGAATGACCGGGAAGAAAAAGGTTTTGCTAAAACGTTTTTTATTATACAAACTGACACTGTAGAAATATATTAAACCAACATTGAAACTATTCTAAAATATATAACTATAATTTCAAATATAATGCGTATCATTTAAATACAACGTAAATAAAATGTAAGACGCACTATTTAATAAGGTATAATTATAACTTCAAATGTTAAAAACGGAAACGCATATGGTTTAAATGCGGTAGGTACTAATAATGTACATGCACAGCGATACCAACAAACTTAACACCATGCAGTCCAACTCAACCCAAGCTAGCTTCAGTTATACCGACCACTGCAGAGGTGTTTTTCTATCTCGCTCTACGTGCGCACTCATCTCTTTACACCAGGCTAACCCAAGCTGTGATGAACCTGCTTCACCTACCACTGCAGAGCCAGCATGTGAAATCAGTCTACTTAAACAATTTTCGAAACAGTCATGTAGAAAATTCCAGTGAATTTTTATTTTAGTTACTTAAAATTAGATTCAATTAAATTATAACATTTACTTTAAATAACTGCAATTAGTGTGTCTCCAATCCAGAGCATATTTTAAGGAATTTTCACTGGGCGACACTATACTCCGGCGCCCCTTCTACGCCCGCTGAGCGCCCCCCTCTCCCAAAGTGTTCATCGCTTTAGGGTAAATGCCTCACCAGTCACCAATACATTTGTACAGTTGTAGTATTGTACTACGACATAACAAGAAAAATAAACAATACTAAAAGTAGTAATTTATAGGTAAGAAATAAAATTAAATTTGAAAGTAAGTATGGCTGCTTTATTAATTAGTGTCAGAGGTAAATTATCTCTTAAATAATATTTCATTGAATAAATGCAATGCAAAATAATTTCTTGTAATATACAATATAACAGTACTAATTAACAGATTAAACAAATTAAGTAATGTTCAAGTAAGCCTAAATATATGACATCCTTTATTAAAGGTATACCAATATTTCACCAAATAATGTTAATTAAGTGTTTATTTGTAAAACTAAATTAGTAATTTAATCGTAAACGGTTAATGTTGCTGTAACTACATCAAAAAGGCTAAAGGCTATTAAAAAAAATCTGAGGTCAGAACAATATTGTTAAACTATACCCTTATACGTTAGTCTTTTGAAAAAAACGTTTTTGTAAATTTCTGGTTTTGATAAATTTCATCTGGAAGCTTCCTTCTTCTTTCTTTGACCTCTAAAAATTTTGCTACTGCTGGTCTTGGGTCGAACAGCGCAGTCCCTACGCCATTGAGAACTATATACATTCTAGAGTTGAGAGCTTTTCTGGAATATGAGGACTGTTTGTTAGTCTTGAGTGTTGTGTGAACAGACACTGCCCGTTCTGGTCCTGCACTGTGAGGCGTCACGCAAATATATGTCTGGACCAGCTTGGAAAACACTGAGACACTTTGAAGTAATGGTACAATTTGGCTGGCGCATCATCCATTTCCAGGGGTGCAGGTAATTTTTCACTGCAGAATAAGCAGATTACATCGTCAGTAAACGGCGAAACGGCGTCATCACCAAACATGTCTTTAACTTCACTTCGTACTGCATTGATCATATCTGGTGCAGTTCTTGTACTGAGAAACTTGTTCATTGTGTTCAGGATGTTATGCTGGCCGTCAGCAAGTCTGACAGTGAGGAACTCCTTACAGCTGAGAACTATTTCCTTCCTCACTGCAGACCAACATCTTCTCGTGGATGTGGATAATAAGGAGTTAACTGCTCTTCTCTTGCAAAACTCTACATCAGGTTTATCATCATTTCCGTTTTTGACTGCATTCTTTTCCAACAGTTGTTCTTCATATCCTCCCGGATAAGGTTGACTTTCCGTCAGCGAGAGTGAAGTGATAATAATTTCTTTTGTGGTTTCAATATCAGGCAGAGTTACCATTGATCGTTGACTCTCTTTCTGTAGCCTTTCAATTTGCCTCAAGATATCGAGCATGAGGCTTGTTAAGAGTTGCTGGTCACCCTCTTTTTGCCACAGTAGCATAAATCCTCTTGCAGTGGCTTTTTTGACTTTTGATGAATCAGGGTTATCAACTATTGACTTCCAGTGCTTTTCTATACACAGAAGATTATTCCACACTGCTATTGTTAAATTAATTAGATGTTCTACGAATCTAACTTCGAAGTAAGCTGGGAATTTGTAAACCTTAAGATTCTCAGCTTTGGCTATTTGTTCAAGTTCATTGAATCTTACAGATGACCCTCTGTAAAACGTAGCCACGGCCTTCAAGTTCGCTTTCCAGTGTTTAACTTCCATTATACTTAACTCAAGATCGGAAAATACGAGGTCAGATCTGTGGGCAACGCACCAGATGCATAAAATATTTCTTTCCAGATAGTTCTTCATTCTGACCCACAGACCACTGTTCTTACCTGTGTTAGCATTTTCGCTATCCGTTGTCAAGCTCGTTAGTTTTTCTTTTGCCAAACTCTCAATTTCCAGATCTTCAAACAAAATTTTAACAGCATCAAGAAGGCCTTCTGCTCCTCGTTTGACGGATTTACTCTCACCTAGAAATATCGACCTCATCTCTTTGTCTTCAGAAATAAATCGGGCGGTTACAAACTTATTATCAACACCATATTTGTCACATGATCCATCTATCTGAATTGCGAAACAGTCAGCTTTTTCTAGCTCTTTTATGACTTTTTCCATCGTCAAACTACTGACAACGTCTAGCATTTCCCTGTAGATTACAGGATTTCTATACTGCAGAAGTTCAGGGGAAGGATTCAGTTTAACAAACTGTGCATCCAGTCCATTGTCTTTATAAGACGCTATCTGAATGTCAGTGTGCATTTTTGCTAGAGATCTTGACGGCCAAGAATTGGCACTAAGGGTTAGCTGACGACTATCATTATACACATCGACAGCCATCTCAATCAATATTTTAGTTTTTTCTGCATTTTGAGATTTTAAACTTTTTACCCACGGGTGCTTTTCAGACTGTAACATCCATCTCTGCTGCATTTGTTCCAATTGTTCTGCCGCAATATGAGATTCTGAATGTAAATGATCGACTATCCTTTCAAGTTCCCTGTGTCCGTCCATTCGAACTCCGTCAGCTATTGGAACACTACCATTCTTTGAAAATTTTGTTGCTTCTTGTATTTGCTTAAAGCAGGTTGTACATTTCATCCCACTCCGTTTTCCCAGTTTTACTTTTTCAAGGCATGGATAAGTATTAAGTATCCAGGATGACTCTAATTTTGTCCCCTTATACCATTCACCAGTAGCGTCTTTAGACTCCGAGGCAGAATCGTGAGCGGGAAAAGTTTTGGATAAATTATTACATTCTCTAGAGGAATGAGAGGATAATGTTGGTCTGGTAGCTGTTACATTTTCCTGTGTATTTTCAGTTTGATGTGTTTCACTTTGAGCTAGATCCTGGACTTCATGCTGGTGTTTGTTGGACCCAAAATTGAAGAAATCTATGATTGTTTTTGACACTTTCACGCCAGAAGTTTTAGCCTGCAAAGACCAAAATACAATTAGTAAAACGAAAAAAAATCATGCCCTGTAAAAAAAAATTTGTGTACAATTGTAAACGTGTAAATAATTTAAAAATTATATAATTTTTTTAATAATTAAAACCAAAATTTAAAAAAAAAAGTATTTCTATGGGACACAATAACTTGAGTAAATTTCATTAGATTTGGGTGAAATTTTGTATATGTTTTAATTATTTACATTAAAAAACATTTATTTGCAACAATAAATAATTAAAAAAACTATATTTTTTAAGCAGTTTTAAGCTCGACATTTGGACAAATAAAAATAATATATTTATGTTAAACAATAAGTTACAAATGAATTTTTTTTTATGTTTCAGTATTATAAAAAATTAAATAGTTTGTTTAGTTAATTAATTACATTACATAATGTAATAAGACATATTTTTGAGTAGCATGTATTTTTTATAATAATTATTAATATTGAAATCGTGTGTTTTTGTCGTCCTCTATTTTTCGAATATCCGTTCCTCGAATTTAGAGATGCCCGCTTTCAAAACAATCGAGGTCGGGGGACTTGAGTTTTAGAGGTGCTACACTCCTAAACTCGAGTAAACGCAACTCCATAACAAAGCGAACTGCCGCAACTCTAATTTAGGCTTATTGTTATTCCAAATTAGTAAATCTTTAACTCTGTGGAATCGTAGAGGTAAATTTTATCTAAAACATCGAGGTAATGCATTTCGAAATTTCTCTGAGTGTAGACTTTCCGAGTTTACACAACGTGACGTAACTGGAAAGAACCCGAGTTGTGAGAACTCAACTCTCGAGTGCAGGGGACTCAACGATATCACTCGACTCGACTCAGTTTAGTAGAGGGCACAGGATTATTTTTCTCCGTGTTAGCTGCGGTGATTTTTTTCACCAAATTATTACGTCTACTAAAAAGAACTGGTTTCTATTTAAGGACTTGATGAAGCTAGAAAAACGTCAACAGGAGAATTGGAATAGTAATTATAATGACCCAAAAGAGTTAATATTTAATCTAATTGAAAAATAAAACAACTTACCACTCAAGTATCAAATTTGGCAGCTTCATCCTCTTGTTCTGTTTCTGTTGGCTGATCACTGCAGTTTACCTGAGGTTGTGATGACGAGGGAGAAATAGATGGTAATGTAACAAACCTTTTCATTAATTTAGCTTGTTTTTCTTTCTCCTTAAGAGCCTCGGCTCTTCTTTTTCTATAAAACGAACCCGAAGGTTTCTTTTTCTCGGACATATCGTATTAGTAAAGTTTATGCACTATACACAAAACACATTACACTCTTACAACCGGACGAAAGGCTTAAGCACCAAAACGCACTAACAATTTAATTTGCATAAATTATACGTGACACTTAACAGCGCAGTCCGCGGTGACTGATGCCTGGTGGATGGCGGTGGTGGAGGGAGGCGGGGACGAACAGATACGGACGAGTCTATTGTTTGGGGACTTGAAAATGTCCAAACTAATGTTATATTAAAAATATTGACCAAAATTATCCCTCAAATATTATTTTACAAATTTCAAAGTCAAGTTATGCCAATTATATATTTAGATCTCATAGCAAAGTATTTTAGACGTAATTTGGCACCCCACCTATTGAACTCCTGCCACGGCTAGTAGTCTATGACTGTTAGCAGCTAGAGACACCTAGTAGTACGAAGTTACTGCGTTGGTTGGATGCGTTTAAGAACGCTTGCATAGTTGAATTTGCTTTTAAAAGAAAACACTGTTATTGTGCAAAGTTATGACTCATATATAGGATTAATAATTGTTCAGTTGCATCGATTTGGTAAAAAAGTAATATATTGATATTAATAATAGGAAATAATAATGTAATATTTTATTTAATAAAATTGAATAAAACTTTTTGTTGGGCTTCCATTATATATATATATTTTTTTTATTATATACGTATATGTTAAAGAATAAGTGCAATAATATATACTAATAACTTTAAAATTAATAATTGTATTAGTATATATTATTGCACTCATTTTTTAAATATACATATGTAATAAAAAATATATATATAATGGAAGCCCAACAAAAAGTTTGAGTCAATTTTATTAAATAAATTATTACATTATTATTTCCTATTATTAATATTAATATATTATTTTTTACCAAATCGATGCAACTGAACAATTATCAATCCTATAAGAGCCATAAGGTGAACTTTGCACAATAAGTGTTTTCTTTTAATAGCAAATTCAACTATGCGAGGGTTCTTAAACTCATCCAACCAACGACAGTAACTTCGTACTACTAGGTGTCTCTAGCTGCTAACAGTCATAGACTACTAGCCGTGGCACCCTGTTCACCCAACCCTGGTAGGAGTAAAATTACCTGAACAAGATCCGTAAATTGCAACGATGAGCACCCTTTTTCGGTGCAGTAGGCTACTGACGCTGCCGGCGCCCCGCCTGCCCGACGCCTCAGCCCATCACTGGGCGACATTTATGTCGCCCAGTTAACATGTTAAAATATGCTCTGCTCCAATCATTACTGAAGCAGTGCTTCACTTGCTTCCCTTCACCGCACGCCACTGTGATAACTGGGCAATATTATGCATCCTGCTGGTCATCTAAATGAGAAGGAAAGAAAAAACAATCACATTTGACAAAAACAAGTCATGCACCAGCTTACTTTTCTGCAATTGTGACAGCAAAATTGTTTGAATTATGCTATGAAATTCTTCCACACTGCCTCCCCCCCCCCCCCCCCCACCAACACCACCACCCCAGACTTTGCTCCTTCCGACCATAAACTGTTTCCAAATTTGAAGAATTTGAAAGAGATTTATGCAAAATGATAAAGATAAAGTTATTGCTGAAAAATCCGCGTATTTTGAAGACTTGGATAAATCATACTATAAGGAAGGGGTCGAAAACCTTGAGCATTGTTGGACTAAGTGTATAGTCTTGAAAGGAGTAAGTGATTATTGTTAATTATTGTGTCCAAATGTTTGTAATTGGTAACTTGTATTACTGTGAGAGTCATAATTAGGTGATATTTATTGTTTTGTAACATTAGAATATGTTAGGTAATCATAAACTTGTAGAATTATTGTAAACCTGGCAAGAAAACTTCAAGTCTTGGTTTTGAAACTGCGATTCGGTGTGAGTATAGACTGTGCTGTAGTATAAAGGGATTACTATGAATTACTTTGTGCAGACATGTGTAATTGGTGACGTGTGTTATTTACTGTCACAGTGTTATTAGGTGATCGTATTGTTTTGGTACAGTAATATGTGTTACATAATTGTAATTAAAGAACTGTCATGTGTGTGTATTAATTGTTGTTTTATTTATTGGGACTTGGGTGAATCCTCTGATGTTCAGTTATTTTATTCCACTGTTTTAACCCCAATGATCCATCCAACCATTATAATAGTATGTTCCTATATGCTTGTAAATTAATTTAATTGTACATTGTTTAATAGATTTTACTAGATGATATCTCTAAACTAAATCTGGAACTGGATGCTGAATTTTGTAACATGTTAATTAAAAAGAGATGCCTCCGATATGACTACAATAATGCCAAGGTACGTGACTGATTTATTACCTAATGTTATGTGGGTGTTACTTAAATATTTGTTTTTTGTGTGAAAGTTTCATATACTATGTCACCTTTGAGATATACATTGATAATAACAATAGCATAATTAATTTACACTTTTGTATAGTTCATGAAGTGGTATTTTCAGTTCTCAGTTTTCTGCATAACAATTATTGAAAGAATCTTAAACCTTAAACTTGTGTGAAAAATTTCACTGTGAACATGAAACTTTTATAATTTAAGACTTTATAATTTCAGAAGTGTGCTTGTGAATTGTGTGTTAAAAAGCACCATCGTATGTTTAACTTCCTACAAAATAAAATTGATACTACTTTTTCATCCCTATGAAAATAATCATAATGTTTAATAAAAACAAAATATAAGCAGAAGCTTACAAGTTATATATAATTTTAATATATACTGAGGATGCTGATAATGTTATAGTGTCAGTCACATTAAGTTTGTTATTACAGTTATTAAAATAATAAAATTTAATTTTTATCTTCTTACAAAAATTTTGTGGCTTATGCGGCTATGAAATTACGTTAAGTACTAATTTCAGTAGAGTCCCGCAACCTCGATGTAATGTGAACCGAGAGGATGACAAGTTACCAAAATTGTGAATTTCACAGAATTGAGTGTGGATAATTCACATTCATACCTGTGTGCTGTAAACTAATATACTGTATTAGCTTTAATAAAACATTATTAAAGATTACATTTTAATATAAAACAGTCTGTAAAGAATAAATATCATCAAATTGACTTTATATAACCATCATTTTACTTTGTAGTCTTTGTAACCATCATCTCAATTACATGCAGTCTGTTTATGAGAATAACGTATGATGCTGAATTGTTTCTACAGTATGTTGGCTTCTGCATTTTGTTGTTTATACGTAGACAATAGAGAAATAAAATGTCTATTGTTGATGCACCTTTCTGCTATAAATAACAGTGTTCCTTCAACAGCATTTAGTATTTCAGTATTCATCTTTTCTTTGTTCTCTGATTCCTCTTCCTTCTTTTACCTGTGCTGTAAGTTCATCCTATTCAAGTCATCTATCTTGCTTCATCCATTCCCAAACATCAGATTAGTAATTTCTTCACACTGTCAAATCGTCTTCATTAGATCCACTATCCTAGAAACCTCTGTACCCTCCCTGTGTTTTCTGGCAACTCATTTGTAGATACAAACAACACTGGTACATATTGTACACTTAGTATGTGTCATTGGACTTTACAGCCTTCCAAGCTGAGACAAAACCAGTGTGAAATTATTGTAACACATTTCTAGGAAAGTTGATGAGCTTTACAGAATGTTAAGTTATGAAGCATCAGGTTTTAGAGATTCGCTGTGTACAGTATAGTTTTTATTATACAGAACTTAATATGGTAAAAGAACATAGTAAGGTGTCTGTTGGTTCTGAAATACATGTAAACTAGTCAGCTCAATATGCTACTGTAATTGGTATAATGGGACTTACCTATTATACAGGCACGACCTGAGTTTGTGTCTGTTGACATATCTAGCATTGAAAATAATTAAACTATAAAATTTTCAAATAAAGTTATACACTTTTCAGTTAATTACATTAATAATAATAATAATAATAATAACAACAGCAACAACATATTTCACATATTGTACTTTTGTAGTCACATATTGGTTTTAGGAAGCCAATAAAGCCTTGTAACATAGAGTGTGGAATCATATGGATCCTTCTGAGCTGCCGCCAAATAACTGTCAATATAATGTTAAGCAGTGCCATGATGTTTTTTATTATGCCACAATCTCAGTGTATGAACAATGGTGAGTGGGTCAAGAATTTGTATCTGTGGTTAACTGTAAACTGTTGAACACTTGCTGAATGTTATTGATTTGGTAGGCATGCCAAGAGTCTGAAAAGATTGTTGATCCCTCTTCTCCATGCTCTTTTATGGTATTCAACCATTAAAGAAAGGCCTGTTGGGAACTTGAACTAGAAAATTTGTCTCACAGCACATTCCACACTGAAAACCCACTGTTGTGACTACACACAGACCACATGATTTTTCCTTTTCAAAAACAAGCTTTCAAGGATTCTGTCAACACTGCTAATTTTTCTGTTTTTGAATTGTTTTGCAGTTGCTGCACATACTGTACTTTGTGCAGGTAAGCATTCCTGTAATCACTGTTCCCTTGGATATTTCCAACTTCCATTGACATAACTTTGCACTTGTGTGACTACAAGTAAGTGAACCGTACTGCTGTCAGGAAGGACAGTGTTGAATTAGTAAACTAATTCCTGACATACATGCTAATTTTTTGTGGCAAATACGTTTGTCACAATCCCATACAACATCATCACTTACATACAAAAACATATTTTTGTACCATGAAAGAAAGTAAAAGCTACTAGTCGGGGTACTGCTTTCAGCATGTGCTGCCACTCTTAAACAAAATTATAGTGTAACCACATGTGAAGAGAAATGTGCACTACAGAAAGAGGAAGGAGAAGGAACTGTGGCAGAGCCATCAACACTTGTTACTTTTGTCCAAGATTGATGAAAAAATTAGGTAAATTTCACAAAGACACCATAAGATTCCACAGTTGAAAAGTATCCAGTACTACTATAAGCTTTTAGTTTCCTTGAAATATGCATATCTTTTCACTGGCAGCTATTCATCTTTGCAGAATGTACTTCAGGAAGTTGTTGTTTTGTTACAAAGAATTTTCAGCTGTTAACTGTTATTACAATAACAGTGACGTAAGTGGGGTGGTGGGGTGCCGTCTTTGCCCCAAATTTAGAAAGTGAATAGTGGCAAGTGCCACCAGTAAACCCAGGGATTGACTGTGTAGACTTGAGTGCAATGTATAGTTATTTTTTAATGTTATTAGTTTGAAAAATACTATATTTAAAATTAGTTTACATTAACTGAGTTATAAACACTATAAAGATCTTGCAGTGCCCAATACAGCTCATTTTTCAATTGTTAGACTATGAAATTAATCAGAGCCCAAATTAAAGACGTTAAAAATAGAACAATATTTTAACGGTTTCAGCTCTGTTAAGCATTTTAAACTTCTGTTGAAAACATCAGTGTGCCATTGGACTGCTGCAGGCTGTCAGCAGTAGGCCATGAACATCAATAACTTCTTTGGCTTCTTCTTCCATTCTTGCTTCTCCATCTTCCTTCATTTTGGTGATGATACTTCTTCTCTTGGTTCCACTCCAGAATCTAAATTGTTTCTAACTTTTAAAATATTTTCCTCAAAATTTGTAAGAACTTTCTATGTCACTACAACGTCCAAATTTTCATTCTGTATCTGGGCAAACAAAACTTCTGCAAAATGCATAATCTGATTGAAAACGTTTAACCAAAACAGAAAACTACCAGATGAAAGTGTTTTTAAATCTCCAGAGGCTTGTGTCAATGTAGCTAGATTCTGAATCTCTTTGCTTTCAAGAATAGCCTTCATACATTTCATAATATCGGTCCGGTGAAGATGGATTGACATAACACTTCTTCACTGGAAATTCCATCTAGTGGGAGCGGATTTAGGTAATCGCTTCTTTCCAATCTTATCTAGGATTACAGTCCTTTGTGGACTTAATGAGAAAAAAGTACAAAGCCCTTGAATGTTTGCAAAAAAATATTTTAATGTTTATATAGGTTGATGGTATATTTATAATGCTTTCATCATTACGAGATTCAACTGATGGACATGGCAATAAACGTAGTGAGCATCAGGGTAGTCCTCTTTTATTGAAGCTTGAACACCTTGCAAAGAACCTTACATTGCTCCATCATAGGTCTGAGCAATTAGTTTTGACAAATTATTATTGACATTTTGCAATTTTAATTCTTCAAGACTCCAAGAAGCCAATGATCGAGAGTCATGGATTAAAAACTTCCAAAACCTTTCAACAGGTTTATCTCCAACCACATATCAGTAAATTAAGGCCATTTGAAATGAGTTATATATATCTCTGGTTTCATCCGCAATTATTGATAAAAATTTTGTGTTTTTTATTTCTTCCAATATTTTATAATGACACACATCAAGCATAATTTGTAGGATTTCATTCTATATAGTCTTAGAAGTACCTTTAAATACAGTAGCCATTTCCAAATGATTTTTTAAAAGAATTTCAAGGAAACGAACAAACAAACAATAAACAAGGAAAACAAAATAAAGCATTTTTTTGGTCACATCCACACAACTAAGTCCATTTGAGTATAAATTTTTATTAAACTTCCTAATTAAACCACCTATTTCCCGATTTTATAGTTTAAGTGATGTTAAGGGCTGGTGTTGGCCTACCTAGGTTTTTAATAGCTAATTTTTCTTCATTAGAGCGAAGATTAAAATGATTCAATAATATGTTATTAACTGTATTCATAGCTTGAGTTATAGACACTTTTAAAATGAGTCAAGAGTACACAAATAAACTGTCTTTACTTAAACAGTGAACACAAGCACTACAAACTAACACTTATTCAAATTGTAAGAAATACTTTTATAACCATAATTATGTAAAACAACAGTCCAGACTCGAACACAAAATGAAAACAAACGACAGCGACGCGATGTGTAGTAAGAGAGCACGATGTGTGTGTATAATAGTATCTCTGATACGCATGTGCTGTACTGCATAATAGCGCTTGCGGTTAAAGCTTTACGAGTTAATTAAAAATTATTAATGTTGAAATATTGATATTGCTCAGTTTTCTTTTTGTTGTGTTAACTACTTTTCGTGAACTTCCAGGGTCTCGTCAGGTGTACTCATTAGCAGAGAGAAACAGGTGAACGCAAATAACCAACACACATGATGTGGTTAACACTTTTTATTTTATTCGACTAACTCCCATCTCGTCAATTTCTTTTATACTATTTTGAATATATTTAGCCACGAGGCTCCATTGATAAAACAATTCATTATTTAATTAATTATTAACTTATATAAAAACAACAAATCAAATGAATTTAATTATTATATAAAAAATTATGCAACCAACACATAGTTTGCTTTACATCGAACTTTCTTCCGGGTATCTTTAAGTAACATAATTAGAAGTCAAATTACCCTTGTTACACATTGAAATCAATACAGAAAATTACTAAACTATTTTGCCTTAATGTAAACCAATGCTTTTATGTTATATTAAGATAGGTACCTACACACACCCACGCAAAACACACACCCATACTATGTTATACGGTACATTTTTATTTATTGAGCTCAAAATTTAGTATTTTTATTTAAAAAAAACCAGTATTTTATATAGTGGATATATAATGTCTACTTTCCTGATGTTGCGGATAAATTCCACTCCATAGGCACTAACTCGTGGCTTACAGTTTGCTGTCTCTTGTAGTTCTAATTTTTATTTACGGCCGAATTGTTATATTTTTTTATCAATTTCACTCACTGTCTCTAATTTGTAGTTATAATACTTTTTAAATACCAAAATGTATCAAGATACACATTTTTGTTACATTGCGGGCGCGAAAATCACGCACAGCCGGCCAGTCGGCGGACGCGACAGTTTTTATGCGTCCGTCACTTGTAGATGTTGTTTTCCGACTGGGAATAGGCCACCAGCACTATTTTGTGAAGCGGCCTTGGTTATATAACCAATTCTTATTGTATTCAGTTTGTATTCATCCGCCAGCATACGGTTTTTGCATTACACACCGAATTCCATCGTGGGGATCGTCTCTGACGTAATATGGTCTGATGTTCGTTACATAATTTGTTTACGCCGTTTTGTGTGTCAAATGGTTGACCTTGGCACAATTCCAGCTTATTAATTCTGTTCGTTTCAATAATTTTGTATTTAATGTCCCAAGCAGTGCTGCCACTGTCGCTATCGTTGCAATCACTGAATTTACCTTGGTTTGCGTTTGTCCCTATTATTCGAAAAAAAAATGTTATTGTTTTATTTATATTATCCCAGGTAGTCCAAAATGCCACGTTACAATACCCCGCTCAATGAGACATTTTATGCCGAAGCATAAAAAATCTCATTGACACATTCATACTTGCTAGAGGGATCAGCCAGGATATGTCGCCACAACCCCCTGTATGATTTACAAAAAATATAATCAACTCACCCTTGGTCCGGTGACTGTGACCGCACCTGAATGACAATACTGGACTTCTCTCTCGAGATCCCAACACCGTAGAGTCAGACAGATACTCAGCGCCCCTGCTCTGACGCGCTGGCCAGCTCAGGTCCGCCGCCACAGCATCACCAAACACTGAAACAACAAATCAAATATCAACTAGTGGCCTTTTACAACACCGTATCCCCAACTGATCTGTTTCCCCCTACCAGTGCTGGTTTGCGTTAAGAAGCACTGGTTTTGTTTTTTTACTTACTTCTAACATATTTAAAATTCCTAACCACAACATGATACCCATTTTAAAATTCCCTAATCTCATTCCGTCTACTTTCTCTTATTAACTTTAAAATCCCAAAATTCAAAATTATTGCCCTGATTCCCATCAGAATTTAAATAAACATCTCCCATTACCATATTATACATCTCTGTCATCCCCAATTTGCATTTAAAATATTTAAATTCATAAAATGGTCTTACACTAACAAACACAATATAACATAAGAAAACATAGTACACTCATAATTCACATTGTTATCCTTATCTTAAAATAAACAATTTGTATTTAAAATTTACACAGTTTACATAATTAAGTTTGCATATAAAATCAGAAAATTACCTTTTAATCTCAATTTAACTTTTATTAATTCGTTTCTCAAAATTTTTTTTTTTTTTTTTTTCCACATCATTTCATTTATTATTCCCTTTCATTAATTTGGGCGATTCTACGTTATTCATTATAATTCACTTTATCAACTTGGCATTTACCCATAATCTTACCCCTTTTATTACTCTAACGCTCCCTTACAAAATCTTTAACTAGTATGATACCCCTGATGTATTATTTAAAATACCACAAATTTTTTAATTCGTTACCCCCCTGGATAACCTCCCTGCCACACACACTATGACCCCCCCTGGACTGTGGCGTCCAGTTGCTTCCACAAGGACTGAAATTGTGGAGGAATTTGACATCTCCGTGTCCTTGCTTCTGCATTACATTTGAATATCAATATATTCTTGTTTATAATTATGCGCCCTTAAACGGGTCTACCAACTGGCTTTGCTACCCCCATGCGGGCAGAGTGGTAGCCGCTGTTCCCTAGTTTGGTGATTCCCCTAAATTACCCCCCTGTCAATTTCAAAATTCACCTTTACAATGATAACAGCTATGGTCAGTTAAGGCAGAACGTGACGCAATGAGCCCCAACCATAGCTGTTAAAGCTAAACCAATTCCACGGTCAGGGTTCGGTGAGGCCGTGACCGCCCGAAAAGTTGGGGAATCACAAGTATAATATATTTTTTTTAAATTAAAATTAACAATTTATATTACATGACAATTCTAGTCTTGGTGGTGTTTTAACCTCATACATTTCTTTCTTAACTTTCCCTACCTTGATGTTCATTTACATAAAATACATAATGTGTGTATAAACAATAATAATAATTTATAATAATAGAATATAAAAATGTCTGTTTATGTATGAAAATTTTAATATCTACAAATACATCCATTATCACTCAGCTAGATAATACTTTTTTAATTGGGTCACATTATAAGTTCCTTTTATTTCTCGAGTTTGCAAATCTACTAAAACATAAGCATTCTCCATTTTCACTTGGCTAACCTCATATGGACCGTCATACAATAGGAAGAATTTCTTAAAATTTCAAAATTATTATTAACATTTATTTTTAACCTTTATGTTATTCCACAAACTAAACTATTTAAGATTTATTTAGTCATTAATTGTTTTTCAATTGAAATCTCCTAAATAATTTAAATATCTCATAAAAATTCAATCATACAACATTCAATCACAATATTTAAACATTTCATAATACACACAATTGCATTCACTACATTATTTACAAACTATTCTTCAATAACTGTTCAATTGTTTCACACTTCATATGTCCAAGTCTGCAATGTCGTTACCATAAATTACAATATGTAAAATTGTCCATTCACTGGTTTTTATTTCAACCTCCATCATCCCAGATAAGTCTTGTTGTTATATAACATTTTACAATCTCATTAATATACAAATCACTGTTTTGTGTGTTATAACCATAAAGACTAAATTCATTCATCTTACTCAAATACTCATTAGACCAGTCAACGTTAGGCATTTTTGTTACACTTCCATCGGTAAATACATTCATGATCGGGTTAATTACTTTTGTCAAATCATTATATTCATTATTCTTCAAGTATACTTTTAAACTTTCTCTCCATTCGTCATACTTTCGATTCACATTATATAATTCTGTTACTTTATTAACATACCATTCTCCACTTATATCTCTCTCACCACAATACCAAATCATACTTTCAACATCATTATTACAGACAGAGGGTACAACATTATACAATATCAATAAATGACTCAATTCATCTATCAATACGGGACTCTTTCCCTTCTTAAACAACACTTGTATCAACACTTGTGAACACCTTGGTTTAGAAAAATTAATAGGAAAATTTACCCTCTGCCCCACATACTCTACTCTCTCTTTCCACTTTCTCTCTGACTCATAATAATTTCTCTTTAACTTATATAATTCTATTTCTCTCTCTGCACACAACTCTCTATCTAAATCTCTCTCACTCACATTAGTTAATTTCTGATTAATGGTTACATTCAAGTCTTTTCTGACTTTAATTATTTCACGCTCATGTTCCGCTTGTTTATTTTTTAAACTAGCTACATTAATTATAATTCCATCAACTGGTTCACAGTTACTTCTGAATTCATCATTTATAGTCTTATTCTGTTCTTCTAACTTATTGTCTATTTCTCTTAATTTTTGGTCTCGTTTGTTTATTTCTGTTTTCAACTCTATGTTACGAGCATTTATTTCTGATTTTATTTCAATCTTAAATTCATTCAAACTCGTTTTCAGATTATTATTTTCTGTTTTCATTTCATTTAAACTCATATTTACGATATTTATTTCTGATTTGATCTCAGTTTTCATTCCTGACATCATCTCCATCATCAATGCTAATTGGTTAAATATATTTACCCCCTTGTCTTTACTACCCCCCGCCACTACAGTTTCGTCTACATCTGTTTCAACACTTTCATCAACAAAATCATTGGTTGTTACCATATGATCTTGCGTAATATTTAAAATAGATTCCTCTACGCTACTTTTACCGAAGCCTGCGTTCTTATTTCCCTCTGCCATTTTCGACCCGTTTGTAAACTAATTTAATTATTTAATTCACAAAGTCCATGTTAGACGGGCGCCATTTAAAGCATTACGAGTTAATTAAAAATGATTAATGTTGAAATATTGATATTGCTCAGTTTTCTTTTTGTTGTGTTAACTACTTTTCGTGAACTTCCAGGGTCTCATCAGGTGTACTCATTAGCAGAGAGAAACAGGTGAACGCAAATAACCAACACACATGATGTGGTTAACACTTTTTATTTTATTCGACTAACTCCCATCTCGTCAATTTCTTTTATACTATTTTGAATATATTTAGCCACGAGGCTCCATTGATAAAACAATTCATTATTTAATTAATTATTAACTTATATAAAAACAACAAATCAAATGAATTTAATTATTATATAAAAAATTACGCAACCAACACATAGTTTGCTTTACATCGAACTTTCTTCCGGGTATCTTTAAGTAACATAATTAGAAGTCAAATTACCCTTGTTACACATTGAAATCAATACAGAAAATTACTAAACTATTTTGCCTTAACGTAAACCAATGCTTTTATGTTATATTAAGATTGGTACCTACACACACCCACGCAAAACACACACCCATACTATGTTATACGGTACATTTTTATTTATTGAGCTCAAAATTTAGTATTTTTATTTAAAAAACCAGTATTTTATATAGTGGATATATAATGTCTACTTTCCTGATGTTGCGGATAAATTCCACTCCATAGGCACTAACTCGTGGCTTACAGTTTGCTGTCTCTCGTTGTTCTAATTTTTATTTACGGCCGAATTGTTATATTTTTTTATCAATTTCACTCACTGTCTCTAATTTGTAGTTATAATACTTTTTAAATACCAAAATATATCAAGATACACATTTTTGTTACATTGCGGGCGCGAAAATCACGCACAGCCGGCCAGTCGGCGGACGCGACAGTTTTTATGCGTCCGTCACTTGTAGATGTTGTTTTCCGACTGGGAATAGGCCACCGGCACTATTTTGTGAAGCGGCCTTGGTTATATAACCAATTCTTATTGTATTCAGTTCGTATTCATCCGCCAGCATACGGTTTTTGCATTACACACCGAATTCCATCGTGGGGATCGTCTCTGACGTAATATGGTCTGATGTTCGTTACATAATTTGTTTACGCCGTTTTGTGTGTCAAATGGTTGACCTTGGCACAATTCCAGCTTATTAATTCTGTTCGTTTCAATAATTTTGTATTTAATGTCCCAAGCAGTGCTGCCACTGTCGCTATCGTTGCAATCACTGAATTTACCTTGGTTTGCGTTTGTCCCTATTATTCGAAAAAAAATGTTATTGTTTTATTTATATTATCCCAGGTAGGCCAAAATGCCACGTTACACGGTGGCAGTTTGCAGTACTCTCATGCACCAGCTGAACCTATTACCAGCCGTCGTTTATTTTATCCCTACCACCATTTTGTCACTGTGCTGTGTTGTCATATCACAACGATCACGTTTACTGGTTTGCAGAGGTCAACCAACAACCAGCTGAGTGCAATGAACTAATGGCAGCACACGTAACTTAGTCATCTGTGATGTGCTGCATTAAACATTACATTCGACATTTTCCCACCTGTAGCAAAATAAGTTCGTTTGAAAAATAACTGTGGAAAAATAAGATTGTTTTAACATAAAATAATTTTGTTGTATCACTTAGTATATATATTGTGACAAAACATAAGATAGGCATAGTAATAATGGAACAATAAAGTCAGTTATCTGGAGCAAGGTTGTATATTTTAAGACAAAATTTTTATATGCTTTGTAGTTCACAAAATATTTATTTTATTGCAAAATTGTCTCTGAAATCAGATTGATCTGATTTGTAAAAGAAACGTCAATTTGTTACTTGGATGTTGTTTTCATGGGTTGATTCGTCTTACTGCCAGTCCTGAGAATCGCCGCAATCTGCTCCTCTCTCGTCTCCTCCTTTCTGCACACTCCCGCTTCGCTGGATCTCCTCTTGTACGCGCGCACGCCGTCACGCCCGTAATCAGTCTAATCTTATCTCAGGGCACACATTGGGTCGTAAATTAATCTTACTTATTTTTGGTGCATTAAGCGTGCACCTTCCCGCGTCTTGAGGTGTCCTCGCGATCACATAGGAGTATCCCGGATGGATAAACCTTCCCTATGCGGAAATCTTGACTCTCGCTATACTAGCACTGTTTAACAATATTGAATAGCTTATTTTTTTAATATAATGAGTTCGTACCCAGTCAAGGTATCAGCAACGGGTAACTCGTCGCTAAATTGACTCTGATCACTCGTACAAAAACACGTTTCTGCACGGAAAACTCGCACAGAGAGCATGTCTGTAATATTCGAGCTGCAGGATGAAACTGACTAGATATTCGTCGGCGGAGACCCAATCTTAATAGAAATTGGGGCCGCTGATTGGTCGAAACAGCTTATCACGCGATTGATGGCTACAACTGATAGATGATTTCTTGAAACGATTTGCAGATTTCTGCAGAAGCAGGTATAGATTTTATCTATGACTTTTCTGCCTTCTAAAAGATAAGGACTTTATAGAAACGGCTTTTTACTAACAAAATCCCTATTTACATACTACGTAGCAAGCCTCTGACACCCAGAAAATACAGCGCTATTTAAGATGCTTGCGGTGTCCAAATCTCAGTTTGGTACGTTCATTTATACTTGAGCTATTCATAAAAAATACGACTGACACGCGCACTTGCACCCTTAACTCGCACATGACATGATCACAAATACATTTATGGGCATTTTAATACATAATAGTCTTTTACCCAATTCTTATTTCAATACTACATCTAATTTACATATTCAGATAACAATCAAATTTTAACATGTCTATAATGTCATAACCTGTTATAACAGCAGTAGTCCTGGCTACATTTCCCTTACTGCAATGTTCTGTTGCAGGAATATCCCCTCCTCGGATAAAAAAAAAATTTGTTTACACAAACAAATTTTTTTTCTTTTTCTTTTAACAAAAAAAAATACCAATTCCTTTCCTTTTTAAACATATAATCAAACTCATAATAAATAAATAAATACTCCTTGCTAAACTAAAACATTTTCTTCCAATAAATTCTGATTTCTGTTAGTTCCAAATAAATAAATACAAGCACGAGGTTGATAATCTGTTATCGAGGGTTAGAGAGATAAGCTAGTATGAACAGTTCATAACGTCATAATACCTACTGTCCAGTCGCACACTTCTCAACATATTTACCCACATGGTTTAAACAAAACATGAGTTTACACAATTTACTTACTTTAACAATTACGTTATGACATTCATACTTTAATATACCCAGATATACGTGAACGTTAATTTTTGACATAGTACTTGCGTAATGACGACGCATTGAATTTGCCAATAGTTTTGTTAGTATTTTGATTTGTAACAATGTAGGTTTGCATTCCCACTTGTTCATTTAACATAAATGGACCATTGTAAAGTCTATTGAACTTAGCTGTGGTATTATCAATACTGCTACTTACATTTAAAGCTTTTAGTAAAATTAACTCCCCTACTCTGAACGATTGCAGCTTATGATCAGCATTCGCCGCTGTTCGGCGAACTTCCTTATCCTCTCCTTTGCATCCAAATGCTTAACTTCGCTTGGCATCGGCAAATTTTGAGTGGCTACCCTTTTTATATAATCACTCCAGGCACGCTTTGGATGGACATCTGACTGCAGTTCTGATGGCGTATATCCAGTCGTGGTATTGTAACACCCATGTATGGCGTTCTCGAAAAACACCAGATACTCTGGCCACTTGCTTTGGTTATTGTTACAATAAGTCCTGAATAAACGACCAAGTTCTCTATTCACCCTCTCAGCGAGATTCCCCTTGGGGTCTACGTTTGGTTATTGTTACAATAAGTCCTGAATAAACGACCAAGTTCTCTATTCACCCTCTCAACGAGATTGCCTTGGGGTCTACGAATGGCTGTTAGAACTGCTTGAATGCTCCTCTTCTCTAATTTGGCTTTCCATTTTTTATTCTGGAATTGCGTACCCTGATCAGACAGGATCTTTTTTACATGACCATATTTTGGGATGTACTTTTCCAAAATTATCCTCAGTACCACATCTGTTGTGGGTCTACCTACTGCATAAAGACTAACATTCTTAGTGAAGGCATCCGTACACACCACCAGATTTCTCATCCCCCTCACCGCATATGGTAATGCTCCAAGGAAATCAATGCATAGTAATTCATTTTTTCCATGCATAACAATGTTTCCCATCTCCACGTATGTGTGTTGGTTAGGATGTTTGGCTGTGTGGCAGGTACGAAGTACTGATTTAACTTTTCTGGCCATGTTCGGCCATATAAAATCTTCCCGCAGTGTCAGGTAGCATTTGTAAGCACCAGCATGAGCAAGGCTTTCATGGCATGCCCATGTTAGTTCCTCAATGAGATGGTCGGGAACCACAATTTTCCATTGTCCGTCAATCAGCTTGTACAAAATATTGTTAACAATCTGGAACTTTGGACTTTCGGTAATCTGTATGTCGTTTATTAATTTTCTAATTTTGTCATCACGTTGTTGTTCAACATTTACGTTTCTTAAATAATTTTTAATTTCATTTGGTAAAGCATACTTTATCGCCAAGATTTGTATTTCATTCTTATCTGCCGAATGAGTTTCCTGATGAAAAGGTGGATAACGACTCAAAGTATCCGCCAACTTGTTGTCGCTAGCTTTGCAGTACTTAATGCTAAAATCATATTCCTGCATAGCCATTATCCATCGTGACATTCGGGCATTTGCAAGTTTACACTTTAATAAAAACGACATAGCTTGGTTATCCGATAAAATTTCAAAATGCTTACCTACTAAATAATACCTAAACTTACTAACACAGTATACTATAGCTAAAATTTCTTTTTCAGCCGTAAAATAATTTCGCTTAGCGCCTTTTAATGACCGATTTACATGGGCGATGACTTTAAGTTCACCATTCTTATTTTTTTGATATAAAATTCCACCCATGGCATAATCCAAAGCATCACAGGTAAGAACATATGTTTCTTCCTTTTCCGGGTGAAACACATGTAGATTCTCTTTAAATAAGGCCTTCACCGCATTAAATGCCTCTGATATGACGGCATGTCTTGCTTCCCATCGCCATTTGGTGTTTTTCTGAAGTAGTTCCAACATTGGTTCTATTGTCTTCGCATACGCAGGTGCGAACTGACGGTAATACCCAGTAAGTCCTAGGAATGCTCTAATGTCTTTCGTTTTTGTAGGTGTAGGAAATCCCGTGATGGATTCTATCTTTTCAGGGTCCGTACTTACACCCTGTGCCGATATAATATGCCCTAAAAATTTTATTTCGGACTTACCGAATTCGCATTTCTCATAGTTGAGTACCAAGTTGGCCTGACGGAGTTTACTGAAAACAATATCCAGATGCTTCAAATGCTCATCAAACGATTTAGATATGACTAATATGTCATCGACGAAAACACTCACAAAGTCTTCCACCTCAGGACCCAATGCTAATTCCAGGCATTTCACCATTGCAGCGAGGCTGGTTACCAGACCAAAGGGCACTACCTTGAACTGGTAGCATTTATTTCTATATAAAAATGCCGTGAATTTTCTGCTATCCTGAGCTAATGGGATTTGCCAAAAACCACTTTATAAATCCAACCGAGACATATATTGGACACCCTGGCACTTGGTAAACAGGTTTTCTGCATTTGGGGCGCAGTCAAAACATTTTTTTGTGATACTGTTTAGATTACACATATCAAGACATATCCTAATCTGGTTATTTTTTTTTCTACGATAACCATTGGGTTAAGGAAATTGCTGTTGGACCGTTCGATGATGTTCTTGTCCAACATCTTATCGATTTCCTCATCCACCAATTTCTGATAGTGCAGTGGAATAGGATACGTCTTACATACGAATTTATTTTCATCCGTAACTTGGATGTTGTGCGTGTATACATGTGTATAGTGTGGGTGTTTTGAAATGTCTCCATATGTCTCTTTATCAGCTGGTTTAATTTGTTCCGTTGACTCGCAGTTAATTGCTCTGTATTATTCCCATTATCTTTGTTATTGTTTACAACCACCTTAGCCACAGGCTTGGTTATGCGAATGTACCTCGCTTCAGATTGCTTATCAACGTCATTATGTCCTAATACTATCTTATATTGATGATTATTAACTGTACATGTTAATTCATTTTTACTAAAATCAGTGATGGCATTTATTTTTTTTAAAGTGTCTGTTCCTATGATGACATCGTAAATTAAATCCTTAACAACTAATACTGGTGTTTCAAGCTCCATACCTTGCGATGAAATGGTTATGTACGCTTGCTTATTTACTTTTGAACTTCGTTTGTGGCTGTCTTAACAGTTGTATTATTAATCGGTAATATTGGTACTTTCTTAAACTCTACTATGTTCTTATTGATAAATTTTTCACTGATCAATGAGATCTGAGCACCACTGTCTATTAAAACATTTCCCTTACAGTTATTTATCCTAGCTTTTAATATATTACATCTACTGTCTAACTTATCACTATCTCTAGGCATATTAACTACATCGTCATTACTGTCACTTATAAGTTCATTGCGTACATCATTTGGGTATACACCAGATACACAGTAGGTTCTACTCATGTTATTATTTTCTATGTTTTCATTGAATTTCTGATTCTGCCTGGTACTTTGTTTATTATTATTATTATTTTTATCTGTTTTGCACGGTTTCACACCGTGCAACCTTAACCGTTTTTGGACCATTCGCATTATCTGTGTTATCTTTGGTTATAGTCGCGACTTTATGACTACCTAATTTGGGTGAATTTTGTTCGCGATCCGGCTTTTTCCATTGCTTATTTCTATATTCATTTTGTTTTGGTGTATTATTGATGCTTACCTTTGTGTGTGTATTGTATGTTTCAGGATTCCCATCTACATTCTCCCATTTTGATATTAACAACAGCAGGTCTTCTAATGTTTTGATTCCTTGTGTAATTACAGCCACTTGTATTCCCCTGTTGAAATGATGTGCTAGTTTGCTGACAATTTCAGCTTCTGATACTACCGGCTCCAGGTGTTTCGCCTTGGCTACAAGCTGGATCAAGTATTACTCCTTACTTCCCTTACCTGGAGTATACTTACCAAACTCTAACTGTACGCGTACTTTCCGCTGGATTTCGTCGTTCCAATACCTGGCTTTAAAGTGGTTAACCAGATCTTCATATACCACAATTTTATCTTGGACGATCGAAAACCATTCAGCCGCTGTGCCCTTTAACTGACGCACCACCCAGTTTATTTTGTCAACATCGCTAAGGTTGTCAGCGATGTGTTCCATATTACGCTGGCATTGCGTAAGGAACTGTATGGGATTTTCATGCTCGAGGCTATAAAATTTCATGTTCGTGTTAATGTCGTCCTGTGTTTTGTATACGTAAGTGACCTGGTTTGCGATAGGAATAGTCTGTTGTATTTGTTTTATTTTCTGTTCCAACGCCTCTAATTTGTTTTCATGTGTGTTTATGGATTCATTTACTGCGGCTGTCTGTTCTCGCATACATTCCTCTACCGCAATGATACGCGTCTCACATTCTGTTACGCGTGTGTTTTTTAATGCTATTGCGGACTCAAACTCCACGCGGATAGACTCAACCTTTTCTGTTATTTTGCTCTCGGCAGCTTCGACGATAGCTTTACTTTGTTTTTTGCTTGCTCGTGTATGGCAGCGAATATTTTTTTATTTTGACTTTTACTGTCTTCACTTACAATTTTTAAGTTTTCTTGCAATGCTTGGTTATTTTTATTGCTTTCATCACGTAATTTATTATCATCTCATACAGACTGAATATTAGCAAAGATTGCATTTAGTGTAGATTGTAAATCGGCTGATAAACCTTCCGCCATCTTTTACAACGATAACAAAACACAACAAAGTTTATCTTAATGTCTTGACTTACGTACGTCACACTTATTCTTATTGTTAACGTTTAATGTTCAACTATTCTAAAATATTATCGCAATGCACAGTAAACATGTGCCGGTGTTTGCATAATCCGGCAATGGAAGGTTTTATAGAATTTGTTTTAATATAAACGCGAGTATCAGTGTTGATTAGCGCGACGATATTGGATGGCTCTGGAATACTGGTCGCGCCATCTCGCATCGAAATTTTGCTGTTTGTTGCATTGTAACTGCACGTTCAGTTCGACTCCAGCTCTCAAAAGGGAATCAACAGGCTCCCCGACCCGGACAGACATTATTGCGTAGTTTCTTCTACACCTAATGGCAAGCTAGATTTTCGAGACTTCCCGGTGAGTACTTTACAGCATGCTATAGAATGCTTCAAAAATAATTAAACTTAAATATATTCAGCCGAATGCGAAAAGAGAATGTACTTGGTGCGATCGGGCGAGTGTGTATGTTGTAAGAAATTTATTCAATGTTCAGTATATACAGCCCGTATTTCTTTCAATTATTATACAACAGTCACTGTAATTATTTGGTAAAGCATTATATAAATTTATAAGCTAAGGTCAGTACGTATAGACGGAGTTGAATTGTGCAAGTTATGCACGTGCATGCACTAGACTGCAAGAGTGTTCTTTTTTAATTAATTATGGCAGTTAAAATAAATTGTGAGACCACCCTCAGATGAAACACTATTTATATTTTGTTTGTGTGTAACTGTAAGTGCCTGTAATGTGGTCATTTTTCGACAAAATAACAATAATTGTGTTGCCACGTGGCAAGGCCAACTAGTTTGGTTATGTCAGCACTGTTCAGAGCAAGTGCAAGTGACTCTTTACTAGACACTCTTTAATTTTATTTTTTTTATTTAGTGCATTCATTATCATCGTGCAGACTTGATTACTCTTAGGCAATTTTCAAAAAAAAAAAAGAAAACCGAAACTTTATGCATTTATCTTGAGTTGGTTGGAAGGCCCGTTCTGAGGTTATTACCTGGAACTAGGGTGCACATTTTAGCGAACAGAATTTCTAATCTTGTGTGAATTCTTAGGGTTCTCGCTCCTAGTCGGAGATTCTGGTCTCTGCTGGTGTACCGACACCTTCACCAGCCATGAGCCATCCTACACGCACCTGTTCGGAAGAGGGAGTTTGTTGACCAGCCATAAGATGCATCCTACGCACACTATTAAGGTGATATGAACTCTTTTATTTTTTGTTGGCCTGGCCTGCCGTTCATCTGAGTTACAAATTATTTTCCTTTTAAACCATGTGCCCACGCTGCTAGACAGTCCGCTCTGGGGTGTGTCAACTGAACATTCATTATGAACATTATTTGACTTTTATAATATAACTCCATAAATCTAAAGTACTATGATTGTAATTGTGTGCTGCACTGGGGGAGCGTGCCAGAGTTTTTTTTTACTCTTAAATATTTTTTTTATATATATACAAGAGCCTTAGAGTCATTACACTATTCAATATAAAATTAAGTCATATGTTATTGGTTCTGTTCCGGCTGGTTCAGAACGGGTTCATATATTATTTTCATTTCGGTTTAACATGTAAGGGCTGGGGGTTTCGTTTTTCAGGCTGTTTTCGGGGGTAAAATGGACATAGTTTTTTTCTCAAGTTAGGCACATGTTGAGACAGTTTTAGGCAGGTCTGATTCCTGTCTCATATAGTCTGGCACATGCTGGCGCGCTTCCACATCTGCTAGGATACAACAGGCGGTTATTATAAAATCAATTATACACAGATGTCTGACTTTAAGAGAAAAGAGATTTTATATTTTGTGGGCATATACTGATAATTTTGACATTGTAAAAGCATACTGATGCTACTGATTCTTGTCTGTTGAATTAAATCATTTTCATTAAGGAACAATTTCCTGACACATGTATACATCTGGATTTGTAACACAAAAATTAACATTTTAGAAAATCATGCCAATTGCTTAAACTCAGGTGATGAGGGTTTTTCTCACTTATATACTGTTCAAGAAACTTAAAGATTTTCATATGCTCATAATGGGCAATTTATTAGATGTTATCAATTCATATGGGCTGTCAGGCCTATCATCATGCTTTGTTAGTCATTATCATCCTTTTGGGGTTTTTAACTTTTTTTCGGTTTCAGTTAATGGAGTAAATGAATTATGGGTCTTAAAGGGTTAATTCCAATTGTGGCTGGGAGTTAAATATTTATGATTGCTGGTTTTGGGGCTTTATAGAAATACCGCCTGGCCTCCAGGTCGAACATAAGTATTGTGATGCTATTATGAGTCTATGTGTCTTTGTGTTTCTATATGTCATGTTAATGTTAAGTGTTATTAAAGGGGGGGGATTTATATAATTTATGGGATGTTGCTCGATATATATATATATATATATTTTGTCTATTTATCCAATTTAAGGAACATGTGGACACCCCTTATTTATTATGTATTTTGTTATTTATTGCTGATTGTGATACTTGCATGTAATGAATTATGGGGGCACCAATAAAAATTGTTATTGTTAACTAACAGCCGAGTTTAATTGCAAGTCCCGTCATACTGGACCCAGCGCATTTTTGGCTTCTCTAGGCTCTCGCCTAGTTTTAAATAACTAGTGGCTTCTCTTTCAAAAAAAAAAAATATAAATATAAAAAAAATAAATACAAAAAAAAAGTTTTTTTTTTATAAAGCATAAAAAGGAAAGAGGGGTTGCAAATGGTAGCAGAGAGCGTGGTTCATTCTAAGGTTGAACCCTTGGGTCCTTGGGTGTGACGGGGCTTGCAAACTCGGAAATACTATGCTATTTTTTTTTTAGGTGTATGCCCAGGTAGGCTAGGTTAGGTTGCATAACTTGTGAGTCTGATCGCACCACGGGGCGGGGTATTTGTGCTCGGAAAATTTGAGATGTTGAACTGCCGGGGGGTCTCAAGCCTTGCCTGGGTGATAGAATGTTGGTAATTCAAGGTCGGAGTATAGCGTGTGGCGTTGGCGGGATGCGGTATGGCCCGATCGGAAGTCGGTACCGTCACCGACTAAATTCCTGTGTTGCGAATTCTGATTACTAGTTCCCGAATTAGGAATTCTGATTACTAGTTTGTGTCTGTTAGTTATGTGTTGGTGAGACGTGTGTGTCGGATTGATGTTTGATGTTATGTATGTTCAGTATTGTTGGTTGTTGCTTGTCTCCTTCTGTGGTGTTAGTCGGTGGTTCAGAAGTAGGCCAGGTCTCCGCAGCGCTAGAGAACCCGGGGGTCGCTCAAAGGAAGGACAGTACTTGAGTTTTTTCCTGATTCTTGTGAATATGTTTTTGTAGGTCATGTTTGTGTTAGGTGTTTAGTGGGGATTTGTTTTATTATTGTTTGTTCTGAATTGTGCAATTCTGGCGTCGGTATGCTATCAGAAGTTGCCCCATCCCATTTCAGGCGTTCTCCAGAAATTTCCGGTGGTGAATGGATTTGATGAGGACCAGCTGCTGGTTTTCTTGGACCTGGTGCTGCAGTTGGCAGATTTCCCGGGGGTGTCCGAAGGGGAGATCTTGTCTCTTATATACCCGTATTGCCGGGGTCCGTTGGCTGAGCTGGTCACCAACACTCTGCGTCGGGGTGACAGTGTTGATGCTTTCCATGGGGAGGTGTTGAATTTCTTCATACCCCATCGACGACATGCCCAGCTTAAGTTTGAGCTATTCTATCGCCTACAGGCCAACGGAGAGGCGTTGGGGGATTTCGTGCACGATGTAAGGAAAGCTGCCCGTATATTAAGGTTGGGGTTGCCCGAGACGGAAGTCATGCAGGTAATACGAGAAGGTCTGAATCCCCAAGAGAGATCTCGGCTAGTTTTCGCAGATCCTCCACGTTGTTTTGCGGATCTGGACCAGTGGTGTGCACATGCCAGGAGAGTGCAGGAGAATGACGAGTCCCGGGGAAGAGATGCTACAGATGTCCAATACTCCAGTGGTTTGTTAGGAAAAGGTAAAAAGGACAAACATGGTGGTTGGAGGAGAACACAAGAGACTGTCAGAAAGCCTGAATATTCCGGAAGTAATGGAGGCTACAGGGGGGTGGCAAGTGAGAAGACGGTAACAACAGCTACAGCACAGAAAACAGAGAAATACGAAATTAACAGGGGAAGAAGAAATTATGTTAGGGAACAAACATCGGCAAGTAGGGAGCCTGTACCAAGGCGTTATTCCTATTCGGAGAAAAATGAAACTTTAAAGGTTCCAGAGGAAGTACAAGTGCCTAAGAGAGTAGTAGATGAAGAAGGTGAAGCAGAAGAAGAAAAGCGGAATAACTTCTGTGGATCGATACAGCACGACAAGAAAACGTCTGTGGATACTGAGTTACAGGACTCGAAGAGGACATCATGGTTGAATCCAGATGCCGCTGAATTTGTTCCGGTATCTCCATCTCGGTTCGTGACAGATCCAGATCCGGTAATATCGTCATCGCCTACGCAGGGATATGAGAAGTCACTTGATGGTGTAGCTTTACCATCGCCAGTAGAAATTAATTTAGTCATTGCACAGGAACCTGGACAGCTGGATTCCAGGGTGGAAAATGTTGAGGACGTTGTAGTTGCTGAAAGTGGTGAAGGAGTGGAATCGACAGAAGAGCGGTCTGCGGATGCTGCACAGGGAAGTATAGTTATAGGTGTTGGGGAGGCTGAAGAGTCTGAGTTTGCGGATGGACACAGGGATGTCCAGGCTGCAAGTGTTTCTGAGGTTGCGGGTGGACAAGGGGATATCCATGCTGCAAGTGTGGTAGAAGTAGATGAGGTAGAAGTTGAGGAAAAATTTGGTGGCAGCGTTGTGGAGTGTGCGAGTGAGAATGATGTAGTGTGTGAAGATGTGCAGACGCCTTCTGTAAGTAGTGTTGAGGATTCCGAGGAACGGAAAGAAGTTTCATGCGGACCAGGTGAGCAACTAGAGGATGAGGATGTGCAGTGTTTGGATGGTGGTAGTGGGCGTGATGGCGATGATGTTGATGAGGAAGGTGTTGATGAAAATGAGATTGGAGAGGAGGTTAGCGAAGAAGTTTGTGAAGCGGCTGGTGACGAGTGTGATGAAGAAATTGGTGAGGAGCTGAGGGAAGATGCAGTTGAAGATGGATCAGACGAGCAACTGGAAGATGATGAGGATAATCCAAATCGAGGTGAAAGTAGTGAAGTAAGTTGCCTTGATTCTGATTCCGAAGAAACCAGTCAGTACAGCTCAACACGAAATAATTTCGCTAAGAGTGGTGTCCAGAAGGAAAGAGTACCTAAAGTCCGTCATAGAAAGGTAAGAAGAAGAGGTTAACGGGTAGCGGGTAGATGTTCCCCACAGTCCCAGTGGTGTTCGTCTACTTCAAGGTTGCACCCCTGCCCACGCGAGCCTTGGTTTTCTCCAGTCATTCTCCTTTTAGGAGGGAACCATGTCCTTACCCTTAGTCCTAGCTATTGACCTTTCAATGATCCTTGCCCCGTTTCATCTTCCCAATTTTCCTACCCCTTCCCTTAGTAAAAAACGATAAGGAGTTAGAGAGACTTGCCGGAAGTGTTTAGATTGTGGTCCTCGAGATTGTCAGTTTCCCCTGTTCTGGAAGGTTATCATGGAGAAAGTTAGAGAGTTGGAGAGTGCCCTTAGATTTGTCGTGGTCTTGGAGATCGTCAGTTTCCCCTGTTTTAAAAGTAAGATGGAGAGTGATAGCGTGCTGTTGTTTCAAATTAATGGTTGTAAATCTTGATTGTGTGTTAGTGTAGAGGTCGAGCCATGCCGCATTCTCAGGTTGTTTCCCGGGTGTTTTTGTTGAGAGAGAGGGTTGTATTTATTGTGTATCGACGTCGGTGGAGAAGTAAAACCCCCTTGCTAGTCATGGTGTTTTTGTTGAGTAAGAGTTAGGATGGATGTTCTCGTGCCCTTGATGCGGTCCTCTCTGTCTGGCTAAGCGGGGCCGTCCGCCCTTGTGTAGGGATGTGGGCCAGCCATATGGCAAGGATGGAGATGCCTTGTGGGTGCATGTGGCTGGTCGGTCCAAGAGATGGACGAGAGGTAGTACGGTCACTCACATACCAAGGTGGGAGATACCTTGTTTGGTCTTAGGACAGGTATGTGAGTGGGACCGGTGGGAGTAGGTGATGGTCACCGGAGAGGGTGACATGTAGGGCGGTCCCGTGGGGTTGGCATGGCGGAGAGGGTCGCATGGGGAATGGACGCAGTTGTGAGGTTTCTCTGTTCTCCTGAGAGCAAGTGCCGCTGGGCCGCCATGGTCACCGAGTCCACTAGGTTCACTTTGGAAGGGGGTACACTGCAGGGTATCCTCCAGAGTTCAAGTGTGGGGCAACCAGGTTGCCCTTTTGGGGTGGGGGTGTGCTGGTGTTTGCATAATCCGGCAATGGAAGGTTTTATAGAATTTGTTTTAATATAAACGCGAGTATCAGTGTCGATTAGCGCGACGATATTGGATGGCTCTGGAATACTGGTCTAGCCATCTCGCATCGAAGTTTTGCTGTTTGTTGCATTGTAACTGCACGTTCAGTTCGACTCCAGCTCTCAAAAGGGAATCAACAGGCTCCCCGACCCGGACAGACATTATTGCGTAGTTTCTTCTACACCTAATGGCAAGCTAGATTTTCGAGACTTCCCGGTGAGTACTTTACAGCATGCTATAGAATGCTTCAAAAATAATTAAATAATTAAACTTAAACATATTCAGCCGAATGCGAAAAGAGAACGTACTTGGTGCGATCGGACGAGTGTGTATGTTGTAAGAAATTTATTCAATGTTCAGTATATACAGCCCGTATTTCTTTCAATTATTATACAACAGTCACTGTAATTATTTGGTAAAGCATTATATAAATTTATAAGCTAAAGTCAGTACGTATAGACGGAGTTGAATTGTGCAAGTTATGCACGTGCATGCACTAGACTGCAAGAGTGTTCTTTTTTAATTAATTATGGCAGTTAAAATAAATTGTGAGACCACCCTCAGATGAAACACTATTTATATTTTGTTTGTGTGTAACTGTAAGTGCCTTTAATGTGGTCATTTTTCGACAAAATAACAATAATTGTGTTGCCACGTGGCAAGGCCAACTTGTTTGGTTATGTCGGCACTGGTCAGAGCAAGTGCAAGTGACTCTTTACTAGACACTCTTTAATTTTATTTTTTTTATTTAGTGCATTCATTATCATCTTGCAGACTTGATTACTCTTAGGCAATTTTAAAAAAAAAAAAAAAAAAACCGAAACTTTATGCATTTATCTTGAGTTGGTTGGAAGGCCCGTTCTGAGGTTATTACCTGGAACTAGGGTGCACATTTTAGCGAACAGAATTTCTAATCTTGTGTGAATTCTTAGGGTTCTCGCTCCTAGTCGGAGATTCTGGTCTCTGCTGGTGTACCGACACCTTCACCAGCCATGAGCCATCCTACACGCACCTGTTCGGAAGAGGGAGTTTGTTGACCAGCCATAAGATGCATCCTACGCACACTATTAAGGTGATATGAACTCTTTTATTTTTCGTTGGCCTGGCCTGCCGTTCATCTGAGTTACAAATTATTTTCCTTTTAAACCATGTGCCCACGCTGCTAGACAGTCCGCTCTGGGGTGTGTCAACTGAACATTCATTATGAACATTATTTGACTTTTATAATATAACTCCATAAATCTAAAGTACTATGATTGTAATTGTGTGCTGCACTGGGGGAGCGTGCCAGAGTTTTTTTTACTCTTAAATATTTTTTTTATATATATACAAGAGCCTTAGAGTCATCACACTATTCAATATAAAATTAAGTCATATGTTATTGGTTCTGTTCCGGCTGGTTCAGAACGGGTTCATATATTATTTTCATTTCGGTTTAACATGTAAGGGCTGGGGGTTTCGTTTTTCAGGCTGTTTTCGGGGGTAAAATGGACATAGTTTTTTTCTCAAGTTAGGCACATGTTGAGACAGTTTTAGGCAGGTCTGATTCCTGTCTCATATAGTCTGGCACATGCTGGCGCGCTTCCACATCTGCTAGGATGCAACAGGCGGTTATTATAAAATCAATTATACACAGATGTCTGACTTTAAGAGAAAAGAAATTTTATATTTTGTGGGCATATACTGATAATTTTGACATTGTAAAAGCATACTGATGCTACTGATTCTTGTCTGTTGAATTAAATCATTTTCATTAAGGAACAATTTCCTGACACATGTATACATCTGGATTTGTAACACAAAAATTAACATTTTAGAAAATCATGCCAATTGCTTAAACTCAGGTGATGAGGGTTTTTCCCACTTATATACTGTTCAAGAAACTTAAAGATTTTCATATGCTCATAATGGGCAATTTATTAGATGTTATCAATTCATATGGGCTGTCAGGCCTATCATCATGCTTTGTTAGTCATTATCATCCTTTTGGGGTTTTTAACTTTTTTCCGGTTTCAGTTAATGGAGTAAATGAATTATGGGTCTTAAAGGATTAATTCCAATTGTGGCTGGGAGTTAAATATTTATGATTGCTGGTTTTGGGGCTTTATAGAAATACCGCCTGGCCTCCAGGTCGAACATAAGTATTGTGATGCTATTATGAGTCTATGTGTCTTTGTGTTTCTATATGTCATGTTAATGTTAAGTGTTATTAAAGGGGGGGGGATTTATATAATTTATGGGATGTTGCTCGATATATATATATATATATATATATATATATATATATTGTCTATTTATCCAATTTAAGGAACATGTGGACACCCCTTATTTATTATGTATTTTGTTATTTATTGCTGATTGTGATACCTGCATGTAATGAATTATGGGGGCACCAATAAAAATTGTTATTGTTAACTAACAGCCGAGTTTAATTGCAAGTCCCGTCATACTGGACCCAGCGCATTTTTGGCTTCTCTAGGCTCTCGCTTAGTTTTAAATAACTAGTGGCTTCTCTTTCAAAAAAAAAAAATATAAATACAAAAAAAATAAATACAAAAAAAAAAGTTTTTTTTTATAAAGCATAAAAAGGAAAGAGGGGTGCAAACAGTCAGAAATCATATAACACAATGTCTACATAAATCCTTAACCTATACATGCACAAATAAGATAATTCACTCCAGATAACGTTCCAATACTAAATTACGATTCTAACCTAAACACTAATCTTTCTGGGCATATGCAATATTTAAATGATACACACTCTGAAGACAATTTTAATATATCAAAACACTACAAATTTTTTTTTATAACATACTATTTTCTCGTGCCAAAAAAAAGTTGGGTATTGCAATTTAATACTATGAACAGGTTATTTAATATATTTCTTGCATTTTTTCGAGCCCCATCGTTGCAAGCGCCATTTACTATGCGACAAAACATAAGATAGGCATAGTAATAATGGAACAATAAAGTCAGTTATCTGGAGCAAGGTTGTATATTTTAAGACAAAATTTGTATATGCTTTGTAGTTCACAAAATATTTATTTTATTGCAAAATTGTCTCTGAAATCAGATTGATCTGATTTTTAAAAGAAACGTCAATTTGTTACTTGGATGTTATTTTCGTGGGTTGATTCGTCTTACTGCCAGTCCTGAGAATCGCCGCAATCTGCTCCTCTCTCGTCTCCTCCTTTCTGCACACTCCTGCTTCGCTGGATCTCCTCTTGTATGCGCGCACGCCGTCACACCCGTAATCAGTCTAATCTTATCTCAGGGCACAAATTGGGTCGTAAATTAATCTTACTTATTTTTGGTGCATTAAGCGTGCACCTTCCCGCGTCTTGAGGTGTCCTCGCGATCACATAGGAGTATCCCGGATGGATAAACCTTCCCTATGCTGAAATCTTGACTCTCGCGATACTAGCACTGTTTAACAATATTGAATAGCTTATTTTTTTAATATAATGAGTTCATACCCAGTCAAGGTATCAGCAACGGGTAACTCGTCGCTAAATTGACCCTGATCACTCGTACAAAAACACGTTTCTGCACGGAAAACTCGCACAGAGAGCACGTCTGTAATATTCGAGCTGCAGGATGGAACTGACTACATATTCATCGGTGGAGACACAATCTTAATGGAAATTGGGGCTGCTGATTGGTCGAAACAGCTTATCACGCGATTGATGGCTACAACTGATAGATGATTTCTTGAAACGATTTGCAGATTTCTGCAGAAGCAGGTATAGATTTTATCTATGACTTTTCTGCCTTCTAAAAGATAAGGACTTTATAGAAACAGCTTTTTACTAACAAAATCCCTATTTACATACTACGTAGCAAGCCTCTGACAACCAGAAAATACAGCGCTATGTAAGATGCTTGCGGTGTTCAAATCTCAGTTCGGTACATTCATTTATACTTGAGCTATTCATAAAAAATACAACTGACACGCGCACTCGCACCCTTAACTCGCACATGACTTGATCACAAATACATTTATGGGCATTTTAATACATAATAGTCTTTTACCCAATTCGGCTTATTTAAATACTTGCATCTAATTTACATATTCAGATAATCAAATTTTAACATGTCTGTCACGTCATAACCTGTTATAACAGCAGTAGTCCTGGCTACATTTCCCTTACTGCAATGTTCTATTGTAATATATATATATATATATATATATATATACGCTGTTGTGTTAGACCTATAAATACTGGTAGTTGTGCAACCTTACAACCTTAACACCAGCTGCCCCTGGACAACTCACTTGTAAAATGTAATGTGTATCAAAACATTGGTCATTGCACAAGTGTAATATTGTATGAAATTGTTAATTCAGTGTGCGAATTACTTATTATGGAGTATGTTTATACTTTACAGGAAGTTCTGAAGCTAATGAGTGCAGCAAAAATTCAGCCAGATATTGTCACATTTGGAGTGCTTGCAATGACATGTCAAACTTTCAAGGAAGCATTGTCACTTCTTTCAGACATTGATACTATAGGATATCGGTATTATTTGTATATATATATTTTTTTAATTTTCACTATGCTGTCAAATGTAACATAGCCAATATATGTATAGGAAAATGTTGTACAAAAACTTGTACTTTCTTAGGTGTTACTTTAGAAATCATAATTAACTTTACATTTGTGTATACAATACAATACCAATAACATTGTGCATTACATAGACATAAATTTCTACAACTTATACGTAATTAAAAAAAAGTATTCAATAGTAATGTAAATCATATAACTTCTGAATTAATTAAAAAATGTAAAGTGAGTTCAATTAGTGGGCTCTTCTTTTCAGGAACACGTTCTTTAATAATTATTTTCATGTTGGACATGTTTAAAATGAAATTAGATTTGTCTATTGTGTTTATAAATACACATAGTAATTTGTTAATGGTTATTTTGTTTTTTCAGTTTTATTTTAGTGCTGTTTATAAAATTTCTAGAATTATACATGACCACAAAACTTCTCTTAACACGGTCTTCCCTCAAGCATAAGAATTCAACAACAAACAAAATGAGTATTATCTGTCTAAGACATACCTGCTGTGTAACAAGTTCTTGTAATATATATTTATTTAACACACATCATCTCCAAAATGAAGTATAAATTCCCTTAATTAAAACTTTTTTTTAATAAGTGTATATGTGTAGATTCTTATTAAGTACTATAATTTAACAGTGTCACTACATTCTTTGTCACTAGGACTGTATGTTTTGTTGCTTGTGCTATATTTCATTGGTATTTTTCAATTGATTTTTAATGGTCCCTTTACGTTTCATTTCTCATGTTTTTATTTCTTTACTCTATTAAACTGTATGTTTTGTTGCTTGTGCTATATTTCATTGGTATTTTTCAATTGATTTTTAATGGTCCCTTTACGTTTCATTTCTCATGTTTTTATTTCTTTACTCTATTAAAATAATAAAATTCTTTGTAATGAGATGAGCAAATATGTATGATTAAGTGTATAAATGAATGTAGAGAAAATATGTATGATTAAGTGTATAAATGAATGTAATGTTTTATGATTGATTGTTGAATCAACCAGAAAACCAAAAGATTAGTTATAACAAAACAAAAATAATTTTCTCCATTCAAATCATGTTTATTTGTAAGCTGCATTATTAGTTTATGTGAATATCTTTAAAAATATGAAGTAATTTTTTCTGAACACTGTGAATTTTTGCTTCCTTCCTTTTTTCATTTCAGCCATCTGTGGGCTGCAACTACACAACTTCTTCACATTCTAAAGTTCTTCACCCATGGTATTTGTGTGCATTAAGATGAAGATCTTGTTTGCTATTCTTTCTGGTTCCATTCTTCTGTGTATATTTTTATTGTGGTTTGTTTATGAATAGCAATATTGTAAGTTTTTTTTTTGGTAGAAAGTATTCATTTATATGTTGTCAAAATGTGTAACTTGTTAAAATTGAAGTATATCAAACTTTTTTACAGAGTTAACATAGAAATTCTTGGAGCAATGTTACATAACGCCTGCTCGCAGAATGATTGTGACTATGTCATAGGCATTATGGAGACTACTTTGAAAGAAAACATTAAGCCCAGCAATTTATTTCGACGGACTCTTCATTCATTTTATCACAGGACCAGGAAAGAGATTTCAAATAAGGTAATAGAATTATTTTTACAGATAGGGCCTTACAAAGTTACTAATTCATATTAATGAATGGAAAATTATGATAATTACAGAATATAGAATTATTATAGAAATAATATACTAAATAATAATAATTTGCGACTCCTGTTTGTACTGGTTATTTTTTTCCAAGCTCTGTAGTTTTGTAAAAATTATTTTAAAATACAAATGAATTTTTTTATTTTTTTCTTATCAGTCAGAAAGAAGAAAATTAAGAGTAAAAAAATTGAAAATCCAATACAGTATGTATAAAGACAAAATAACGAGTATATACAGGAGCACCAATAATAATTTGTTAGCTATGTGAAAGAAGTATGTTGACATGTAATATGGCAAATAAACACTGATTTTTGTAAACCATCATTGTCAAAATGGTATATTTTGCACATATAAACAGTTGTAAACTTTCCTCTGGAAAAAAAAAAACAGTTATAGATATAGTGAATTGGTGGTTACTGAAACTCATATAATTGTAGGGTTACTGAAACTCATAAACTGATAGGGTTGTTGTAATTCCTAAATAGCATGGTACAGTAAACATACGCAAGTTGATTTTTTTGACTGTCAACATTATAAAACAAATGAATATTTACATTTTTGCAAATACTAATTACGGTATTTACAATTATTATGTAAATCGCTTTGTTTGTACAATTGACATTCAAAATTATGCTGTTCTGTATTATTTTATTTACTACAAAATAAAAATTTAAGTTTTTAAGACTGAAATGTTTGTTAATTTATATGTTGTACGAAATTCTAAAAGATTTAGATATCATTGGTAGAAAATATGTTTATACAATGTTTCATCAAAACGTTCATGTAAGTTATGTATTTAAAACATTTGTATTCGTCTATATTTATATTGTCCTCTTAAAAGTAATGTCCATTGAATTAAACACAGTGGCCAATGTTTCTTTGAATGTTTAAACATTTATGGAATGTATGTTTTGTTATAACTTTGAGCTCACTTGGTGATTTTTGTTTCAGGTGGTACTTTCAGTGGTGAACAAAAATCACCTAATACACCAAAACACAATTTACTTAATTTTCTAAGAAATGTAAACTAATCATCCAATTTTGGTAAAATTATAGACAGTTGTCACAACATGGTTACCAACATTACATAAAAATAGGTTTTTAATTGGATACTTGTGGCGGTGCTAAATCCCTTTTACTCATTCAACCCTTTACGAGGTGCTACCTACACATTCAAGGAATTTGACTATACAAAAATAGTTGCATACTGTACTTATAGTTCCCCTGTCTCCTTCGAAGTAGTCCCCTTGAGCATATATACAGCAATCCCAGCATTTTTTCCATGATTCCATGTATCTCTAGAAACTCTCAAATGTGCATGCATGAAGTACTTCCTGCTTTTCTTACTGGATCTCCTTAATCATGTTAAAATGATGCCCTTTCAGCTATTAATTTTATCTTAGTATATAGAAAAAAATCACAAGGGATTGTTAATGGGGAGTGGAATCGCTGTAGTTTATGAAGTCCGGAATTATCAAACGAGTAATGCATGAGCACGCATGGTAGAGAAACCAGTTGTTGTTTGTCCACTCCTCTGGACAATTGCGCCAAATGACTTCTCTCATCTGCTTCAAAACCTCACAGTAAAACTTGCCATTGATGGTTTGACCATTGCTATGAAAGTTTTTTATGGTTTCCAGTGTTCTGCTTGTTGACACTTGTCCGGAATGCTTATCTCATCGATAGCTGTTTCTCTGTCCTTGAAGCATTTGTACTACAAAACGGTTTTGCTGTGGCTCATGGCATTATCTCCAAAGGCTTCCTTTAGCATATGATGTGTTTCTGCAACAGGTTTTTTTAAGTTTGACACAAAATTTGATGCCGATTCTTTGTTCATTAAAATCCATCTTATCGGTTGAAAAGAAAACTACCAAATCACTGAAACATAACCTCACAAAATCATACTGAACAAAACAACGCATTGTCTCAGTTACTGGTACCCTGATTCAGGAACCATATTAGTTGCTGAGAGGGCACACTCCATCCAGTTCGCACACACTCTTCAAATTCCCTAGCGCCTTGTATGTGTAATTTAGAGATCTTGCATAATTTAAAATGTATGAATGTCAGTCATATACTAATCAGTACATGTGAGTCATATTTTATGTTTCAGACAAGCAAAATAAATAACGTCGATTTTCAGAGATACTGCTTGTACTTTAAAACATGGGTACAACAGTTAGAAAATGAAATAATACCTCATCCATATGAGCAGTTCAAAAAACATAATACAGCTGAAGATGATGAATTACTTAATCATGGTAAAGCTAAGTATTCTGTATAGTGTCTCCATTTGTAATATCCTGTAATATTGTCTCCTTTTTATCTTTGTACACATCTGTGAATGTGAATTGAGAGCCAAATCTAGTTGATAAATAAAGTATTTTTTCACAAAGTTCACGTTTTAATTACCAATGTCCTTAGTAGATAAAACTGCCTGGTAAATTGCCTTAGTCAATCAACAGTCTGGCAGTTTTAGCTACCTATTCCTTTTAGAATTTAAAGTAAATACTTATACAGCAGATATTTTCAATACTTATAGATATATTGTTCATTTATATTATTTCTTATAATGGAACAGCATGTAACAGTACAATTCTGGCCCTACTGTGTTTTGGGGGAATAATTAATTTGAATGGTATTTTTATTCAAAGTCACATATAAGAAACTAGTAAGGTTTTATGAAGGTTTGCAACTACGCAATATCGAGTGGACAGAAATTGCGTCAAGGTCGGAAATATATGCTCAGAAACAACAACATCATTTTGTCCGACGAATGTGTCAATAAGCTGCACCCATGTATACGTCATCCAAAAGTATGCGAAACGCAATATACATGCGCTTGTAAACAACTAAGGTGTGGATCTCGACACAAAGAAACTGGTGACGTAGTTATTCCCCACCTCGGAAATGAAGCAGTGAAAATCGCTCTGTCACGAAAACGCAGCATAGCCGGCCGGCTGCTTATCTAAATTTTATAAAACCAAGTCTCGGACGTTCGCCTGTACAATGCAAAAGTGAAGTATTTTGTATAAAGTAAGTTAACAGTTCAACGTTAAACCGTGTAAAACGTAAAAAACAAAGTTTGGTAAAATCTAACATCTATTAGTGCGAGTTCAGCGATGGAACGTCTGCAGGACTGATTTCAGCTAAGTGACAAAATGGGGGGGTACCCAAAATGTTAAATAAGGGTCAATACAAAATTTTAATCAAAATTCAGTAATAAAAAATGAGCTCAATTTGGGGAAAATTAAAAGAAAATTGTACCATAAGAATGCGAGCGTGAGTGAATGAGAGAATATCTAACTATATTTAATAAGTGCTGGGTTGTAACATTAATTTAATAATGATATCATAAAATATAATTGAATATGTTATTTTGGAGGGCTTGTGAAATGTTTAAGGGAAAATTAATTTGAATAGTGAAACTGCGTCTCATGGCGCAACGCCTCGTGGCGTATAGGAGCGTGCTCGTTTTGCACAGTAGAGTCACATGTTTTGTACGTAATATGACAATAAACGTCATATCTTCATGCCTCTGTAATGTCATTGGTAACATTTCAAGCAAGAGTAAATTATTTCAGATAACACATTCCGCTACTTCTAGTTCACTTAACCGAACTCTGCCCGTAAAGGTAAGCAAATCTAATGTTCTTGTGTTGGCAACAAGATGGCGCCTGAACAAAAATTGGTGAAAGTTATTAGTATTACATATTAATATTGTTGCATAAAATAATTAATATAACAATGGCTTTTGGAACAGGGACTCTACATAGAATGTGATTTTATGTGGAGTAAGCCTACCGGAAAGAGCGGAACAGTTACCTGAAGTAATATATATAATTTGAAGATACGTAAATACAGACGTAAAGATAGGGGTATGTTATAAGGTTATGTGCATGCATGTGTATAAATAAGCAAAATGAGTACTAATAAAAATAATGACGAAAACGTCAGCGTCACTGACGAAACATTTACGAGTGAGATGGGCATTCAATTAACCCCAATTAGCCAGATCGGTGAGTCCAGTGCCACCGAATTAGTCGGATTAAATACAGTTCAATTAACACCCATCTCAACTCGATCTGAAAAGAAAACAGATGAGACAGCTGCCATGATGCAGTTACTGTTAAATAAATTTGATAAGAAGTTTAATGAACAGAGTGTAAGATTTGATAATTTTGATAAAAAAATTAACGAGCAGAAAAATGAAATCAAATATAGTTTTGACGAGAAGTTCAATGAAATGAAAGATGAAATAAAAAGACAAAATGTTAAATTTAATTAACGAATCGATGAAATGCATGTACGTTTCGATAAAACGAAAGAAAAAATAGTAGCGTTAGTAAATGAGAAGTTCGATAGACCAAAGAATAAAGTAGACGAGAATTACAAGAATAAAATGGGGGTAGAGAATAGTAGAGAAACAGGTAAACTAAACGTAAATAAAGATGGTCAGATGACAAATAACAAGGTGAGTAATAATGATGATTTGAATAATGAGTTCACAGGTAATAACAATGATATAATTAAGAATATGGTATTAGAGAATAATTGTGTGGATATTGATAGTGATAACGAAATTTTAGAGAGAGTAGAAGATGATAATGATGAGAGATTAGTGTGTGTTGAGTCAGAGAGAAAGTGGGGAGAAAGTATAATTGTAAAAGGGTTGCAGGGGGTAAATTTTTCCCTTAATGGTGTAGTAGGGGGTGAAGTAAAGGCTTCACATGTGTTTAGGAAGGACGAGAGTTCCATCAGTGTATATTTGGGAGACGATATGTCTACAAATAAATTTCCCTGGGTTTTTTGTGCACTTCATAGGTGGTGCAGTAATTATGAGTTAGTGTCCCCTGCATATATTGAGAGTGAGAGACATATTGAGAGAGAGAGGTATTGTGAGAGAAAGAGAAAGATAGAGATTTTTAAAGTAAATAGAAACTATGGAGAGTTTGTAGAGAGGTTAGGTAGAGAGAAGTAATAATAATAACGAGTACTTACCTTATAGTGAAATTGAGATAGCAGCAATAGTAGATGATGATAATAATGATAACAAGTACTTACCTTGTGAAGTAAAGGGTGTAGTAGTAGATAACTGTGATGACGATAGTAATGACTTTATAACTTACCTAATCAGGACAGATAATACTAAAGGTGACAGGACCATACCCGATCGTGACAAATTGTATGATGTAATGATATGGAGTAAACCTATTAATTCTGATAGTTTTGTGGAAGAATACAAGAATTTAAATAAGTATTATATTAATGATGCTAATATAATGTTTTTAAGGAAAAATAAGTTGTATAGACCTAAGATTCGACTGTTGTTCGATGATGGAGGATAAAGTGTTTTATTGTTTATGAACATTTAATTATGTGGACAGTGTTTTTTGAAATGGATTGTTTTTATGAACTGATATTGGTCAATGATAAAATAATAAGTTGGATTGTATATTTTTTTTTGTATTAATGTCAATGTATTTGTATATTCTTGATGTTGTGTATTACATGTAATTTTATGTAAACAATATATGTAACAGGAAGTTACAGTTTAATTGATTTAATAATAACAATTAACATTTTTTTTTGCTTTTTGACTAAACAAGTGATGAAAGTAATGATGAAATTTTAAATAATTGAATTAAATAATTGAAGATTAATTACTTAATTAAGGTTGTACAAAAGAAAGTTTGATAATGAAGTTAAATGATTTTATGAGATTTAGATTCTAATTCACAATTATCCTTACCTATATTATATTATATTCTAATTATGTCTTTAATTTTATTGGGGACTCTTATTTATTATTTTTGTAAGTTACTGGAATATGTTAAAGTAACTGAGTGAATAGATCTACAGAGTGGCACATTTTATCTGTGTCACGATGTATGCAAACATTTTATATGAAAGCAGAGTGGCGCATTTTATAACGTACCTATGTTATAATACCGGGAACCTGTGCTTCATTGGCTCTGGTCAATTACACAGGCTGCCATAGACTTAACCAACTTCTAATTAAACACATATAATTTTGAGATATCTCTATAATTGAAGGAAAATGGACATGGGTTCCTGTTTGTTGTATTCACTCAGTTTTGTGTTATATAATGACATCTCTTTATTATTCTATAACCTTAAAATCTCTACATAAGGTTTTCAACATAGCTGATTCTTAATCTACAGATTACAGTTTACAACATATATTTCAGAAGGGCCCTTTAAATAAGGAAGTTTATGTGTTTGAATTCTCCTACGGATCCGGGATTTAAAACTTGTTTGTTAATAATGCTCATTTACTCATATACTATCTTTCAACTTAAGCCATTTGAAGAATGGACTTTATTTAGCTTTTGCCATTTGAAGAATGGACTTTATGCAAACTTTAGAAACAGAGACGCTCTATAATTTAAGCGTTACTTTCTACTACACATATTTTTAAGCATATTACATACTACTGGTTATAATTAGTGAATACTCTTAAAAGTCTTGAAGTGTTATTTAAATTGTCTTTGGTACATTTTTTATTTGAATATTACTTAATCACGGAAGACTGGCTTCCGCGTCACCTTATGGTATCCTGATGTTGATTCAGATTAGGCTCCTCGGTCCTTGGGGTGTCTACTGATGGTCTGTCGTTATTGTAGTTTCCGTTGACGTTGAAGCTCCTGAAGTGAGTTCGGTGATTCTGAGGCTGGTACTCTCTTCTCTGATGTCTGGTAGAAAACCTCGTTAGTAGTATAACTCATGTTAATGTTTGTTCCACAGATATGCACTATACATAATTATTGATAAGGGGTTTTCACCTTAGATACCTAGTACCTATTTTATTTTAAATACATTGTTCTCTTACAAATTAGTATGTAGAGATGTCATCGCGGACACTTATTCATTCTTTTTTCTTTTATATTACATGTTTATATAGGACTCACTATTTACCGCTACATTACGTCGCACACTGTTCTTAGTTGAACTTAAAAGAAACAAAATATTGTTTTGGTTTTGTGGCATCGTTCGGATGCGACCAGTTTACTGCGTGAGCGCGCCATCACTAGTACTGTACGTTTATTGGGAGAGGTAAAGTAACTTCGCTGAGTTTACGCTTTACCAGAAAAATAGTTCCGCCTTTTAATCGATATTTACCGTTTTAATCTTTGGCACATTTATTATCCAAAGATATCCTTTACTTCAGAAATGATTATTGTATACAACTGTTTTTCCTTGTTTATTTTTATTGAGTTGCACTTTACTCATATTATTAGTTTTGTTTATGGGTTAATATGCGTGTTGAAGCCGGTTACCACCTGTCAATGCATGGTTAATTATTTAGGGGTTTCCTTATTTTTATACTCGCATTCCTTTCGGTTTTTTAAATCTCTTTATTAAATCTTATTTCTGCGTTATTTTAGGGATTTAAAGTTGTTTTAAATGTGCGATTTTATTTAAATCTAAATTTTCTCCTCTTCTTATTTTTTTTATTTATTATATTTTTATTATTAATGAAATCGTCACAATAATTATTAAAATAAAGGCATTTGAGTTAGTCAATTAAAGTTAATGGGAGTTAGATAAATAAGAATTTTGAAATACCAATAACACACAAAGAGAGTATTAGATATTTTAGGGACACAGTGGTTAGTGATTATATGCAGAGAAGGTGAGTAATAGGTAATTAAAGAGTAAATAGTTGATGGTGATATTATGTAGTAAGGGTAGTGGTGTAAGGAGTGATCAGCGTGCGGCATTGTGGCAAGTGATAGAGTAGTTTAAGGGAGTGTTTGCCGATATTTGGTGGGGGGCAAAAGGTTAGGAATGTATATGGCCAGGTTGGGAACACACATCCTAGTACAAAGAGGAGAATAAATTGAGGTAAGTGGAATTAGTGAAGGGAGTTATAATTGAGTGATTGGTGTCATAATATGTAAATCCGGTTGTTAATAGTGGTTGTCAGTAGGAAGAAAGGTGAGTAAGGTTAGATATATAAATGTCTATTCAATTGAAGCATAGTGAATACAGGAGTCACCCAGACTAATCAATGATCAAAATGTGAAGGGTTAAGTAGAACATTCATAATAGAGAGGTAATATAAAATGAATGTTAATAATAAATTTGAAATTGTGAAGAATCAAATGGTAGTAAAAATGATAAATAATTGATGGCTAATTAATAAAAGTTCAATTGAAATTAAAATGTAATGTTTATAATTTTATACGCAAATTTAAAGATGTAAGGTGTGTAAATTTTGGTCAAGCTTAAATGTAAGTTGTTTATTTTAATGTAATAATCACAATGTTTATTATGATGTATTATGTTTATTATGTATTAGGAAATAGTGTGTGTGGAGGAGAAAAGGGGATGATTATTATTAACAGCGCCGGATAAATAGAATTTCTGTTAATAATGATAATAATAATAATAATATTTTATAAAAAAGAAAATGTTTCAGAATTGTAGAAAGAGGGAGATATAGATAATTTTATTTGAGTAAATTTTGATTATGTGTTTAAATATTTTGAAAGTATTATTGCATTAGTATACAGATTTGTATTTCTTCTTGTTAATGGGAAAGGATTAATTATTATCGATTGGAGTCGAAAAAATTTATAAATGTAAATGGTAGTGAAATAAGAGATTGGAAAGTCTGTATAATAATTCTTGTAATAGGTGTAATAATCCTAGGTGTTATGAGTTAAAGAAAACCCAGTGCTTCTTAACACAAACCAGCACATAGCTAAGGGGAACGGATCAGTTAGGGATATGGTATTATACCAGGCCACTATTTTGATATTTTTGATTTGTTGTTTCAGTGTCTGGTGATGTTGTGACGGCGGTCCTGAGCTGGCCAGCGCGTCAGAGCAGGAGCGTTACGTGCCTATTGGCCTTGCGGTGTTGGGATCTCTCCGGAGAAGTCCAGTAAGGTCATGCAGGTACTGCCATCATCATTGGACCAAGGGTGAGTTATTGTATTGTTTTTATATAAATAGTAAGGGGGTTGTGGCGACAAATCCTAGCTGATCCCTTTAGGAAGTATGAGTGTGTCAATGAAAGTTTTTATGCTTCGTCATAAATCCTCTCATTGAGGGGGTTTTGTAACAGTACAATTCTGGCCCTACTGTGTTTTGGGGGAATAATTAATTTGAATGGTATTTTTATTCAAAGTCACATATGAGAAACTAGTAAGGTTTTATGAAGGTTTGCAACTACGCAATATCGAGTGGACAGAAATTGCGTCAAGGTCAGAAATATATGCTCAGAAACAACATCATTTTGTCCGACGAATGTGTCAATAAGCTGCACCCATGTATACGTCATCCAAAAGTATGCAAAACGCAATATACATGCGCTTGTAAACAACTAAGGTGTGGATCTCGACACAAAGAAACTGGCGACGTAGTTATTCCCCACCTCGGAAATGAAGCAGTGAAAATCGCTCTCAGTCACGAAAACGCAGCATAGCCGGCCGGCTGCTTATCTAAATTTTATAAAACCAAGTCTCGGATGTTCGCCTGTACAATGCAAAAGTGAAGTATTTTGTATAAAGTAAGTTAACAGTTCAACGTTAAACCGTGTAAAACGTAAAAAACAAAGTTTGGTAAAATCTAACATCTATTAGTGCGAGTTCAGCGATGGAACGTCTGCAGGACTGATTTCAGCTAAGTGACAAAATGGGGGGTACCCAAAATGTTAAATAAGGGTCAATACAAAATTTTAATCAAAATTCAGTAATAAAAAATGAGCTCAATTTGGGGAAAATTAAAAGAAAATTGTACCATAAGAATGCGAGCGTGAGTGAATGAGAGAATATCTAACTATATTTAATAAGTGCTGGGTTGTAACATTAATTTAATAATGATATCATAACATATAATTGAATATGTTATTTTGGAGGGCTTGTGAAATGTTTAAGGGAAAATTAATTTGAATAGTGAAACTGCGTCTCATGGCGCAACGCCTCGTGGTGTATAGGAATGTGCTCGTTTTGCACAGTAGACTCACATGTTTTGTACGTAATATGACAATAAAAGGTAATGTCATTGGTAAACATTTCAAGCAAGAGTAAATTATTTCAGATAACACATTCCGCTACTTCTAGTTCGCTTAACCGAACTCTGCCCGTAAAGGTAAGCAAATCTAATGTTCTTGTGTTGGCAACAAGATGGCGCCTGAACAAAATATTGGTGAAAGTTATTAGTATTACATATTAATACTAATAAAATAATTAATATAACTTTGCATAAAATAATTAATATAACAAGCAGTGTATTCCATTACTCTGTGGAACACAGTATACTACAACTCAATTGGTATGTAAAGAAACTGAAACTATACTTGTATTGAAAGTGTATGAAAATGACTTGACATTAATCACAAAAAAGTGCTTTACCTATAACTGAAAGTGTGTTTATATTATTTAATGAATAAGTGGTGTAGACAATCAGTCAAATCAAATATCAGGTAACTGGCAGGGATTACAAAGATGAAACATTTGTACAAGGGAAAAAGTAATTATGTAAATTTTAATTTTGGTCTGTTTTGTTTTCAATTAAAGTCAAGTTTCTCGAATTTGTATTTATTTTTAATAGACTTTTACACATCATTTTTCTCATAATTAAATTCTCTACAAATTTAGTTAGAAATTTTTATTAGTTTATTGGCAAATTAACAAAGTTATTTTATCCCAAATCTAAAACAGTGTTTTTCAACTCCAATTATTTGTGTTTTACACAGTTTTTGTTAGAAACTAATTTAGATAGACTTATGGGACCTCTTTTATTCAATTTTTCATGTCAAAAACCATAAGAAACCACCAAATTTACCCTTCACTTTACACCTCAAGAGTTTCAGTACAACTTCATTTTACCGTGGGAGCAGAAATCAGGGTGAAATATTTCACTAGCTAACAAACCTTTTTCGACCTATGTTTATATGAACTTTTTTTTTTCGAGAAGTTAGAGGCTTGTCCCAATGGACAAGTCTCCAGCTGATCTGGGGCAAGGCTCCCTTCAGCCGTATGGAAAGATGAGTAGAGACGGCATGCCAGTGCGAGCAGGCAGAGAAAGTGGAGGCACTCAGGAGAAAGAAAGAGTAGTGTGTGGATGTGTATATTGACTGCTGTAAAATACACCTGTACATAATAAGACCTAAATCTGGGTACAATTTAAAAATTTATAATTTACAAAATAATATTGTCAGCCACATTGAATGTATGTTAAAAGCCTCTATAACGTTACTGTGTTATATTAGTTAATTAATGTCCCGTGATGGGATGCCAAATATAACAATTACTTTGTGTAACCCGGCTTTATGGGCGTCAAATATAATAATAATTTACTTGTGTGGTTGTTATTAATTAATTATATGGTATTAATTAGATATGTACGATTTAGAAGGCGTTGTTAATATTTCTTTGATGCTACATTGTAATGGGTCTAAATGTACCTAAATATTATTGTGTAACTCTATAACAATATTGTGTAATTCTATAACATGTAAAGATGAGGCCCCTTTTGAGGTGACACGAGAGCCAGTAAATTTCCATGGCCTTATGTGGTTATAACGAAAATCTATTTATAGCCAGTGACCAACACATCAAGTATTTGTTGATGAAAAACAACTCGCCACGAGGTTGAAGAGGTGAAACTCAACACAACGGAACGTTATAATAATGATGACGAGACGAACAGTGGGGAGCAGGGTGAAGCAGTTTGAGACACCCCAAACGGAAAATTTGTAACACTGAACGCCAGTCGGCAAACAAAATCTAAACAAAGCGGACGTGGGCAGTTCTGCTCGCCGTCGGCTGCGTACCGTTTTTGCCCGCATACAACAGAAAATGTGAATTTATATATATGTTTCAAAATATAAACAATTCTAACTAATATTACAAATCATCATAATAATAATCAGTGAAAAGTAAAAAATTGGAGTGACAGTTTCGGCCATAAAAACGTTAAAAGTGAAAACAACAAACAGTGCACGCCACAAGGATGAAACCTACGCATCATTAAAGGAAAGTAAATATAATTAAATATTTGAGATCGTATATATGAGAGACATTTTTAAATTGAGATCAATAAAATAAAAAAGAAATGTAGAAGTGTGAAAGAGTGCGTGATTGAGTGAATGAAGAAATATAGGCCTAACAAGAAGTGTTGAGTTGCGTAATTGTGATATACGTAGTAGTATTTTGATGTCGTAGTTTATTAATAATCAGTTTTACCCTTTAAGGCGGAATAAGTGTGTTCATGGTCTTTTCTATGTTCTCAAAGAAAAATAAATAATGTTATATTTTACTTGATTTGCGCATTGTTATTTGTATTTGCACACTGTTCTCTTCCTGAGTACACTAAACATTTCCCTGGACCAAACATTACATATAGTCGTATTAATTTTAATACACAATTAACCGATAACATCGCAATATACTAAATTTTAATCTTTCAAAATTGATATCATTAGTATTCCATCTTAGGTGCTTTCAAATAAATAACAACGTACACCAGACTTTACGAGATTAACTTAATTTATTTGCTTTTGTTACCATTGATATCACTTTCATGATTTCTGAAAAGAAACACAACATGTATCTTGCAATATGACTTAGCACATTAACCTATCATTTATTATTTTGTCAACATTTGCTTACTCTCCTGTAATCTCTTTCTTCTAGTTACTTATTAAACATTAACAATCATAATTATAACCTTTTATTCTATATTAAGATATTCCTAATAAATGGATTCATAATTATTGGATATAGTTAAAATTATCTGTGAAAAGTTGTTTTGTCAAATTTACCATGAATTGCTACTAGATATTATTCTCTTTAAATATGATTCGTGAGTTCTTTTAGAGGAACAGACAGTGTTTTACTTAACATTAGTAATGCATGTATATAAGTTTTACTGGTGGTACGTTATTTCATTTTTACTGCGGAGATTCCTCTGCACTGCCATTCTCTCTCTCTCTCTCTCTCTCCAGGCTCGTTGATGTCCTTGTGGATGGCACTATCATCTTGAGGAAGGCACATGTACAAAACACTTATTTTCTCGCACTCCGACACATATATAACTCTTGGGTTAGTTCTTGTTATTGGAATCTCTAATTTCAACACGTTATTCGATAATTCTATTTTTGCTGAATTGTTTATATTCAAGTGTCATTTAATTATTCTTATTATGTTATCGGTTTCTTTAATTTATACTAAGTGTTGGATGCTCTCTTTTTAATTTGCACTGTTCTTCCGCGGACTAACTTCGTTAATATGCCATTTGATTATGCTTAATGGCGTTAGTAGTTATAATTGTCTCTCATTTAATTACCGTAATTAGTGCATGTTCCGGTTCTCTTTAGCTATCATGATTACAACATTATGTCTATCTTTTACACACTGATGACACTTCAGATTGTATTAACGTCTTTGGTTATGATCTTAATTCTAGTCAACAAAACTAAGTCGATTTTAAGTCGTACTTCGACATGTCTGTTAATTGCTAAGTCCTATTACCGTCTTCCGATTCTCGACTGTCCGCACTTATAAATTCACGCCGACTCTTCTACGGATACAACTTTACTCCGCTAAGACTTCCGCACTCAAGACAGTTTCGATACATAAGACATAAGACCTTCGATCGCGGTAAACACTCAAGTTTATACCCCAAATCCCACTACCTTCTCTACTCCCAACTTCTTCGCTTCTAATGGTTCTCAATTATTTTCTGATGAAAACTCCTCCTTAACACTCTAGTTTTTCTTCTGACATGGTTTTCATTCGTTCCTCCAACTCGTCTCCTTGGCAACCTCTTCTTGTAGAAACACCTTCCTCAAGTCTGGATTCTGATAGGCTTCTTGATCTCCTACCCTAAAAGTTCCTGGTTGGCTCCACCCATAGTTTGCAGCGGATAACCAAATTTAACGCCTGTCCATCACCCTTTTATCTTTGCGTCCGGTCCTTTCAGACAAAGTTCTCTTAATTGCTGCATGGCCTCTCATCTGCCCTTTTGTTCAACATGTGTATCGCTGCTTACCCGTGACCAATTCTCGCATTGTCTATCAGCTTCTTCTAGCTGTTCTCACGCCGGTGTGGTCGTTTCTGAGTATCCCTTACAGCTGCCACATCTGCTCTGCAGGCTTTCCTTAGCTGTGCACCCTTCTGGTAAAACTGTACGTCCCGCAGTTTGTTAATTGTGCAAACGTATTGTCGCCATTCAGTCCGAGGCTTTCCTGTCTATTGTGAACAATGTAACGCCACATTTGGTGTTAAGCTCCACACACGTGGCTTATTATTCCCGTATAGCTTCGTTATGTCATCCTGTCAGCCTTTCTTAGTGATACTTTTACTCCTTTGTTTTTCTGAGGTCCAGCTCGCCACCCGCAATTCTCTTAAACGAACAGCTGCTACGACAGAGGCATTGTTCTTCTACTCCCCTGCCTTCCCTTTGCTGGGGCGACACATGGTACAGTGCCAGCGTATGTCTTTGTCAAGCTGTCAGCAAACCCTAGTTACTATGTTCACTTACAAAAAAAATTTTATTTAAAATTTGTCGTTATAATTGTCCCCAATTTGGGTCCATTGATTGATCTTCCGGATCCAAGGGAGCCAAATTCACACCCGGTATCTGGTATTCTTCAGTGCTCATCTTTCCATGAATAGGGTGTAGCAGAAGTGTCAATTTCTTGGGTTGACCTACTGTCTGGTGACGCCTTACTTTGATGGTTTTAGTCCCTATACTGAATTTATTGCTGATACCCTTTTTTATGAATCCATTTTTACATACATTTCTACTAATTAAACATTTATGAGATTATTTATTTTTACATCTTACGGCTACCTTACCTATGAATTTATTGCAGCTAATTATCATTTTAATTTAATCAATATTCCATACATATTATGAAAAAAAGCTGAACTATATGCTAATTGTAAATACAACAAAATCACAAATTTGAACCCAGACTAACCTTATGTGTCATTGGCTGTTTGTCCAAAGATAATAATATACGATATGAATATTAATTTAGTACTACCAACTATACATACATTTTAAATACTCGTCCAATTTACAAACTTTTATACCTTCCTTAAGCTATACATTAATGTCGAATTTACTTCACAAAAATTTCACTACTTCAATTAATTCCATTTTTATACTATATCTTCGAGCTAATTAAGATTAATGCACATATATTTTTGTTAACATTCTGCAATAAAATAGATACAATTACAATCTTAATAATAATGATCATTCATGTTGCTATACAATCATCTTAACATTCAATGTAAATTACAGTCAAGTACAACCTTATGTTAGCAATTTATTGCTAATTAATTTATAATAGTACATAGAATTTCCTTATCACTACCAGCTATTATCTTACTGTGCTACTATGACACAAAATTGATTCGTTCACACTGATAGTCTGTAATTCAGTAGCTTAATATAAATATTTACATAATTTTCAATACATTTTTCTTTTATACAAGCAAATTGATCATTCCCCTAAGCAATCTGAATGATAGGGTTTCAATTGTCTTGTATTAAATATCCCCTGGACTACATTATTTCCACTTTCTTGCAATAAGTATGTGGTACATCCAATTTCTTTTATGACCCTATATGGTCCTTCATAGAGTGCACAAAAGTTTGCAATTATGTTCTGTGTCGCGTCGGAGGGTTTATATGTGCGTATCAGCACCTGATCTCCGACCTTGAACTTCGTTAGACATTTGGATTTGTTTATCCTGTCTGCTTGCTTACTTCTTTTCTCTTTAATATGTAGTTGTATCCTGCTGAGATCTGCCTTTTCGTTATTAACCACTGACGTATCAACATATTTTTCCCAATCCCTGGTCGGTTTCTTTCCGAATTGGGCTTCATATGGTGTCATTCTTATTGTCTCCTGGTACGTCTCATTTAGGCAGGTTTTTATGATCTTAATGGAAGTTGCCCATTTAGTATGCTTTAGTTGCCCATTTAGTATGCTTTTCCCGAACAAACACTCTGAACAAATTCCCCAGTTGTCGGTTCTAACGCTCCGCAATATTTGTACACGGGTTTCTAATTGCAGTGAACCTTGGTTTTATTCCTAATTCTTCCAGACCTAGTGTCCATTTCTTTGATGTGAACAGGGTTCCATTATCAGTCAGAATATTGTTTGGTTTGCCATGATCCTTACTATACTGTTGGATCCTCTTCAAGGTGACATTTGTTGTGGCCCTACGCAGTGCGTACAACTCCACATATTTGGTAAAGTTGTCAACTATGACTAACAGGTACTTGACACCACCACTGGACATAGGAAGTGGTCCATAATAATCAATGCTGATCAACTCTCCTTTGTGTGTTGGTACAATTGGTCATGTTTCTCCTGTAATGATCCTATTTCCGCCATCTTTACATTTCTGACAGACGTCACAGGATTTTATTATTCGACTGACCGTTTTACACATTGCGTCCATAGTAAAATATTCTTTTAATAATTGTATTGTTTTCTTTGTTCCCGTATGTCCATAAATCTGATGGATTTCTTTAATCAACTCTGTTCGGAATTCCCCGGGTATATACAACTTCCAATTTCCCTTAACCTTCCGGTACAATTTATTGTTGATAACTTTGTAGTAATGATTTGCTTGGTCATCAGTCCCTTCATGCAGTTTACTTACTATTTCCGTCACTTTTTCATTCATCCTTTGCATACGCCCTATGTTACATAATTTTCCTGCAGCAACTTTATTTAACCTTACTTCTACACCGTTAATATAATATTCATACCTCTCTTCCAGTATATCATTTCCTTTATGATCCTCTGGCTCATAAACTTCCTTTATGAGGGTCTGGGTCAGTGGGACTGAGGATATCTGCAACAACGTTCTCCTTGCCCTTACAATGTTGTATTTCAAAATTGTACTCTTGGATACTCAAGATCCATCTCGTGATTCTAGTATTATTGAGGTGACATTTCTGTATGAATGTTAATGCTTTGTTGTCGGTTATCGGTGTCCTAGAATGTAGATCCTGAATTTTTGTAAACATTGGACTGTTGCAAGTAGTCCTCTTTCAGTGGCAAAATAATTCTTTTGGCATTTTTAAACGTTTTACTCATAAATGCTACAACAGCAACCTCTCCATTGTCGTCGATTTGGTATAATTGACCACCATACGCATAGTTGCTGGCGTCGCATTGCAAGTAAAATCGATTTCCTGTTATGGGAAATTTCAACATCACTGTATCTATAAATAATGTTTTCATCCTTTTAAAGTGTTCCTCCATACTTGAATCCCACTTGAATTTCTGACCTTTTTGAAGTAATTTCAACAATGGTTGAGTGTACTCTCCATACTTGGCGGTAAATTTATTATAAAAGTTCGTGAGACCTAAAAAACCTTTCAGTTGTTTTGTATTTCTGGGTGTCAGAAAGTTTTGTATTGCGGCTACTTTTTCAGGTGTTGTTTTAATCCCATTGGTGGTTAGGCAATATCCCAGGTACTGAATTTCCTTCCTGAAGAACTGAGATTTTTCTAGATTAACTGTCATGTTTGCCTCTTTTAAATTCTCTAACAAATTTGTTAAGTGTGTGATGTGGTCATGTTCGTTTTCTGAGAAGCATATCATCTACGTACACAATAATATTTTTCTTCACATCCTCTCTTAGTACATGATCCAACCCACGTGCTAAGCTGGCAAGACTTGTGCTAAGTCCAAACGGTGTCACTCGAAACCTATAACACTTGCCTTCATGTAGGAATCGGGTGTAGTTTCAACATGATTCCACTAATGGTATTTGCCAAAAACTGCTGGTTAGGTCAATTGTAGACATTACTCGGATGTTGCTACACCTGGCCAAGATCTTGTTGATTGGGGGTGGTCCCTCGTAGTCAGGCGTAGTCACACTGTTTATTTTTCAAGCATCTAAACATAATCGAATCCTTCCATCTCGCTTAATGGCTGTTACAAGGGGGTTAATATAGGGGCTTTGTATGCGTTCTATGATTCCGTAATCTATCATCCTTTTAATTTCTGTTTGTACAGCTTCATGATATTTTATTGGCACTGGCCATCCTCTCTGCAGATAAGGTGTTTTATCGCTTACCGTGAAGTGATGTTCATAGCCACCGATGCGTCCTGGCCTTTCATCAAACACATCTTGGTAACGGTATAAAAGTCGTTCCAAATGTCGTCCCATCAAGAGCATCTGCCACAAGTTTCACACTTCTTTCATCTGTTGCTGTTTTCGGCCTTCCTGGTCTTGCGTCGTAGTTTATGCTTACATGACCTTCAAGAAAACGATGTGCCCAGCGAGAAACTGTACTACGGTCCACTGTTAACGCACCGCACACTTCACTTAAAGCATTGTGAATTTCGGTTGGGTTTTTGCCACGTAAAGTTTCGATCTTAATGTATGATCTTTGATCCTCAACAGTCACAGTACCCGAGACCGGTGCAGGCTCCATTTCTAAATCGTGTTATTAAAAAACAATACACGGTATTGATGAAACAAAAGCACGTGCTTCTTCCTCAAGCCTTGAACTACAACTGACGTAACAATCACTATCGACGCGTCCTTCACTACGCAGTGTTGACAACCTGTGCATTATTTATGAAATGTTCCCCGTAGAACTAAATAGGCCAATAAAAATCTTTCTTTTAGTAAAATAAGGTGACAAAACCCTATAGTGACAAAAGTGAGAACAAACATGTAAAAGGTGGCATAATAATAATCACACAGACTATAGTTAAAAAGTGGGGTGTTATTTAGTATTAAGAAGTTATGTTCAATCAAACAGAATTTGATACTAGTGTTTTAGAAAATAACACACAGGCAATTGTTTAGCAGTGTGTAACCAGTTAAATGTAGGAAATTATAATTATTAAGATAAGGAGTACAGTTAAAGAGTTTTGTGTTATATTAAAAAAAGTTCTTGTTACTAGCAGATCAAGTTAAATTAATATTGTATCAAAGGGTCATAGTCAACTGTCATCCATCATTCTAAATTGTTTAGTAAGATAAATGTAAAATCCACAAGATACTAGTTTTTACATGACCAAACCAAGCCATGTCTGGTATCAAATGATTTATAATTTTATTTGGAATAACCACATATAAATTGTATTAAATATTATTGTGTTATGATAAAAAGGTAATTTGAAGGCAAAATATAATATGTAATGTATTTTAATGATCATGGTAATGTAACACTTGAACTTTGCATAATGGGCCAATAAGAATGCAAGAAATTTTGGTCAGCTTCTGTGAAATATCGGTATGGAGAACCATACATGACTTCCATATTCTAAGATTTATATTTAAAATCATTTTCGAAATGAAATATTACCATAGAAACTACTTCTTTCTACTTACTGCTTCAGCCTTAACCACAGTACTGTGGTCACTAACGTATACCACCTCACGTTATCGCACTCGATTTTCACTGATGATGGAAGTTGATGGCATTGCCGAAACGTCTGGTTTTGTAAAAAACATTGGACTACGGCCAAATATCCCGGGAAGGAATTTTAACAAAAACTACTTCTTTGTTGCCGATAACGTTGTACACATATGCATAAAATATGCAATAATAATAAAAATATGCATAAAATTAATGGCTTGTATAAGTTAATGATTGATCTCCATTAAGTAATGCTCAAGTTTCCAAAGTTTTAATATTATGATGTCCATAATTAAAACATCAGAGCAGGTTTAGTGTGTATGAGGGTACACCGTGGACAAAAATTTTCAACTTTTCCTATTGAGCGTTGCTTAGAGTAAAGCTGCAAATCTACAGTGTATGTTTCACAGAACAAACACACGGAAAAGAAGGAGCGCTCCGAAGTCACTCATGGACCCTCAGCATCTTGCAGAGGGTTCATTCCCTAAAGACGAAAAGTCTGTCTATGAATCGTTCCTCTGTAAACACGTGCAGTTACACTGCCCAGCGATCCACAGGAAGCAAATCGCTATCCACGCTGGACACTTTTTCGGCTTGCACGCGTTATGTTGGTATGGGTTTCGGCACTTTCCATTTAAAAAGCATGCAAATGTAAGAAAATATATATGAATGAGGCCAGAAATAACGTGAATTTTGTGTGTGTGTGTGTGTGTGTGTGTCTTCCCTGCCTTTTTATTGCGGTAGTCATAATAATAAAATGGAAACGTAAACATTACATAACTGAGATATGCTTGCCTGCCATGAACGATATATTTTCTCTCATACATGATTTACATTAAAATGAAAAAATTATAATTTTATTGCCTGGCAACAAAATTATTTTATTTTTAACAATTACCATTGTTTGAAAAAGTTTAAATGAATTTTCAAGTACTTTACTGTTGTTAAAACGTAAAAGGTTGCAGGTAAACTACCCCTTCCTCTTAACCGATCTTCACCAAAATCAAAAGGCCTTGAGTTCTCTACAATTCAGGGATGTATGCAAAAAATTATTTGATTCTGTTTGAATATGTGGCAGTTATCATTCGTCATAGAAAAAATTACCCTTGTTAAAACATAAAACGTTGCTGGTAAACTACCCCTTTCCCTTAACTGATCTTCACCAAAAACAATAGGTCTTGAGAACTCTACGATTTAGGGCTGTATGCAAATAATCTTTCGATTCTGTTTGAATTTGCGGCTGTTATCGTTTGCCATAGAAAAAACCCTTGTTAAAACATAAAACGTTGCAGGTAAACTACCCGTTTCCCTTAACCGATCTTCACCAAAAACAATAGGTCGTGAGTACTCTACAAATCAGGGCTGTATGCAAAAAATTATTTGATTCTGTTTAAATTTGCGGCTGTTATCGTTTGCCATAGAAAAAAAATCTACAGACACACACACACACACACAGACACTTTTCAAAAAACGACTTTTTTTCATGTTTTGAGTGTAGTACAATCAGAATCTGCAATAATCTCGAACACGATTTTTTTGCCATCACCATACTTCCATTTCCTTAAGGAATATGGAAGTAAAAAAAGAAGAAATTGGGAAACTTGATTGTTAACCACGATAGAATACGGTTGAGGAGTGCTGATAAACAAAATTATGTAAAAATTTTCAAGAAAGGAACCAAACTCAGAAAAGTTAACGAAAATATAAGGAGATGAACAAGAAGGAAGCCTAAATTAAAATTAACTAAAGAACTGTATGTATTCTACAAAATTTAACCAACCAATTCTTGTAATCCAAATACGAATAATCACCAGCAACACCAACAACTCACACCACATTAGTAACTGATAAAACATTTTATAAAAGAAAAAAAGAACAGAATACAAGAAATAGTGAACACGAATTGACAATATTTTATTAATATACATTGGGAACTAATTTACCCTAACTACAGCTGGTCACTCATCGGCCATGATAATGATGTCACTAACCAACCAGCATGCCTTGCACACATACGAAATGAAATATTACAGGCCATACTGTTCAAACATTAATAGCTATTTATAATCTTATGTTAGATAATAAGTATTAATCTATTTCCATTGTAATGTACTCTTTGTGTTTTTGATTAATTAATTGAATCTTGCATAGCAGCCAAAAGAACTTCACTTTTATATACTTAATTCATTTGACAAAGGACCCCGAGATAAGAATCGATAATTGCTAACGTTAATATCGAAATAACAATTTTTTACTAAAACTGAATAAAAATTTTAAAGATTAAACATTATTATTACCAATATCATTTCCATGTGTTTTATTTCTCAAAGGTAAAGTATAAATAGGATTCGCTCTATACGCACGAAGATCAAGAAGACGTCTACGAGTTGTAAAAATTACGAAACAGAAATTAACCTCAACGAATACGTTTGAGATGGAAATCAGATGTATGCATTAAGAAATTGTTTTGGGACGATACATATTCAAACATTTGAAGCAGACGAACTGAAGAAAATCCCTTCAGTTAATTCTAGAATTAACAGTTAAAGAAGATTCATCCATAAAATAAAATTATAATTAAATAGAATTAACATATACAGTACAAGGAATAAATACGCAAACATTAGTATCAACTGACAAAAACAGATACACGTAGAGCAAAAGTATTTATTAAACAACCCAGTTTTTATTACATATTAACACTCTTAATACGAAGGTACACGTTTCGTAATAATATATACGAGGGATATTTTTTTCAACCTCCAAGATGCCACCTGATGAGACCCTGTGATGGTACAAAATGGGGTAGCATCATTTTAATATTGTGCAATAATACGATCTATGTAAACCTTACTAAAATATGACTTTAGAGATCGGAGTGGTATGAGTCAGCCAGTGTGACGTAGGCATTGCCGTCTCAAAGACTGAATACCGAACCTTATAAGGTAAGGAATTTTGTATTCCAAATGACGTGACGAGAATATCATGAAGAGAACATGTGTTTACGAATAACAAAACGCAATTCTGAATTTTAAAACATCTAGATTCTTCTACGGATTCAGCTGAAAGGGGAAGTGGAGAGCGAGGGGAACCACGTGACTAGCCCATATAGTATACGATCGCCGATCGCCATTCGCCCAGTTCGAACAACATCCAAATGCCGTACGGTGGTGTTGAACCAAATCCGCGGACAAAAAATCAGTGTAGGCCTACAAAAGTGTGAAAATGGAGATACGCAGCGCATGCGCATTGGACTATTCCCTACCACACACCAATAGGTGCACTCCCTCCCTTTAGTCATTGTTGAGTAACAAGCATGATAACATGTCTAATGAAATCGAATTGCCCGCCAAGTGTGAAGTGCGCGCCGTAATTCGCTTTCTTCTCGCCAAAGGGCATAATGCAGCCGAAATTCATCATCAAATGAGTAATGTTTACGGCAACAATTTTATGAGTGATGGTTGTGTATGAGAATGGTGCAGAAAGTTTAAAGAAGGACAAACTGACATCTATGATGGCAGTCAAGGGAGAAATCTGTAGCGACGGAAGAAATTGTTGAAAAAGAGAATCAAGTGGTTCGTGAAAGGCGCAGATTCACAATTTCTGTGCTGTCTGTCGAATTTTCTGAAATCTCAAGGTCAGTTCTGTGTGACATTGTAAGCGTGAAGCTTGGCTACAGAAAAATTTGTGCACGGTGGGTGCCGAAAATGCTCAGTGACAACCATAAGACTCAGCGAATGGGCACAGCCTTAGAATTTTTGCAACACTATCACGAGAAAGGGCAGGGTTTTCTGGACAAGATTGTGACGGGAGATGAAACATGGGTGCAATATGAAAATGTCGAGACGAAAGAGCAGTCCAAACAGTGGAAGCATAACGAGTCCCCAGACAGACAGGTAAAGTTCAAGCGAACGTTTTCAACAAAAAACTTATGGCTACTGTGTTTTGGGACTGAACAGGTGTATTATTGACTGAATTTAACCAACGGGGGACGACCGTCACTTCAGCCTCGTACTGTGACACTCTTCAGCAACTACGAAGAGCAATACAGAACACGAGAAGAGGAATGTTGTCATCGGGTATTGTCTTTCTTCACGACAACGCTCGACCTCACACTACAGCACAGACACAGGATCTCCTCCGGAAGTTCAAATGCAAGGCGTTTAAACATCCGCCGTATAGCCCGGATTTAGTGCCGAGCGACTTTAATCTTTTCACCCAAATGAAGCTGTGGTTAGCAGGGCGAGGTTTATGAGTGACAATGAGCTGAAGGCCAATGTGAACGGTTGGCTAAGTGACAAGGCGGCAGCTTTCTTTGATGAGGGCATAGGAAAACTTGTGACTATGTTATGATAAGTACATAATCGGAATAGCAATTATGTAGAAAAGTGACTGAGAGATGTACAAATATTTTGTATATAATACATTTTTTATAATTATTCTCGTTTTTTATTCCTACTTTAACGGAGGTTGGAAAAAATAGCCCTCGTATATATATTCAATCACTTTCTGCTACAGTTCGTTTCTTGATATATATATAAAGTATTTAAAATTTATACAGTGGAAATCGGTTAACACGAAATGACGGGGACCAGTTATTTTTTCGTGTAAACCGAATTTCGCATTAAGCGAACAAAAAGTGAAACAAAATGAAGTGAACAAATAGTGTACTGCAGATTATTTATTGTACTGTCTAGTAAAATGCAACAAATACAACCTTTTATTTATCCTCATGGTTTATTATTGTTAATTTTTCTTAAAATTATTATTAGCTGTTCTAAATTTAGTCCTATGATTTAGGTTTTCTTAGACTACTTTACCGTCTTTCAACTTTACCGTAGTTTTCGTGTTTATCTTTATTTAAAATAATCCGTTATTTTCTTTTGCACACAATTTTGCACTATTTTATTTTCAACAAATTGTTCTAATTTATCAACGTGTTCAAACATTTCACCTTCCGAGTTGGCTTCAAAATATCGACGAACACGGCTCAGCAACGAAAGCATATCGGTAGCGGTAGGAACATTTTCACTATCATTTTCCGTGTCAAGTTTGTCGTCACTATCATCACCTTCACAGTTGTCAACTTGCACTGTTTCCACGATATCGGTATCTGTTAATACGGGAGCCATAGTTACATTCTTGTCGACAGTCACGTACTCATTTAGAGAAATTGAAACATTTAATACAGATGACACACGATTAAACATTTCAGATAGTGTAGGATCAATTTCATTTTCTTCGGGTTGTTCAGTTTCTGAATTCAAAATTAATCGAGCATGAGCGAAACAATTTTGAATTGTTGTAGGCGTCACGAGGTTCCACGCTGTTCTTAACAAGTTACAAGCATCCAGAACATTTACACAGAAATCTTTTTTCCCCTCAATAGTGGCCAAGTATTTCCGCAGAAGTAACTTTCTGTACTGAAATTTTATATTTTGAATAATACCTTGATCACAAGGTTGTAGGACACTAGTCGTGTTCGGTGGTAGAAAAACAAGTTTAATTGCCATCAATTTTAGGTCACATGGGTGGGCAGGACAGTTGTCAATAATTAACACAATTTTCCTCTTCTGAGAAGTGAAATGTTTTTCTAACGAAACCAGCCATTCGGTAAAAATTTTAGACGTCATCCACGCTCGTTTGTTAGCTCTATATTCTACTGGCAACTTTTTAACATTTTTAAAACAGCGCGGCTTTAAACTTTTTCCTATAACAAGTAACGGAAGTTTTTCTGACCCATCAGCATTGCAACCTACCATCACTGTCACTCTCTCTTTGGACTTTTTACCACCAGAGCACTGCTCCCCTTTGAATGAAAGTGTTTTATCGGGCATACAACGGAAAAATAGTCCTGTTTCATCGGCTTTGAAAATATCCTTACGTGGATAGTCTTTTAAAATTGCAGGCAGCGTAGATTGCAACCACGATGATGTCATTTCTTGTGACACCTGTCTTGATTCGCCACAGATGTTTTTAAAGGTTATGCCATTTCGTTTTTTAAACCTTTCTAGCCAGACAGGATTTGCAGTGAAATTTAAGTTCATCTGTTCAGCAAAAACGTTTGCTTCTCCATCAGTAGTGGTCCAGAAATAGGAGCATCTTGTGATCTTGCTTGCTTAAACCAAACAAGAAGAGCAGCCTCTAAGTTTTTGTGGTCTGCCTTACGGAAACGTTTTCTGCTTGGTTCAAACTTGCCCGACTCATACAGTTCTAAAGTTTTATCTCTATTTTTTATAATCGTGGATAACGTCGAGTTTGGTATACCGAATGTTTTACAGAGTTCTGTTTTAGTTCGAATACCCTCATTAACAGCTTGGAGGAGTTCAACTTTTTTTTCTAAAGAGAGGGCACTTTGTTTACGCACTTTCTTCTCCATTTTACTTCCGGACTGCAAAAACGAAATTTACGAAAGCGTAACTTCACTTAACACGTACACGTCACACGCTTAACGTCACTTAACTAGCTGTAAAAGACTAAGAAGTTTGTACAGTAAAAAAGTAAACAGTTAATCCTCACAACTGAGTAAATTTTTTACAATAAAATGTTATCGGTACCGTACCGCAAACTTTACCACCGCTGTACGCGCACAGAATACAACTGAACTGAACTCACCACACCCTATAGAGTAGGTAGTTAATGTAAGCGATAACGGTTTATTTGCGATCAATGGACAACACATTTGGTGCTGAAGACAAAATGGTTTCTCGTAAACAACGGTACACTGTATACAGTACGTACTGTAAATAGAACTTGGTACTGAAGACAAAACAAAACTGGTAGACAAAACAAACTATGGTCAATACCTGCTCTTTCTCTTTTAGAGATGAAGACTGGATTCCGTTACATCGAAAACAAGCTTTTGGGCGTACTTGTGTGGCTTTATTTTGTATGCAGTTACTTAAAAGCCAGCCAAAAAAAAATTATTTTTAACAAAAATTTTTCGTGTTAACCGATATTTTTCAGGTAAACCTTTCGTGTTAACCGTACAAATAATACACTGTACATAACAAACGGCGATCAGTACCCGAGTGGTATTTCATGTTAACCGATATTTTGTGGTAACCGTTTTCGCGTTAAACGATTTCCACTGTATTTATATTACCTCAAGATGTTATTTTTCCTTATTTGGAACATGTTTCGAGAGCTCCTGTGCTCTCATCCTCATCTCATCAAGATGAGGCACAGGAGCTCTCGAAACATGTTCCAAATAAGGAAAAATAACATCTTGAGGTAATATAAATATAAATTTTAAATACTATATATATATATAAAGTCAAATTATATTTAGTAAAATTATTTTCTGGGCTGTTGGGCTATGGTCCTCTTCTTGTAGAGCCAAACGTTTCCACTGCAGCTGCATACTAAATGAGCATGAGTCATTTACTCGCCAGAGGAGCAGAACAGAAGACCCACTGTAGATGACTGCTGCAGCCTATGGAGCCTACTGAAGATGACCATTTTATTTTAACCTAAAATATTTTGAGTTTGATAATATATACATTATACAAGAATCCTGCAAGAAACTTAACACATTACTTATAAAGAAATGATGCTTATTTCATATGACAAAAAATTGTGTGCACACACGTATGTGTGTGTAAACTAAGTGATTAAGTACACAATAGTCTAGAGCTGTATAACCTACACAGCCTATACATGTGTTTCTGAAATGTGACAAGGATTGGACTGATCAGTTCATTGAACAGTTGTGAATTCAATAGGCTGGACAATTTAAATGTAATGTCACATTATTCACTATCCAGTACGCCATTAGTTTAATTGAAACAACCTCAAATGGAAACAAGCATCAAAACAGAAATTACGTTGAATAAAAAACATGCAACTGCACTTATGGGTATAAAAAAACCCAAGTCACAAGGGGATGTATACGCAAAAAAAAACTTTCCATACAAGCAACTCATCACTCATGCTCAAAAAATGTTAGCTTCTTTGAACATTTTTTTTAGTTGTAAAATGCATTTGTAAAGGTGTAAAGCCCACTTGGGCAGTCACCCATAGATCTTGGATTGGATTACCAGCATGCCATAATTGTCACTTCAAGAAAATAATGGAATCAGAGCTCACATACAGCTTGCAGTTCTGTTGCAACAAATGTACAGAATATTTTATATTTAAAAACCTGAACAAAAAATCAACACACAGGAATAAATTTTGAATGCAGAACATAGGTTTTTGCTCAAGAAAAAAAAACAAATTTAAAAGAAAGTAATTTATTTTTTCTCCTTTGTGAAGCAAAACAATGACTGTTGACACGACATTGTTATTTTTACAGTTTGAAAATTGTATATACACATATATGTATTAACAATGCACATAAAAATGTATGCTTTGAATTCACAAGGTATATACAGAACTTTCATAGTACCAACTGTAAGGCAAATAACAACATTTGTAAATAACAGAACAATTATTTTTAACCACAATGACTTCAGTCAGTCAACCAGTTATATCTAGTAGTTCTTAAAATTTCATAGAGTTATTATCACAACTTGTCAGTTGTGATCAAAACTGTATTGATAAAAGTATGTTTTAAAACAAACACACAAAATGCTCCTATTTTTTAAAATTTCTTTTAAAAAGTAAGGAAGTCATTGGATTAACTTATTTAAATATGTAATTATTACTATTTTACTATGAAAGATTACAAAAATTCAATCATTTCTCTCACAGTTCTCTAGAAGACATTGACAACAAAATTGTAAAGAGGAATAAATGTTACTCAAGTAATGTATACTTTGAATGAGACACCCTGGCATAATTTCATGTGTTCTTATCCTAACCTACCAATTTCTAGTCTCAAATTTTGTCATTTTCAAATAAGGGTTCAATTTTAGTTAATTACCTTTTTATCTGCAGTACCACTGCGTTTTATTAAACCTTGTAGATGTTAAATTTTTCTTGCCCACTTGCATCGCCAATGTCTGTAAACCTCTACTGTTCTGTATATGACATAATTCCGATTCCAAATTACAAGAAAGAGTTTAAAATTTGTTAACAGCTGCATAGAGACTGGCTGTCCTATTAGTATCTCCTTCTTGTCTAACTTGTTGCAGCACAATTTGAAAACTGACACAAAGGGCAACAGAAACAGTGAACTTTTATTTGTAACTAGCCAAAACATACTTGTTCCATAACAATATTACAAGATTCAGTTAAAGTCCTCAGTAGTTATACTGTGATTACTTATTATTTGTTCACCTAAACGTCATTTCTAACAAACTGTTTTCTAAACAAAAGATAGATCACATATAGAACAGCTAAACATTCACAGTTTATATGAGAGAGGACATATTAACTCTTCTTAAGGCAACTCTTTGCTGAATTTTACAATTATGTGTCTTGCAATTTTAAGGGTCTGTAAAATTATAATAAAAAGAAATAAAGATGTATGTGTATGTAAAATTATGCATATGAGGTGCATTCAGAAAACCCTGATTTTTAAAAAGTATATCAATTGGCGCATTCCAGCCATTTTGTTGCCTAGCAACAGTTTTTGACAAGCCACCAGTGAGCACGAGGACGTGAGCATTAGTTTTCAAGCTACACCTCTTGACTGAAACTGTGCATATGCTGCCCAAAGAAAGACGATGATATAGTGAAATGAAGATTTTTAAGAACAAGGTGTGTGCTGCAAACAGGTTACAGAGAAATTTCCATTCAGTTTCAGAATTTTTATTCTCAAGTAGTTTCTGGCTGATTTTAACATGGGCCTTTTTATGCTTGTTGATCAACATGTGTAGTATTAAAATTTGCAGTTATATGACACACTTATATTTGCAGTACACTTGACACCAATATCTTGTGCGAATGTCCGCTTCCTCAGCAACGTTTTGGACAGTTAAACTACAGTTTATACAAATCATAGCATGAACTTTCCCAACATAGGCTAATGTCGCCTTCAACCAACGTTCTGCCTTCTTTGAAATGGTTAATACACTTAAAGCACTAAGCTCAGCTCATGCAGTCCTGCTTGTATGCTTAGTTCAGCAATTTAAGTGTCTTTACAAAGGGTTTCATCAAATCTGTAACAAAGTTTCATACGTACTGTTCTTTAAATTCTTTTATTTTCATGATATCACTAGTGATGTGGACAACTTGTACAGGTGCTCACTCCTGCGGATATAGCATTAAGACTAATGCTCATAGTGGAACAGGATGAATGGCAATTTGTATAAAAAAATGTTGCTGGTGTACGTAATAGCTTAACATGCTCTACGCACCAGTTGGGATGATATTCAAAACACTGGGCCTTTCTTTTGAAGTCCTCACATTTTCTCTGGTTCTGTCTGTCTGTCTGTCTGTCTCTCTCTCTCTCTCTCTCTCTCTCTCTCTCTCTCTCTCTCTCTCTCTCTCTCTCTCTCTCTCTCTCTCTCTCTCTCTCTCGCACACATGAGCGTTAACCAATTATAAATACCTTTGCCAGACTACATAAATTTGTTATAGTCATTAGTCACTTACACTTTAAACATCTTCAGAAGACTTTATACGTTACAGATGAAATTGTTTAGAGGCTTGCAAGTCAATAAAACATGAAGATGAATTAATATAAAAGTAATGTATTATATATCAACACAAAAGTATGCAACCAAACAAAAATAAAATACATAGAAACTCTGATGCACAAGGTGCACAGAATCATTTAATATTATAAAAATTCAGTAGCTAATAGATGTCTCACTATTTACACACATTGCTGTTACATTAATATAAATTTTCATATTTAAAAATGTAATTTTTTTTAACTGAAAGTTAATACCAGAAATACTTTTATTTCAGCTACCTTTGTATCCTTCAAAACCAGTCTTGAAGTTAGTCCCAATTTTTTTGTAAACTTACTGGTTTATTTTGTTAGTAAAAATCTGATAGTACTGCATGCATACTATACCTATTGCACCATTCTGTGCTCAAATAGTTATTTTTCTTTTATTCCAAATTATCCACTTTAATTTATGATGCACTCCTTGTTACTATTCCCTTATGTTACTGGTAATTCTTAGCAAAAATTTCAAAATGTCTGATGTACTTATATTTTTCATTCATTTACTCACTTATCATTCTCACATGAACAAGTATATCGAAATAAGTGTTACTGTAACATTTATTGTAGCATGGTCATATTATTTGTGAGTTTACATTAACTCAAATGCTTTTTTAAGCAATACTTCATAACCAATGAATACAGTGATTCAGAACATCACTGTCAACGTTCATTCAATGACTGTTATAAAATTTATCATACAAATTTTTGTAATCTTCAAAAGTTGTTGTATACTAAATCACTCAACCATACGGCTATTTTACAATTTTACACAAAATAAGAATAATATACCTTCACAAAACATTTTGTGATAAATATAACATATAATTTAAGAAAAATATTTCTAAATTTTATTATTTTAAAAATAAAATAATAAAAGCACTCTTTTTATTTAATACTGACAAACTATAATATCTTTTTCTACAATAACAAATAAAACTGAAAACAATGATCATGAAGTTCTAGTTTTTAATAAATTAATGTTTATTTCAGTACACAAATACTATCAAATCGGAGAAATTTATCTGTATGCTATTTATTCAATACGATGTTTAAATTAAATTAAACTACATTAACATATACATGAATTTCTCAAACATACATACTTCCAAATTATATTCGATACAAGTGTACAGTAAACAGACAAGTACAAAATGTTCACAGGCAATTAAGAATAATAACAAACACATGAGTGAAGAATAAAATTATTTAAAAAACACATAATTAATATTACTGAACATATCAAACACATACAGGTACTACACTTGACATTATGTAATACATATTAATACTGTTAATTTTTTTTTTTAATCACATAAAACACTTTCGAGACTCAAAATGTGTGTAATGACATAACTCTGAGTATATCATATAAATGCACAAGTAGTGACTATAATTTTGTACAAAACTGTCCAGTAGACATTAAAAGGAATGATTAATCATCACTTCATTAAAATTACATATTCTGATGGATGTTTGACATCACAAGTATAAAAAAAATAGGTTTTACAAAAAAAATTATAGAAACAAACAATAAAGGACAACCACTAAATAACAACTTCAAACATCAAATTATACATCACAGTCCAAGTACATATCCAAATTAAAACTTCAGCTATTTTATAGTCATGTCATGGCTACTTTTACAAGAAATAGTACTCATATAAATTGTATATTTACTTCATCTCATAATAGCCAAGAATTTCCTTAAAACATCGTTTACTGAATACTGTGCTCCAAAAATTGGATATAGTTTTAATATAAAATGATTAAATGTCTGTATTAAATATACTAGTTTGCCAACAGAAATAGCAATACTCAATTAATACAAGTTAATATGTGTCTCCCTTACTATAAGAATTTATTTTTTATAATAATAATCCAAAATCTATCAGGAAGACTTAGTAAAAAGTACTTCTTCAGTATAAGGTTAGTTGCTGAATACAAAGTTTCTTGTTAGTGCCGTTAAAACAGTCTATACTGTAGAATACAAAAAATAGATTTTTTGTGTACACTACAAAAGTTAAAATACTTTTTTTAATCATAACTGTAAGTTTTTTAAAAATGTGCAATCATTTTCATTTACTATTATTTTTTTACTACATTATTTCAAATCACATACTTAAATCTGCACTGTAAATATTTATAGAATACTCTATGACTTCAGTGTGACCATTCTTATTACTTAAAACATATTCCTGCATTGTGACTTAATAAAACTCTTTGATGAACCACATATGATATGTCCATAACTTATAGTTTTAATAAACACATGGACAATAACTTACATTTTTCGTACTACTTAACAAAAGGCGCCAAACCAATTGGTACATATTTTTCATTGACTTTATGTAACTTTGCATTTATGAGTATATGCATTCTTTGCATCCTGTTTATTTTATATAAAATGTATTTTAATGTTGACAATAAAAGAAATCAGTGCTTGAACTACAGCTGCCTGCATTCTCATTGTCAGTGGCGTAACGAGGATTTCCATCTGGGGGTAGGGAATGAGTTACATTGAGACTGGACCCCTTATTTCCTTATGACATGAGATATTTAGGATCCTTTCCCTATAATGTTATAAATATTAAATAATAATAATTTACTGAACATACAAATTTTCATGTCTAAAAACCCATATAATTATTTTATAAATTACTTAAATTCTTAAAAGCTTTTGGCCTAAATTAACAAGAACTAATGCTTAGAAGTGGTTGAAAATATATATACTGTCAACCAACTAGTCTTTAATTTGTTTGGAACATCACAATTCATTGCAATGCACTGAAGTGGAATATGGTTTTAATCTCAAGATTCCAATTTCTCTTCTACACATTTTCTCCCATGACAAAAAGTATGAAAATGAAGCATGTAGAAAGGCTACCTACAAATCTGTGAAATGCTGGGCTCAAGCATAACCTGCTTGGGCGATATTTTTAAAAAAAGCATTTTAATTTGTCTGTAGCCATACATTTGGTTGCAGTTTTTGAATGTTTTTAGTTAACATTGTGAGTACTGTTTCACATTTATTCTAAAGTATATTAGAAAAAATATTTCAAAGTTCTTATTTCTGAAGTCATTAATTTGTGCTCTGAAATTGTTATGTTTTTGTGAAAGAGACTTGTGTATGTGTGTGTGTGGGTGTCCCAAATAAGGATCCACCACTGAAATTGTGTACAAGAGATATATAATCTCCACCAAACATATGAGATTTATTACAAATTTAAGTCAGAATAATGGAATTAGACAAAAAAAAACTATTATTTTTGTGCACTTTATCACAAACACCCAATAAACTATCAGTGTTTGACGTACTGATAGTACTTGAATCTAGGCTAACCTGTTTAAATGAGTAAACTAAAATATTTAATATGTTTTGCACATGATAATACACAAAACTGGTGGTTTATGTTTAAAAACTTTGTGTTTAAGGTGGGTTTTCTTTTTATAGACCATTTAATAAAAAACCTATTTTACCAACTTAACATTCTGTAAATATTTATCTAAGGCTTATACGGCCATATATAAATTAAAACAAATAATAAAATTATTAGTCTCTTCTGTGCTGTAAGGCCGTGGTCTAGCGCTGTTGAAAGCAGCAGATGTTTCAGCTGTGCCTACAACGGCCATCTTCAGTGCTAAAATCAAGCTACAACTGTCAGCGACATCTCTGTCAGTTGTAGCTTGATTTTAGCACTGAAGATGGCCGTCGTATGCACGGCTGAAATGTCTACAGCTTTCAACAGCGCTAGACCACAGCTTTACAGCCTGGAAGGGACTAATAATTTTAACAACATTCTGTAACTAGTCTTCCTTGCACTCTCTATCTCTCCATTACCTCTCATGGACAGAGTCCTAGTTATCAGTTTTTGCTTAAATAATTTTTAGTTTTTTATTATTTGAATAAACTGAGGGTCCAAGAGACTGAACAAATATTTTGTTATATTCCATACAATAAATCACTAAATGTCTTTTTAATTTTGTGCTCATGCTGATTTTCTTTCAAATTCTAACATGAATCGGTTATTTTCTTAAGTGATACTTGTCAGTATATTGTTCTATTATTACTATGTTAAATTTCTTTAGTTGTAGTTACAAAAATACATATTCAGCTATTTTATCTTTCACAGATCTACGGCAGATTTTTATTACTTTAGGTTTTTTAGATTTACATTAATCATCCAGTTATTTGTGTAATTAAATTGAACTTAAACTTACAACTTGTAGTTAATTTTCCACATTCTGGTTACAACAACCATAAATGTCTTATTAAAAATTAACAGTCGTTTTCGTTACCTGTCACTACAGCTAAATACTATACTGTCTTACAATTACAATATGTTAACAAAACATACTAACCTACATAATTGTATAAAAATATATACACAACTACATAAAATGTTTAAAATTTTCTTTTTAAACTATAAAAATCTAAAACAACGCAAATGAAAATATCTTAACAATTACATAAGATAAAATAAGTCTTATCATATTATAGAACTTAATTATATTAAAATCAATTCATTGCACATATCCATAATTTCACTTACCCTATGTTTATATATTACAGTATATATCAACATGTGAATGTGTAAAATTACAAAAGAAACTATACAGGTTACAAACGTGTGTGTGTGTGTGTGCGCGCACGCGTCTGCATCCACGCCTGTGTTTGCATATAAACTATTTCAATTTTTAAGATTTGCCTCAAAGAAATAACAATTTCACAGTGTACAGGACAGAAGATGTTATACTTTTAAAGCCCATCCATAATGTATCAATAAATTAACTACTAATACAAAAAAGTTGACTTGTGAATTCATTTTTTTTACATTTAAAAATAATTAAGTTGCAACACAAAACTTAACAGGTAATTAAATTTAATCAGTGATTGGTGTACAAATGAAATAATTACCCAACAAATACTTTCAAGTCTGAAAGAAACATTATTAGTTTTTGAACTTCAATATGATCACACTACATACCGACAACAACTAATTCATACAACTGAACACAATACATGAAAAACAGTAAAAACAAAAGGTTCCTGAATTGTTTAAAATTATTTTTTTGTGATTTAAATATTTTGACATGGGTCAAGTTTTTCTCAAAATAGCCTGTTTAGCAAAAAATACCTCTGTATGTGTGTATGTAATGGTCACAAATACATACAAAATTGAGGGGACCATTATAGTGTACAAAGGATGAGTACAATTTCATAGCTGACTGGACTGTTATTTTAAATTTAATTATTTTTATGTTCAAAATTGATACTAAAGTGCAACAATATTATGTAGGCTTAACAATTACACATCTTATAGCATGTATAGATTTAAAAAATCAAGCAGATATAAAAAGTTTTCTGTTGCTTTGCAGTTTGCTATAAATCTTACTTTCAACACTGCTGCTATCAAACACTTATGACTGGGTTTCAGTTTATGAGTTATAACTTCAGTCTATGTTTACTGTACATTTCTGAGTGATATGTTAAAATACAATGTTGTGAATCACAAAAAAAAAGATATGGACACTGCTATGTAATTCAAGAAAGAATATTATAAGAGTTTTACCACTGTCGTGTTGGTATGACAATTAACAACACAAGGAAACTGTTCTCTTTTCAAACATGAATAATGGCAACCACACTCCAATTTGGATTGTTTTCAAATATGTCAACTGAGGGATTCTTACTTTTAAAAGTATTAAATCTCCACAGTAAACTCCACAGCAAAACTTTTGTGTGCACCTTAGAAAATACAAGTGGACTTTGTTGATAAGCAATATTTAATATCAAAATTTCAAAGGCATCCTACTTTGAAAAAACATGAAACATCTGCACATACTGTTACTTATAAAAACTTATAGATCAGCAAACATTCTTCTATTCTAGACTCACCATTATTCTAGGCAAGTTTGCTAGCCTTTCCTACAGTTTTAAAACAATATTAGTTTAGAGCTTCTGTAGCCTGTTAACTAAACATTTTGTAGTGTGTATCCGTACACGTGATGTGTAAACAATATTTCCATATACATATAACAAAAGTACACAATACAACAAATTCTACATGAATATTCAAAATACATTCTAAATAAATACATAAATATATAGACTTTTTGCAATACCTTATTTTTATAACCCTGTTAAAGAAATTATGAATTTTAAAAACTAACACTATTTTTGCTACATTTAAAAATCCTCCACCAAAATGAATATAACAAATCATTAAAACACTAACAAAATTACATTTTAAAATTACAAAAACGTTTCCATAAACTTAAAAAAAAAGTGACAATAACAATAACCAATCTGAATGAATCTGAATTTTTAGTAACTATTAGATGTAAATATTCCTTGAATAAACACATAAAATCTCTTTAAATTCCTTCTTACTGAATATATAATGTGACCACAAAAATGCAATATTATATATATATATATATATAAATTTGTTTCTTCTGCAAGTAGTATAATTTGTATATTCTTTTTAATACCTTTTTAACACCCCCTGGGCCCGGTAGTTATTGTGTTGTCAATACTACTGTATGAGTGTGATTTAAACTGTTTCTTGAACAAGCGATTTAAAGTGCAATAAACAATATTAACTGTGAGTGTGTGAGAGAGTTCTTACTGATATAAAACTTTGGTAAAAGTGCGTATAGGGAAAAAGTGTGTGTGTGAGCAGGGCTTCGCCGCCTCCGAGAGGTGGGGGCTGGAAACAGTCCAGGCAATCAGTCATGACCCGGTGTCACGCCATAAGATCCTTGACCAGCCAAACGGCGTAAACGTGCGAAGAAAGTAGAAGGGAAGTGGGAACTGTAATCCACAAGTGCCAGTGATAGTGACACTAAACATTTGAGTGAAAAGACACTTAGTAATTTAAAAATAATAATTTTATAATAATCATAATAGTGCTAGGACACTAATAAAACTTTTTTTAATTTTTAAGTTAAAATGAATACGGAGACAGGAACAGAGTCTAGTTTGAGTGAGGCTGAAATGTCTGAAATTCCGCAATCGGAACAGAAGAAAAACCAAACAAGACCCTCAGCTACTTCACCGGAAATGACCTCAGAACAATATATTCAGAACATATTGGATACTCTTGAAGGCTTGTCTCGATATGTTTCAAGCCACCATAAAAGTAGAAATTAAAAAAATTACCAACATAAGGAACTTAAAACTAAAACGGATGAGATCAAAAACATGGTTCTAGTCTTGGAAAAAAGAGTAATTAAAATAGAAGCAAAACTAGAAGAAAGGGGACAAATTGAACAGATGTTACAACAGAGCCCCATACAATGAACAGATACAGCAATGGCCAGCTATGCAAGCATAGCCGCAGTGTCGAAAGTACCTAAAATAACTGGTACAAAGAACAAAATACACATGCCCAAAGTTGTCTTTGTGACAAGTCAGAGGGATGAAAAGGATAATGATGAGGTCCAGAAAATAATAAAGGAGACAATACAACCTAAAACTGGATATCAAAGTTAAAACAGTTCGAAAAACGGCCAGAGGCATAATGATCGAAACAGAGAAAGAAGATCAACTCACAAAAATAGAAGAATGTATTGAGCTAAAGTCAAAGGGCCTAATAATTGAAAAACCCAAAAAGAAACTACCCAAGATAATGATATACGACATTGATGGAACAACTCCTGAAAATGAAATTATAGAGGACATTTATTCACAAAATTTATCGGAACACCTTTCCGACGAGGAATTTAAAAATAGTTTTAAATGTGTTCATAAATATAATGATAAGAATACATATGAAAAGCGAGAAAACTGGGTGGCAGAATGTACAGCTACCGTACGAAACTTTATATGGAGACAGGATAGACTGTACATTGGTTGGCAATCTTGCCGGGTTAAAGATTACAATCCGGTGGTGAGATGTTTCAAATGGCTGGCCTACGGGCACATAGCAAAATATTGTAGAGGAGAACAAGCCTGCCAGCACTGTACTGGAAAACATGAGATGAAGAATTGTGATAAGAAGAAAGATCCTCCGTTATGCATAAATTGCAAATTAACGAAAAAAGAATTCCATCATGCCACTGGCAGCAAAACATGCTCGGAATATGACAGGGCATGTAGAATCGCATATGAGAAAATAGATTATGGCGATTAACATCTGCCAAATCAACATAGCAAGAAGCTACTGTGGCACGTTAGAAATGATGGAAACAGCAAAAAGACGGAATTTTGATATTATAATGATACAAGAACCATTTCTACAACTAGAAGTATTAAATGGCCTGGATACAGAATATATTCAGGGGCAGCCCCAACTGATGAAATGTGGACCCAGACAGTGGTGGCAGAGCACCTCACACCGGTGGTCTTACTGCCAGAGTCGAGTACTCCTACCTGCACAACGATATCAATACAACATGATCACAAACAAATAATACTAATTAATACATATTTCAAATATGCAGATGACATACTACCGTACATACATCACATAGATACATTAATAACAAGACACAATAACAGAAACACAATTATATGCGCAGATGCAAATGCAAAATCTATATTATGGCATAACGCAGTTACCGATGAAAGAGGCGAACATCTAGAAGACCTCATAATGGCCAAGAGCTTATTTGTCTTCAAATGGCCGGGAGAACTGAGCACTTTTGAAAACACAAAAGGACACAGGAGCAACATCAATGTCACCCTAGGAACTAATGCTACAGACAGATGGGTGAAGGATTGGGAGATAGATGAAGAAGTGGTCCTATCAGATCACAGAATGATCACTTTTACAATTGAAACAGCAAATAATACCCACAGGTTAGACACTCCCTCTCAAAAACCCAGACTACTAGATCTAGACTGGAACACACTAAATGCAATAGTGCTCACAGATCTTGGACTATTGGAAACCTCAACTATGACTTTAGAGGAAAAAGCTTGTTCCTTCACGCAGACTCTCCAGAGAGCAATTAAAGAATCCATAAAACAAACACATAGGACAGGAAAGAATACATCCTGGTGGACTAGAGAATTAAATGTCTTACAAACAGCAAAAACAAGAGCTGAGAAAAAATGGAAACGTTTGGGAGCCCGGATGGGAGATAACAACAATAAAACATGAGAAGCTCGACGACACTATATAACAACTCGTACGACTTACTGCAATAAAATAAGATACGCCAAAAAAGAAGAGTGGCTGAGAATAATAAAACTCTCTGGAGAGGATGATCCATGGGGATCAGCCTACAAAATATTGGCTAAAAAATTTAAAGAACCTACACAAATGATATCGATGCAGGTAGGAAGACAGATAATGGGCAGAGAAATAAGTAGATTTGTATTAAGGGAGTTACTGCCCGATGATATGAACAGATCCATGTCAACCTGAGACGTAGAGCTGGAGAAGAAATCCAAAACTGGGAGAGAATAAAGATCACTCCGGACGAGCTAGAAGATGCTGTTACGGCACAAAAGAACGGCAAAGCGCCAGGACTAGACGGAATCCGAATCGAGATTATTAAAAGAACTTTTCCCGGAAATACGCCTACTACTTCTAGAAGTAACAAACACGATTTTTTCGCTAGGTGAATTTCCTAAGATATGGAAAACAGGTGACCTCAGGGTTTTTCTAAAGTCTCCTGACCTGGATAAAATGCAGATTAAGTCTTATAGACCTGTAACGTTATTACCAGTTTTGGGAAAAATAATCGAAAAGATCACAGCGGTCCGTCTAGTAACATATCTCGAACAAAGCGACTTTTTCAGAGACTCCCAGTATGGATTTCGAAGAGGCAGAGGTACGATTGATGCAATTCTCAGAGTACAACAGCACGTCCAGCAGTCGGAACATACATACGTAATGGGGATTTTCTTAGACCGCTCAGGGGCATTTGACAACGCGTGGTGGCCGCTCATAATAATAAAATTGAAAGAACACAATTGCCCTGATTATTTGCTGAAACTCATTACCAGTTACTTGAGCGACAGGGAAGCGACCATCACGTGGAATGGCACAAACTCAACAAAACAACTCACAAAAGGATGCCCACAAGGGTCAATTTTAGGTCCAATTCTATGGAATGTAGTATTTGAAGACTTGTTACAAAGAAACTTTGGGAACAACACTCAAATAATAGCATACGCAGATGATGCTATGTTATTGCTTGAAGGTCGATCAAGACTAGACCTAGAATGCAAAGCTGAAAGCGCTCAATACGATAACTGAATCAGGGAGAAAAGCTAAACTACAATTCTCCACAGACAAGATGAAAGCTATGATGCTCAAAGGCTGATTTGACAGAGCGAGAAGACCTAGACTGAGAATGACAGGAGAACAGATAAGGGTGGTCGATACCATTACATACTTAGGTATAAAATGGAAGGAAGGAATGGGATGCCAAGAGCACATAATAGACCAAATGAAAAAAGTTAAGACCACATTCTTAAGTATAGTAGCCCTAACCAGAACAACGAGTGGACTTGAATGCACAGCATTAAAAACACTATTCGAAGGAGTAGCAGTACCTCTGATGACTTACGGCTGTGAAATCTGGGGTGACACAGCATTGAGAATGCAACAGCTAAGGAGGAAACTCCTTCAAACCCAGAGATCAATTCTTCTGATGATCAATAAACCTTATAGAATTGTCTCACATGAGGCAAACCATGTGCTAGCAGGCATCATCCCCATCGATTTACTAATACGAGAAAGAATGCTAGTAAAAGAGGATTTACAAAATGGAGCACTCAAGGAAATATGTAAAAGAGGACGTAGACAAGAAACAATCCGACTTTGGCAACAAAGATGGGATAGTTCAATAAAAGGTAGAGAAACTTATACATTTTTTCCGGATATTAGAAAACGTTTGAAATTAAAAATTAACACAAATCACTACGCAACACAATACCTAACAGGACACGGAAACTTCAGATATAAACTCTACACATTTACCTTACAACAAGAACCTTGGTGCCCCATATGTGGGAAAGAAGTTGATGAAACGTCATGGCATGTAACAGCAGAGTGTCCACCATATACAGATGAACGAATTGAATTGGAGCCTCTATGGAGGGACAATGACGAACAAGAAAAATGGAGAACATGTGTGGACAACATAGACAATTTTAGAATATTTGCAATAACCGCCCGAAGAGTAGGAAGAACAAAAGACGGCAGAGGAATAGGGACTACCTGAAAAGCAAATTAGGAATAGGGTCGCCCCCATAAGTCAATGGGGACGGGACAATAAAGTTGATTAGCGACCCGCAAGTTGATTGTATTCTACAAGGAAATACAACAAGAAGAACAAAGAGGGAATTCCTGGGAGACAGAAGCCTTGGGCAATAAGTCTTTGTGACTTACGAGCTCGAGGGGAGGTGGTGGGTTCTGTATATTGTACATATATATTGCCTTTTGTGTGTACATACAGTCTATATATCTAGTATTAATGTTTCTCTTTAAAGAGAAAACTGGTCACACAATAGAACTCTTAGCAGTACTGGTCAGTCCCACAACTCTTGCTGCAGCATTAAGCAGTCGCCACTTATATGCAGAAACTGCTACTTTAGAATACTTTCTAAGATTTCTATACAATCTTTTATTGCATGTGTCAGATTATCTTCAAAAACACCAGAACATATTACAATACTGGAAGTCATTGAATCAGTGGCATACCTAAGATTTGGCTTTAGGGGGGTCCGGGGTCAGGTCAGCTTCATACAAAATAAAAAACAAGTTCAGACTATTCAACATTACTATAGTGGGACTCACGAATACTAGAATGGGAAGCTACTCATCCCTCATTTCACACAATATCCCTGAAGGCCTGGGCAGAACAAATTTTGATGCAGAGACCAAAGCCATATCATAGGCTCTTCTGGCCATAATCAAGTATCCCCTCAAGTGTCAAAATGTTATGCTTACAGATTCCAAGGCAGCAATGCAAGCTGCTGTTCATAACCCACAACTACCAGCAAAGCTAGGAGACAAACAACAGATTTGGTATTCCTCCAAAGCTCAATAAAAACATCATATTTGAATAGATCCCTCATATATATAGGAATATTAGAGAATGAGGCGGCAGACAACCTAGCAAAGAAAGATACCTCCCTTTACAAAGATACTACAATCCAGAGGTATACCTGCAGTCAACTGAAAAAAATCAATAAAAAATATGTCGCAAAAACAATAAGAACAATATCACTGACAAAACATGGAAAAATATAGATGCAATGTAGGATAAAAACAAAAATAAACCTACGAGATACTCTGTTTCTTCATTTTGTCTCAATACCAGACACAACTGCCTTGCTGCGATCTCAGCTGAATTCAAATCTCCTCCTCTGAAGATTGCACACTGTGCCATGAAATCAACTCCAAGAAGGAGAGTGAAAACCTCCTCCACTGCCTCCAACTGGATGCAAGTTTGTAAGTTCAGAAAATATCACACAGCTGTATTGGAATGCCAGAAGGCTGATTTTAATAATAAATGTTAGATGCTTTGGTATGGCTCCTCTATGCATAATATTCCATACTCTTTCTACAACTGACAGCTGATTTCTTTTGCTCATTTTGCAGTAACTTAAAAATGTTGTTTTAAATTATATTAAAAAAAAAATGGCTTGTTTTGTTTTAACTAGATATACTATGTGTAGACTGCACCTGTTTATATAGAAATTTTCCTATGTAACTAGAAGATTCTACAAGCAAAATAATGAAGCAGAAAGAAACGCAATGTCACTAAAGAATTTTAACTTCTGTATCACCATACAGCACATCTGAACATAGCAAGCAGTCTGTGGAGTGTCCATACGTGTTACTCAAAGCAGCCAAAATCACATTCAAACTGGACTTGTTGCAAGACACTTTACTGTATTCTGACAATTACTAAATTTTAAATAAATATGCAAATAAATGATATTATAGCAACGGTAATGTATGTCATACACTGTTATGAAAAAATGCATACATATATGATATACCGTATTTTCTCGCATAATTAACGCCCCCGCATAATTTACGCATCCCATTTCTGGGGGGTTCAAAGTGGGAAAAAAGAAATATTTGCGTATTTGACGCACCCACTTTCTCGATGATTTCATCACGCAGTTCCGGGTGCGTTTCGAAATAAAGATGTCAAGTAGTAGCTTTCCTATTGCGCAACCTCGCATTTCAAACCCTCGTGCAACTTCCTGTTATTACTCACTGCGGTATTTCAGTACGGTGAGTGAATCAGCGAAGACGTGATTAGTGACAATCTATTCCAGTCTGGTAGAAACTCATTTTACGAGTGTTTCGGGTACACGGATGTTTTGTGATCTCAAAGTCGTTCATTAATCCACAATGAGCAAGTATTCGAGTAATACTGCGTCATATAAACTTGCGGTGATCGCTTACGCTGAAACACACGGGAATAGGGCAGCAGGCCGCAAATATTCTGTGTCCGAGGTAACGTGCGGTACTGGCGAAAACAGAAAATTGCCCTTCAAGAGACCAACAAGTCTCGTAAAGCATTTCGCGGTCCAAAAAGTGGCAAGTTTCCGCAAGTAGAGGAGTATCTTCTGAAATATGTGATTTCGTTACGCAATGATGGATATGCCGTTTCTTACGAAATGCTGTATTTTAAAGGACGAGAAATAGCTGCAGCACATGGGATCAGTGTCTCGAATTTTAAGGTTAGCCGAGGCTGGGTGATTAAATTTATAAAGAGAAATGGACTCTCTCTTCGAAGAAGAACATCCTTATGTCAAAGAATGCCGAATGATTTCGACCAAAAAGTCATTGATTTTCATCGCTTCGTGATTAGGAAACGGAAAGCGAAGAAATATTTGCTTTCCCAGATAGGAAACGCAGATCAGACGCCCATCAGTTTCGATATGCCACAAAGTCGAACAATCGATACGAAAGGAACATCGAGTGTTATTGTGCGCACTACTGGAAGTGAAAAACAACGGTGTACGGTAATGTTTGCTGTAACAGCTGATGGCAGAAAACTTGCACCGTACGTTGTCCTGAAGCGAAAAACAATGCCGAAAGTAAAATTTCCACGTGGGATCCACGTTCGTGGCCAAGAAAAAAGGGTGGATGGACACGTCACTCGTAGACGACTGGATACAAACGGTTTGGGGAAATAGAGAGGGGTCTCTCCTTCGGTGTCCGGCTCTTCTCGTGTTGGTCAGTTTTCGTGGCCATCTGACGGAAAACACTAAAAAATTATTGGAAACCATGAAAACCGATTTGGCTGTGATTCCTGGTGGACTGACATCAGTACTTCAACCCTTGGACGTTTCGATAAATAAACCATTCAAGGACAATGTGAGAAAACTCTATCAGCGCTGGATGGCGGAAAATGTGCACGAACTTACTCCAACAGGCAAAATTCGGAAACCATCTGTGGAACTCCTTTGTGAGTGGATATTGCGCGCTTGGGACATGATTTCTTCGAAGGTGATTGAAAAGAGCTTCAAAAAGACGGGAATCTCGAATGCGTTAGACGGGACTGAAGATGACTTCTTATGGAGAGATGTGAGCAGTGATAGCAGCACCAATTCTTCCTGCAGTTCCAGTGGCGACGACCAACTCGGTAGCCTATAAAAGGTAAGATTATTTTCCTTCCTTTTTAGCAGGTATGTCATTATTACTTACGTCGTTAGTACTTTAATTAATTCATATTTACGGTATTTTGCTTCAGGTCGTACTATCAGCTCGTGACGGGAAGAATATTTTCTGGTGTCCGTACTTGAAACTGTGTGTCCAACTTGCCTAATGTACTCTATTTGATTGTTCAGAAGAAAACTCAACCGTAATTTTACGCCAAATGACGATAACTTCAATGAGTTGAACAGATTTTGTGTATAATATATTTAATGTATCTTTTAAATGTCAATAAATTTCAAATGAAATTTGGGTATATCTGAAATCCTTGAATAATTTACGCACCCGAAATTTTCGCCGGTATTTTTTCGTCAAAAAAGTGCGTTAATTATGCGAGAAAATACGGTACATGTGCTCTCCACATACACACACACACACACACACACCACTTTAACCAGGCCTAAGCATTAAAATTAAATAATTATGTTACATGATTTATCATTGTAGTATATGCTCATAAATAAACAGGTTCTATTGTTCACACACACGCGCACACACACACACACACACACACACACACACACACACACACACACACACACACACACACACACACACACACACACACACACACACACACACACACACACACACACACAAGCACTTTTGTATCACTGAAATATAGACAAACCTTATACAATTATATAAATATCAAATAACATTAGAACATATAATTACTATGAATTTATTTTTATTTTTGTACAGTAAAAAATTTATTATGCTCCTCCTATCATGTACCAAAAGTTTTGCTCATGGGAAAGTGTGTGTGTGTGTGTAAAAGGCTGCTAGAATGTGTCAGGGATTACATATGACATATTCCAACTATTTTAAAATATAATCTGGGTGTCTTAACTCTTCTTTCAATGACATAGTGACATGTAAATTGTACTTTATATTTAAAATTAGTAATTTTAACTACTAAAGATTCCAACTACAAGATTCATTCACTAGTTCATCACAAAAGGACAAAAAGTTACCAGAAACCTATTGCTACCTCATTAATTTTAACAATAAAAACGTTATAACTGGTAACACATGGTGGCATTGATTCAAAGCAAGCCAACTGGCTGTTCGTTGTGAACAAAGAGTTGGAGGTAATCAGTTACCAAGAATAGCACTATCAAAAATTTGCTCATTGAAAGGCATTTGCACCAGATTAACTTTATGTGGTTCAAAACCCTAAACCTACAGTGGGAGAAGAGGAAGACAATAAATATGCCACACGTTTTTCTATGAAACAACTTTTGGTACACTAAAATATGAAGTGCAGTTTATTTTTAATCGCTTGCATAAATAAAAATAATAATAAACGGTTTTACAAAAGTATGCAAAAAATGAGTATCTCTATTACGTAGACAGTCCACAAAATATATTCTACTCCAAATGATTCTGAGAAAAATGTACTGAAGAATGTTAAGTGGGTACATATGTCTTTATGGTGATGCATATTTCAGTATCCCATCACTGACAGGATACCATGAAACACTGTAACTGATACTGCCACATGTTTTAGCACGAACAGTATCACAAAGGCTTCATTGTGTCACAATATTTTCAGCTTGTGGCCACTAAACATACTTTGTTATTAATCGTTTTACTTTCATTTCTCTACTGTTTTTGGTTACATGAGTTTGGATAAGAAATTTTTATAAGAATTCATTAATACATATTGTTTATATTTTTCTTTAAGAAATGTTAAATATAATGAATATTTAGGTGAACAGCTAAGAAGTGATAGTTACAATAGGTTTGTTGTGAAATGCAAAAAAGATATCCAACACAAGTCAGGGATTCATGATTAATTAAATCACACTTTAAGGGCTTTTCTACACATGAATCAAAAAATGTTATTGTTTCATGTCAAATAATAATTAAGTAAGGCTATATTAATTAAAAGTTAGTTACATCTTATTTTCCTCCAAGCATTAAACCAAAAGCCAACTGAAACTTAAACATTTTATTTGCCTCCAGAAATGGTTGAGACTATAAAACAGGTTAATTACCTTCTGTCACATTTCTTTGAATCCAACTGCGGGATTACTCGAGTCTCGATCACAACTGTGTCATCATCAGATCTTATATACAAATATGGTTAAAACTCCATTTTTCGATGTTTGTACATCACGTCAGATAATAAAAACAACACGTACACGGTATAAAACATTAAATAAAATAACACACAATAAATATACAGTAAAACCTCTCTAATTCGGATTATATGGGGTGAAGCCTAGTCCGAATTAGAGAAAAATCCGAATTATAGAATATTTTATAGAAATTCATACTACAGTATAGGTAAAGTGCCGTAAAAATAAATATTAAAACTACGTAAATATTAATGGAAATTTAAATTTATTGTACTTACAAAATGGATAACTAAATTCACATAAACAACAATCTTTCACCATCAATGTTTTCAAGTTAAGTTCACACGCAAAAAGTTTATAAGTAATGCACACCTGCAATTATTAATGTACGTAAATATTAATGGAAATTTAATTTTATTGCATTTTACAAAACAGAAGAATAAATAATTTCATGATACCAACAAAAAAAACTTCACTGACAGTGTTTTCACTTCAGCACACAAAGAGTTATGTAATATTAACGGCTGGTCCCTGAAGTTGACGGTTTTGATTCTTCCCGAACTGAAGCTACAGGCTTAAAAAAGGTTGAAATTGTAGACTGTTTTGCCCTGTTGTATTGTTTTTTAATAATTTCTTGACGCATTTCTTTCATGATTAAATAGTATTTTTGAAATGCTGGGTAGTGTCAATAAAGTTAATAACTGCATCGAGATTTTCCCGCACCTTGGAAAGTGTATTAGGAACATTATCGTCGTCCTCTTCATCGTCACTATCATCTCCAACTTCTTCTTTCTGACCTTGCATTTGATAGACGATCTCTTCCTCTGTTAAATTCTGGTAGCCTACATCATCTTCATCGGCACCCAACCATTCTCTTATGTCTTCAATGTTGGTAGCTCCAAAAGCACCTGCATAATCTTCATCTTCCAAACCTTGCAGGTCGATCTCTGGCTCTTTATCGTACAAAATCTTATTCCATGCATTGCATAATGTAGATATTTTGATCTCATTCCAGCTGTTTGCCCAATTATAAATAGCACTTTTAATACTGTATTCCTTTATTTTTTTAAGAGTTTGTTCACCCCTATTGTCCATTTCTTCATCGTCCATAAAAAATACCATGAATTCGTCAAGTTGTTTACGTCTGTAAAGGAGTTTGCAACTGAGGATTACTCCCTGATCCATTGGCTGGATAAGCGAAGTCGTATTGGGAGGCACGTACATAGTTTTGATTTTTCCATCGCTGCTAGTCAATAAATTACAGGAGGGATGAGCAGGAGCATTGTCTAATATCAACAAAGCTTTAACATCCTCTTCTTTTATTTTTAAAACATCTAGCTGGAATTTTCTAACCTCTGGCACAAAATTATGAAAAAACCAATCGCTGGAAAATTTCTGAGTAAACCACGCAGTCTTGTTTGCTTTGTAAATAACTGGTAGGCTTTCCATAATGTTTTTAATTGCTCTAGGCTTAGCTGATTTTCCAACAACGACGGATGTTAGACAGTGAGACCCATCTGCGTTTGCACATAAGAGAGCAGATAGTCTTTGTTTATTTACCTTTCGGCCTGGTGTGGAATTGTCCATTCTATAGGCCTGAGTATTCTGAGGAATGGATCTCCAAAACAAGCCTGTTTCGTCACCATTATAAATTTGGGAAATAAGAAGTTTTTCATCAGTAATTACTGCTTTAAGTTTTTGGCGAAACGGTTCGACACTAGAAACATCGGAACTTAAACTTTCCCCAAATATTTTCTGGTTTACAATGGAATGGCGCTGCCGAAATTTAAAAAGCCATCCTGTACTAGCTTTAAAATCAGTTTCTCCCAATTTTTGAGTGAATCTTTCTGCCGCTGCCTGTAATTCTACACCTCTAACTGGAACACCAACTGAACGTTGCTGCTTGTACCAAGTGTATACAGCATCGTCAATATTACTGAACTTTGCTGCAATCGTTCGTTTTCTTTTAACAATACTCACATTTGGCGTATCTTGCTTTAAAACAAAATTGGAAATTTTTTCTGTCTTTTTTTATATCATAAAACGTATACCTACTAATTCCAAACTTGTTTAAAATATTCTGCACAGAATAACCAGCGTCTATTTTACTCAACACTTTCATTTTGTCTTCTAAAGTTAGTCTTGTATTAACTCTAGCACTCATATTGTAATACAGTACTGTAAATTAATACTAAACAGTGTTTGAAGAAAATGTGGTTTGAAAAGCTGTACGCAACTAAGAAATAACTTCAGTACAATAGAACGCACACGAATACAATAACAATGACGCACACACTACCAAAGCAGCACTTGAAACTGGACTAAACCCAGTCGGGGTGGGGGTGCGTATCACACATTTTGCCAACATGACACTTTAAGAATTCCCTAAAGGCAAATGTTTTCACAAAGAATTCACAAAATTAATTTTTGTGAATTATAATTTTTTTTTAGGGAGTCCGAATTATCGTAAATTCCGAATTAGAGAGGTTTCACTGTAAATATAAAACAAAATGTAATAACACACAAAACATGCGGCCGTCATGAACCTGTATGATTAAAACTCCAATTTTCGATGTTTGTACATCACGTCAGATAATAAAAACAACACATACATGGTATAAAACATTAAATAAAATAACACACAATAAATATAAATATAAAACAAAACGTAATAACACACAAAACATGCAGCCGTCACGAACCTGTACAGGAACGCCTCCACGGTAAAAATAATCAATACCGGCTTGACTTTCGTTCAATTTTATCGATCTGATATAGCCGATTTCTCGTTCTATATGATTGATTCTATTAAACAAAATATTATTTATATGTACTGATTTTTTGTTTACGATGCGATTGTAATCCTCCTTTATAGCCTTATATATCTCAAACCGTTCGAGAGTGTCTAGCTTTTAGTGATTTCTTACATTTATGTAAGATGTCTCAATTCTCACCAATACTCTTTATGTTATTGTCTTGTAAGCTTAAATGTTCAGCAAATATAGATCTTCCTACATTTGACTTGGAGCTTGGGATGTGTTCTTTATAACGTAATTTGAATGAACGACCCGTTTGTCCTATATAGAATTGTATGCAATCCGAACAATTAAGCACCAGTACCGTCAAATACATCGGAAGGTTTATTTTTGTTTGTAAACATAAGTTTTTTCTCAAGCTTATTATTTGCCTTTGAAGCCAAAATAATATTTTGCTTTTTTAATTGGTTTTTTAAAGTATGATATAATATTTCACCATATTCTATTGACTATGTTGAATGAAGCAAGAGTGTGTCTCGGTTCGATTGTAATTGTTTTTGTAAGCTCGACCAGTTCTAAACTATTTTTTTAAACTATAGTTCTTATTGAACACTATGTTGTCTTACAATTTTTTCGAGTTTTTTGGCAATTTTATATGACGGTGCAGACGTGAAGTTTACTAAAGGACGGACAGGCATATTATTTTTGTGTTGGTTTCTTCATTGTTAACTTCAACAATGAAGAAACCAACCTTTTGAATAAAGGCTTAAAGTACAATTTTAAAAACAATGAATTCAAACAACCACTCTTTAATGAAATTTTGAACGCTGAAACTGCAATAAATTCCGTATCCGATGAAGAAACAAAAACAGTAATAAGACATGCAGTTGATAATAAAATAAAAAAAGTTATGAAGGCCGAAAATATAAAAAATATAAAAACTAGTTACAATAACGAAACCAGGGTATTTAATGAGATAAAGGCGAAATTGATAGACCATAACGCAATCGTTACCAAAGCGGACAAAGGCCAAACAATCGTAATTTTAACTCACGAGAATTATAAAAACCAAATTCAGGAATTTATTAAAAACAATAACATTATGGAGATTAAGAGCGACCCCACCATTAAATTTAATAATAACATGAAATCAATATTAAATAAAACCAAATACATCATAACGAACGAAGAGAAAAAATACTTAAAAATGATAGATCCCAAGGCACCTAGACTTAGGGGCCTTCCAAAAATACACAAAAATAATATGCCTGTCCGTCCTTTAGTAAACTTCACATCTGCACCGTCATATAAAATTGGTAAAAAACTCGAAAAAATTTTAAGACAACATATAGTGTTCAATAAGAACTTTAGTTTGAAAAATAGTTTAGAACTGGTTGAGCTTACAAAAACAATTACAATCGAACCGAGACACACCCTTGCTTCATTCAACATAGTCAATTTATACACGAACGTACCAATTAGTGAAACGTTGGAAATAACAAAAAGTTTATTACTCTCTAAATCCACATTAAACCATGAAACAGTCGATGAGCTAATTAATTTGACAAAGGTAATATTGGAACAAAATTATTTTACTTTTGATAACAAATATTATTTACAGCGGGATGGATTAGCGATGGGATCCCCATTATCAGGCATCCTGGCAGAAGTTTACTTAAACCACATTGAAACAAACGAAATATTATCAACTAAAAACAAACATTATAAAAAAATTGTATTTTATCGACGATATGTGGATGACACAATAATGATTTATAATGGCAATTGCAGACAATTAGAGACGCTTAATAAATATATGAATACTATTACAAATAGTTTACAATTCACATTAGAAATGGAAATGAATAATAAAATTAATTTTTTAGATTTAACTTTAACAAAAATAGATAACAAAATTAACTTTAATATTTACAGAAAACCAACAACCACAGATCATGCTATTCATGCCTCGTCTTATCACCCTTTTTCACATAAAATGGCATTTTTTAATTGTATGATTCATAGATTGCTGGCATCTACGGACGATTATAAAAACGAACTAGACATTATTAAACACATAGCGGCAGCCAATGGGTATAAAAGTCACATAGTAGATAGAATAATTAATAAAAAACAAAATAGACCAATAAATATTGATGTGTCTAAAGAAAAAGTACAAAAATATATTGCAATAGAATATGGTGAAATATTACATCATACTTTAAAAACCAATTAAAAAAGCAAAATATTATTTTGGCTTCAAAGGTAAATAATAAGCTTGAGAAAAAACTTATGTTTACAAACAAAAATAAACCTTCCGATGTATTTGACGGTACTGGTGCTTAATTGTTCGGATTGCACACTGTTCTATATAGGACAAACGGGTCGTTCGTTCAAATTACGTTATAAAGAACACATCCCAAGCTCCAAGTCAAATGTAGGAAGATCTACATTTGCTGAACATTTAAGCTTACAAGACAATAACATAAAGAGTATTGGTGAGAATTGAGACATCTTACATAAATGTAAGAAATCACTAAAGCTAGACATTCTCGAACGGTTTGAGATATATAAGGCTATAAAGGAGGATTACAATCGTGTCCTAAACGAAAAATCAGTACATACAAATAATATTTTGTTTAATAGAATCAATCATATAGAACGAGAAATCGGCTATATCAGATCGATAAAACTGAACGAAGGTCAAGCCGGTATTGATTATTTTTACCGTGGAGGCGTTCCTGTACAGGTTCGTGACGGCTGCATGTTTTGTGTGTTATTACGTTTTGTTTTATATTTATATTTATTGTGTGTTATTTTATTTAATGTTTTATACCATGTATGTGTTGTTTTTATTATCTGACGTGATGTACAAACATCGAAAATTGGAGTTTTAATCATATTTGTATATAAGATCTGATGATGACACAGTTGTGATCGAAACTTAAGTAATCCCGCAATTGGATTCAAAGAAATGTGACAGAAGGTAATTAACCTGTTTTATAGTCAACTGAAACTTACTTAGAGATGGTCTACGACCTAAACAATTGCAGCTAAGTTGAGACATGTACTAGTATGTATACTGTATACAGGCTGGTTCTAAATTACACAACAATATTCTAGAAAAAAGAAAAAAGTATATTGACATTTGTCACAAAATGGTTATTACAGAGATACTTATGGTTAAAAATAACTTACTACACAAAATTCATTCAACGAAGGTATTTGATCTGGCTTCCATTTTACTGAATATTCAGTATTCATATTGTGGGAACTACGTATTAACTAAATTTGAATAAATGACAAATACTAGTTTGTTTAAATTACAAAGACACAAGATATGCGAAAATATTAGTTAAAAGTGCACTTCTCAAAATATCTGATTTCAAAAACACAAATATTTATGATAAAATTTTTTTCTTTATCATTAACTGCAAGTTGTTTGTTGAAGTGAAATCAAGATCTAAGTACCTATGACTACAAATTTCATGATTCTTGAATATTATGTGTCACTGTTTATTTTCCTGTTTTTAATCTGAAAATAATTTAAACTGTTATTATTTTGAAAGACATAAAAAAAATTGGAGAGGTGAAAGACATTCTTTAAATTCATGGAAAGTAAATGGTCCTTGTTTCGAAAATAGCATGACAAATATTCAAACTGAAGAATCAATTTTTACAACACATAAAATATTTGAAGTCATGGAGAGACAACTTAAAGAAACAGGAAATTAAACAAAATGAAGATATGCTGGTTGATAATTTATAAGAAATTCAGTCTTTGCATAAGAAATACTTAATGCTGCTAATTACCAACTGCTACAACACATTTCACAATACATTTTCAGTAAGCATGGTCTTCTTGGTGACAATCTTATATCATCTGCTTGCATTTTAGACTGGGGATGTGGTTCGTGCATGATGGCCCATCAGCTCACTTTCATCGTAGTTTTAGCAACTATTTATATAATAACCTGTAAACTGATGGATTGGTTGAAACTGACCAGTACAATGGTCACCCAATTTTCTATGATTCAAGAATTCCTTTTAGGTTCCATGAAGTTGGAGTATCCCAGTCATAGTGGTTCATCAGATCATAAGTATAAAATCATGTCATGAAAGATGCAGCAACCATCAAGAATAGTCCTGATACTACAAAACATGCTTGAGAAGCATTGTGCTGAATGCTGCATCCCACCAAATGCAGGCCATATTTAATTCTAAACAAACTGTACCATGTCTCTTCAACCACACGCGTCTTGATAACAAAACTATTTTTATATAAATATCAATAAACTTTTTTTTTATTTCAACCTTTAGAACACGCTCCTAGAATATTGCCATTTGGAATTCAGAATTACCCTGTATAAGTAAGTTCATTACATAGCCTCCTTCAAAACACACATGCTCTGTGTCAAAACAACGATGGTGGTCAAACTGAATCTGTACTACAAAGAGTGTGAACTCTGTATCATATTCAAAACCAGGATCTCTCTCTCTCTCTCTCTCTCTCTCTCTCTCTCTCTCTCTCTCTCTCTCTCTCTCTCTCTCGCACGCACGCACGCGCGCGCGCGCGCACACACACACACACACACACACTACAGAAAGATTTTACTAATTTAAAAAAATACTCAAATTGATAACTTCAGAATAAAAAAATATGAATTCAATTTTTTTCCCTATACTTTCAAGAAGTACTATTGCAATACAGTCTTGAAGAGGCAATTTTTATATGGCAACTGTATATGCCAATCATTCTACAAAACTATGATGTGACATCATCAAATTATGTTCTGTACCTGTGATACTGCATCAAAGTATTATACTTATTATAACATAGACAAACTAAAATGTTCTATTGTTCTACATGAGTATAAATTTAACAAGTTTCATATGAACATTTTCTGTACCTTCATGTTTAAAATGTATACATAGATATTACAAAATTAATCGGCTATATCCATTACATTAAAACTCTAAAAACAACATAACAATCAATTCAGTGTTTCCATTCTATATTGTTGTCTCAGCTTTTTAAAAACATATGGAATACTAACATTCTTATTTATTCTAAATGAAGTTCATACATCATATTATGAACTGATATTTACACCTTTACTTATAAGTCTACAATAAGTCTTCATCAAATAATAAATGTTATAGTAAAATATGTAACTAATATTGTTTATCAAAAGTACACTTTCAATGAAGTAAACACTTGGTGTTATTAGATGCACAAAACAAAAGTTGTTATGGTAAAAATACGCAAAAAGCAATCAATAAGAAGTAGAATACATTTTTGTCTGCAAGTTTACCTAAAACTGTACTAAAATTTCCTTTATGTACTACTAACTAAAACTATAAATTCGTACGAGTACATATATAACAATAACACTTAATTTCCTTGTGCAATATGACAAACTGTGAAAAATATATAGGAATATAGTGATGCTACCTTCAGTCTGCATATTGGTTAAACAATAATGTTCATTAAAGTTTCAGATTGTTTGGCACAATACTGCAAGTTGTTGAGTCACAGTAGTTTTTACTGTGTAAGTTAATGGTTTAGCAAAAATAAACGTATAAAATATGTTATAGAAAATACAGTTTTAAATATTAATTAATATCGCATGCATCAGTGGACCCAACAGTGGTGAGGTCAGACACGGGGTATGTTGCTACCAAAACCACTCCATCTAGCATCATCTGATTCATGTGTTAAATAACGACTACCTGTTGATCTCTCTAACTGGCGTAAGTCACACCAAGTCTGATAATCCTAAAAAATACATATGTATTACATGCACGTTAAAGTAAGTTAAAATTCCAGTTTTTGACTGTTTGCACTTCTCTAAATAATGTTCTTTCAATCACTTTGAAAATAAAATTTGAAATTTGTCTTATAAATATTAGCTACAAATGTGGAAAAAACAGCTGATATCACTGTTCTGGAAAAGTACTTTCAATAGTTATCAAATACGAGGGCGGTCTGAAAATGAAAAATCGAATTTATAATTACAAAAATATTTGTATTTTTCAAAATAATCTCCTTTTAGCATAACACATTTATTCCAGCGATGTTCCAATGCCACTATCCTGTCCCTGAGTGGTTTTCTGTAAGGTCTACAAAATACCCTTCTACAACTGAAATTACCTCTTGATCTGAAGAAAACCGCTGACCAGCAAGGAAGATTTTGAATTTTGGGAAAAGATGGAAGTCTGAGGGAGCCAAATCTGGAGAATACGGAGGATGTTCCAACAATTTACAGCGGAGATCTCTAAAGTTTCCCATTGCCAAAACACTTGTGTGGGCAGATGCACTGTCTTGGTAAAAAAATTTTTGTTTTCTTCTGCAAACTGGGTCTTTTCATGAATTTTTTCGTCTAGTTTCGATAAAAGGTTGGAATTATATTCCCTTGTTATTGTTTGACCCTTTTCAAGGTAACTGATGTACAAAACACTTTTAGCATCCCAAAACACTGACACCATAACTTTTCCTGCTGATGTAATTGACTTTGCCTTCTTTGGCACTGAACAACCAGCTACTGTCCACTGTTTTGACTGTTGTTTGGACTCTGGTGTGTAGTGGTGGATCCCAGTTTCATCCAATGTAAAAACCGACACACAAAATCTGAGTTGTTCTTAAAACACTGTTCAGATATTTTCATGTGCATGCATTTTTGATCTGCTGTGATCAAATGCGGCACCCACCTAGCACAAAGCTTCTTCATTTGCAATTCCTCATGTAAAATATGTCTGATGTGTTCTTTCGAAATTCCTATAGTCTCAGCAACTCCATGCACTTTAATTCAGCAATCGTCCAAAACGATATTATGCACTGTTTCGACAGTTTCCAAAGTTGTTGCTGTTTTTGGACGTCCTTCACGTGGATCGTCTTCCTGGTACGTCCGCGTTTATACTCAGCAGCCCATTTTTTAACTGTTGAAAATGAAGGAGAAGAGTCCCCATACACTTTAACTAACATTGAATAAATTTTGCTTGGTGTTAAACCGTTTTCAAGAAGAACTTTTATGATTGCACGATATTCAATTTTCTCCATTTTAATGACTTTTAAGGAAGGACAACACTTCTGTTTCAAATGGCTGTATAACACACATTATTTGGTAAAATGACCATAAATTGCACACGCATGCTAACAATAGATGTAGTACCAACATACGACAAAAAAAATCTCGATAGTACTGCTGCCTACGGTAAAGGCCAAGAATTTTTCAGACTGCCCTCATAATTATTAGTTCTGAGACTGTACAGAGACCAATTTTACAAAACAGATATCTGAAGATGAACTAAATTTTATAGACTGCTTGGCCCAGTTTGAATAATCTTTTTCCAAAATTCTGAAAAGCATGTTTTTGATTCCAGTTTCACTGTAAATCTACCCTGACACATGCCACTTATGCCAATTAATACCAGGAAAGGATGCGCATGATGGATGGCCATAACTTAATATGGCAACATCTAACCATATAACCAAAACACGCTATCTTATTTTTCACTCGTAGCCAATATATATGTATATTGAAACAGTACTGTTCTCATCTAGTATATCTGAACACTAAGAATGCTGTAAATATCGTGTTGAGAATTATTGTTGGAAAAGCTAGGAACTGGAAATGAGAAGCGGGAGGATTCTATATCAGAACTGGAATGTCGGAGGTGACAGCATTAAGGCTGTATGAGATTTCAACTAGCTGGGCAGCAAAGTAAACAATAATGATATGACCTAGGAGATGAGAAACAAAATACTGAAGGGTAGCAGGGCACTCTATTTACTCAAACTATGTACAGGGTTCAAGTAGGTTCAACACAAATCAAAACTTAAGAAAATAAGATCATAATGTGGGCTAATGTCACACGTCGATGTGAAACTTGGACACTTACAAGACTGAAAGAAATGCTGAGCACATTTCAGCCCCAAATGCTAAGGAACATTTCTGGCCCAGTGAGATAACAATGGATCAATCAGGTTCAACCACAAACTCCAACAATCGTACAAAGAACTTGGCATTGCAGACTATATCAGGCTACAATAACTAAGATGGGCAGGAGATATAGATAGAATGAGTGATGCTCAAATAAATAATGTAGGGACAGATGCTTGGTATCAGATTAAAGGGGAAGACCAAGAATCCACTGGCAGGATGTTCAGTGAGACACTGATACTCTTCTTGGGGTGAAAAACATGCATGCAACTGTAAGAGATTGGGACTATGGTAGAAAAAGGTTAACGAAGATCAAGGGTCAAGTACAGGCCGAAGCACTTCAAGGAAAAGGAAAAAAATAGCTGAACATTAAAATTATTATACTAATACTTAATTGGTGACACACTGTGGGTTATGCAATGTTGTATTTGAGCAAACAGTGCTTAAGCCAATAAACAAACTTTATGAGTTGTTTACCCTGCTTATAGCTTTAAGGATCTACTATTGTAAAAATAAAAAAAAATATCACCAAGACCAGAGTATATTATAAAGAGGAAATATCTGCTGTATCATATAACATTTATATAAAAAACTGAACAACTTGAACATTAATATTACCTGTAACCACACATGTGCTAGAGATTTGTCTACTGTAAACCTTTTCCTCTGTTTCACTTGCAACAGATTGTTGATCAAATCAATTGCTGTAAAATAAAATATACCATTCTTTACTAAACTTAAAAACGAATAAATCGACTTATATAATAATACATAACCATTTCTCACATTATACTGCACTTATTCATTAATTCACGAATATCTTTTGTACACGATTCATTAATAACTAACCGATTCCAAATGTAAACATAAAATTTTAAAACACAACTTTTGTTTAAAAACTTATATATTTACCATCTGACGAGATTTCTTTCCAAGGATTTGGTGGATACATAAATGCTGCGTTTTGTATTTGTTCGTTGATGTCCTCATCTTCGTTGAAAGGAAAAGTCCCACTAAGACTTACATAAACAATAACTCCTACACTCCACATATCAAGTGAACGATTATATCCTTTGTTGCGAAGTACTTCAGGTGCTAAAAATATATACAAATCCTTCTAACCAATTTTCACTATTAATTTTAAAAGTTATTTAGAATATAAAATTAGTTTTTTATCTTTAAGTTCAACTAGAAAATTACATGACAAAATGTACGTGCATCAATAGTGTATGTGTGTGTGTGTGTGTGTTCATCCACACATTTGAGAATAAGAAGGGATAGAAAGTTTGTACAATACCAAGATATGCTGGTGTGCCAACAACAGATCTTCGGAATGATTTTTCCCCAATGATTCTAGCAAAACCAAAATCACAGAGCTTGACCTGAGGGAAATCAGAGTCCGAACTGAGCAGAACATTTTCAGGTTTCAAATCACAATGCACAATGTTTTTGCTATGTAAATGTTTCAGCGCAACTAGTATCTGAAACACATCCATAAATATTTCACCAATTTACAACATTAATAATATTTAACTTGTCTACCTTTTACATCTACTATCAATTTGTAATTACAGATATGTGTTAGTCAAAATGAATACTTTTTTATAATGAATATAATAACACAGTTAATTCTGTTTTTACACAGCTTTTAATACCTGGTTTACCACAGGTTAGAAAAAAAATAATTCTATTCATATCTTTTCAACTTATTTATTTTGATCTACCATAAGATCTAACACTAGATTTAAAAAGTCCATTTGAATTCAACTCTTAGTATTCAAAACTTTTTCTCATGTATTTCTTTCTTTGATGTCACTCTCATTTTACAATATTCCTAAAATTTAATTACTTACTGCTGTTTAATGTATTCTATATTTTATGAAAAAATTGCACAAAATCATTTTGCTGTACAAACCTTTCTTATGCCATTTGCATCACAATGATACCATTTTCTGGAATCAGTTTACTATATGAAGCAGAATAAACTTTAGTAGACTATGACTGAATTTATGCTAAGTAACAGTGAGAGGTAGCATGTGAACATTGTTCATGTGGGTCTCCTTCCTGTCTGCAAGACACCTGTCTTCCTTCATTATAAGAACATCAAGGCAGATACCTATTTTCTTCTATTATTATTACAAATGTGTCATTGAAATAGGATTGATTTTATGCAGTTTGTATGACTCCTTTCTCTTGGTTCTCCACAGCAACTTCCTAAGAAAGAGGTGGATCCATTTACCCATTTGTGCATTAATGCATTACTGGCCATTTTAAAGAAAGTATGTAATCCAAAGACTGTGTCACAAGCTTTAGAGTATTATGGTGGATGATATTATTCTGGGTATACTGGTGAAAACTGAGACATGAAACCTACTAGCAGTCCTACTTTTCACCTGTAATATATTAGAACACACACACCTTTTTGAATCCTGCAGAACTACGTTTTTGTCATTAGTAGATTCATATCTTAGTTAAGGGGGGGGGGGAGTCTGTGACGATTTAAATAAAAGAAATAATCAAGAAAATAAAAATTTTTAAAAATTAAGGTTGCGAGCTATTAAGCCATTTAAATCTCACTGTATTAATATAAAAAACCTGTATGTACTCAGTATGAGAGGAAGCAGTAATTAGTTAGTTAGAAGATACTCTAATAAAAAGATAAATTGTAAAGAGTTATTAATATCGTATTTAACCCTTTGCTTGTGAGCAGGTGCTGTCCTGTTGATTCCAGACTCAACATGTTTTCCGAGTCTTGTGTAAGTTAGAATAAGATAAAAAACCTAATGTTAATAATTAAAAATCTGAAGACACAGATAGTCGCTAAAACAACTGATTTAAATTATGTATATTTGTTTAGGGATAGTTTGTATAAATAAAAATGTTTACATAAAGAGAGACAGGGACTATATTCTCGCGCGGTAATTGCCCCACTACCATTTTGTCCAGTACCAGGCGAAGGGAGCAGAATTTCGCTCTCTCGCAATGGTGACTTCGTACAGTATAGACGTAAGAGCTGTGCTCTTAAAATATGTTACCTATACTTTGTTTTACCTTAAGATGGTATACCAGAAATAGCTGCTTAAAGCATCTGGATGTGTTAACTAATATAGTTATGTAAATAAACAAGAGATTTAAAGTGTAAAACTCGAAACGTAAAAAAGGTGGAACACAAGATGACTTCGAACTTCAAGAACTAACAACACTTCCAACATCATACCTGGAGATGTGAACTATCAGAAGCCACAAACTTTAGTACACACGACAGAATATGCAGATCAGGACATCCGAGAATCTACAAGTACCATCGTAGAAGGTTCAACCTGCGAACTTTGGAGCCCTTTACTGACGAAGACCAGACCGAGATGACGACGTAGCTGTTCCTGTTTCCCAAGACGGATACCCCACGACGAGTCTTCTGCATACCAATTAAAAGGTGACTCGATAGCCTGTCTATCGAGGGTTACTAATATTTGTTACACAACACATCTTGAAAGAGACTTTTCAGAAACTATTAACTTTGTAAAGACTTATAAATTAAATCTAAGAATTTCATGTAACTATTCTAACTTCATACGTTATAACAGTTTATATGCTAATGTAGAGTAATATAATTCAAGCAATAATACCATTCTTCCAATGGTTGAATAAAAGAAAGTCTTGCAAGCTAATATCATGAATTGATTATGACTAAAAGTTTTAACGAATAAATACCGAAGGTTACCCGGATCCGAGGTATAGCTATATAGAATCAATTTTGATCCCAAAGTTTAAAGAAACCTTTCAAATAACTTAATAATTGAATTAGTAATGTCATGGGATCTGTCAGTAAATGTTTTTAAATGTTAAATAAAGAGAAGTCTTCTTGTTACACACATATGAGGAGTGCTTAAATCAATTGTATACCTTGCCATTGTTTCCTTACACAGATAGTAAGTAATTTGTTATATTAATTATTTGTGATACATTCTGTTACAACGTAGGCAGCCCATCTAATTAACGGAGTTTAATTACGATGGGTTCCCTGGATTTGTAACGCGGAGAAAAGACGTTACAAGTCTTATTTGTAAAACCTCCTGAAATCAGTCAAATCCCATCAAACGTCAAAAACCTTATCCACCACTGATAATCATTTGCTGTCCTCATTTTCACATTCTTATAAACACACTTACTTATAACATGTATTATATTTATTACAAATTATAATTATGTAAATGTTCTTTTTAAATTATAATTTCACATTTTAAATAAGTTCAGTTTTCCTCATGGGAGAGCTCATTTCACCATAAATGTATATATAATTATTTACATAATTCTACTTTCATGCAGGATATGGATTTGTGGTTTGTAGGTACATGGAACCCTCTTAACTTGATCCATACATTTCCCTCTTTTTTAAGATTTTAAAAATATGGCCCCCATAAATTCCCATAAAAACAATGTTAAAATGGCTTCACAGTTGCATCTTTTTATTTCAAACAACTGACCTACATATAACTTACATAGCATGTGTTTATTATGTCTCTCAAAAAGTTGTTATGGATTCGTGATATAACAAGAACATGTCAGGCAGTTTAGAATTCCATTCATTCTTTTGTTTCCTATTAAATACATATTACGTGTGTTGAACAATACAAGAATCTATGTGACATTCCTCTTTTCAACCTAATTTTTTACCAGTTCAGATGTATGATTAATTTCTCTAATGCTTTTAAGTTTTCTATTTCTATCACATGCTTTCATAGTTTTATATAAAATTTACCACTTAAGAAATGAGCGTTTGTAAGCATGACACTTTTCTACTGTAATTATTTTCATGCCATCTACAGGTACTACTCACAAGAGAATTACAGCAACACACGCACGCACGCGCGCGCGCGCGCACACACACACACACACACACACACACACACACACACACACACACCATTTGACTCCCTCATCATTGTTTCCAGAGGTACTCCTGCATAACACTATATAAAGGTATAAGTCATATGTATTAAATATAATAATTTAACATTCTTATTATATATAAACATTCATACTGGGCACATAAATACTCAAAATATAAAAATTTGCTAAATATTTTGAAAATGTACAATACATACTATAACAACACAAACATTGATATATAATTTAATTTGTGTAGCCCCAAGTTCAGGGCCAATTTATATGAGTATAACATAAAAAATTATATAATGTATTGAATTCATAGGTGTAATCGTAATAAGAAGATGATAAGTTATTTAAGTTTGAAATTGTTCCATTATTTATTTTTTTATTAAACAAAATTTTTCATTTCGCATATAGAAATACTACTCATTATTATATCATTTGTACGACTACTTCGTACACAACTTATAGCTAACAATTTACATATACAGGTTATACATAAATCTTATTATCTAATTTTAATTAATTAAATCTTTATTTTGCTCTTGGCTTATTCATTGTGTGATCATCTTTTTGCAATTTCTGATTAATTTACTTTAATAATGAAGTTACTTGTATTCCAATTTCTTTAATAATAATTAGTTTTAAAACTTTCTACTGCATATGCATTCTCCATTATCAACAAAGACTTTATTCATTACGTTAACTCAAAAATCAAATATTTCTCTTATCATTTATGTTACTCTCAATTACTAAATTTTATACAAGATATATTATTCTAAATTTTACTCTGATTTTACATTTATGTACAATTAGTTATTTTAATACAGGTTGAATGTCTTGCATTCTAACTTTAATTAGTGTCTGTAATTACATTGGTTTTCCATCACCTCGTTTGACTTGGTTAATCATCCGTATGTCCTCCTTTGGTCCGCAGTGTCCTCTGGTCAGATTATACTGCATGTACGGTTTACTAGTTGCCACGCCTCACATCATATGATGCGGGTGTGTCCATAGACCTCCTCGTATGTGCTCTGCTACTCTGGTTGGACTTCAGTTTGTCCTGTGCCTCTTACTATAAATTTAAATTAGCGTTGTCGACTGACATAGCCTCCTGTGGCAACGGTTGAATCGAGAAGAAGAAACTTCATTAGCGCGACCTGGTATTTATAGTCAGGTCATGCAAAAACTCATGTCTGAACAATTTTTAACTTGTCAGATTTTGTCGAAGCGTCACTTCCTCCACTCTGGTTCAATTCACTATTTTCGCCTATCTTCGCGAATTACGAAGTTTGTTTCACATCACTCGATGCTCAATCGATCTCTAATTTTTATATGTTTACTATACGTAAATTACACTTCTTTATTGTAAGTACAAAAAGAGCTATTCACTTTTTACGTATAGTAATTCCACTTTTCGTCATTTCAGCATGGTCTTTTAACCCTTTGTTCGCCTTTAATTTCTATACACTTTGGTGTCTTTTGTTTTACCCTATCGTACATATTTTCCTTATAATTAAAATAAAATATAAAACTATTCTACTTGAAAAGGGTTGGTTACATTTCAGGAACGGACAGGCTTCACACACACAAACAAAATATGCGTGTACACAACGCTAGCGACAGGTGCATCGGGAATGCGTGTCCGTGCATGAATTCTGCGCTCCCTATTTTTAACTACAATACAGCTTATGCAATCTGAATCATGTTTATTAATTCATATTTATTTATTTTTATTATTTATTTCATTTATTTTGGCAATGCACAGTACAGTTAATGGTTGTACCATTGCAATACATTCTAAATTATAAAAGTCTGTTATAATAGCTGATATTTTATTTATTTATAATTACACAGAAAACTGCTTTAACACGTTTTGATACAAAACAACATTTACCTGGGTTATGAGAAATTTTGTTATGCGCTCACTCAATCGCCCTCTTTCACTTGACAAAATCATCTCTAACATATCTCCTTTAAGCTTTTCCATTACTACAAAAATCCTCTCTGCAGTTTCAAACATGCGCTCCAAATTAACTACTCCAGGGTGTGACAGATTCTGTAAAATTGCTACTTCGTTTTTTAGTTGTGCTTCTTGCTTCGTAGGAAAACGGAGTTTGTCTATCACTTTAATAGCCACAGCTCTGGCTGATTTACGATGCATACCTAGAACAAAACAACAACTTCTTTTTCATTTTTACTCACTATTTAATTAAATACAATAGTTTCTAACGTCATAATATGCTTTAATGTCTAATGTAAAAATTACTTATTTTTAAAATGTCTGTCCTGCTGGAATGAATTAACTAATTAGAATTAATATTAGGCATTACCTGTATTAACTTCCCGTCTTGTGACTTATCTGTTTTAATTTCTAAAACGACGCGTTTCGAGGATAAATCCTCATCTTCAAGTTTTAATATTACAAAAACATCAAATTCACCCGAACGGGGTCGTCAGTTACTTAAAACACATAAAAACACCACACATAATTTTACACTGATATAGTCTCGGCACAGTCCGATGCGCATCGTCTCGTTGCCAACGATTAACTGTTGTACTTTATCCTGTATGACCGTTATCATTTCCCGTGGACACATCGATATCGATGGCTGTGTTGTACAGTAGATTAGATCGAAACGAAACTTTATCAATAAGTAGTTGGTCCGCTTGTAACTTAGAAGCCTTGTAGATCTCATATTCCTCCACAGCGTTCATGTATGCACCTTTTTTGCAATTATGAAGCAGTTTAAAGTTTGTGTGTAAGTCTGAGTACTTATGATTATACAGCATTAAATGTTGAGCGTAACTAGATCTTGTTTTTGAGATATCACTTTTGGGTAGGTGTTCCTTAAAATGTTCGGCTGATTGTCTGCCCGTTTGTCCTGTATAAAGTTCGTCGCAGTCATCGCATTCAAGCTTGTATACTCCAGTTTTCTCTTCATCCGGGATGTGAGTTCTTTGTCCCAAACGTTTTTTGATGTTATTTGTGGTTTTGAAAGCCACTGCTATTTTATGTTTCTTTAACTCATTCTTTACAATGACTGGTAGTACATTCCTGTACTCAGTTACTATAAACTTAGTATCTTTTTTAGCTAGGCCGGTTAATCTGCTTTTACTATTGATTTTTACTGAGTGTTTTTTTACTAGCTTGTCTACGATTTCACCGTTATACCCATTAGCGATAGCTATACTTTTGATATTAGTCTCTTCTACTCTGTATTTTTGCTCAAGGGGAATAGCAAGCATTCTATGAACAAACGCGTTGAAGGCTGCCATTTTTTGGGAATATGGATGGTACGATTCAGCATGAATAGTGATATTCGTAGTGGTGGGCTTTCTATAAATTTTGAATCTAAATCGGTCATTATATTTGCTAATAGCGAGATTAAGGAAGTTCAGGCAGTTATTGTTCTCCATTTCCAGGGTAAATTGGATTTTCATGTTTATACTGTTCATATATCCTTTCAAATTTTCTATTTGTCTACTCGTTCCATTGAATATCATAAAAGTGTCATCAACATAACGTACATAAAATTTAATTTTATCTCGCTGTTTATTAAAACTAGACATTAAAAACGTATTCTCAAAGTGGTTCAAGTATAGGTCCGCTAAAACTCCCGATAAAGGTGACCCCATTGCTAGACCATCCTCCTGCATGAAATATTCATTATCATAAGAGAAATAATTTTGTTTAAGTATTGTTTTTAGCAATTTCATAAGCTCATCAATTTCATTTCTACCTAACCTATTTGTTGTAATTAAGCTATTTCTGAGAATTACCATTGTCTCATCTACCGGTACATTGGTGTACAGATTAGTTATATCAAATGAAGCCAACCTATATTGTGGTGCTGATTTAATAGTTTTAATTTTTTCAACGAAACTGTAACTGTTTTTTATGCTGTAGTTATTTATTATGTCAATGTTCTCTTTTATAATCTTTACTAATCTTTTAGCCGCCCTATAACCAGAGGCAGTTGTGTAATTTACAACCGGGCGTATTGGCATATCTTTTTTATGTATTTTGGGTAAACCCATAAGTTCTGGGGCCCTGGCATTTATGGGTTTTAAATAACGTCTAGTGCTCTCGTTGAGGAGATTGGGGCATTTATTTATAGCGTTGTTTAATTCCTTGACATAGGCGCTGGTGGGATCCTTGTGTAGCTTTTTAATACTCCCCCTTACCTGAACGACCCCATTTTTTATATTTACACTTTTATTGAGTAATAGTTTCATTATATGTAATTACTAAGGTATCCTATCCTTCTAAGTGAAGTACTTTATTCGACAATAAAAAGATAATTATAAAAAATTACCCCTCCCCTTCAACTACCCTATTTGTTTATAGATATTTCATCTACCATTCTATGGTGGATTATTGTGACCTTCTGTTCAGAATTCCTTTATTTATCAAAATTAAGTACTTTACTCTTGTTAAAACATAAAACACTGCAGGTAAACTAGCCCTCGCCCTCAACTGGTCTTCACCAAAATTAATAGGCCTTAAGTCCTCTACAACTCGGCCACATTTGCAAAAAATTATGTAATTCTGTTTGAATTTGCAACAGTTATCGTTCGCCATAGAAAAAATTCTACACACACACACTTTTTGGAAAATGACTTTTCTTCATGTTTTGAGGGTAGTACAATCAGAATCAGCCCTTATATTAACACGATTTTTTTTTTTGCAATCACCATACTTCCATTTCCTTATGAAACATGGAAGTAAAAATTAGTCTTGCTCAGGTAAATTCTTCTTTGCCTGGAGCTGTTCATTTACATTGTTTCCCTTCGAATATTTAAATGTCTTGTTTTATCTTTTATCTTCTGTTTTTACACTAGTAGCGTGCTCACAGTGTCTAATCCTGAAGTAGGCCTACTTCTGCTTAGCTCAAAATTTTAAGTATAGGCTATATTACATGTTCAACTATCTTACAATAATCTTTGTGTGTCCGTACATCGGACTCTTTAAATATATTCGTCTCATTATGATTAACTGGTAAGCCCATACTCCCTGAGCTGCAGAACTCGCTCACTACTTTGAATAAAGTACATATATTATTATATAAATATCGTCATTACACAATTTTCCAATTACGGGAAAAATTACAAAAATCCCGATTACTGTAATATTTCTTTAGTAACATAACTGTAGAGCAAGCAATCATACAATAAATGCTAACACTTAGGAACATTCAGATTTGGGTTACAATTCCTTTTAATCTGACACACCTAGCTGGCTTTCACTTAAAAAAAAAAATTGTGATCTCTTTATTGGTTCCTAGACTCCAAATATTTTCAAAATTTTAAAACTTAACATTACATTCAGATTTTAGTCAAAATTGCTTTAACTTAATAAGCCACATGAATTTTTGTGACCTTATCAAAAATTTTGCCAACATATTGGGCTCTGAAAGTCCAAAAACATAAAAAAAATTTCAAAAAAATGAATACTATATTCAGATTGTGGTTTAAATTCCTTTTAATGTGATACCTCAAATAGGATTGTTCAATTTGTTCACAATTTTGACTCCCCGTCCTATTTTTGGAATGATCAATCTCTAAAACAACAAGGTTCTGTAGGGTAAAATGACATGTGTACCAAGTTTTACGAAAATCGGTTGATGCATTCAAAAGTTATTGTGAAACTATAGTTATTGTCTCCAAATAGTTAGACAAACAGACAAATGCCATACAGTCGAGTTAAACACTAAGAACTCGCTTTCTCGTTAACAAGAGGCATATGTTACAGGGTGACTTACAGATGTTATTATCACTATCTGTGCCAATCAAAAAGACCAAAGAAGGACTAGTAACCGCTATTAGTATTTGTCGATAGGCGTTCTGAGTATGAGTGCTCTGAGCACGGAGCCACGAAAACATACTTTCTTTACTCTATAGCCAAGACATGACAGGTGCAGAATTTTATGTTTGTATTTTTAATGTATATCTGACAAAAATCAGAGCTAGATATGGTGACAAAGCATCAAATAAGTGGATGCTTGGGTTCTGAAGAAATAATGTATCAGCAAAGTGGAACCCCAGTATCAGTTAAAATGAAGTACAGTGGATTAATATTACTTCATTTTCGGGGCACTTATTTATCAAAATGAAGTACTTTACTCTTATAAAAACACAAAACTAGGCAGGTAAACTACCTAAGGCACAAACCCCCTTAATTGAACAACCCCACTTTTGATATTTACATACACTTTTGTTGAGTAACAGGTTTTTATTATATGTAATTACTAACATATCTTAATCTTCAAAATGAAGTAGTTTATTCGATATGAAAAAGGTAGTTTTCAAAAAATTACCCCTCCTTCTTCAACTAACTTTTTATTTATAGATATTTCATCTACCTTTCTACAGTAGCTAATTATTACCTTATTTTATTTATCAAAATTAAGTACTTTACTTGTAATGGGACAAAAAGAGTAGAACCATTTTTTTATTTAATAATTGGCAGTAATTCTTATTTTATGTAATAATTTGCTATAATAATGTTTGTAACGGGGCAAAAGGGACAGGTTTTATTTTATTGAATTTTTTGCAACAATTTATTTCATATGCGTGGCCAGTCACAGTTTGAATCTACATCGTAGCGAACAAAGGAACTATGAGAGGTGGCAGTACAATGGAATGTGCGTGTTGACGACAGCGGTACAATTCTGAGAATTTTGAGACTGTGTGACACCTACCCACAAACGCGCAAGCACCCGCAGGCGCGCAACGACGCCGAGTTGCTTAAAACAAAATGGCTTGAAGCTGATATTTTCCTAACATGTGCGTTTGTGATGGCGGAAGTCTTGACGAAGCCCTGCCTATTTTGGGACGTAAACCTCTGGACACCCAATTTCGTCAACGTCCAGCACACGGGAGTTTGCACTTATTAAAGGTGCCACAGCTATGACTTTAAAGTACCAGGCATTGATTTCCGCCTTGTCGAAGAATTGTAAGTGGAGGGGATTTGATGAAGGCTCTTCCCAGTTTCTCACTGACGCTTACCTGGCCAGGTAGCCGCCCAATGGGACTCATTAACACATTTTCATTATCAAGTAAAAGTGAGTGTATTTAGTCTAAAATGAAGAAGTGCAGATGGTTTCGACAGAAGAAGAACAAATTATAAACTATTTTCGGACCCACAACTAAATTCATAAGTGAGAAGCCACGAGTTCGAAGAAACCCCACGTTGCTGGCACGGGTATTGCATAATGTATTAAATGATGGTTTTAAATAAATAGAAAGGGGGGTTTATTTTATTTTGTAATGGAATGAATGTGAGTGCGAGCAGGCTGGGCGGCCAATGTAAGGTAAGATGTTAAGTGTAATATTGTAATTGTAATTGTAACCCAATCATGTCGTAAATATTTCAAGAAAGTTGTGTTTATTTCAAGTGCTAAAGGTAATAACTGATTTAAAAGATATAAGAATGAACAAAATAATTTGAAGTTTTGAAAATTTAAGAACAAAATAAAATTTAATTTGTTTGTCTTTATAAATGCGAGTTGCGTCTATTATTAACACAACCTTTAAATCACTCTTGCATCTCGACGTTCGTGTGACGGATTCTGGGATGAGAGGGCAAAATATACGGTAGGTGGAAGATAGATAATTTTATTTATTTGTATTTGTATTTTGGATAAAGTAAATTAACATAACATGTTGTGAAACAGCTTTTGTAATAAAGTAACGTATATCTGGTTGAGAGTGTGGAAATGTGTAAGGAGGGGGAATATAATCCGTAGTTGATGAATCATAGAAAAAGCATCATGTGGCTTACGAATATTTTCAGCAGCGACCCAACAACGTAGTAGGGGAATTTGATGGCCTTATAAGGTAAGGAACATCACTAATTGACATCATGTGACCTAAGAATCACCCACACTCCACGTGTTTCTAATTGCGCAGAGCCTTTCCTGTTGACGAACAATACCGAAATGTTCAGCACCTAGGGCGAGACAAAGAGTGGGAATCCGCTTGAAACTGGTTTACCAAGCGGAGTTTTAGCGATGAGACACTATTGCCAAGCGTTAAGCTCGGCCCAGTCGACAAAACATCTTCAGCCTGTTCAGATGTTCTAACCATAGCCTCGGGCGAGTTTCTTTTGGTAGGCCGAAATTATTAAAATAGGCCTACCAAAAAGCATTTGAAAATTCAATGGAACAGTGATTCAACAATAGTGACAGTTTTTAAAATGTGAACTTTGGATACGTGAGTAAAAAGAGTTAAACAACCTAGTGCGCAATAGTTGGAAACACGTGCAGCTAAGTATAGTGACCAAGTTAATCTTTGGCCAAAAGTTTATGAGTAAACATTAATTAAAGATAATGAGCTTAGTAAACGGGGGTTAGAAATATATGTAAAAAGAGTGAGAGAATGTGTGCAAGTATAAAAAGAGAAAACAACCGAAGTACTGGTTTGCCAATTTAAACATTTACTTATGGAATTTTATATTTTGTAATTTTTGAACATCATTAAGGAAGTAAAGTACAGAAAGAAATTAATTTTTGAATAAAGTAAAATAATATTTGATTTACTATAAACATGCGTTAGAGTAGTTACCGTATTGTTCCGAATACAAGCCGCACTTTTTCTCCTAAAAACATTGTCGCTAATTTGGCCTGCGGCTTGCATTCGCAACGCTTTTGGTATCTATAAGTTGTTTACTGCCTATGCAACAGCAGTTTGCCTGGATGTTGTTAACTCTGGCATTATGATTTATGACTGCAACCGTATGTTTTAAGACCAAACTGAAAGAAGAATAGGAAAAAAAAGTGTACCTGCGTGCTGACGTGCGCGTGCTCGCACCCTTCTGTAGGTGGCAAGACAAAGGATGAGTAGAGTGGGTGTGAGCAACATGTTTCTAAATACCAGGTAAACTGCCACTGTGGTTTTCTGTTGTAACAGCGACAACATCGGTTATCTGTACTTTGTTTTCATTCTGCGTTTTTGTAGTGCATTTGCAGTAAGAGTGATATTGTGGAGACTAAAGGCACGCAGTCAAATCAAACTCCAAAAAATAAACGTAATATGTACGATGCGAATTATAAATTAATTGTGATACAACATGCAGAAAAAACATGCAATCACGAAGCCACAAGAACATTCGATATTGATGAATCCTGTATTCGACGATGGAGAAAACAGAAGGAACGGCTTCTAAATGCAAATACTGCGCTACAAGCATTCACGGGACCTCAAGTTGGGCGTTTTGTAGCAGTAGAGTCCAGCGTCTGTGAATACTTGCGGCTTTTAAGAAGGCAAGGACTCCTTGTCACTAAACACGTTTTAAAATTAAAGCTTTAGAAACTGCAGAAGAATTAAAAGTCTCCGGTTTCAAAGCCAGCTTCGGGTGGATAAGACGAATGATGCGGTGAAATGGATTTGCGCTTAGACGACGTACATCACTCACGCAAAAACTATCAAGTGACTACGAAGAAAAACTTCTTCAGTATCAGCGGTTTGTCATTAATTTACGCAAGAAGCATAATTATTCACTTGAACGCATGGGAAATGCCGATGAAACACCCGTATTTTTTGACATGACCTCTAACTTTACGGTGGACCAAAAGGGAACCAAATCTGTAACAGTAAAGACTAGGTAAATGAAAAATTACGTGTCACTGTAATGCTTGCTGCATTAGCCGATGGACAAAAACTTCCACCTTACGTAATATTAAAACGGAAAACCATGCCAAAAAAGAAGTTACCCATCGGGTGTAATTTTTTGCTGTCACGAAAAAGGTTGGATGACAAACGATCTTATGGTAGATTGGTTACAATGTGTATGGAATAAACAGCCAGGAACATTATTAAAACGACGCAGTTTGTTAGTGCTATATTCATTTCGTGGTCACACTACGGATGAAATAAAAAAGCTTCTTTACGAAGAAATGAACACTGATATCGCCGTTATTCCTGGAGGAATGACAAGTCAGTTGCAGGTGATGGATGTTGTAGTAAATAAACCTTTTAAAGATAATCTGCGGCGTTTATATAATAACTGGTTGGGGAAAGAAATCATCCTTTGACTCCTACAGGAAAAATTAAAAAACCAAGAAACTGGATCAAGAGTGCATGGGAAAGCATTCTACCAGAATTTATAATTCGTGGTTTCAAAAAGTGCTGCATATCGAACTGCATGGATGGAATGGAAGACGATGTCATTTATGAAGAGGACGAAGCGACTGTCTCAGGGACTAGTGACAGTGAAATTGAAGACAGTGACAGTGATTAAGTACGGGAATATTTAAAAATGCACGCAGTATAAACTACTGTACACTACTATAAAATAACTTAACAATAAAAAAGTATAATTTTTATAAACGGTTAGTAAATAATAATAATTATTTAACAATAATGTACTTTTACATGCTATTTGTTTCTTCATCTTAATAAAATTTAGTAATTTTTATTCAAACGGTGACTTTACACTTTTTGCAAATTTTTAATATTTAACCTCAGTAATTTTTGGGGTGCGGCTTACATTCGGGTGCGGCTTGTATTCGGAACAATATGGTATTACGCCAAAACCTAACCTAATTTTCTGTGCCGAAAAACTCGCCTAAACGATCCTGTGAGAACTTCTGAATTAAGGGAATAAAAATCAACTAAATTACCTTAATGGGAAGAGTATTAAGTTTTGATGTTTCACCTTAAGACATCGTGGCTACCTTGAATAATCTGAGAGTCTTCTGTGTGGTTAGTAAGGTAAGTGTCAGAATCGGGGTAAGTAGTCGTTAGATGTTTTGAAATATGTTTGAATAGTTACAATCGGCGACCCTGCCAGGAAGCTTATATGAATTTATTTATATAGGTTTAGGCCTGCTTTGAAGTACGGAATATGGTTTTGGTAAACGGCGTTTTTTGTATTGTTGGTATAAGTCACGAAATGTGTGATTAGAGGTTATGATTATAAGTTACAGGATATAAGTTATGATTTTAAGTTATGAGGTTTAAAATTTTTATGAAATTTTGTTTATATAATTCATAATTAAAAAACATGGAAGATAGTGAGAATGAGGTTAGTCTGACTGAGTCAGTTATGATGAGTGAATCTAGAGTTCATTCAACTCCAATCTCAACGAAAGAAAGTAATAAATCTGATGATAATATGATGAGTTTTTTGCAAAAGCAGTTTAACGAATTAAGGGGTAATATTAATGAAGTGAAAGAGCAATATGATAAGTTCGAAAGATGTTTTGATACGAATGATGATTGTTTGCGTGCAATGACTAATAATATTAGAGATGAAATGAAACAACGAAATGATACGTTTGAAAGTAATTTTAATAAGCTAAGGAATGATATTAAGGAACAAAATGAGAAGTGGAAAATAGATACAGGTAAATGTCATGGGAATAAAAATAAACTAAATGAAATAATATACGGTATGACAAGGTAAGTGATGATAGTGAAAATAGTGATAACTATAATAGTGAAACAGCAAGTAATAATGGTGATATAGTTGAAAACGGGGTATCAGAAAATGATATACTGTAACGATACATATCTTCACCATACCATCGAAAGCAACTATAAGAAATAAAACACTCAACGATTAACACTAGAACACCCAAAGGATGAATAATTGTGTACTAAAAATTATATCCGGTCCACGAACTAATTGACAAAAGCAAATGAAGAAGAAAAATAGTAACGATGAAGAAGAATAGAAGAAAACATAGTAATGTGATTAACCCAATAACCCAATAGATCGGACAGTGAGGAGAGAAATACAAAACAACCATAATAAAATATTTATTAAGGATGATAACAGAATCAGTGCAATTAGGAAAAATCAAATAAAATCAACGAAAAGAAGAAATAAACAATAAAAAGAATGAAACCAATAAAAAGAATATGAAATCTTGATAATGAGGAAGGAACAAGAGGTACTTTAAAAGCTAAATGCAAACCCTATACTATGACATGACTATGACATCAAACCATTAATAAATTAGTCTAACTGACCTGATAATATGACCAGAACTCAAAGGTAAAACAATGATAGGAGAAAAATAAGGTAGAGAGTGAGTCTAAGAAATGTATTAATATAAATTAAGAATGTATAGTAATAGAAAATGAATTGTATCACAAAGACTAGTTAAATGATTAATGTAAGTATAAGAATATAAGAAACACTATTAATCAACAATAAGGTTGAGAAAATCATAAAAAGAAACACCAGACAATAAATAATAAAGAATAATACTAATACAGTTGAAGAATTTAAGTAAAATGTGTAGAAATTAATAATAAGACAAAACCATTGTTGTGCATTAAGATAGGGACACATAATCTAAACTAACAAGCAATTGTCAATGGTAATCACCAAAAGTAATAACAAAAATGTTGTTAAACTAGAGTGTAGTATACTAAAATGAAACTAGAGATTGTAAGGATCATTCCAATAACAAAACTAGTTATCTAGAAAGACTTATATGAGTCATGAGTGTAAAATAACATGCTGAAATGGACAGAATTGAATTTGCACCATGACCAATCTATTTAACATGTAAAAATGATAATGAAAGAGGAAGGGGTTCATGTCAGTAGTATAATTGAAATGTAATACCACTAATAGAAGGCAAATCAATGATTATTGCCATGAATTAAATAATAATTATGGAAATTAAATATAACTGTCATGTAAAACTAGGTGCAAGAAGTGTTAAGGATTTACCAACAAATTGCAATACCCTAGGGCAGAACAAAACCTTGTCAAACTTTGTCACTATTGTAATGAACATTATGTAAACAGTAATGGATCAAAAGACAACGTTTTAACACAAAATAAAACTTTGATAATGTAACACCCAATGGTGTTGAACTATAGACTGATGTAAAGTATAAGTACAGTAGACTAAACACCTACTGACTAAAACTGAGATAGTCAAAAGATGTAATGCTTATCCCAGAATGGTTAGGCCAAAATAGAAATGTTTTAGAAACCAAAATTAACATGAAACAAAAGTAAATGGTAGCGTCATAGACCAAGGGTCAAAGACAAGATAATTATAATAATTATTATCAATAACTAATTAATCATATCAAATACAGCAATGTAATAGTTATAAGGAGTCGTAGGGGACAATTGTGAACAATAATAGTATATTAAAATTAATTTCTGAACATCTAAAAGCCCTCACCACAAACTACAGTACATACATTCCACATATGCCACACATTTACAAAACGAAAACCACAGTTACACAAACATAGAGCACAACATGGAAATACTACACTACTTACCTAAAAGTAGAAAACCAAACACAGCAGGACAATTTGAAATTTACAGATATCACACACTACAACCAAACAACATATTAAATGAACAATTACATTACAGATCACACATACTTTTCGATACACTGATACCTACACAAAATTTTAATCCCAGCGCCAATTCCCTCCCACCAGCAACCCCCACCACACACACCCACATCCCATAACCGTTACTGTACAGACATTCAGTATTTAAAAAACCCATTGAGAAAGACGAATACTACGTCAAAAAGTCTGAGTAATCAAAACCTAAAAGTAAGTTCACAGTGAAAGTGTTAATATATATTTATATTAAAATTAAGTAATATTACTATAAGTGAGTTATCAAGATATAATAGATCATGGTGAGGTAGGCCTCAACTACCAAAGGACGATTTTAGCAAATTGCCATATTATAACTTAATGAAGAAGAGTAATATTCGATGAGTAGATAGTAGTCATAAATGTTTATTGAAATAAAAAAATAATAATAAGTTATACAGAGTGGGGAATCAAAATGCTCATCTAAAAAAGACAGGAGCAATGGCAGTAATGAAAAGTGAATTAGATTATAGATAAGGGAACAATTTCAATTATTAAGAATTAATAAAGTACAACTCCGTGGGCGTTGATAAGCGGACCAATTTTTCATACTCTCAAACCCAACGAAAGGACGCCGTGAACGCGTCTGTTTTAACGAAAGTTACCGAAGAATTAAGGAATTTATGAAAACTGACCAATCAGAGGTCATTATCCAACATTAGAAGCTGAATTCTGCCGCCGGTGAGAGGAGCAGTTCATTATCAGACGAGGAGGAAGCCACGTCGATCGCGATTCTCAACAATGAAAATTTAATGTCATACAGCTGACTATAGCTACGGTAACCTCAAAAAGTGAAAGTGAGGTTAGATGGAGTGTAAACAAAAGTTGTGATGTTTTAAATCGCAGTGAACTTATACGGAGTATGTGTGCATACACAGTGTAATCCTTATTAATTATTAATTAATAGTGCCAATCCAGGAAAAGGCAAAGAACGCAAGTATAGTGACTTAATAATTACTTAAAATAATTGACCTTTTTTCGATAACCAGATTATCGAACACAATTAATAATATTATGTCAGCGGAACTCTACAAGGCATGAGACCTTATTTAATTTAACAATTTTTTAATAATTATTAATAAAAAAGAAAAAAAAGAATTAACTATAGTTGAACATAATTGTCATAATTAACCTCCGAACATTCCAAGATAAAGGGGTATCAGTTGATTAATAATGAACTTTAAGAAACTTTGAACTATAGTATAATAATTATGTTGTATTGTTCTCATTTTATAATTGTTCAAAATATTTAATAATGTGTAACCAGAATAATGAAGGATATCCAATACCTGTTTTGTTTGTTATCCAGTCTGAGGAAGCAGACAATTTTTCCACTGAAATGAATTTATAACCATGCATCACGGATAATTTTAATAATGTTAAAGAGTTGTTAGTAAATTAAAAGTTAACTGATTCTTACTCACTTAAACCAGCTTTAACCTCAAATGTCGATACAAAATCATACGTTGTATTTTCATGTTATTAACTAAGGTTTTTCAATAATGTAATCACTCTCCTACTACTAAGTAATCATAGAAGTGTAATTCTTTAAGTTTTGTTGTATCTTGCAGTCTCAAAGAACTCACATTGTTTAAATAATCTAATCAAAACATTAACGTCCAACATGTGGCGAAAACGAGAGTCAGAATAGCAGACCCTGAGAAATAAGAATTTTTTTAGAGTCTATCAACCAATATTAATAAACAACAAAGAGAATGATTACCAACACTAACGTGGTGTAATTCAATTTCATAAAGAATTTTGGAGAAATAAACAGAATTTTACCTGACCAAAAGAGTTCTACAAATTATTTCCATAGACTAAGACGTTACAGTTTAGGTGGACAGCAACCACGGTTGGCAGCACTGGTGGCGGCAGTGAATTGGTTTAAATAATTTTAAACATTTTAACCAGCATTGTAGATCTGCATTGCTTTACAGAAACCAACCCAAGTAAGTACAGTATATGTTTAACCAATAACTTCTAATTCCAGCGACAAGTCACCTACACTGATTCATCTTAGCGAAAGGAGAACATCGAAGCATAAACCCAGAAATTCATTTTAACCGAAATTAAATAAATTTATTTATTTATTTTTATTTTAAACAAAATACTAAATAATCAAAGTGACCACTCGTACAAAATGTTACAATATTAAGTAATAGTAGTGATGATGAGAATATAATGGGAGTAGAGGTTAGTGGTGAGGTAATAAGTGTTAATGAGCTTGAGAGAGAGTGGAAGGAGAGTTTAAGTGAGTGTGGGGGGGGCAAGGACAGATTTTCCCTATGGTGTATGTGGAGTAAAGGCTCCACAAGTGTTTAATGAGGACGAAGATTCCTCCGGGGGAGACGTATGGTCTCCAAATGGTCCCTTATGTTGTTGTAATGTACCTGGTAAAGCCATATGGTGTTTCAATAATGTTGTATTGCCCTTTGCGTGGAATGAGAGAGTTAAGGGGGGGTTGTGAGAGTATGATGATGAGAGAGAGAGAAAGAGAGAGATTTTTAACGTGAATAGAAGTTATGAAATATTATGCAGGGTTTAAGTATTGAGAGAAGTGTTGACAATGAAGACTTACCTTGTGGAGTAATTAGTACAGAAGCGAATGATGATTATATTGATGATAATTAGCACTTACCTGGTGATAAAATTGGTGTAATAGTAGCAGATGATGATAATAATGGTGAAATTATAACCTACTTAATTGTGACAAAAAATACTAAGGGAGACTGGACCATACCCAAAGTAGACATGATGTATGATAGAATAATAATGAGGAATGTGAATATTGTAACGAAGAAATGAGTGCGTACCTGTTAAAATGTGTTTACACTTGTTTATAATGTGTATAAGTGTTAATGTGGTGTGTTCGCCTCACACCGGTCGTTACAATAATAGTTGTCACTACTGAAGTCTGTAGCGTGGTCCAAATTACCAGTACAACCTACCTGTTAATTCATAGGGGTTGCGAATCCCGGGTGGCGCCAAATTGTTTCTATCAAAACAATTAATTTTGTAAAATTACAAGTTAATAAGTGTTGTTAGCGTTGACAGCTGGAGCGTTCAAATGGTTCCCGCCGCTGTACAGGTTGCCGTATTGTCCACTCGTAATGAGCGCTAGTTGGTTACTGAATAAAATTGCTAACACATATATTCTACAACGTCCTATGAAATAAAACGATGGTAATACTCTGTACTGTAATTTTAATACAAATTCAGTCATTAATTATTATGACAAAAGGATTATAAATGGTTTAATAACAAATTGCTCCGGCTTAGAACATGAGACGCCAATATTTCAAGGTTGGCAAAATCGGTTTGAAAAAAAATTATTTCGATGCCGTGATGGCTACTGTTTACATACAATATATTAATCTGTTTAAAATCTGGGGTCCTTTGGATTATAAAATAAGACATAAAAGTTGGTTACATTAAAAAAGTACACTACCATACCTTATACGTACTTAGAAAGTATAATGTGTTTTTACAAATTGTTCGGTAGTGTCGTATTCTTTGTTACAAAGTTTGCACACTAATGCGAGGTTATATTTTAATTAACAAATGTTTTTACGTAAGTAGATTATGCATTAAACCTTTGAAAGAAAATTAACTTTGTTTAATAGTGAGCAATTTTGATCGTTTTGAGAAATTTTTAAAGTAATTTGGTTTCTGGGAGAAAGGAATTTATTGGATACTTATCAGTTCAGACAGTGTTGATATGTTGTCATCTGTGGTAGTAGAAATTCTGCAATTTTGGGCTGGTTTTAGGCTTCGGGCATCTTCTTCTATCTTGTCTTGGGATTTCTGCTAATTAATTTATTGTTATTTGGTTCCAGGACATCGTTTAATCTTGGTAGTTCTGCATCTATTCGTCTTTGGTTTTGGCCGTCAACTTCCGAACGTCTTCTTAACTATTTAATGGAAAATTTCAGTCATCACAATTTTGCGTGCCGCTCACCCACGCGTCATTTCTTCAAGTCTAATAGATTTAACGGAAAATTAGTATTCAACGGTCCGTTACTATGGTAACAGTAACCCTTTGATTGGTTAAGACCTCTTTCAAAAGCATTGTTAAGAGATTTGAATTTTTATTCAAATTTATTATGTATTTTCTTAATGATTTTATTCCTTTATCGTTCCTTTGGGGTAATAAATAATATCACTATTGTATTTCTTTCATTTCAAAGTTTAAAATGATACCGCATAAGGTCATATTCTATTATACATTAACTTTAGTCTAAATATTTGACATTTGATAAATTACATATCTCTTTTAAATTAAACTTTTATAATAGCATTTCTCTTTTAAAATGATTTACATATAATTACTGGCCATTTACTGGTCTTAGATTAATAAATTTCCTTGTGAATTTGTTACAATTGACATTTGTGTGTGTCTGACAGTTAGACGTTTTCATAGCCAAAAGTAGCCATGATGGTATTTTGTTTATTTCTTTTAAATTACATTTTAATTCAGCTTGATGGGCTTCACTTTGTTATCATATTTGTTTGTGTTGTGTGTTGATTCTGTTTGTGTTTTAATTACTATTCAATACAGTTTTCATTATACATATTTTAAAATATAACAATTAGGCTTATGAACTGCAAGTTCCTTTCAGCCATATCCTCTTCATAACATTGAAACAAACAATTCTTTACAAGTTATTAGTTACTATTGGTTTTAACATTAATTTCATTCTTTTGCTACTACTTTGAGTGATAAACATCATCACTTCTTGCAAACTTATTAATGTTATTTCCCCTTTTAACATGGGGTGTTTTATTCATTGTATACTTAATTTCATAACAAAACCTTATTTCAATATTACTATCTCCTCCATTCCATGTTAATACAAATTGTTTTTATCTGGGCTTTCTCCCTGAATAATATCACATGTTTTACTTATCTTTATTTGAAATATTATTTTTAATTATTCTTAATTATATGAATGTTCACAAGATCACTCAAATCATTGACTGTTTATCAATGCTTTATAAAGTGTATTCTTATTTATTATTACGTCTTTATTACTTAAAATATCTATTTCCACGTATCACCTTCACCTTTAATTAATAGAGGTTTATCACTGATACACACTCTCACTATTTTTAGGGTATTTACACTTTCACTATTGCACTTTATTTTGGTTCACTGTTTGTATTAAGTGTTACTTAGTGGGTAATCCCTATACTTATTTCTCCTATTATTTCTCACTATTTCTTTACAACATAATTCTTATTATTAATGACATTTGGTTATTTACCTTTCATTAAATCTAACCTTAATAATTGTGTTAGTGTACTTTTCTACACTACGTTACTTTATAATTGTCTTTTGTTTTAAAATAGGTATATAAGTTATTTCAATTACAACAATACTATTTGTTTCATTAGTGGATAATTATTTGGGGTTTATTTACAGTATTCTATCTTTGAGTCTACCATTTCTCCCCTTTATATGTGGTGTTAGTTTCCCCTTGGGTTCAACCTGTCTCCTCTTCATTCTTCCTCTTCTTCTTCTTCTTCTTCTTCTTCAACTTCAATTGTCTTCATCTTGGTTCGGTTCTCCTCTTCTCATCTGGTTTAATTTCTATATAGTTGTAGGAATTTGTTCACTTCCTTTGATTCTTCTTTAGTTCTGGTTTCGTATCTTCTTTTGTTAGTTCCTAATTATTTGGTCACTCACCTTTTGTCTCTGTGTATGTTTCGTGGTTCCCTTCTTTGTGTTTCTGTTGTTGGGTCAATCACTTTTTGTCTCCGTGTATGTTTCGTGGTTCCCTTCTTTGTGTTTCTGTTGTTGGGTCAATCACTTGGGTTGGGTAATATCGTCGTTCGTCGTGTCATAATATTTATATTTTATTCATTTTTTAACATTTTATTTTATATGAAGTATTTTTACATTAAGAATTATCTTTTTTATCCCTGGTACTGGGGTGGCTTATTTGTGTTGTAACATAATGCCTCTCCTCTAAAATTGATCATTTTGATAAAACACTAGCATAGTTTTTTATGAAATTATCAGTTATAGATAATCTTTTTCCTTTTCCTTCTTGTTTGTTTCTCCATTCTTCATATCTCTTCTTACTTAATTCATTCCATTTTGTTTGGATCTGTTTTCATTTATATTTCCATCGGTGCATTTTCCCTCATACACAATTTTTTCCCTAACCTTTATAGTAGCTGGTTTCTCCCATTACTACTCATTTTTCTGAGACCAGAGGCACTTCATCTCTGCTCAGTTTATTTGGATTGCTGGACTTTTCAACAGTCAATCTTAAATACCTTTTTTGTCAACTTGTGACTTAAATCAATAATAATAATAATATAATATACTTTGGTATTGTCCACCTTGTGGTTTGTTTTTAGATCACTTTGGCCTTTTACTCATTCTTCCTTCCGCTATACCTTAGCTATATACTATCATTTGCTCATACACTTGATTGTTTTTATATTTATTCATATGTTAATTTCGTCATATCTAACTTTTCGTTATTTTGTTTTCAATGCTCGTTGTGATCATTTTAATTATCTTAGACATTTTTATTTATTTTTTCTTAGTTATTTAGCAAGATTCTGCTTTAGCCATTTCTGTATATTTGTTTTATACATAATTTCTCTCTCTTCCTTGTACCAGTTCAGTTTTTTTTTTCTTAGAATACATTTGATTCATTATAATTTCAGGTATTTATCTCAGTAATTTGAGCTTGATTTTATTTTTGTTTATTTTATTCTGTATTAAATATCATTTTTGATAATTCTTTGTAAGTTAATTCTCTTACTTTAAAGGAATGTTTGTAGCGTATTCCTTTTTAGTTATTTTTTGTTTAATTATAATCGTAAGTTTGTGATTCTTACATTTATATTATATAGGAATGTGTGTAACTTATTCCTTATTCTCTCACTTTTTTATTTCATACTTCATATATCAATCTTTTATTAGACTGCGAGTTGATTTAAATTGAAAGGAATTTGTGTAACTGATTCCTTTGTTTTTTACATTATTATTCATTTATATTACTTCTTTTTATTCCGCATATATCATCTAAATAGGGTAGTAAGTTGATCTTACAATCTCTTGGAATTTTGAAATATGTTTATTTCATTTCATTATTTATTCTTCTTCATAAAACTTTTTTATCGAAGTTTGGTTATAAACTCCCTTTATTTTTCTTGTATTTATATTGCTTATCTGGTAAGTATTATTACCATTATCTTTTGTGATAACGTATGGTCATTTATCGTGCTATATACCGGACCTTGTTGTTTATACTCTTTTGTAAGTTGACTTCTCCTTTTCTTTCCTTTATTATTGCCTTCTCCTTTTTTGTTCGACACTTCGTTGTTCTTCACCTCTTCTCCTTCAAGTGTCTGATATTCACACTTATTCTGGATGATTTTCAAATTTATGTCATCACCATCTCACCACATGTTGGGGCCATACCCTCTCTGCATAGCGGAATTCATCCTCTATATTATTTTCATTTCTGGGGTTATCATTTGGTTCTTGGCTGGTTTCTGCCATGATATGGTTTACCTGAACTGTCCGGGGTCCTTCGTCGTTACTCGCCGGATCATGCAGTAATGAAAAACCCGGATTCTCATGGACTGTTACCCAATTCTCACTATTATTTTGGTTGGTGTTGGGCTCCTGTCGGTGGTTATTTTCATTCCGAGGTGGTTCGTTGTTCCTATTCTCTGCTGATTGATTGTTATTATTATTCGATACGTGGTAACAGGAGTTTGGGTGCCAGTTCGGGCTATATCTTCTGTGGTTACTCTGCCTTCGCCCGCGGATGAAGTTTACCTGACGTCTGCCGTCGCTTCTATTTTGATTACCCCCGGGTCCCCGGTTGTACTGGTAACTAGGATTGTACTGGTTGCCGTAGTAGTTATGGTCGTTGGGGTGACCATTTGTGCGTTGTTCCGGTTCAGCTCCTCTGTAACTATCATTTGGTCGGTTATTATTTGGGATGTTTCTGCTGTTATCTTGGTTCCCCGGACGATTGTTTTGTTGACCTCTGTTACTTGGCTGATTATTCGGAGAATGATTCTGGGTATTTCTATTAAATGGCTGTTCATCATTATAATTATTATTGTTTCGGCCCAAGTTATTCCGGTTGCTGTTTTGTGGATGATAGAATGGTACATTGAAATTGGTTGCATTATTATGCTCATTCCATTTGTTGTATCGTTGGTTCATGATCCGGTTTTTTCGATATTGGCCATCATTCTCCAGGTCCTCCAATAGACTTGCCATTCCTTGAATCGTTTTTATCTGTCCTTGCCTCCTGGCCTTCTGTATAGCTTCTTCGTAATGATAACCCAGCTGTATTACCAGAGACTCCTCGGGTATCTTGGGTTCTAGATTTCGGGCTAAACATACTTTTCCCAAAAAGTAGGACGTTAAAGTGTGTCCTCCTTGTGACTCGTATCTTCCATTGCTGATATCATTACGGACCACATTCTGGGTGGACTCGGACCAATATTTTTCCCGGAATTGTCTCTTAAATTCCTGTGTGTCATTGATTTCGGGTCGAGTGGCCGTCCACCAGTTGTCATGGGTGTCTCGGAACATTTCATCTATCATACTTCTCACACTGGACCACCTAGTTTCTCTATTTTTTTCTATTAGCTCTTCTACCCATTTGAGGAATTCTATCGGGTTCCTCCGGTAGCTGCGGAAATTAATTATCTCTCGATTTTCGCTGGTTATGATTTGTGTGTTATTATAAGGTTTCTCCCTTAGTGCATCCAGCTCTTCTTGCATTTGTTTCTCCCTTATACTGATCCCCTGGATTTTCTCTCTGTTTTCTCTGGTCAGTCCATCTATTTTATTGATGACGGTGTATACCTTCTCCACACGATTGTTTACATCTATCTGTATTTCTTGGTGCCTCTCCTCCAGTTCCTTAACCACCTCCTGTTTATTCTTCTGGCATCCTTCGGTAACGACTTGGTAGAATTCGGTCGCTCTCAATCTACCTTCCTCCTCGACATTGCTTATTTTATTGTTCAATTCTTCCCGGACTTGTATCACTGTTTCGTTGTTCTCCGTTACCGTTTGCCTGATCTCCTCTCGACATTTGACCAGTTGTTGCTTCCATTCCTCCTTGGTTTTCTCACTTTCTTCCTCTATTTTCCGTTGGAGAATAACACTATTATTTTCCATCTTTTTATTTACTATTTCCAGATCCTTCTTGATCTGTTTCTTCAGCTCTTCGCTCTTCTTTTCCAATGCCTCCTGACTTCCATGTATCACCTTCATTTGCTTCTTCAATTCTTCACTGTTTTGTTCCAGTTTTTTATTCCAGAACTCCCTGTCTTCTTTCCTTCCCTCTTGTAATGATTCTAATTTCTTATTCAATTCTTCATTCATTCCCATTTGTAATGATTCTAATTTTTTATTCAAATCTTCCTTGTCTGACTCTAATTTTTTATTCAATTCTTCCTTGTCCCGTCTTCTCTCTTCCTTGTCTTCTCTTCTTTGTTCCATCATTATCCTGAACATCTCCTGTGTGCTCAGGTCTTCTTTCTGAGTGGGTTTAGTAGGTTGGTCCCCTGTCATTACTTCCATTTCCTGTTCTGGTTGAGGTGGATTTGGGTTTTCCAGTTGGTCCTCCTGTGGATTCTCTTCCAACAATTCTCCAATCGTTTCCTCAACTTCTATTTCCTCAATTTCTTCCATTTCTTCTTGCTTTAATGCTTCCTTACCTTTGAGCCTCGTAACCATACCGTGTCTATTCATAACCGCTGCTAGTTATCCTTTCTAGCCTCACGTTGCTGGCACCAATACGCTTTCACGTCGCCAATATGCAACGAAGAAATGAGTGTGTACCTGTTAAAATGTGTTTACACTTGTTTATAATGTGTATAAGTGTTAACGTGGTGTGTTCGCCTCACACCGGTCGTTACAATAATAGTTGTCACTACTGAAGTCTGTAGCGTGGTCCAAATTACCAGTACAACCTACCTGTTAATTCATAGGGGTTGCGAATCCCGGGTGGCGCCAAATTGTTTCTATCAAAACAATTAATTTTGTAAAATTACAAGTTAATAAGTGTTGTTAGCGTTGACAGCTGGAGCGTTCAAATGGTTCCCGCCGCTGTACAGGTTGCCGTATTGTCCACTCGTGATGAGCGCTAGTTGGTTACTGAATAAAAATTGCTAACACATATATTCTACAACGTCCTATGAAATAAAACCATGGTAATACTCTGTACTGTAATTTTAATACAAATTCAGTCATTAATTATTATGACAAAAGGATTATAAATGGTTTAATAACAAATTGCTCCGGCTTAGAACATGAGACGCCAATATTTCAAGGTTGGCGAAATCGGTTTGAAAACAAATTATTTCGATGCCGTGATGGCTACTGTTTACATACAATATATTAATCTGTTTAAAATCTGGGGTCCTTTGGATTATAAAATAAGACATAAAAGTTGGTTACATTAAAAAAGTACACTACCATACCTTATACGTACTTAGAAAGTATAATGTGTTTTTACAAATTGTTTGGTAGTGTCGTATTCTTTGTTACAAAGTTCGCACACTAATGCGACGTTATATTTTAATTAACAAATGTTTTTACGTAAGTAGTTTATGCATTAAACCTTTGAAAGAAAATTAACTTTGTTTAATAGTGAGCAATTTTGATCTTTGAGAAATTTTTAAAGTAATTTGGTTTCTGGGAGAAAGGAATTTATTGGATACTTATCAGTTCAGACAGTGTTGATATGTTGTCATCTGTGGTAGTGGAAATTCTGCAATTTTGGGCTGGTTTTAGGCTTCGGGCATCTTCTTCTATCTTGTCTTGGGATTTCTGCTAATTAATTTATTGTTTTTTGGTTCCAGGACATCGTTTAATCTTGGTAGTTCTGCATCTATTCGTCTTTGGTTTTGGTCATCAACTTCCGAACGTCTTCTTAACTATTTAATGGAAAATTTCAGTCATCACAATTTTGCGTGCCGCTCACCCACGCGTCATTTCTTCAAGTCTAATAGATTTAACGGAAAATTAGTATTCAACGGCCCCTTACTATGGTAACAGTACCCCTTTGATTGGTTAAGACCTCTTTCAAAAGCATTGTTAAGAGATTTGAATTTTTATTCAAATTTATTATGTATTTTCTTAACGATTTTATTCCTTTATTGTTCCTTTGGGGTAATAAATAATATCACTATTGTATTTCTTTCCTTTCAAAGTTTAAAATGATACCTCATAAGGTCATATTCTATTATACATTAACTTTAGTCTAAATATTTGACATTTGATAAATTACATATCTCTTTTAAATTAAACTTTTATAATTGCATTTCTCTTTTAAAATGATTTACATATTTTTTTTTATTTGACTTGTAAAATGAATGGTAAATGATTAACATTTAATAATTAAAATGTTTAATAGAAATTCAGAGTTGAAATCAGAATATAACAATGGGAGTATTCAATAGAAAATTAAAACTAAAGTTGTGTAATGTTTGTAATTTTTATTCAAATTCAGATCTGAAATGGTTGTTTTAATGTGATGATGGTAATGTTTATCTGAAGATGATGTATTTGTGAAATATGAAACTTATGATATGGATGGTAGTGGAGTTGGAGTACATTTTTTTTGTTATCTAATTTTCTGTTTTATATAATCATATTTTGTATTGTGTAAAGTTAATAGTAGTAATCTGAATTGGTCATTGGAGTCGAATCTATTTAAAGGAGATAATTATAATCTTTAAAATGAAGTCTGCAAAATAGAGGATGATGTTTGTAATAAGATTTGAAAATTATTTTTGTCTAATTGGAATTGAATTGAAAAATTTTTGATTTCTGATAATACTTTCTGGGTTTTGGAGAAAATGTATTATATTATGTTAAGGATATATGTTGTAGAAAAATAATATTATTTGTGTATTAAAAGTTAAGATAGAAAACCAGTACTTTGCTAAAGGCAAACCAGTACGGCTAAGAGGAACCCAAATCATTTAAGGATATGGAATGGTGTAAGGCCATTTGTTAATGTTTTTATTGATTGTTACAGAGTCTGGGTGGTACTGTGATGGCGGACCTGTGCTGGCTCGTGCGTCAGGGCAGGGTCGCCGAGTGCCTGTCTGGCTTTATGGTGTTGGGATCCGGAAGAAGGACGTCCAGTAAAGTCATGCAGGAGCAGCCACAGCCACTGGATTAGGGGGGTGAGTAACCCACAGTTTAATAAGGAAATAAGGGGGGTCGTGGCGCCATATCCTAGCTGATCCTCTTAGGTTTAGGCAATGAGAGTTTTTATGCTTTTGCATAAAACCTCTCATTAAGGGGGGGGGGGTTATTGTAACAGGACAAAAAGGGTAGAACCATTTTTTTTATTAATAATTGGCAGTAATTCTTATTTTATGTAATAATTTGCTATAATAATGTGGTGAAACGTCTTTTGTAATAAAGTAACGTATATCTGGTTGAGATGTGGAAATGTGTAAAGAGGAAATGTGTAGTTGATGAATCATAGGAAAAGCCTGTGGCTTACGACAATATTCAGCAGCGACCCAACAACGTAGTAGGGGAATTTGACGGCCTTATAAGGTAAGGAACATCACTAATTGACATCAGGTGACCTAAGGGTCACCCAAACTCCACGTGTTTCTAATTGCGCAGAGGCTTTCCTGTTGGCAAACAATACCGGAAAGATCCAGCACCTAGGGCAGGACAAAAGTAGGTGAACCGCTCAAAACCAGTTCCAAAGGCAGAAAAAGTGAATCAGCGTACCCAAGCCATGCCAATCTCTCGCCCCAGTCTTCCGTTGTCCAGATTACAAGACACACGTTCTATTAGTGTGCGCAAACGTTTACGGTAGGCCTACTGAATTTTTATAAAAATGTGGGGAAGATGCTTCCTAAAGATGGTAATTCATTGAATTAAAAGTATTAAAGTCAGAATTTAAATGTTTCGGTACAGTTCAATTCTTTTAGCAAAGAGTGAGTGTCAGGTGGTGGTGCAACTCTCAGAGACGTCTACGGAATGGATAAGTACAATAGATAATCAATTGGTCAAATTACTAAAGCCTTTCAGTTTCAACTTTTGAATGCAAAATCAATAAATAAATAATGATATCTCACAAAAATATGTAAAAAGAAAAAGAGAGAGAGTGAAAGAGAGTATGAATTCATTGAAATTAAAAAGAGGGAAAATTACTAAACAAAGTACTGGTTTGCTAACAAAAAGAGAACTATTGGGGTGTTATAATCTTTGTATTAGAAATTTTGTGGGTAAGAAATATATATACCCACAGTGTAGCGTATATCACTACAGCAGAAAGAAAATAATTGTTTTTGTCAAAATAAAATATGTGGGTATAATATTACCTTAAAGAAAAATAACTATTTTTTTAATTTAAATAAAATAAGAGTCATTGTAATATTAATTATTATTTCATTTTTTATTTACCATTTAGTTTCACATGATCACTGGTCGGCGTCTATTTTGTTCAGACGCCATCTTTAATGTTTGTCAACTATATAAAAAAATGTGTTACTTACCAGGAATTCTGTAGGCGAACCTGGAGGACATAATGGGATTATTCCATTAAATAAATTAGTCATCTGTTCACAAATACTTCTGACCTTTCATTATTACGATAAAAATTATAACACAAAAGAAAACATTTTTTGGCTCAGCCATGTGGCCCATGATATAAAACCTCATTACCCGAGTTTGGGTTTCTTAACATTTTATCCCTTATATTCGTAAACTCATTTCATTATATAAAATAATAGAAAGAAAAACTTTATTTAAATTTACTCTCTTCGCAAATCAGCGTTCCTTATTTATTACTTAATTTTTCATTCACTCACATACGCACACGCACCCCATGCCCAAATGAGATCTCAATTTTGTTATTTGATCTTAAAATGAAGCCTTTTAACAGGACATAATTCTGAATTTGTTATCCCCCAACTGGTTACTTATCTGGCTATATGTCCGAAAGAGTCCAACGTCCCAGAGTACCTTTCATCACTCCGCACATTTTCTTCACCACTTTTGGACCGAAACTGTTACTTTATTTTAATTATTCACTGTAATTAAATAATAATAGTTACATTATTATTTAATTTATAAATTTTGGTTTTAAAATCACATTTCTTGAGTTACAGGCGCCCGTAAAATTGGTTTCGAAACTTTGCGGCTGTACAGCATAACGGAATATTGTAATATTTCTTTTATGAATTTGCTAACTGCTATAATTTTTTATAGTTCGACTAAGCTTTTCGTCATTACTGACATCTTCAGTTGTTATGTGTTGTTCAGTTAAACCAGGTGTTGTTTAAGACCTGAAGATGTCAGTAATGACAAAAAGCTTAGTCGAACTATAAAAAATTATAGCAGTTAGCAAATTCATAAAAGAAATAGTAAGGATGGCTGCTAATTTAAACAATACAAGGAATATTGTAGACTGGGGCGAAATTTACTGTCTCAATTTCTGAAGTAGTGAGGGAGTTGTAACGGTACAGAATTGTGTGCTACCATAGTTTTAATTTAAATCAGTAAATTTTTCAATTGTCAGTATTCACCTGTGAGGTGCCCCTTGTAACCAGCAACATCCAGTGTTATTGTTGATGTCTGGAGACAGCCCAAGCCACACGTATTATGTAATAGCCCCAGCAGCAGTCTTTGTATGTGAATCACAGTATGCAGATTGTCACCACAGTGTTAACATCAGACAGTAGTAGGAAGCAGCATACAGTTCGTTAATTAAAAACAGTGGCCTCGGGCGTATAAGATAGGCCGTAAAACAAATTCGGCCTATCCAGTTAAGTGTTAAAACATTTATAAAAAGTTCTACTGCAACTCATGGCCGCGTGGCTAGCCTTTTACTATCTAAGTGCTCGAGCAAATTTACAGCCGGCTATAAAAATACATTACAGTGCATAAAGTCTAAGGTAATACATTACAGTGCATAAAGTTCAAAGTAATTAGCAATAACTAAACTCAATGTAGACTAGTGTCGGAGTGCGACGAAACCAAGAAAGCGTCTCAACAGGAAGTGCTACGTATCGGACCATGGGCAGTTAAGTAAAAGCTAAAGCACAGAATTAAATGGCCAAAACAAATTATAATTTTTCAATAATAAAAAAATCTATTATTTTAAATAAAAATGCCCAGTTTAAATGAGATCTCTAAGGGAATTAAAATATACGTACTGGTTCATAATAACTTGTCATAGTCTCGTTGATTATTCACTGTTTATTAGTTGTTAATTCGTAAATGCAAATTTCATAATAAAATAAATTCAGATTTTATTTCATATAAACCATGCGTAGAGAGTAAGTTATTACGCCCGTTGAACATAACCTGTCCTTTATAGAAAATCTCGCCTAAACGAACCTGGTAACTAATTTAAAGTAAATAATGGGAAAATGTGTAAAGGTTTCCATATTTGTCCTTTTGTTTAAAAATATTGGTGGCGACCTATAAGTTGGGAATCTTCTGTTTTGGTAAGTCAGGGCGAGTGAAGTAAAAGGTAAGTAAAAGTTAAAGTAAAAGTTTAATATAAGGGGGGGTAAGAAATAGACCGTAACAGAGTCACGTGACTTCAATCTTTTGTTCTTGCTGCATTTGGAAGCCAGTTTTGACGAGGTTATTAATTTGAATCTACATTCCAGCGGTGACTAGAATCTGGGATCGGCTCTGACGTCATCTGGCATGACTCCTGATTACATAGGTCAAAGTTTATACTGCTAAAAATAGCTGCCTCGTTTGCATTTCGCTGGTGACCTCGACACTATTTTGCTCACTTGCCTGTGTCGTTATAATTTAGGAATACAATTTACATTTATTATGTTGTGACCTCTTTTCCCCAAATTACCCCAGGTAAACCTAAACTGTCCCGTTACAATACCCCCTCAATGAGAGGTTTTATGCCAAAGCATAAAAACTCTCATACTTCCTAAAGGGATCAGTCTGGATATGTCGCCACAACCCCCTTATGTTTTATTAAAATCATGGGTAACTTACCCCCTGGTCCAGTGACTGTGACCGCACCTGAATGACCTTACTGGACTTCCCTTTCAAGATCCCAACACCGCAAGGCCAGACAGGCACTTGACGCCCCTGCTCTGACGCGCAGGCCAGCACAGGACCGCCGCCACAGCATCACCAGACACTGAAACATTAAATCAAAAATATCCAATAGTGGCCTTGTATAATACCATGTCCCCAACTGATCTGGTTCCCCTTAGCTGTGCTGGTTTGCGTTAAGAAGCACTGGTTTTTTCTTAACTTCTAACATATATATGGACACATACTTAATCTGACATAAAACATTTAAACTTAACAATACCAACATTCTGAATACCCTTCTCTCATTAATTCTTATCCCAAAATTCAAAATTATTGCCCTGATTCCAATCAGAATTTAAATAAACATTTCCCATTACCACATTACAAATACCTTCCATTATACAATTCACATTTCAAAAAAATTAGATTCATTAATAAAATTCTTATATAGAATAAACACATTTAAATCAACTACATCATAACAAATTATTTACTTAACATCATTAAGCATCTTCATAATACTCCTCAAATCAACATCAAATCATTTAATTACATCATCAAATCAACTACATCTTCTACATCATCAACATAATTCAATTTCATACTCATTAACTCATTACTAACAGTTTAGTAACCTCCTTCTTCATCATTATCTAATATCCCCCCATAACCCAGTTACAATTAGGTAAATAAGCTCACGGGCACACTGGTTTTGGTATTTACCTTGTTGCATAAATACTCTATTATTTATGCCCTGGCTTGTAACGGCCAGCTCCTTTCCACACACACTACTGTTTAATGATGTTGGACTGTAGCGCCCATTTGCCTCCACAAGAACTGAATTTTATTAGGGTGCAAACGCTGCTTACACCGTTCTTGCTTCGGCATTACATAAAAATTCAGCATTACTGGTATCCGAGGACACCAGTAATCCTACTATAATGATTCATACGCCCTTAATACGGTTCTATCACCCCATTCGGTGGTAGCCGCTGTTCCATAGTTATGTGGACTCCCGTGCTTAAAACCCCCTGTTAATTTCTAAATTGTACCAATTTCATAGGCAACCAACCATGGTCAGTTTGCAATAAGTCTGCCCACAGTTGGTTGTCATCCAAAACCACGGTCTGGGCTGGTAAGGCCGGGACCGCCCGAAAGTGGGGAATCTATTTAAAACACACAATACATCTTTAAGATTCCTACACTTACATAATACAACATAATAAACACTCATAATGAACATCAAACATCATTACATTAAAATAAACATCTCAACTTTAAGTTTGACCAAAAATTACACACCTTACAGCTTTACTTTAGTTTCAAATTCTATTAAATCTTTCACTTATTACATTATATTACAATTGTCTTGTTGATACATCCTCTTCATTCACTTATTTAAATATTATATATATTCAAACTTTCACTATGAACACTTACTTTTGGTTTTTGTCCCAAACGTTTCGATGTGGTGTTCCTCAGTGGGATTTGAAATACAGAATGTCGGTACAAAGTAACCGTTATGGGTTGTTGGGTGTGTGTGGTGGGGGTACGTAATCACACACATAGATATGAATGTGTTAGCAATTTTGTGTGTTGGAATTGTAGTATGTAAGTGTGATGTATTTACTGGGTTGTGTACTGTTGGTTTTATGTGTTTTACTTTTTGTGTTTAGGATGCGTTTGTGTAGTTTGTTTATGTAGTTTCATAGTGAAAGTTTGAATATATATAATATTATATTACATTTCAACTATGAATTTCTATTAAGCATTTTCATCATATATTGGTTCGGGTGATTCCCAGTCATTCATAATGATTTGATTTATTGAACGGACATATAGATATAACCTTACTCACCTTCTTCCTTCTAATAACCACTAACGGATTTGCATAGGGTGACACCGATCTCTCTATAATATTTACCTCCACTAATTTCTCTAACTCTACTTAAATCATTCTCCCCTTATAACAAAGCACCTGATACCCTTTTTGTACATAGGATGTGTGTTCCCGCACGACCAGCTCATTCCCTTATCAGTTCCTGGTCCTTCCAGGTAACTCCACAGCCCTCTTTAAATCTTTTCACCTCCCGCCACAACGCTTTGTGTTGAGGACTCCTTACTCCTCCACCCTCACTACAAAATGTATGTACCCTGGTCTCACCTATTTACTCTCCACCTTCATCACTCCCTTTCTCTCTACACACATTCACTCTCGCTACTGTGTCCCCACTACTGACCCGTTTCTGTATTACCTTTATTCCAGAAATTCTTATTTTGTCTAATACCCATTTAAAATTAACTCCGACTGACTTAATGCCTTATTGAAATAATCATCACCCAAATTCCCTATTTTGTGCTGGACTGTGTTCATCTTTTAAAACCGCACGTTCTCCACCGCATTTAAAACTCGCGCGACTGCCTCTGCTTAGTGATCGCACATGGACGAGTGAAGTGAGTCAGTCAGAGACTATTTGTCAAGAGTGGCAACGATATCGGTTCGTTCCCGCACAGCTGATTTTTGGTCTCACAATGACTGGCATGTTTTAGATTTCGTGGTTAGAGTACGCAGTTGATCCTGTCTCTTTCTCATCTAACCCTTGACTGAAGCGTTTCGGGACTGGCAGCTTGATCTGACTTTGTTCGTTTACTTCTACTAGTATGGAAGCTTAATTCTAGAGAGTCCCAGGTAAGCCTCGATGCCTAGTTAAAGTAATCTAATAGGATTATGCGCTATGTAACTTATTTAATAAAAGAATGTGTGTGTTGATGGGCATGTGCGTGGATGTATGTACTCACCCACGGCTTTTAAAGCCGTCAAGTCAGGTGTTTGCGGCTGTAAAAGAATATCTTACACTCAACTACTACTATTAATTGTAAATTAAAATAGCCCTGTGTATGCATAAAATTTATAACGTAGTTTCGTTGAGTTAAAATCAAGGAGGTAATGTAGTGTGATTACTGGTTTTTAGAAGCGGAAGAAAGTGCTGGGGCTATATTTCGAAATTAAGATATGATTTCACAACATTTATGTAACTGTGTGGTGTTTGTTGGGGCGAGCTGTAAGTGAGCCTGTATAAGGTTTTGTTTGACACCCAATACATATAATACATGTCCTAGGGTTCTCGGACAAGCCGATGAAGGGGTGTCGGAGGATGACCATCCACCTGTCGTCCTACCGTGCAGAGAAAAAGATCTAAGCTCCTCAACGCCGCCAGTCACGATGTGCCGGTTCGTCAACGAACCGGCGCTAATATAAGATAATTATATATGTATAAAAATAATATTTGTGTCAAACGCAAATTTGTTCGCTGTATCTTGATTTAACGGCCAAAATTTATTTTGCCGTTGAACCTCCCAGCGCATTCTAGCGGACGGTATATGTAGATTCGTCGGACTGGAACCGAATTACCTTTGTCTTGCTTTGCCTGCCAAACTGCCTACACCTCGTTCCCTTCGACAGAGCTGGAGTCTTCTTGATCGAATGAATGTCTATAATGGTTTGCATAAAGTAAAATGTGCATTTGGGGTATGGTAAGAATGGATGGAGATAGATAAATTTTGGGACACGCACACCGCGTGGTGTGAACTCGAAGTATTCAGTATCATAATATTCTAAGTTATTTAAAATCTTATGTAATTAATTTATACCTTAATTAAAATACAGTAATTGCCTATCACTTTAGTGCAGTAAAATAATGTAATTTCGGCAGACTTATAATAAGATTTCAAATGCATTAGCACGTGGTCGTGTACAAAACTAAACAGGTTATAGTGTGTCAGACTTTCTGTTCATGTAGGCCTAATTAAGTAAATTTGAAACTTATTAATTGATTTATGGGCGTCTGTGAGTATAGTATAAATGTCAAAAGAGAAGACGTTATGTTTTAATTAAAACGAGCATGGTTTAAATGGTCGGGGGGGGGGGGCTGTTCAAATTTGTTCTGGACTGGTTCAATCAAGAGTGCGTGTGTGAATTGTGCTGTGAAAATAAGTGTTGGGTCATCCATCTAATTATCTATTTATGCTTAGGGTCCCCGCGCCAAAGATGTGGATCCGGCCAAGGCATGTCCATCTGCTCCTGAACTTATAAAAAGAGGCTCTTGACTTCGCCTGTCGAAAGGAACGGCAAGATCATCATGCCCCAGCATAACTCCACAAACTAGACGTTGGACTAAGTGTACGCCTGGGGGGCCGGCATGTGTCCGAGGCTAATTAAATTTTCATGCACCACATTTTCTCACTCGGATACTAAAAGGGGGGGTTCTTCAAGTATTAGGGGACCGGAATTTCAGTGATATTGGTGGGTGCTGTTGGTGACAGAATGGACCCGACCGGCTGGTCTCGTTCAGTTAATTCCTGTACGGTTATCCATGGTAATTGCGGTTGTATTCCATATTTAACTTAGATCATTTGGTATACACATTCACATTTGGGTCATATAAGGGTTATAAGTTTTTTATTTAGTTTCAGTCCGGTCCCCTCTTTAGACCTTGCGTAGGCAGGTTTTGCATGCAGATATATGTAGGCCCCATGCACAGATAAATGTATGTATGGTCATGCTTAGGAACATGTCGGCTGCCTGGACAAACCAGATATTCTTAAAGATTATAAATTATAATATGGTAAATTCACAAAGGCTGTTCATGTCATGTAAAAGTTGTAACTCGCATTTTTAAATTATTTTGTCAAATCAGATTTCTTAGAAAAATATTAAATTTATCATGTCACAATATTCACTCATACTGTTCAGGTCACAAAGATTGTAGCTTGCTTTCTTTTAGAGTTATTGTTTCTGTCTGATTCTATTATTATTGTCTGATTTTCTCCAACAACGTGTATTTATAATTTCACTAAGTTATACGCACGGTTCAAGGGCATTTAAAGTTGTAACTTGCATTCTGGCCAACCCAGATTCTGGGGGCACTAGATGTATGTATACTGATGTATGAATATGTATGGCAGTTGAAATTTCCATATGATGGGGCGATATAGGTATAGAGAGAAAAGATATATAGGCGGGTGGCAAGGCTTTAATGTTATAAGGGTGTTTGTTATTTATGTGGTAATATTGAATATGTGTCTGTGATAGGTGTATATATTTATATGTGTAATTATGTGAATCATGTATGCGTTATTTCTAGGTGTTATGTACGGGGATTGTTTATGCAACCATGCAATTATAAAGATTACATATTAATATCAAATATAAAATTTGAATTAAATATTAAACTATATTATATTAGATTATAAATGTTAAATTGCTAATTTGGGTAGTTTTGGGGAAGTTGGAAACTTAAAATGGGTGCTGACTGATATGTTACAATTAAAATTTATATTTATATTTCATACCAAATTGAATTATTGAAATTTAAAATTTATATTTATATTTTATACCAAGTTGAATTATTGAAAATTAAAATTTATATTTATATTAAACTTGAATTGCTGAAATTTAAAATTCAAGTTTTGGTATTAAGATTGAAATTGAAACATTGCAATTTGAAATAAAAGTTGTTATTGGTTCTTAATAGTGAGTTTTATTTGCAAGTCCCGTCTCACTGGACCCATCGCTCTTTTGCTTCTCTAGGTCTTCTGCCTAGTTTTAAATAATTAGTGGCCCCTCTTAAAAAAAAAAATTCCAAAAAAATTTTTTTTTATAAAGCATAAAAAGTTCAAAGAGGGGGTTACATTTGGTAGCAGAGCGTGGTTGTATCTAGGGTTAAACCCTTGGGTCCTTTGGGTGTGACGGGGCTTGCAAACTCAGAAAACATTCAGGGTAGAATGAACTTAGAAAATTTACAAGAAATCAATATATATATACATGTGTTGGGTTATGTTCGATGTTTTATTAACTATATGGAGGTATAATTGTCAGCCTGTTGTTATTTGTAAACTTGGTGTCACCACGAGGTATGAATTTTTGGGGGGAATTCTTTTTGAGACTTGAATTACCGCAGATCTGGGGCGCCTATGATGGGAAATGGATTACGTGTTTTTTGATTTTCAAATAATAGCGAGGGTGTTTATAGGGATGCGATATGGCCCGCTCGGAAGTCGGTCTCGTCAGAGGTACGGGAGCCGAAGTCATTGTTATAAGTTTTGGGAAATTTGATGTTGTTAGTTGGTTGGCAAAGTTGCTTTCGTGAAATGCGATGTAGCGATAGGTGTTATGTGTGTCGTTGAGCATGTCTTGTGGTAGTGTAAAAAATTGTGTTTCTTCTTGGGTGGTGTTGATGAGAGCCAGTTCAGGATAGTGGCCGGGTCCTCGCAACGCTAGGGGGCCCGCAGTCTGCTTGAAGGAAGAGTATAGTACTCAAGTTTTTTCTGTTTCGTTTTATTGTCTATTGTTGTCGTGTGTATATTTCGTGGGCCGACCGTGGAGTTCGAGGATGAGCGTCGTGGATCCGGATTTGTTTCTTCGCGATGAGCTGGAGTTTGAGTTACGACCCCGGGGGAGAAACCGGAAAGGGGCGGTTACTGTGTTGAGAAAGCAGCTCAGCGAGGCACTGTCCGCGGGCGGCATGCTCTCAGCTGTTGATATCTCGGATAAAGATCGGGAATTAGAAAGGTGTGTCGAGAAGTGGGAGGAGTTGCAGGAGTTAGCCCGATGTGTTGACAATTTGGAGGAGGGACCGGGTTCCTCCAGGGGCGTCCGGCGGATTCGGCAGCGCCTAACTCATTTAAACCTGCGACTGCAGAACCTCGATGACCAATTGGGCACTCTTGAGCAGGCCCATGATATCAAGAGCTTAATAGAACAGGTCACCTCGACCATGCAGGGGTCTCAATCCAGTAGACCACCCACGCCGCAGGCAGTTCCTGCGTCCGAGGTCTCAGCTTTAGAGTGCTCTCGCAAGCCTGCCGCAAGTGCCCCAGTTTTCTCCGGTATGGTGGCGGCCTCATATCACAAGCTGCCCAATCCACTCTCCCAAATCATTCAGCAATTGCCGATCGTGGATGGGTTAGATGTGGATAAACTATTGCCTTTCTTTCGGACTGTGTTCCAGTTAGCTGATTTTCCGGGTATGTCGGATCATGCTCTCCTCGAGCTAATTTATTCTTATTGTCGCGGCCCTATGGCTGAGAGGGTGGCTGGCGTAATGCGGCATAGAGGTGTAGTTGCAGAGTTCCACCGGGAGGTGTTGGGGGCATTCGTACCCGGGAGGCTTTTGTAACAGTTAGGACATCGGCACTTCTACAGAGTGCAGTCTAGGGGCGAAAGTCTTGCCCAATTTGTGCACAGCATTAGGGACGCGGCGCGGACACTGGGTCTGGGCTTGTCGGAGGAAGAAGTGGTACAAATAATTCTAGAAGGCGTCTCCCCACAGGAGAGATTGCAGCTTGTATTTGCAGAGCGCCCGCGCCAGTTTGTGGATTTAGACAGACTATGCGTGATGTCAAAGGCCATTCAGATGAATGATGAGGTGAGGGGAGACAGTCGTGGGGACCTACCGATATCTCAGAGAGCAGAAGGATGCAACGACCCTTTCCGCCCCCGACAGGCCCAGTCCGTTCTAGATCGTGAGAGCTGGGGAAGCATTATTTGTTATAATTGTAATCGGCCGGGTCATATGGCTCGATCCTGTCCCCGGGGGCGCATGCGTCCAGCACCTCCCTCGCAAGGACCCTCCCCAAAAAACTAGGCAGACAGGGGAAGATAGGTCGGAGGATGTCTTCCCCTCGCTCTAATTCTTTTCCGTTTTCTACTACCTCCAGGCCAGTGATAGGGCCCGACTCTTCTGACATCAAGGTCCTGTCTACCATCCCGCAACACACTTCAATATGCCCCTTTCTGTCGCTCGAAGTAAAAGGGGGTCAGCTCAGAGCTTTAGTTGACTCCGGTTCAGCCCGATCCATCATCTCATCTCGAGTGTGTGAGGAACTTGAGAAGCAGAGCTTAATAAAGGGGTCGGATCTGTCGTCAGTGGTATGCTGGACTGCATCTCGGAAAATCTTGCCCATATCCCAGGTGATTTCCTTCAAATTCAAAATCGACGGTTTTTCCTGGGTGTGGCCTTTTCTGGTTTCTCCGGCCCTGGGAGTGGATTGTATTATTGGTGCAGACTTCATTGCTAAAAGTGGTCTCGTGTTGGACATCCATGGGCACCGATGTTATTTCAAGTTTAATCGGGGGGTTGTTATTCCGTTCCTTGGATACCAGGGAGCTAAGGGAGGTATCCAAGAGGTGGCTTGTCCCCATTCTGCACGAGATCATCTCACTCCATCCCAGCAGAAAGCCTTAGACCGACTGTGTGAGGAATTTCCCTCGGTGTTAACTCCTACCTTGGGACTCAACACACCTGCTGGAGTACAAAATCCGCCTTACAGACTCCAAGATAGTGAGGTCACACCCATACAAATTCGCACCTCCAAAGATGGCCGTTCTGAGAGAGAAGGTTCATGAGTTATTAGAACAAGGGGTGATTGAACCTTCTAATTCCAGCTATGCCAGTCCAGCGTTTTTGGTACCCAAGCCTGGAGGTAAGCACCGTATGGTGATAGACTATAGGAAGTTAAATGCTAATATTGAGGTAGATTCCGTTCCCCTCCCGGATCTACATTCGGCTTTCGATTGGTTCAGTGGGGCCAGGTATTTCACGGTGATCGATCTTAATGCTGCTTATCACCAGATTCCCTTGGCAAAGGAGAGTAGACCGTACACAGCATTTTATGTACCGTGGAATCTGTACCAATATACAAGGGTCCCCATGGGTTTGGCTGTGGGGGCCCAGACACTCACTCGTCTACTTGATACCGTTTTTCACGATGTGAAATTCAAGTTCATGTTTAATTACTTGGACGACTTGCTGGTGTATAGTAAGACGTTCGAGGAACATCTGGGTCATCTGCGAGAAGTGATGTGTCGATTAAGAAGTTCTGGCCTCACTGTCAATCCTGAAAAAGTTCGTTTTGCCCAGGAAAGCATTTCTTTCTTGGGGCATTTAGTTTCACACCGGGGTGTTACTGTCGACCCCGAGAGGACACAGGGCATCCGTGACTTTCCCCCTCCCAGGGATGCGAAGGGAATAGCTAGATTCGTGGGTCAACTTCTATTGCAGATTCATTCCTAATGTCGCGGAAATTGCCATACCCTTGAACGAGCTGAGGAAGAAGGGAGCTAAATTCACATAGGGTGATAGTCAACAGAAGGTTTTCGACACCCTCAAGGAAGCCATCATCTCCCCACCGGTGTTACGGATGCCCGATTTTACTAAACCATTTATTTTGCAGACGGACACGAGTTCGGTTGCGCTCGGGGCGGTTCTGTCCCAAGTTGTTGATGACGCTAGGCAGCCTGTGGCATTTATTTCCTGAACGTTGACCCAGCAAGAACGAAAGTCATCAGTCTATGAGCTAGAGTGTTTAGCTGTTGTGTACGCTCTAGACAAGTTCAGGCGTTTCGTGGAACATGCTGAGTTCCTGCTCGAGACCGACAACCAGGCTCTCTCTTGGCTTCTTGCTCATCCCCGGCAACTGGGTAAAATTGGTACATGGGTGGTCAAGATCTCATCCTTCAAGTTCAAGGTGCAACACATTAGGGGAACTCAAAATGTGGTTGGAGATGCTTTGTCACGCATGTTTTCCCAGCCCAGTGAAGTCCAATCTGAGCAACCCTGTTCGGTTCTGTTAGATTTTCCGTTAGCCTTCACAGATGTGTTACCCCATCAGCTGAACGACGAAGAGCTGGGTCCGATCATCCAGAATATAAAGGAGGGTAACGTACAGGCCCCATACTTCTTGTCCAAGGCCGTCCTGTGTTGTAGAGAGAAAAAGGGACGTGCCCCTAAGATTGTGCTGCCTAGCAAGTTAGTGCCCATGGTCTTCAGCTATTATCATAATTCCCCAGTAGGAGGCCACAAGGGAATTTCTAAGACCATTTCCAGCATTAGACGACATTTCATCTGGAAGGGCATTGACAGGGACATTGCGACGAGGGTAAGAGTTGTCATCTATGCGGCTTGAGCAAGCCTGCCCAGAACACTAAGTTAGGGTTGTTGTCATCGGACGTGGCGAGCAGACCGATGGAGAAGTTATTCATAGACTACATGGGACCTCTCCCGCGTAGCAAGTCAGGTAATTCTTACCTGCTTGTTTGTGTGGATGCTTTTTCGAAGTTTGCCTGGCTATTGCCCTTACAGCAGGCAACAGCTCGTTTGACCATAAGCGCGCTCCAGAATCACATTTTTCAGCATTTCAGTCTTCCGACCATCATTGTCTCTGACAATGGTCCCCAGTTCATTTCGGGTGAGTTCCGGCGGATGTGTTTCGCCAGTGGGATCAAACATGTAACCACTTCTCCTTATTACCCACAGCCGTCCCATGCGGAGAGATTCAATAGGAATCTCAGGTCCGCACTCATTGCTTATCATGCTGAGCAACAGACCACCTGGGACCAGAATCTGAAGTGGTTACAGCTAGCCTTTAATACGGCCCTACATGATAGTCATCAGGCCGTTCCCTTTGAAATTATGTTTGGATTCTCGCCCGCACTCCCGTTGACTAACTTGTGGAACATTGAGGATCTTCTACCACGGGAGCCAGATAATGGAACAGCAGAGAGGTGGAAGGAGGCTCAGAAGAATTTGCTGCGAGCGCACAAGCGGGTCCGTCGCCGATATAATAAGGGCCAAATTCCTAACCCCTTCCTAACCATTGGGGACTGGGTCTATTGCCAGAGCCACCCACTCAGCTCAGCCGTGGACAGACATGCCGCAAAATTGTGTTATCGGTGGTCGGGGCCATATCGTATCCTGGGGTTCGCGTCACCAGTGACGGCTAGGCTAGGCGAACCAGGGAGCGGTTTGTAAGAAATCGTAACTCATATTTTGAAACTGAAGCTCTGTCGCAGGGGATAGAGGGGCCGATGCGGGGGGGGGGGAGAGGTTGATGGTCTCCGTGTCAGTTCGGGTGGTAGTCATCTTGAAGGTGGTATGAGATGAAGGGGTGCCTTGTGGAGAGAGAGAAATGAGGAAATGGGTAGCGGGTAGATGTTCCCCACAGTCCCAGTGGTGTTCGTCTACTTCAGGAACGCGCCCCTGCCCACGCGAGCCGAGGGAGCCATGTCCTTACCTTTAGTCCTAGCTCTTGACCCTTCAATGATCCTTGCCCTCTTCATCATCTTCCCGATTTTCCTAACCCTCCTCTAAAAAAAAAAAAAAAAAATGATGAGTGAACCGACCATCATCTCCCCCCCCCCCCCCACAAGTGCTGAGAATGTGCAATGTGTCTGTTCGATAGAGTTGTTTTGTTTTGATTAGACCCCCCCCCCCCCCGTGTAACTATAGAACATGTGGCCCTGTTAAAGTTTAGTAGGTTCCGGTGTCTCTAGACGGAAGTTGGCGGGCCTCGGGAGGTCAGAACTCAGGGAGCTCCCGAACTTATCTTTCTTCTTTTCTTCTTCTGTCCTCTTCTTGCTGTATGCTGGCCCTGATCAGGTCAGCGTGCAGTGCCAGCACACTTACACACTACACGTCTTCCTTCTGCTCTTTCGTTTTCCTTCTGAGCCTCTGTTCTCCTGAGGGCAGTCACCAATGAGACTTTCCGGTCTGTTGGGTTTAGAAGACAATATAGGGGTACACTGCAGGGTACCCCTGAGTTCAAGTGTGGGGCAACCAGGTTGCCTTTTTGGGGTGGGGGTGTGCCGGTTCGTATACGAGCCGGCGCTAATATAAGAAAATTATATATGTATAAAAATAATATTTGTGTCAAACGCAAATTTGTTCGCTGTATCTTGATTTAACGGCCGAAATCTATTTTGCCGTTGAACCTCCCAGCGCATTCTAGCGGACGGTATATGTAGATTCGTTGGACCGGAACCGAATTACCTTTGTCTTGCTTTGCCTGCCAAACTGCCTACACCTCATTCCCTTCGACAGAGCTGGAGTCTTCTTGATCGAATTATTTCTCTATCTAATGGCTAGATAAACTAGTACAGATCTCCGGTGAGTAACTTTAGAATGTCTATAATGGTTTTCATAAAGTAAAATGTGAATTTGGGGTATGGTAAGAATGGATGGAGATAGATAAATTTTGGGACACGCACACTGCGTGGCGTAAACTCGAAGTATTCAGTATCATAAAATTCTAAATTATTTAAACTCTTAAGTTATTTCAACTCTTATGTAATTAATTTATATCTTAATTAAAATACAGTAATTGCCTATCACTTTAGTGCAGTAAAATTATGTAATTTCGGAAGACTTATAAGATTTCAAATGCATTAGCACGCGGTCATGTACAAAACTAAACAGGTTATAGTGTGTCAGACTTTCTGTTCACGTAGGCCTAATTAAGTAAATTTGAAACTTATTAAAGAGAAGACATTATGTTTTAATTAAAACGAGCATGTTTAAATGGTCGGGGGGGGGGGGGGCTGTTCAAATTTGTTCTGGACTGGTTCAATGTGTGAATTGTGCTGTGAAAATAAGTGTTGGGTCATCCATCTAATTATCTATTTATGCTTAGGGTCCCCGCTCCAAAGACGAGGATCCGGCCAAGGCATGTCCATCTGCTCCTGAACTTATAAAAAGAGGCTCTCGACTTCGCCTGTCGAAAGGAACGGCAAGATCATCATGCCCCAGCATAACTCCACAAACTAGACGTTGGACTCAAGGACCACAGCTTAATTTGAATAAGGTGATGTTCAAAAATTTATTATTTCTGGCCTATATAGACACCACCGATTTGTGCATATAACAATTAATAAAACTTGTGAGGTATTTTGTGACACACATGATATTGTTTTCATATTATAAACGTTTTAATGGGGACTATAAACGGATTGCGGGGACTTTATGTATAGAATTAGTTACATTCGACATTAAGTGTACGCCCGGAGGGCCGGCATGTGTCCGAGGCTAATTAAATTTTCATGCACCACATTTTCTCACTCGGATACTAAAAGGGGGGGTTCTTCAAGTATTAGGGGACCGGAATTTCAGTGATATTGGTGGGTGCTGTTGGTGACAGGATGGACCCGACCAGCTGGTCTCGTTCAGTTAATTCCTGTACGGTTATCCATGGTAATTGCGGTTGTATTCCATATTTAACTTAGATCATTTGGTATACATATTCACATTTGGGTCATATAAGGGTTATAAGTTATTTATTTAGTTTCAGTCCGGTCCCCTCTTTAGACTTTGCGTAGGCAGGTTTTGCATGCAGATATATGCAGGCCCCATGCACAGATAAATGTATGTACGGTCATGCTTAGGAACATGTCGGCTGCCTGGACAAACCAGATATTCTTAAAGATTATAAATTATAATATGGTAAATTCACAAAGGCTGTTCATGTCACGTAAAAGTTGTAACTCGCATTTTTAAATTATTTTGTCAAACCAGATTTCTTAGAAAAATATTAAATTTATCAAGTCACAATATTCACTCATACTGTTCAGGTCACAAAGATTGTAGCTTGCTTTCTTTTAGAGTTATTATTGTTTCTGTCTGATTCTATTATTATTGTCTGATTTTCTCCAACAACGTGTATTTATAATTTCACTAAGTTATACGCATGGTTCAAGGGCATTTAAAGTTGTAACCTGCATTCTGGCCAACCCAGATTCTGGGGGCACTAGATGTATGTATACTGATGTATGTATATGTATGGCAGTTGAAATTTCCATATGATGGGGCGATATAAGTATAGAGAGAAAAGACATATAGGCGGGTGGCAAGGCTTTAATGTTATAAGGGTGTTTGTTATTTATGTGGTGATATTGAATATGTGTCTGTGATAGGTGTATATACAGTAGAACCCCGTTAGTCCGAACCCCGCTAGTCCGAAATTCCGGATAATCCGAACCACCTCCAGGAACCAAATAGGCAAGGGAAGCTATAAAAACAACTGCAGACATCATGAAGTACCCTTGTTAAAATATAAAATGTTGCAGGTAAACTAGCCCTTTCCCTTAACCGATCTTCACCAAAAACAATAGGTCATGAGAACTCTACAATTCAGCGCTGTATGCAAAACATTATTTGATTCTGTTTGAATTTGCGGCTGCTATCGTTTGCCATATAAAATACCCTTGTTAAAACAAAATGTTGCAGGTAAACTACCCCTTTCCCTTAACCGATCTTCACCAAAAACAATAGGTCTTGAGAGCTCTACAGTTCAGGGCTGTATGCAAAAGAGTAGTAGATTCTGTTTGAATTTGCGGCTGTTATCGTTTGCCATAGAAAACAATTACCCTTGATTTAAAAAAAACTGTTGCAGGTAAACTACCCCTTTCCCTCAACCGATCTTCACCAAAAACAATAGGTTGTGAGTACTCTACAAATCAGGGCTGTATGCAAAAAATAATTTGATTCAGTTTGAACTTGCGGCTGTTATCGTTTGCCATAGAAAAAAATCTATAGATAGACAGACAGACAAACAGACACACAGACAGACACTTTTCGAAAAACAACTTTTTTTCATCTTTTGAGTGTAGTACAATCAGAATCTGCAATAATCTCGAAAACGATTTTTTTTGCCATCACCATACTTCCATTTCCTTAAGGAACATGGAAGTAAAAATATGAAAGAAACAGAAACACCAATAAATAAGAAATTTGTTATTTTTATATGAGTATTTCATTCTGCAAGTCCTGTCACCATAGCCAGTAGACATGTTTCAAATGTAGCTTGGGTTCCGGTACATTTTATGCTTCATCTAGGTTGAGTGCCTAGTCCTAAATACTAAGTTACACCCCTCAAAAAAAAAAAAAAAAACTTTGAAAATTACATTAGAAAATTCATAACTTACCTTATAATAACAATATAACTCAATACCTAAATATTGTACGTTTAATCATGTATTATTACTTCCATGTTCCTTAAGGAAATGGAAGTATGGTGATGGCAAAAAAAATCGTGTTCGAGATTATTGTACTATCGTGTATCGCAGATTCTGATTATACTACACTCAAAACATGAAAAAAAGTCGTTTTTCGAAAAGTGTCTGTGTGTGTGTCTGTCTGTCTATCTGTAGATTTTTTTTCTATGGCAAACGATAACAGCCCCAAATTCAAACAGAATCAAATAATTTTTTGCATACAGCCCTGATTTGTAGAGTACTCACGACCTATTGATTTTGGTGAAGATCGGTTAAGGGAAAGGGGTAGTGTACCTGCAACGTTTTGTTTTAACAAGGGTATTTTCTATGGCAAACGATAACAGCCGCAAATTCAAACAGAATCAAAAGATTATTTGCATACAGCCCTAAATTGTAGAGTTCTCAAGACCTATTGTTTTTGGTGAAGATCGGTTAAGGGAAAGGGGTAGTTTACCTGCAACGTTTTTTTAACAAGGGTATTCTCTATGGTAAACGATAACAACCGCAAATTCAAACAGAATCAAATAATTTTTTGCATACAGTCCTGATTTGTAGAGTACTCAAGACCTATTGTTTTTGGTGAAGATCGGTTAAGGGGAAGGGGTAGTTTACCTGCAACGTTTTTTTATCAAGGGTAATTTTCTATGGCAAACGATAACAGCCGCAAATTAAAACAGAATCAAATAATTGTTTGCATACGTCCCTGAATTGTAGAGATCTCAAGGACTTTCAATTTTGGTGAAGATCGGTTAAGGGGAAGGGGTAGTTTACCTGCAACCTTTTACATTTTAACAACAGTAAAGTACTTGAAAATTCATTTAAACTTTTTGAAACAATGGTAATTGTTAAAAATAAAATAATTTTGTTGCCAGGCAATAAAATTATAATTTTTTCATTTTAATGTAAATTATGTATGAGTTAATATACATGTATAAAATAATATATCATTCGTGGCAGGCAAGCATATCTCAGTTATGTAATGTTTACGTTTCCATTTTATTATTATGACTACCGCAATAAAAAGCCCGGGAACACACACACACACACACAATTCACGTTATTTCTGGCCTCACTCATGTTTATTTTCTTACATTTGCACGCTTTTTAAATGGTACGTGCCGAAACCCATACCAACATAACGCGTGCAAGCCGAAAAAGTGTCCAGCGTGGATAGCGATTTGCTTCCTGTGGATCGCTGGGCAGTGTAACTGCACGTGTTTACAGAGGAACGATTCATATACAGACTTTTCGTCTTTAGGGAATGAACCCTCTGCAAGATGCTGAGGGTCCATGAGTGACTTTGGAGTGCTCCTTCTTTTTCACGTGTTTGTTCTGTGAAACATACACTGTAGATTCGCAGCTTGATAGGAACGCTGCAACTAGGAACACTGTAGCAACGCTCAATAGGAAATGTTGAAAATTTTTGTCCACGGTGTACCCTCATACACACTAAACCTGCTCTGATGTTTTAATTACGGACATCATAATATTCAAACTTTGGAAACTTAAGCACTACTTAATGGAGATCAAACATTAACTTATACAAGCCATTAATTTTATGCAATTTTTTATATATATTGTACAACGTTATCGGCAACAAAGAAGTAGTTTTTGTTAAAATTCCTTCCCAGGATGTTTGGCCGTAGTCCAATGTTTTCTACAAAACCAGACGTTTCGGCAATGCCATCGACTTCCATCATCAGTGAAAATCGAGTACGATAACATGAGGTGGTATACGTTAGTGACCACAGTACTGTGGTTAAGGCTGAAGCAGTAAGTAGAAAGAAGTAGTTCCTATAGTAATATTTCATTTCGAAAATGATTTTAAATATAAATCTTAGAACATGGAAGTCATGTATGGTTCTCCATACCAATATTTTATTATAAAATCTAAATCTCAGAAAAATCATTTAAATTTATCACCAAAATTCATCTGTACAACATTTTAAATTAATTAGTTAATCTCCAATTATTTAATTCAATCAGTTTTTTAAAACACTTAGTTGCTTTAATTACATTTTAAAATTCACTATTATTCTCATCATTTATTTAGTCTGGTAAGATGTTATTATTATTATTAAATCAATTCCTATTACATACATACATTGTTCACATAAAATACAGAGTACACCATAATCTATTACACAAATACATTTGACATCAACACAAAAGTATATACAATCCACATTATTATTCGTTATTGTTTACCACAAATCATTTCATAATACAGTCCATTTCGAAACCCCACTATTCACATAATTAAATGTCCATGAACAATAAATGTTTAACCACCATCATCGAATAATAATCTGGTCTTGCGTCTACACAATTCATTTTTTATTAAATACATATTGTTATTATTATTATAATAACCATCATCATTAATTTTATCCATTGTATTAATATAGTATTTACATTCAAAAACATTATTGCATACTATTAATTCAAAAATCCTGTCGACATTTGGTATGGTCCATTCTCCACTAGTATCATCTGTTACGATTAAATCTTTTATCATTTCTTTAGTGTAGTAATCATCTACTACTAGTAATCCCATCTTATATACAGGTAAGTCATCAACATTATTATCACCTCGTGCTGCGCTAACTACATCGCCAGGTAAGAATTCAATATAATCAACTCTCCCATTCTTCACTCTCTCTCTTTTAATTCTTTATAACTTCTACTAACCTCAAACAACTCTATCTCCCCCTCAAAATACAACTCTCTCTCAAAATACCTCTCATCATCACACCATTTCACTTTTTCTTTATCATTCCATGCAGAGGGTACTGCAACATAAAAACACCTCCTGGCTCTTCCAGGAACACCACAAAAACTCAGGGAACAATTTGAAAACCCATCGTCTTCCAATAAGGGACTCTCGCCCTTCAACAACAACAGTGAACACCTTGGTTCACAATAAACCCGGGGAAAATTTACCCTCTGCCCCATATCTATAAAATAACTCTCTTCATACTCTCTCTCTAACTTACAAACACTGATTTCTACCCTTTCACAACCCCCTACTCCCATTATTCTCTCACTCTCCCTTACTATTTCTATATCCTCATCATCATTATTAATTTTCACTGTATCACCATTAGATGCTACTTTTTCAACTATCTTACCACTACTACTTGTTAACTCATTTTTATAACTAACACTTACCTCGTTAATTATTTCTTCATTATTATTCATAATTATATCACCCTCATTATTTTTGATACCATTACAACCACTTACCTTATTATATGTACCATTTTCTACCCCCTCCTTTCTCTTTCTACTTTCGTTTACTTCATCTTGTAATTGTTTTACAATAATGCTAAAATGTTCATTAACTTCTTCTAAACTTTTATTAATATCAAAATTCTGTTGTTTAATTTTGTCTCTAATCTCGTTCAACTTTTCACTAAAATTACTCTTTATTCATTATTTTGTTCATTTAATTTATCATTCATTTTAGTGTTTACTTCATCAAAACGACTATTTACTTTGTCGTATTTTCATTAAAATTACTCTTCATTTCATTATTTTGTTCTTTCAACTTTTCATTAAAATTATTCTTTATTTCATTAAATCTACTTTCATTTTTAACGTCTTGTTCTTTGAATTTTTCATTAAAATCACTATTTCTTACCATATTCTCAGACATTGTTTTCATAAGGTTAAATATATCATCCATCAACCACTCTCTTACTCTAGTTGTCATTGGAGTGGACTCTGCTTCTACATTATTAAATATTACCGATTCAGTAAAACTACTTTCGTTATCTGCCATTTTAATCAATTAATACTTAATCATTACTTACAATATAAACATGAACAAATAATAACCTCCTCAGGACTTCACATTACTACTACCACATCATTCGTACATTTATTTGTATTTTATTCTGTTACCTTAAATAACCATTCTGTTCCCCCAAGTAGGCCTACATTTACATAAATTTAATTATGTAAATATCTACTGTTCGAGCGCCAATGTAATATTAATTATTATTTCATTTTTTATTTACCATTTACTTTCACATGATCACTGGTCGGCGTCCATTTCGTTCAGACGCCATCTTTAATGTTTGCCAACTATATAAAAAAAATTTGTTACTTACCAGGAATTCGTGTAGGCGAACCTGGAGGACAGAATGGGATTATTCCATTAAATAAATTAGTCATCTGTTCACAAATACTTCTGACCTTTTATTATTACGATAAAAATTATAACACAAAAGAAAACATTTTTTGGCTCAGCCATGTGGCCCATGATATAAAACCTCATTACCCGAGTTTGGGTTTCTTAACATTTTATCCCTTATACGAGGTGCTATCGGAAAGTTCCCGGACTGTACTTGGCACGGCTGTTGGACGTGACTGTACAACCTGGCGTCCCAGTGTCCGATTCCGTAATACGTAATGAGTCAGTCTGCCGAGTTTCATTGCATTGTGAGGTTGTGTTCGGTCTACGCGTTGTGTTTTGTAATCGTGTGTTAACGTTCATTTGCTAATTTTATGATGGCTGATAAATTCGAGCAACGCGCATGCATTAAGTTTTGTTTTAAACTTGGTAAATCGCCTACTGAAACTTTTGCAATGCTTCGAGAAGCTTTTGAAGGACGGTTTTTGCGTGGTACGCTCGTTTCAAGGCCGGCAGAATGTCACTTGAAGATGATCACCGTTCAGGACGACCTTCCACGAGCAAAACAGATGAAAATGTTGAAAAAATTCGACAACTCATTCACGAAGACCGTCGTCAAACAATCCATGAGTTGTGTACAAGTGCCGGAATAAGCTATGGAAGCTGTCAAGAAATTCTAACTGAAAATTTAGGCATTCGTCGTGTTGCTGCGAAATTCGTCCCTCGGCTTTTGTCTGTGGATCAGAAACAGCGCCGTGTTGATGTGTGCAGTGAACTCAGAGAAACGTCTGAAAATGACCCTACCTTCATCTCCAGAGTCATAACCGGTGATGAAAGCTGGTTTTATGGTTATGATCCAGAAACAAAACAGCAGTCATCACAGTGGAAAAGTCCACAATCACCGAGACCAAAAAAAGCACGGCAGGTCAGAAGTGCAACAAAAACCATGCTCATTGTGTTTTTCGACATCAAAGGCATTGTCCATCGTGAGTTCGTGCCAGCTGGTGTTACAGTGAACTCAGATTTTTATTGTGACGTTTTGAGGCGGCTGAGACAAAATGTGCGACGAAAAAGGCCCAAATTGTGGGAAGACCAAAACTGGCTGTTGTATCACGACAATGCACCTGCTCATGCTTCACTGAAAACAACAGAGTTTTTGACCAAAAACAATATGGCCACCGTCCCACACCCTCCATATTCACCAGATTTAGCCCCCTGTGATTTTTCTCTGTTCCTGAAAATAAAAATTCACATGAAAGGTCACCGTTTTGACACTGTAGAAGACATTAAGAAAAAAACACAGGAGGTGCTTGACAGCCTTCAGCAAAAGACTTTTTTTGACACTTTCCAGGCATGGAAACAACGCTGGATTCGTTGTACCAATTCGCAGGGAGACTACTTTGAAGGAGATGGGAGCCATTAATGGCCTAGGTAAGCAAAAAGAATTTATTAGACCTAGTCCGGGAACTTTCTGATAGCACCTCGTATTCGTAAACTCATTGTAATGGGACAAAATGGGAGGTTTGTCATTTTATTAAATTTATTTCATTTCAATTGCAAGCCCAACACATAATACAGGCTCAGTTAGACAAAGAAACAGTGAAGCGAAGTTTGAACGTAGTCAGGGCGTTGGAATGCAGTGTGTCCGACAACGCAGCATAATTCCAAGAACTTCAGTGCTGTGTGGCGCACACAAACGCGCGAACAACAGCGGGGCGTACAGCCGACGCTTAGACGCATCGGGCCGACCCGAACCAACATGGCTTAATTGCAAAATTTGTTTGTCATGCGGTTGGGTGTCGACGGAAGTCTTGACGAGACCCCGCCTATCTTAGTGACGTAACCAGTGGCTTCAAGATTTCGTCAACGCCTGACACACGTGAATAACACATGTTACCTGAACAGTGACGAACGATTCAACATCTAAGGCATTGCAATTTCCGTCATGCCTAACTTCTGGTGGGAGATTAGCTGGTGACTCTCTTCCCACTCAACTAACCGCGTTATCCCGGCCGGGAGCGAAGAAAATGTGTACACACAAAATTTAAATTTATTATATAAAAGTGGTAACCAAAATCTAAACAGTGAGTTAATATAGCGGAAAAGATTCAGTGAAGTAAACGGAAAAGTGACAAATGTAAATTAAAAACTTTCGGACTTAAGAACGCACGCGGCAAATGGCCATGAGAGGAGTAACGCCGGTTGGGTAATCCATCCAAATAATTTCATTTGTTTGGGGTTCAACAAATTAATTAACACAAAAGGGGGTTTTAAATGGTATGAATGATAGTGCGAGCAGGCTGGGCTGCTTTCTATAAAATAAGGTATTTATTATAACTTTCATTTATATAAGATGTTTTGAATAATATGTGAAGAAATTTTTGTTTTGTATTAATTGTTTGGAGATAATGGATAACATCAAAGAAATGATTAATTCATGACATGAAAGCAGTTAAAGAATAGAGTAAAATTTTAATTGTTTCTTTTCATAAATGCGAGTTGCGTATGTTATTCAAATAACCTTACAATCATACTTGCATTTCACCATTCGTGTGATGTAACTCTGGGCTGAAAGAAGATTTAAAGGTAAGTGGGAGATAAAAAAAAATATATATATATATATATTATTATGATATAAATGTATTAATAACTTCACAAATAGCGCATCTGAAACAGGGACAGTTTTTATAAATTGAAATCTATATATAAAGACCGCACCTACAAGTAAAATGCATGTTTGATTTCAAGGTTGAGTAACAATATGTAAAAAATTACGTAGCATAGATAAAATGGTACATCAATGTTCAAGTGTTAAGAGTTAAGTGGTAGATGTTTTTAGGTAAGAAAATTTAAATCAGTAAATTTATAAATATGGCAGGAAATAATGATAATGAAGTCAGCTTCACTGACAATAAAACAGAAAGTCAGTCAACACCGGTCCAAAATAAAAAACCGGACGATAGCTATGAAATGTTTAAAATGATACAAGCAATTATAGAAAAACAGAGTGTAAAGCTAGATGAACAAAAGAATGAAATTAAAAGTGAATTTAACAATAATTTGACACTAAATTTGAGGAACAGAGTAGAAAGTTTAACGAACTTAAAATTGATATTAATGAGGTCAAAATTCAGTGTGTGAGTAAGTGTAACGAGTTGAAACGAGATATTGAGAAAGTGGTAGAGTCGGTAGAGGAACAAATTAAAAGTAAAGCAATTCAAATAATTAATAACAAGGTGAGTAATAACGATAATTATAATAAAGAGGTAACAAGTGATAACAATGATGTTGAAAATGATAATATAATTAAGAATGTGGTATCAGAGAGTGATACATTGAAAATAGTTAGTGAGATAGTGAGTGAGAGTGAGAGAGTAATGGGTTGTAACGGAGTAGTAATTAGTGGTGACGAATTAGAGAAAGAGTGGCAAGAGAGTTTAGATGGGCGAAGGGCAAGTTTTCCCCTAGTTTATGGTGAAACAGAGGTTTCACAGGTTGTTTATGAGGACAGAGTTTCCTCCTGTAGTTGTATGGAAGATGAGGTGTCTTCAGATGGTAACTTTATTTTTTGTGATGATCTTGGAAGTGCCAAGACGTATAATGAGTGTTTTGTGGTGCCCTTTGCATGGAATGAGATAGTTCAGGGGGGTAGTGACAGGTGTTATGATGATGAAAAAGGTTTTGAGAGAGTTGTGTGCAGATAGGGAGATAATAATATATCAGTTAAAGAGAAAATATAATGAGTTGAAAGAGAGGTTAGAAGTGGTGAGGATAAATGATATAAAAGACTTACCTTGTAAAATAGAGATTGATAATTATTTTGATGATATCTTTATAAATGATAATAACTTACCTGATGTTTTAATGATGTAGTGGAGAAATATAATGAGAAAATAAATTACTTTATGTCGAACAAAAATACTTACGGAAACAGAATTGAAATCACAAATGTAGACAGGTTTTATGAATCAATAGGTAATAATGGTGTCAAATATTATGTTGATAATGGTCATTATAATAATAATAATAAATGGAAGGTCGATAAAAACGATTTATGTTTTAAATATGTTAGATATTTATACAATGATGGAGGGTAAATATAGACTCAATAAATGAACATTTTAAATATTTTAATTTATGGTTCTGACCTTGCTAATTTAGGAAATGAAGTGGGGTAAACTGAAAAATGATGACAAGAAATTGTAAATAAATTTTAGTGAAATTAATTGTGTCTGTATTGTAACAAGTATGTGAGGTAAACAATGTGTATGTAGTAGAAATTGATTTTAATAATAATAATATTTTATCAGACAAAATAAATGATGGGTTGGTAATTAATGACTTGTAATTGTTTTGAAGTACGGTAATTAAAATATGTTGTATTTTTAATAATTGATGGAATTAAAGTAATTTGAGATGTTTAAATATTTTTATTGATTTAAAATGTTATATAATAGAATTTTGATGATGAATTTAAATGATATTATGAGATTTAAATTTGATAATAATAAATAAATAAATACATTTTAAATTGTGTTTAGTTTGTGGAATAACATGATTGTTAAAATGTTTTCAGAAGGGACTCTCCCCATTTTCGGGCGGTCACGACCTTACCAGTCCTGGCCGTGATTGGAGGCGGACCATGGTTGGCAGAACTTCCTTCAGGTGGTGACACGACGATGGTCCGGCTCCACCAAAATTGGTAAAGATTAGAAATTTCACCACATTATCGAACGGGGAGGGGGACCCATAAAGGTACGTGATGTAAATTATTTTTTTTTACACTCAAGGTGCAGCGGTTAGGTGTACCATATCACGTACCAGCACTGCTTTCGAGTGACTGTAAATAGTTATGGAGGCTAGGGTTTAAAAAGGCAGTGCGTTCAAGTAAAAATTTTTGGTGTCATTGGAAAAATAAGTTTAGCCATTGACAATAGTTTCAGAATAATTCTGAACATGAGTTTTGTTGGGAGGGAGATTTGGCAAGAAAGTAGATGGCGGGTTTGGATAAATGGTAGAATAGAGGGAGTAGAGTTGGTGTAAAAGGGGGGACGTGAATTCACGTAGTGTGTCTACTTTGTTGGCAAGTCTCCCTGACAGCGGAACCCCATTTTCGGGCGGTCACGACTTTAGCAGTTTAAGGATAAAAATGCTGCCTCCAATGTAAATATAATTTGGAATGTTTATAATTTTAAACTTATGTCAGTTGTTGTACTTTAGTTTATGTAAAGAAATGACCAAATATAATTGTAAAGTTTGTAGTACCAGTGAGAGGTGGGATGTGCAGAAGGGTCTGGAATAAAATAGAAACTTGTTATCATACAAGATGTGTGGGTAATTTTGGGGGGTTGTGTGGTGTTAATAGAAGTGAAATAATTATGGAAAGTAGAGACTGCAGCAGTAGAAGGGTTTAAGTTTAGCTATTAGTTAGGCTATTGCAGTGGTGGCATATGCTACTGCAGATAGCGATGAGTGTTGGTGGGAACATCATCGGAGGCCAAACTGGCGTAATATACACTGCACAACTTGTTATATAATTTTACATTATATGTTGATTTGTTGCCGTGCAGTGTATCACAAAGATGAAGTATAACATGCCTGAAATGAAAGCTGATTTCCCCGCCTTTTCGGGCGATTACTGCCTTACCAGCACTAATCGTGGTTTTGGACGACAGCCAGCTGTGGGCAGCAATTGTAAACCTGACCATAGTTGGCTTGAAATTGGTATAGTTTTGAAATTAGTGGGGGGTGACTTAGGGGAAATTCCCGGAACTATGGAACAGCGGCTATCATTCTGTTCGCATGGGAACAGTTAACCAGGTGATAGACCCGCATTAAGGGTGTATAAATATGTAAAATCAGATATTATGATATCTGACCTTTTTAAGAAATTGTAAGGCAGAAGTAAGGACAAGGAGATGACAAAATTCCTCCAAAACTTCAGTCCTTGTGGAAGCAACTGGACGCCACAGTCCAGGGGGGGGGTCATAGTGTGTGTGGTAAAGGAGGTTACTCAGGAGAGTAACGAATTAAAATTTTGTAACTTAATGATGGTGACTCGCTACTGAGCTGACTAGATAATTTTGTAGTGAATGCGATACACTAGAATCCAGTGTAGTGAATGTGATAAATTCTACATAGGACAAACGGGCAGGAAATTTAAAGACAGATATAAAGAACATTTGCCAAAAAGGAACATCAAGTCAATCAAATCCAACTTTGCTTTACATCTGGTAAACAGCAATCACAGTTATAGTGGTTTCACGGATAACTTTACGCCCATACATATATGCAGTAAGAGCCGATACATGGATGCCATGGAAGAATATGAAATATATAAAGCGCTTTTATTTCAACCAAACCTACTGCTTAATGATCAATTAACATTTAAATCTCACTGTTTATATGATACTGTATTGAAGAGTGATAACGCTTGTGTACACCAGCCGAATATATAGTTTGATTACGTGGTCAGTTATAGTACGGCAGTGCGCACTGTTACGTGGACTGAGTTCTATCATAGTCATTGTGTTATGTGTTGATGTGTTTTAATTATTATATTCTTGACACGTTCGTTATGAACTAGAAGAAAAACAATTTTACCTGATGATGGGAACGTGTTCCCGAAACATGTCGTAAGACATCAAAGACGTAGTCGCAGCACGGATAAAGAAAAAGGTGTTTATTTATTTCAATTTCACTGCGACTGGAGACCAAATATAATGTATAATGAAAGATAATTTTGTTTTGATTTGAGAAAGGGGTGCCGTAGATGTTTATCATATTGTGTTTAATATGTTATTGTGTTATTATTTTATCAGATTAGAGAATAAGGATTGTAGGCATAAGTTATGTCTTTTACACAGTAGAATTGCTTGAAAGAGATTCAGAGAAAGGTCATTCACCTGACCAGGAACATCAGCTGATTACTGTGTTATATACGTACTATGTCACGTAGAAATAGTTTGCAGATTTTTTATCAATGTAATTAAATGTTTGAATAATTAATGTTTGAATAGTAGATTTTCAATGTGGTTTAAGAGATTTTGAATTAAATGGTAAAAGATAATTTTGATTTTTCAATGGTAACTGTAATGTAAAATGTGGTAAATGTTAGAATTTGGGTGATTATTATTTCGTTAGTGCATTTAGATCAGTCCAAGTTAAGTTTAAAAGGGGAGTTGAACAAAGTAAGATTGTTGTGAATAAACGTAATGAAGAATTTGAGATGTAATGGTGACACAGTAGCTATGGGGAAGATATGTAGAGTAATGAGTGATATATTGAGGTAACAAATAAATGGAGATATTTTGTAAATGAAAGTGATGTATTGGGAGAGTAATTAGTTGATGGAAATTTTGTAAGGGGGGTGGTGTGATAAGGAGTCCTCAACGAAAAGCGTTGTGGCGGGAAGGGAACCGACATGTGCCGGAAAGGGTTACCTAGGGAGGGTCCAGGAACCAAATAAGGAAATGAGCTTTGGGAAGGGAACACACATCCTGAGTACAAAGGGGTAGGGAGTATTTTGTTATAAGAGTAGAGTGATGCGAAATGAATTAGAATAGTAAGTTAAAGGTAGAGAATGGTTGGTAGATGTTTTGATAGATGGGTGTCATAATAGTTAAAAGGCTGTTAAGTGAGTATTAGAGTCAAAAGTGGGGTAAGATTAAATATGAATGCCCAGTTAGTAAAGCAAAAGTATTAGGAATAATTAAGTCGCCCAAACTATTTGAGAATTAAAATGTTAAAGAAAGAAAGTCATAGTTAAAATATAAAAGTAGTCGAAACAAGTGACAGATTATAATAGAATTTGAAAATAATATAAAGCTATAAAATGTGTAATTTTGGTCAATTTAAATGTAAATTCTATTGTTTATTGTAATAATAAACACGTTAATTTTAAATGTCTTATTGTATTATGTTGTATTATGTTTGAAGATAAGAAATTTTAAAGATGTTTCATGTATCTTATGATGTAGCTTTGTGTAACATAGGTATGTCAAGGTCGTTGACTTGACCCAGAAAGATCAGCTGATGGTTGATGTTATAGACAAAACCAGCTTCTAGCAATTGATTGATGCAATTTTGTCATTTAATTGAATTAAATGATTTTAAATGTTTCTGAATATTGAGAAAAGTATACTTTGATAAATTTAAATTTTTTTTGAAAAAAAAAAATTATTTTTTTCTTCCCTGCCATATAGATGATGTTTGAGTGTCAATTATACTATTGTTTATGTGTATTGCTAGTGTTTTATTGAATTACATTGTTTAGTATATCTGTATAATCAAATGTTAGGATAAGTGAGTTCATGTTTTAATGAGATATTCAAATTTTTCTGATTGTTATTAGTATTGAAGAGACTTAATAGAGTTAATGGATTCATGTAAAAGATTTTTTTATTTTTTGAGAAAGTAATGGAGATATAACAATTTGATTTTAAACTTAAATGAATTTTTGAATTAAAAAAAAATAAATATTTTATGAATTTTAAGTAAGGAATTTATTAGGATGTATTAATGAATATGTGTACGCGCCCAGTACTTGCTAAAGGCAGCCCAGTGTGCATGTAAGGGGGAATATATCGGTTGAGGATTTGGCATGGTATGAGGCCAAGGTTTTGATTTTGGGGGTAGAATGTTAAAAGGTGAGGTGTACTATGGTGAGTACCGGTCCGAGTTTATGGTGTTGGGATCTCGTATAGAGAAGTCCAGTAATATCGTTCAGGTGCAGCCATAGTCGCCGAACTAGGGGGGTAAGTTACCCATAATGCGTTAAGAATTAATGGGGGGTTGTTGGCACCATATCCTCTCCGATCCTCTTAGGGGTTTAGCAATGACAGTTCTTCTGTTCCAGCAGAAGATCTCTCATTGGGGGGGGGTCTTGTAATGGGACAAAATGGGAGGTTTGTCATTTTATTAAATTTATTTCATTTCAATTGCAAGCCCAACACATAATACAGGCTCAGTTAGACAAAGGAACAGTGAAGCAAAGTTTGAACGTAGTCAGGGCGTTGGAATGCAGTGTGTCCAACAACGCAGCATAATTCCAAGAACTTCAGTGCTGTGTGGTGCACACAAACGCGCGAACAACCGCGGGGCGCACAGCTGACGCTTAGACGCATCGGGCCGACCCGAACCAACATGGCTTAATTGCAAAATTTGTTTGTCATGCGGTCTGGTGCCGACGGAAGTCTTGACGAGACCCCGCCTATCTTAGTGACGTAACCAATGGCTTCAAGATTTCGTCAACGCCTGACACACGTGAATAACACATGTTACCTGAACAGTGACGAACAAGTCAACATCTAAGGCATTGCAATTTCCGTCATGCCTAACTTCTGGTGGGAGATTAGTTGGTGACTCTCTTCCCACTCAACTAACCGCGTTATCCCGGCCGGGAGCGAAGAAAATGTGTACACACAAAATTTAAATTTATTATATAAAAGTGGTAACCAAAATCTAAACAGTGAGTTAATATAGCAGAAAAGATTCAGTGAAGTAAACGGAAAAGTGACAAATATAAATTAAAAACTTTCGGACTTAAGAACGCACGCGGCAAATGGCCATGAGAGGAGTAACGTCAGTTGGGTAATCCATCCAAATAATTTCATTTGTTTGGGGTTCAACAAATTAATTAACACAAAAGGGGGTTTTAAATGGTATGAATGAGAGTGCGAGCAGGCTGGGCTGCTTTCTATAAAATAAGGTATTTATTATAACTTTCATTTATATAAGATGTTTTGAATAATATGTGAAGAAATTTTTGTTTTGTATTAATTGTTTGGAGATAATGGATAACATCAAAGAAATGATTAATTCATGACATGAAAGCAGTTAAAGAATAGAATAAAATTTTAATTGTTTCTTTTCATAAATGCGAGTTGCGTATGTTATTCAAATAACCTTACAATCATACTTGCATTTCACCGTTCGTGTGACGTAACTCTGGGCTGAAAGAAGATTTGAAGGTAAGTGGGAGATACAAAAAAATATATATATTATTATGATATAAATGTATTAATAAGATAACTTCACATCATTTCATTATATAAAATAATAGAAAGAAAAATTTTATTTAAATTTACTCTCTTCGCAAACCAGCGTTCCTTATTTATTACTTAATTTTTCATTCACTCACATACGCACACGCACCCCATGCCCAAATGAGATCTCAATATTGTTATTTGATCTTAAAATGACGCCTTTTAACAGGACATAATTCTGAATTTGTTATCCCCCAACTGGTTACTTATCTGGCTATATGTCCGAAAGAGTCCAACGTCCCGGCGTACCTTTCATCACTCCGCACATTTTCTTCACCACTTTTGGACCGAAACTGTTACTTTATTTTAATTATTCACTGTAATTAAATAATAATAGTTACATTATTATTTAATTTATAAATTGTGGTTTTAAAATCACATTTCTTGAGTTACGGGCGCACGTAAAATTGGTTTCGGAACTTTGCGGCTGTACAGCATAACGGAATATTGTAGACTGGGGCGAAATTTACTGTCTCAATTTCTGAAGTAGTGAGGGAGTCACGTGACTTCAATCTTTTGTTCTTGCTGTGTTTGGAAGCCAGTTCTGACGAGGTTATTAATTTGAATCTACATTCCAGCGGTGACCAGAAGCTGGGATCGGCTCTGACGTCATCTGGCGTGACTCCTGATTACATAGGTCAAAGTTTATACTGCTAAAAATAGCTGCCTCGTTTGCATTTCACTGGTGACCTTGACACTATTTCGCTCACTTGCCTGTGTCGTTATAATTTAGGAATAAAATTTACATTTATTATGTTGTGACCTCTTTTCCCCAAATTACCCTGGGTAAACCTAAACTGTCCCATTACATCGTTTTAACTATAACCACGTGTTAGCTTAATTATTACGCCACATTACCATAACCTGTTCCGTGCAGAGAAGCTCACCTAAAACGAACCTGGGTAAGTATTGAATTCAGGGAGTTAAATTATCTGAATTTAAAGGGAAAAGTGTAAAAAGGTTTCCACATTCCCTTTTTTCCAAATGTGGTGGCGACCTGGAATAATTTGGAATCTTCTGATGGTTTTGTAATAAGGTAATAGTAAGGTGGTCAGAGTCAGGGTAAGTAGTAATTTTGTGTATCTAAAAGTGTTTATACCATTACATACTCTTGTTAAAACGTAAAAAGTTGCATGTAAACTACCCCTCTCCCTTAACTGATCTTCACCACAATCAATGGACACTGAGTCCTCTACAACTCGGGCACATATGCAAAATTTATTTGATTCTGTTTGAATTTGCGGCAGTTATCGTTCGCCATACACAAAATTCTACATACAGACACACAGACCGTTTTGGAAAATGACTTTCCTCCATTTCGTTATGGAACATGGAAGTTAAAAGGAACCTCCAGGTAACATAGAACTGTATGTACACCCAAAAACGTTGCACACAGAAGCTATCCTATATTCTAAACATTCTGCCTGACGCCATACAGTTTCGCATGGCTCGTCGAATACCAGTGTTCGAAAAATTCTTCAGAATGATTTAAATATGCAGCTATACAAAATTCAAATATTGTAAACCTTAAGTGACAGTGATACGGTACATCGTGTGACTTTTTGCTGTCAGTCCTCATATGTCATAAATAACAATGTAGACGTTATTCACAATACGCTAATGCGTAATGAAACACATTTCCATCTGAGCGGATATGTAAATAAACAAACCTTTCGGTATTGAGAGCCAAATAACCATCAAGAAATGCTTCGAAAACCATAGCACACTCCTAAACTTACTGTATGGTGTGCAAGAGATTCCTCTGGAATAATCATTCCTCACTTCTTTGAGGATGAGAACGGGAATTCCATTACTGTCACATCAGAGCAATATGTCCAAATGATTAAGAATTTTTGTCTCCCCCAAGTCACAGGAAAGTCTGAAATCATACCAATCAGTATGGAGAGCAACCAGCCATAGGGCTAGGTGATCATGGATGCAGTTTAACGAGTTACATTCTGGAGTGGCAACATTCCATGGCCCACGAGATTCCCAGCATGCCATTTATTCTATTGGGGATATTTTGAGAGTAAGGTGTACAAAGATCCACCCCATGAAACATCAAAACACTCAAAGTTGGTGTAATTTCTGTTCACATGTTATACCGTGTAATGGAAAAAGTAAAAACTCACTTCAAAAGTGTGTGAGTTGAAACTGTCACCACATTCAGGGTGTAGTGTTCAAAAACTTGTAGTTTCTGCATCTAGTTAAATCCTATATCTAGTATGTTATATTCCCTAAAACCCTGATTACCGTACTTAATTCTCACTATTTGTATAATAGTAAAGCATTTAGAAAAAAATTTTAATTTTTCATTGTTGTAATTGTTGATAACAATAAGTTGTTCGTTTCTAAGCAATTGATAGAAATTAAATGAAATTTTTTAGTTTAATTCAAACCAGCAACGATAACAGATGTGTCCTGTTGGTGTCTCTGAAGATAAATTCAGCTTGTGGCTGCTTTACCCACTGTGAAATACTCCAGGTAATGGAATTTTTGCTACTCTGAGTGTCATGGTTAGGATACGGGCATCACACTCACACACACCCGTTTGGCAGACACATGTCCTGCATTGCAGTCTGCGTGTTCGGGGTCCGTGCAAGCGCACGCCTTGCATTGACTTCAACACGCACTCTGGTAAGCGTGCACATGTGTTGCCCACGCATACACACTCACACCGCACCACTGAGCCAACACATGTCCTGCGATGCAGTCTGCATGTTGGGGGTCAGTGCAAGCGCGCGCCTTGCATTGACTCCAGCACGCACTCTGGTACGTTGCACGCATGTGCGCTCATGGTGTACACAAATGCTTTGTTGTTTTAATTGTGGCAATCATAGTAGTAAAATTTTGCAACTGGAGTGTGTTCACAATGGGTAAATTCAGCTAGGGTTGAATTTATTGCAGAGACAACATACAAAACACGTTACATGTTACGGACTATGATACAACAAAATAAATATATACATTTCTAGTGGATGAACACATACACCATGTTGGACTTATAATAAATATATTAAGAGAAACTAGAAATTTGAGTTTTCTTGTTACTTCATTTAATGTATTTCTGTAATTAATAGAATAAAGTTGTAAAAAATTCGTTAATATATTTGTTTAATTTTCTGTTGTTGGTGTTGCTCCTATCATAGGAGGTGGTGTCGTACAATGTAGGTTGTACTTTGTAAAAGGCTTAATTTGAACACTTGAAAGTTAACTTTACATTAAAGTTAAATTACATATTTTTAGTTTTCTTCTTCTCCTCCTCAACCCAGAGGTTAGTGGGCTTGCAGTTTCTTCCTTTACGTAGACACTTTTGTGATACTAACAGTACAGCAATAATATTTGTACTGCAGTTGAATCAAATTAATTTATTTGTTTTTATAAATTCAACCATCTTTATTTATCCTCGTTGCCAAGTAACTTTTGTATCACTCTGTATAATAATAAATTATACATATAATATATAATTTATATTTTCATATTTTATTTTCTGTTTATAAGAATCTTATTGTTAACAATTTTATTTTATTTTATTTTAAATTCTTCTTGTGAAGATATCAGTTAGCAATGTCAAAATACTCAATACAAAATATCCATAATTTCGACACAAAATATATTCTTGTTGAAAAGTTAGTGCTTACCTCCGTATACAATACCAAACTGTCCAGATCCTAGAACTTCATCTGGGAAGATCTGATACAACTGACTCATATCAGTAACTCTTTCCTCTGGTTCACACGAAATATCAGCCTCTGACAAAAGAGATAACACAACTCTTTAAAATGTTTAGTTTTTAACTGCTACAATGTATTTGTTGAGATGAAACAATGTAAGAAAACAAATGAACATTATGTTTATGTAACTGTTGGTAAATAAACATTGCTAATCCTGTAAAACACAACAGTATGGCAGGAATATGCACCCCCACCTTTCCTTACAGTTTTGTCATCCCATCAGTAAGATTTCACATTTTCTGTAGAGCAAGTGTTGGTAAAAGTTCTATGAATCTAAACAGAAATGAAATGTTATTTTCTTAGTATCTTATAAATTTATCTTTGTTTATTTTCTAAGTGTATATTACTTGTGTTGTATCTACACAGGCAGTATAGTGCACAGAGTGATACGAAAAAACTGTACATTTCTACTCAAGAGCTCCATTCAACTAAGAAAAAGTAGACACCACAAGACACCCTATAATAACTTTTGATAGGAAAGTTAAATAGCGGTATGGAGAACCATACATGACTTCCATGTTCTAAGATTTATATTTAAAATACTTTTCGAAATGAACTATTTCCATAGAAACTACTTCTTTCTTCAGCCTTAACCACAGTACTGTGATCACTAACGCATACCACCTCACGATAGTGCACTCAATTTTCACTGACGACGGCAGTCGATAGCACAGCCGAAACGTCTGGTTTTGCAGGATCAAGCCCAAACAGCCCAGGAAGGAATTTTAACAACATACTACTTCTTTGTTGCCGATAACGTAGTACACATGGCACATAAATACAAATTATCCCCTCCACCTTCAACTATAATTTTCATTTATAGAAAATTACCCCCACCCCATTCAACTAGCCTCGTCATTTATAGATATTTCATCTACGTTTCTACAGTGGATTATTACGATCTTCTTATCAGGTTACTTTATTTATCAAAATTAAGTACTTTACTCTTGCTAAAACATAAAATGTTGCAGGTAAACTACCCTTTCCCCGTAACCGATCTTCACCAAAATCAATAGGCCTTGAGTTTTCTACAATTCAGGAACATACACAAAAAAATATTTGATTCTGTTTGAATGTGCTGCAGTTATCGTTCATCATACAAAAAATTACCGTTGTTAAAACAAAGTGTTGCTGGTAAACTACCCCTTACCCTTAACCGATCTTCACCAAAATCAACAGACCTTGAGTACTTAACAATTCAGGAACGTATGCAAAAAATTATTGATTCTTTTTGAATGTGCGGCAGGTATCATTCGTCATAAGAAAAATTACCCTTGTTAAAACATAAAATGTTACAGGTAAACTACCCCTTTCTCTTAACCGATCTTGACCAAAATCAAAAGACCTTGAGTTTTCTATAATTCAGGGAGCTATGAAAAAAATTAGGGACCCGGCTTACCAAGATGTAGTGTGTCGGCAGCAGGATGCATGGCGGGGTTGGTGGCGGAAGAACATAAAAATGTCAACGGCGGCGCCCATAGATCTAGTGAGTATGGTCTACTGTGGATGGGTGCATGAGACTCGTTAGCTCAGTGAAGGCAACTCATCTAAGAGACGGGAACTCTAAACATAAAACCCCTGGTCCTCCAGGTTGGGGGTTGGGCGTAGGGTTAACAACCCACCCCATAAAATAATATTGTTACGAAACCAAGAGAAAAAGGAAAAGCCGGACGGATTAATGGAATTGGGACTGGATCGTGGAAAAGGGACAAAGATTTTAAACTTGCGACGTGGAACTTGCGTTCCTTATACAGACCTGGAGCCTTGAAGATATTAATAGGAGAGGTTCTCAAATATAAGATAGATGTTTTGGCTATGCAGGAGATGAGGTGGACTGGCGCTGGAATCATCGATCGAAGGGACTACTCGGTGTATTACAGCTGTCAGAACTGGGACCATGTGCTTGGAACTGGCTTCTTGTAAGCCGTAGAATGAAAGCAAATATCATTGATTTTAAACCCCTTACACCTAGAATGTGTAAAATAAGACTTAGGGGAATTTTCTTTAATTATACTATAATAAACGTGCATGCCCCAACTGATGATAAGCCTGAGGAGGAGAAAGATGATTTTTATGACTTGCTGAAGAATGCGTATGCTACCAGCCCTAGACATGACATAAAAATAATCATAGGTGACTTAAATGCCAAAGTGGGAAGCAGCCATGCTTGTAGTAATATAGGAAAGTATAGTTTACACTCTGAACACTCAGACAATGGTTTCCGACTATTGAACTTCGCAGTTGGTCAAATTATGATCATAGGAGGGACTTTCTTCGACCACAAAGACATACATAAGGCCACATGGATCTCTCCAGACGGGAGAACGGTCAATCAAATAGATCATGTCCTATTGGATTGCCGCCATAAGTCAGACTTACAAGACGTTAGAGTTTATAGAAGTGCCAACATGGATAGCGATCACTATCTCGTAGTTGCAAAACAGAGAGCTAGAATCTCCAATAATAGAAATGAAAAAGGAATAAAGACTGTTAGATACAATACAGAAATACTAAAGGAAGAAGAAATAAAACGGAGGTTCGAGGAAGTTACTAATTAGAAAATTAGACAGTGGAGACTTGAATGCCGTGAGGAACAAGATATAGAAAACCACTGGTTTAATCTAAAAAACATATTAGTGAGCACGGGAGAAGAAATCGTTGGCTTGAAGAAGAGACATGGGCGAGATGAGTGGTTTGATAAGGAGTGTGCAGAGGCAACTGAATTCAAAAACAAGACATACAAATTTATGATCCAAAGGAAATGCACTAGGGCTGTTCAAGAGGAATACAGGAAGGCCAGGCGGATGGAAAAGAAGATTCATAGAGGGGAAAAGAGGGAGTATATGATGAGACAGATGAAAAAGATAGAGGAATATAAGAGTAAAAGGCTGAGCCGAGATATGTACAGGAAGGTGAATGATATGAGACAGGAATTTCAGCCTAGAACAAATGCCTGTAGGGATAATAATGGTGGCCTTGTGAGTGATACTGCTGGCATAATCAGGAGATGGACAGAACACTTCGAAGAGTTGCTAGGCTCAGTTGGGGAGGCTTCGATGGAGGCATCTGAGAATGAAGAGGAAGCAGGAGAATTCGAGGATGATAGAGAGGAGTTGGTGCCATCCTATGACGAGGTGTATGAAGCTCTAGAAAAGCTTAAAAATAACAAGGCAGCAGGTTCCGATGGTTTACCAGGGGAACTACTAAAGAGCGCAGGAGGTGATTTCATAAAGGAATTTGCCCATCTCATAGAGCGAATATGGCTGGAGGAGGTAATGCCTGATGAGTGGAACAATGGGGTGGTGTGTTTAATACATAAAAAGGGTGATCCGCTCATATGTAAAAATTATAGGGGCATCTCTCTACTTAATACAGCATATAAGGTATTGTCCAACATCATATTTTCTAGGCTGCTTCCCTACGCTGATGAAAACATAAAAGAATATCAATGTAGATTCACTAGGAATAGGTCAACAACAGACCAAATATTTACACTAAGGCAAATCCTGGAAAAAACGTTGGAATATGGAGTGGCCACTCACCATCTCTTTGTGGATTTCCAGTCGGCATATGATTCAATCAACCGGAAAATAGCTATGAAGCTATGAGGGAGTTGAATATACCATCTAAGTTGGTGCGTATGGTTGGAGTAGTTATGTCCAATTCTAAGTGCCAAATCAGAATACAATCAAATCTATCTAACTCCTTAAAAACATTGAATGGGTTGAAACAAGGAGATGCCTTAGCGTGTCTGTTGTTCAACATAGCTCTAGAAAAGGTCATCAGGGATTCAAACTAGCGGACACATATTTCACAAGGAGGTACAGCTTCTGGCCTATGCCGATGACATTGACGTCATAAGTAAGTCTGAATCTGGCTTAAAGGAAGCCTTTCAGGAACTGGAGTTGTCCGCTAAGGCTATGGGCTTGGTTATAAACCAAAGCAAAACCAAATATATAGTTGTAGGTGCCAACACTCGTGCCCTGTCCCTGCGCATTAATGATTATGAATTTGGAAAGGTTCAGGGTTTTCCATATCTCGGGTCATATGTGGACTCTGGAAATGACTCCTCTAGAGACATTGAAAAATGGATATTATCTGCTAATAGGTGTTACTATGGACTGGTGAAACATTTTAAGTCAAAATTAATAAGTAAAGATACAAAAGGCACCCTATACAAGACCTTGATCAGACCAGTCCTGATGTATGGCTCGGAATGCTGGGTGCTAAAAAAATTAGATAAGCAGAAACTATCCTTTTTTGAGAGGAGGGTACTGAGGAGAATCAATGGCCCTGTGAAGGAAAACGACATTTGGAGGTGACTGCATAATCGAGAGTTGTACGAAAGGTTTAAAGATCTTCCGATCGTGCAACTCATACAAATTAACAGATTGCGTTGGGCTGGTCATGTGCAGAGAACGGCGGAGGATAGAATGCCAAAAAGAGTTATGAATTATTTGCCGATGGGAAGGAGAAGGAAAGGAAGACTGCGTACAAGATGGCTGGACCAGGTTGGTAAGGAGGCAGTGAGGCTGGGTGCAGCAAACTGGTGGACATTGGCCGGGCGTAGAGACCAGTGGGGAAGATTTCTTTTGGAGGCCAGGGCCCGGACTGGGCTGTAGCGCCGAGGATGTATGTATGTATGTACGTATGAAAAAAATTATTTGATTCTGTTTGAATTTACGGCAGTTATCGTTCGTCATAGAAAAAATTACCCTTGTTAAAACATAAAACATTGCAGGTAAACTACCCCTTTCCCTAAACCGATCTTCACCAAAAATAATAGGTCTTGAGTACTCTACAATTCAGGGCTGTATGCAAAAAATTATTTGATTCTGTTTGAATTTGCGGCTCTTATCGTTTGCCATAGAAATAAATCTACACACACACACACACACACACACACACACACACACACACACTTCAAAAAATGACTTTTTCATGGTTTGATGGTAGTACAATCAGAATCTGCCATTATCTCGAACACGATTTTTTTCACTATGAACCTACTTCCATTTCCTTATGGAACATGGAAGTAAATATAGGTATGGAGAACCATACATGACTTCCATGTTCTAAGATTTATATTAAAATCATTTATAAAATGAAATGTTTCCATAGAAACTACTTCTTTCCACTTATTGCTTCAGCCTTAACCACAGTACTGTGGTCACTAACGTATACCACCACACGTTATCGCACTTGATTTTCACTAATGATGGCAGTCGACTGCACTGCCGAAACATCTGGTTTTGCAGAAAACATTGGACTATGGCCAAACAGCCCGGGAAGGAATTTTAACAACAAACTACTACTTTGTTGCCGATAACGTAGTACACATATAAAAATTATCCCCTCCCCCTTCAACTATAATTTTCATTTATAGAAAATTACCACCACCCCGTTCAACTAGCCTCTTCATTTATAGATATTTCATCTAGGTTTCTACAGTGGATTATTAAGACCTTCTTATCAGGATACTTTATTTATCAAAATTAAGTACTTTACTCTGTTACAACAAAACATGTTTCACGTAAACTACCCTTTCCCCGAAACCGATCTTCACCAAAATGAATAGGCCCTGAGTTCTACAACTCAGGTACATATGTAAAAATTATTTGATTCTGTTTGAATTTACGGCAGTTATCATTCTTCATGAAAGAATTTCTTTTGTTACAACATAAAATGTTGCTGGTAAACTACCCCTTTCCCTTAACCGATCTTCACCAAAATCAACAGGCCTTGAGTTCTCTACAATTCAGGGCTGTATGTAAAACATTATTTGATTCTGTTTGAATATGCGGCTGTTATCGTTTGGCATAGAAAATATCGGTATGGAGAACCATACATGACTTCCATGTTCTAAGATTTATATTTAAAATCATTTTCAAAATGAAATATTACTATAGAAACTACTTCTTTCTACTTACTGCTTCAGCCTTAACCACAGTACTGTGGTCACTAACGTATACCACCTCACGTTATCGCACTCGATTTTCACTGATGATGGAAGTCGATGGCATTGCCGAAACGTCTGGTTTTATAGAAAACATTGGACTACGGCCAAACATCCCGGGAAGGAATTTTAACAAAAACTACTTCTTTGTTGCCGATAACGTTGTACAATATATATAAAAAATTGCATAAAATTAATGGCTTGTATAAGTTAATGATTGATCTCCATTAAGTAGTGCTCAAGTTTCCAAAGTTTTAATATTATGATGTCCGTAATTAAAACATCAGAGCAGGTTTAGTGTGTATGAGGGTACACCGTGGACAAAAATTTTCAACATTTCCTATTGAGCGTTGCTACAGTGTTCCTAGCTGCAGCGTTCCTATCAAGCTGCGAATCTACAGTGTATGTTTCACAGAACAAACACGCGAAAAAGAAGGAGCGCTCCGAAGTCACTCATGGACGCTCAGCATCTTGCAGAGGGTTCATTCCCTAAAGACGAAAAGTCTGTCTATGAATCATTCCTCTGTAAACACGTGCAGTTACACTGCCCAACGATCCACAGGAAGCAAATCGCTATCCACGCTGGACACTTTTTCGGCTTGCACGCGTTATGTTGGTATGGGTATCGGCACTTACCATTTAAAAAGCGTGCTAATGTAAGAAAATAAACATGAGTGAGGCCAGAAATAACGCGAATTGTGTGTGTGTGTGTGTGTGTGTCTTCCCTGCCTTTTTATTGCGGTAGTCATAATAATAAAATGGAAACGTAAACATTACATAACTGAGATATGCTTGCCTGCCACGAACAATATATTATTTTATACATGTATATTAACTCATACATAATTTACATTAAAATGAAAAAATTATAATTTTATTGCCTGGCAACAAAATTATTTTATTTTTAACAATTACCATTGTTTGAAAAAGTTTAAATGAATTTTCAAGTACTTTACTGTTGTTAAAACGTAAAAGGTTGCAGGTAAACTAGCCCTTTCCCTTAACCGATCTTCACCAAAATCGAAAGTCCTTGAGATCTCTACAATTCAGAGACGTATGCAAAAAATTATTTGATTCTGTTTGAATTTGCGGCTGTTATCGTTTGCCATAGAAAATAAGCTTGATAAAAAAAATGTTGCAGGTAAACTACCCCTTCCCCTTAACCCATCTTCACCAAAAACAATAGGTCTTGAGTACTCTACAAATCAGGACTGTATGCAAAAAATTATTTGATTCTGTTTGAATTTGTGGCTGTTATCGTTTGCCATAGAAAATACCCTTGTTAAAAAAACGTTGCAGATAAACTACCCCTTTCCATTAACCGATCTTCACCAAAAAAAAAAGGTCTTGAGAACTCTACAATTTAGGGCTGTATGCAAATAATCTTTTGATTCTGTTTGAATTTGCAGCTGTTATCGTTTGCCATAAAAAATACCCTTGTTAAAACATAAAACGTTGCAGGTAAACTACCCCTTTCCCTTAACCAATCTTGACCAAAAACAATAGGTCTTGAGAACTCTACAATTCAGGGCTGTATGCGAAACATTATTTGATTCTGTTTGAATTTGCGGCTGTTATCGTTTGCCAAAAAAAAATTACACTTGATAAAAAAAAAGCGTTGCAGGTAAACTACCCCTTTCCCTCAACCGATCTTCACCAAAAACAGTAGGTCGTGAGTACTCTACAAATCAGGGCTGTACACAAAAAATTATTTGATTCTGTTTGAATTTGCGGCAGTTTATCGTTTGCTATAAAAAAAAACTACAGACAGACACACACAGAAGACAGACAGACAGACACACACAGACACTTTTCGAAAAAAGACTTTTTTTCATGTTTTGAGTGTAGTACAAACACAATTTTTTTACTTTCATATTCCTTAAGAAAATGGAAGTATGGTGATGGCAAAAAAAATCGTGTTCGAGATTATTGCAGATTCTGATTGTACTACACTCAAAACATGAAAAAAAGTCGTTTTTTAAAAAGTGTCTCTGTGTGTGTCTGTCTGTCTGTCTGTGTGTCTATCTGTAGATTTTTTTCTATGGCAAACGATAACTGCCGCAAATTCAAACAGAATCAACTAATCTTTTGCGTACAGCCCTGATTTGTAGAGTACTCACGACCTATTGTTTTTGGTGAAGATCGGTTGAAGTAAAGGGGTAGTTTACCTGCAACGGTTTTTTTTATCAAGGGTAATTTTTTTTTTTTGGTAAACGATAACAGCCGCAAATTCAAACAGAATCAGATAATGTTTCGCATACAGCCCTGAATTATGGAGTTCTCAAGACCTATTGTTTTTGGTGAAGATCGGTTAAGGGAAAGGGGTAGTTTACCTGCAACGTTTTATGTTTTAACAAGGGTATTTTCTGTGGCAAACGATAACAGCCACAAATTCAAACAGAATCAAAAGATTATTTGCATACAGCCCTAAATTGTAGAGTTGTCAAGACATATTGTTTTTGGTGAAGATCGGTTAAGGGAAAGGGGTAGTTTACCTGCAACATTTATGTTTTAACAAGGGTATTTTCTATGGCAAACGATAACAGACGCAAATCCAAACAGAATCAAATAATTTTTTGCATACAGCCCTGATTAGTAGAGTACTCAAGACTTATTGTTTTTGGTGAAGATCGGTTAAGGGGAAGGGGTAGTTTACCTGCAACGTTTTCTTATCAAGGGTAATTTTCTATGGCAAACGATAACAGCCGCAAATTCAAACAGAATCAAATAATTTTTCCCATACATCCCTGGATTGTAGAGAACTCAAGGCCTTTTGATTTTGGTGAAGATCGGTTAAGGGGAAGGGGTAGTTTACCTGCAACCCTTTACGTTTTAACAACAGTAAAGTACTTGAAAATTCATTTAAACTTTTTCAAACAATGGTAATTGTTAAAAATAAAATAATTTTGTTGCCAGGCAATAAAATTATAATTTTTTCATTTTAACGTAAATCATGTATGAGAGAAAATATATCGTTCGTGACAGGCAAGCATATCTCAGTTATGTAACGTTTCCATTTTATTATTATGACTAGCGCAATAAAAAGGCAGGGAAGACAGACACACACACAAAATTCGCGTTATTTCTGGCCTCATTCATGTTTATTTTCTTACATTTGCACGCTTTTTAAATGGAAAGTGCCGAAACCCATACCAACATAACGCGTGCAAGCCGAAAGTGTCCAGCGTGGATAGCGATTTGCTTCCTGTGGATCGCTGGGCAGTGTAACTGCACGTGTTTACAGAGGAACGATTCATACACAGACTTTTCGTCTTTAGGGAATGAACCCTCTGCAAGATGCTGAGGGTCCATGAGTGACTTAGGAGCGCTCCTTCTTTTCCGCGTGTTTGTTCTGTGAAACGTACACTGTAGATTCGCAGCTTTACTCTAAGCAACGCTCAATAGGAAATGTTGAACATTTTTGTCCACAGTGTACCCCTCATACACACTAAGCCTGCTCTGATGTTTTAATTACGGACATCATAATATTAAAACTTTGGAAACTTGAGCACTACTTAATGGAGATCAATCATTAAATTATACAAGCCATTAATTTTATGCATATTTTTTATATATATGTGTACAATGTTATCGGCAACAAAGAAGTAGTTTTTGTTAAAATTCCTTCCCGGGATATTTGGCCGTAGTCCAATGTTTTCTACAAAACCACACGTTTCGGCAATGCCATCGACTTCCATCATCAATGAAAATCGAGTGCGATAACGTGACGTGGTATACATTAGTGACCACAGTACTGTGGTTAAGGCTGTACGATGTATGCAAAAAACGCTGAGGCAAGTTCAGGTTGCCTCATTCGCTTTATACGAACTATGCCGAATCTCACCTGTCACCATCTAGCGGTCGCTCAATAAAACACGTTTCGGTTTAATAAATTTGACAGTCGCAGTAACAATGTATAATCTTTACGTTATGTAGTTCATACGTATTTATAATTTTTATTCTACAGAATTTTTAGGGTAGGCATTGCCTCAATTGCCTCCATGTAACTTCGCCACTGATATAAATGTGTACAACGTTATCGGCAACAAAGAAGTAGTTTTTGTTAAAATTCCTTCCCGGGATATTTGGCCGTAGTCCAATGTTTTCTACAAAACCAGACATTTCGGCAATGCCATCGACTTCCATCATCAGTGAAAATCGAGTGCGATAACGTGACGTGGTATACATTAGTGACCACAGTACTGTGGTTAAGGCTGAAGCAGTAAGTAGACAGAAGTAGTTTCTATGGTAATATTTCATTTCGAAAATGATTTTAAATATAAATCTTAGAATATGGAAGTCATGTATGGTTCTCCATACCGATATTTTGCCATCACCATACTTCCATTTCCTTAAGGAATATGGAAGTAAAAATTACTTTTGTTAAAACATAAAATGTTGCAGGTAAACTACCCCTTTCCCTCAACCGATCTTCACCAAAATGAACGGATCTTGAGTACTTAACAAGTTAGGAACGTATGCAAAAAAATATTTGATTCTGTTTGAATATGCGGCAGTTATCATTTGTCATAAAAAATATTACCCTTGTTAAAACGTAAAATGTTGCTGGTAAACTATCCCTTTCCCTTAACCGATCTTCACCAAAAACAACAGGTCTTGAGTACTCTACAATTCAGGGCTGTATGCAAAAAAAAACTATTCGATTCTGTTTGAATTTGCGGCTGTTATCGTTCATCATAGAAAAAATTACCATTGTTAAAACAAAGTGTTGTGGGTAAACTACGCCTTTCCCTTAATTGATCTTCACCAACATCAACAGGCCTTGAGTACTTAAAAATTCAGGAATGTATGCAAAAAATTATTTGATTCTCTTTGAATAAGCGGCAGTTATCATTCGTCATAAAAAATATTACCCTTTTAAAACATAAAACGTTGCAGGTAAACTATCCCTTTCCATAACCAATCTTCACCAAAAACAATAAGTCTTGAGTACTCTACAATTCAGGGCTGTATGCAAACATTATCTGATTCTGTTTGAATATGCAGCAGTTTATCATTCGTCATTAAAAATATTACCCTTGTTAAAACATAAAATGTTGTTGGTAAACTACCCCTTTCCCTTAACCGATCTTCACCAGAAACAACAGGTCTTGAGTACTCTACAATTCAGGGCTGCATGCAACACTAATTCGATTGTGTTTGAATTTGCGGCTGTTATCATTCGTCATAGAAAAAATTACAGCTGTTAAAACATAAAGTGTTGTGGGTAAACTACTCCTTTCCCTTCACCGATCTTCACCAACATCAACAGGCTTTGAGTACTTAAAAATTCAGGAATGTATGCAAACAATTATTTGATGCTCTTGAATATGCGGCAGTTATCATTCGTCATAAAAAAATTACCCTTTTAAAACATAAAACTTTGCAGGTAAACTACCCCTTTCCATAACCGATCTTCACCAAAAACAATAAGTCTTCAGTACTCTACAATTCAGGGCTGTATGCAAACATTATTTGATTCTCTTTGAATTTGCGGCTGTTATCGTTTGCCATAGAAAAAATTACCCTTGATTTAAAAAAAACGAAGGTAAACTACCCCTTTCCCTAAACCGATATTCAACAAAAACAATAGGTCTTGAGAACTCTACAATTCAGGGCTGTATGCAATATACATTATTTGATTCTGTTTGAATTTGAGGCTGTTATCGTTTGCCATAGAAAATACCCTTCTTAAAACAAAAAACGTTGCAGGTAAACTACCCCTTTCCCTTAACTGATCTTCACCAAAATCAACTGGCCTTGAGTTCTCTACAATTCAGGGCTGTACGTACAACATTATTTTATTCTGTTTGAATATGTGGCTGTTATCGTTTGCCATAGAAAAAAGTTACTTTTGTTAAAACATAAAACGTTGCCGGTAAACTACCCCTTTCCCTCAACCAATCTTCACCAAAATGAACGGATCGTGAGTACTTAACAAGTTAGGAACGTATACAGAAAAATATTTGATTCTGTTTGACTACGCGGCAGTTATCATTCGTCATAAAAAATATTACTCTTGTTAAAACATAAAATGTTGCTGGTAAACTACCCTTAACCGATCTTCACCAAAAACAATAGGTCTTGAGTACTCTACAAATAGGCCTGTTTGCAAAAAATTATTTGATTCTGTTTGAATTTGCGGCTGTTATCGTTTGCCATAGAAAAAAATCTACAGACAGACAGACAAAGACACACACACACACACTTTTCAAAAAATTACTTTTTTTCATGTTTTGAGGGTAGTACAATCAGAATCTGCAATAATCTCGACCACGATTTTTTTTTGCCATCGCCATACTTCCATTTTATTATGGAACATGGAAGTAAAATATCGGTATGGAGAACCATACATGACTTCGTGTTCTAAGATTTTGTAATTGGGCAATTGAAGGGGAATAGCTATTTGTCAATTTAATTTTGAAGGGTCTATTTTTTTATTTAATTTAATAATTATTTGGGCACCCTTTATGGTCACTAAAACCTGATTTGTTTAACCCCCTGTAGTCAACTTCGTACCAAGCGGTACCAGGTACAAGAAAGATAAAGACATTGGAATGCGGGGGTGTGCGCGCTCGTGTGCCGCTGTCTATACTCTCCAAGCCAAAGTCGCTGACGGAAGTGGGCAAAACGTGGCTAATTAACTGGCCACGTGAATGCATCAGCGAATCAGAGTGCAAGCTGATGGAAGTGATCATTACCGACGCTGAGAGTAGCGTCAGTAGTCGTCTAACAACCATAGCCTCGGATGAGTTCTTGGTAGGCCGAAAAAATATAAAAGTAGGCCTACCAAATATTATAAAATGTACAAACAGTATTAAATAATGAAGTGACGAGTAAATGACGGTAAGGTAACGATAAACTTTGGTCGGAGTGGAGAGTGATTAGTGAAAACAGTTCCGGACAATATCGTGTACAACATTTGGATAGTACGCAAATAGGTAACAAGTGTAAAGACAGATTCATTTGGCCAAAACATTATAATTCATAATGAGCTCGTTAATTAAATAAGGGGTTATCAGAAATATATGTAAATCGAATGAGAGAGAGAGAGTGTGTGTGTGTGTGTGTGTGTGTCATAAAAAAGTACTGGTTCATATAGTAAGATTTAGTAGTAGTCCATAAAAAATTATTGGAATAAAATTATTAAAAATTACAAATATAAAGAAAAAATAATTAATGATATAATAAATTAAAAGGTTTGTTTTCATATAACATGTGTTAGTTGTAGTTATTTCGTCGTTACCACTTCCTAGTGTTCTGTGCTGAAAAATTCGTCTAACGTTTCCGGGCATCTTCTGAATTGGGGGGGAAGTCAGATTGCAAAATTATCCCGTTTTAATTAAGGTAGAGATGACACAAACTCTTCGAGCCACAGAATACAGAATGGAATACCACAGGGCGGAATAATCTGTCCGTCGCTTTTCAACATTGCCTTAGAAGATATCTCGAATGAACTTCCACCTGATGTACACAGTGTTACTTTTGCGGATGATAAAACCATTTGGGGGACGGATACCAACCACGAGAAAGCAACGGAATCCATTCCTCTGGCCCTCAATGTTATAAGCAGGTGGTGTCAAAAATGGTCTTTAAAGATTTCAACCCAGAAAACTGAATGCGCATTTTTCACCAGACGTAATAAGCTCGCAAACTATGTGCCTCTCCTTACCCTTCAAGACGAAATACTTCAGCATAACAGAAATCTAAAACTGTTGGGGTTGGTTCTTGATCCAAAACTTCGGTGGTCAGCACACGTGGAATATGTAATAAAGGCATGTACCCCAAGATTGAACGCATTGAAAGCGGTAGCCAGTTGCAACTGGGGCGCTGACACTTCAACGCTGAAAATGTTTTATCTTGCATTCATGAGGTCGAAGGCTGTTTACTGTTGTGAAGTTTGGGGCTCAGCTGCAAAAACCCACATAAACAAAATTCAGGCGATCCAATCAGCAGCACTACGTCTTTGCCTGGGTTGTACAAAAACCACCGCGATAGCTGCTATGCAAGTTGACTTAGGTGTTGAGCCGATCGAAATGTACATTAGAAGACAAATGTGGACAAAACTTTTGAAAGTCAATACATTACCAATGACTCACCCATTATACAACTTATGTGCCAATCAGATAAGCATTAAAAATTCGTTCAACTATCAAACGAACATACTGTCGACAACGTTATCGTATAATGTGCCGGAGCAAATTCCACCTGTGTACGATGAACTGCCACGTAGCTGGCCGGGAATAAAAGCGATCGTGGATCTTCCACACAAATTCGGCAAAATGAGTCATCCAGATATACTTAGAGCAGAAACACTGGAGATGATTGACGAGCAGTATAAAAATCATACGAAGATCTTCACAGATGGATCAGTGGACATCGAAAGCGGGAAGTCAGGTGCAGGGTATTTCAACCAGAGTAATGGCGAACGGTACTATATCCCGGCTAACGCACAGTCCAGTATGGATGCCGAATTATTGGCTATAAACGCGGCATTAACCTGCTGTCTTTCCATTGAGCAAAAGCTCATCTGTATCTTGACTGACTCCAAATCATCATTAGAAGCGCTAACAAAATCTGGCAAGAGTGCGTACTTCTTTCATATTAATGAAATAAGGAAACTATTCCTCCAGCTACACAACGAAGGAAAAATGATCACCCTTCAATGGGTTCCATCCCACTGTGGAGTCCCCGGAAATGAAATAGCAGATGGGATCGCAAGGGAAGCGTGCACAATGTATCCAACTAACCTAAAGAAGTTCTCCCTGCTGCAGTGCAGAAGCTTGGGTGACCGACACTTCAGGAGCTCTTGGGAGGACAGTTAGAAATCAGCAACCACAGGTCGCAGCTTATACCAAATACAACCTGTGCCGGCCAAGGAAGACATCTACAAGGGAGTAGCGCGTCCGATACTGCTTTTGCTGCGAGAGCACGTACCGGCCATATCGTTACCCAAGAATATCTCTTTAGATTCAATCTCACGGATACGCCACAATGCTTATTGTGTGAAGACGGAGAGGAGAACCTTGAACATATACTTATAAAATGTCATTATCCGACTGCCACAAGGGATATCTTAAGGATGCAAGTGTCGGGATGGCAAGAAATCATGAGCAATAAGAAGTACTGGGGTATCGCTTCTATAATCTACCATGGACATCCGGCTATCGGCTACAGTTGAAGCTGGACGCCTGTAGGAAGAAGTAAGTAAGGAAGAAGTAATTAAGGTAGAGTGTAAAGGTTTCCATATCTGTCATGTAAAGATATTGGTGGCGACTCTGGACTTCTGGTTGGAAATTATAATAAGGTAAGTCAGCGAAAAAAGATCGCAGGTAAGGTTCTGGCAGTTTTTATTCTATTTATTTATTTCGAATTAGTTTGTTTCTTAACAATTGGCGACTCGCTGCCATGATCCTAGTATAACTTTATACGAGGTAGACCTATTTTAAAGACCAGAAAATAGGATTTGGGTAACGACGTATGTGTGAAATTATCGTATATAATTACGTTGAATAAGGTTATGTTTTGGTAGTGTTATTGTGTTTACTTTTACTTTTGATAACGATTGTGTTAAGGATAATAGTGGGTTTTTTTTATAGATAATCGTTTTGTTTATAATATAAATGATAATAAATAATTTTTGTTTAACATGACACAAGTAAACGATATAGATTTCGCATGGGATGAATGGGAAGGCGAATTCAGAGGGATTGTGGATAAAATGACAGACGATGAGTGGGGGGTAATTTGGACGATAAATTGAGACGAATGGAAGAACAAGAAGAGGGAATATTCGCCGAAATTAAAAAGCATAGTGATGATATTATTATTGGTAGTGAGATGACAAATAATAAAGGTAAAATAGTTGAAGTGATAGTGGTAGAAAATAAAACAGTCAATAGGCCTAATGATAAGGATGATAGTGTAATGGGAGTAGAAAACGGTAGAGAGACAGATCAATTTAACAAGAATAAAGTCGATCAGGTGGCAGATAATAAGGTAAATAATGATAATATGAGTGAATCTGATTATAAGCATATAATGGATATGTTGCGAATGACTGCTAAAAAATTTGATGAGTTAAAAACAAAGATGGATAAACGAGACAAGAAGTGGAAACGGGAGGCAGATAAATTAACGGAGAATACAGAAGTTGAATTAAAACAGGTAAATGTTTGTGGTGGTAGTAATATGGCGAAAATTAGTGAAGGAATAATTAACAAGGTGAGTAATAACGATAATTCGAATAATGAATTAATAAGCAATAGTGATAAGATGGTTGAAAACGGGGTATTTAAAGGTGATACAGTGGGTAATAGCGATGATGATGAGAGAGTAAATTTATTAGAAGTGATTGACGGAGTAGTAATTAGTGTTGATGAATTAGAGAAAGAGTGGAAAGAGAAGCTACCGGTAGAAGGGTTGCAGAGGGTAAAATTTTCCCGTGGTGTTGTGGGGGGTGAAGAGAGGTCTTCACGAATGTGTTGGGTAGATAAGTGTTCTACCAATAATTGTCTTTTGAATTTTTGTGTTGTTCCTGGAAGAACCAGGAAGTGTTTTAATATAGCAGTACCCTCTGCATGTAGTGATAGAGAAAGAGTGAAATGGGGTGAGAAAGAGTTGTATGTTGATGGAGAGATAAAGGTATTTAAGTCAAATAGAGGTTATGGAGAGTTGATAGAGAGAATGAATATTGAGAGAACATAAACGCACATAAACAAAATACATAAAAACATAACCTTTACTGCCGAATACGAACACAACAATACCATAAACTTCTTAGACCTCTCCATCACAAAACTAGAACACAGGCACAAATTCAGTATATACAGAAAACCAACTACAACTGTCACACTAATACACAACACCTCCAATCACCCAATACAACACAAACTAGCTGCCTTCAGAACCATGATACATAGACTTAACGACATTCCCTTAGATGAAAAAGACTACAAAGACGAACTAAACACGATAAAATATCTAGCAGAATCTAACGGATATGACAGAACAATAGTCAGTAAACTCCTACGCAAAACACAAAACAAACAACAGACAAAGACAGAAAACAACAAATTCATAACACTAACATACATCAACAAACAAACTGAAAACATAGCCCACAAATTCAAAAAAGCAGGATACAGAATCGCTTACAAAACTACTAACAAAACAGAACACACACTATCAAAACACACACACAAAGCACAAAACAAATTCGATCTACCTGGTGTTTACAAGCTAAATTGCTCAATTTGCAGTAAATTCTACATAGGCCAGACAGGACGTAGCTTCAAACAGAGATACATTGAACACACAAAGGCACTCCACTCCACTACAGAATCCACCTTTGCAAACCACCTCATTGAAGCAAACCACACATATAAAAACATCGACAATAACATGAACATTCTACACGTACACACAAAAGGCTGAAAACTAGACACTCTAGAACAACTGGAAATATACAAACACACAAAATCAAATAAAAACGACATCCTAAACGAACAGACACAATTCAAATCGCACGCATTATTCGAACATATCTCACCCACACACACAACATCGATCTTTCAAAATTCGATTTTGTCACCCACAACAAGACGGATAGCGCTACCTGCGGCAGCCTCTTAGAAGCCTTTTAAAGGAGAAAACCGATTAAGGCTGTAAGGTAAAACTTTTTGCTTTTACTTATAAAAAACCTAGTGTTCCGAGTCGTTAAAGTAATAGTGATATTTAGTTAAGTAACGGACACGTCATGGATAACGAAATCCAAGAATATTGAGAGAGTAAGTAATATTGTAGACTTACCTTGTTGCGAGAATAGTGCAGTAACAGATGATGAAAACGGTGATAATTACATTGAATACTTACCTGTACGTAGGAGGGGGATATTAATAGCAGCTGATTCGGATAGTAAGGAGATAATAAAATGCTTCATTGAGACAGATAATAATACTGACGGTGACAATACCACAATTTCGGATGTAGACAGGGTATATGAATTAAAAATAATGTGGGGTAAGCCTGTACAACATTGTTACTGGGTAATGGAACCATTTGGAAAAACAGATAGTTATTATAATAATATCAATAACAAAATGAAAATAATTAAAAATGAACTGTGGATAAATCAGAAAAGATTATTGTTTGATGATGGGGTTAAATAAAAAATAAGTGAATGGACATTTTATATATTTTAGTTTATGGTAATGACCTGGCTAGATTATGAAATGAGGTGTGATAAACAAAAAAATTAATGACGAAGAATTGTAAAATAAATTTACAGTGAAATTAATTGTGTTTGGGTTGTGAAAGGTATTTTATGTAAACAATATGTGTGTGTAGTAGAAATTGATTTAACAATAATAGTAATATTTTATCAGATTAAATAAATAATGAGAGTTTGTAATAAATGAATTGTAATTGTTTTGGAGTAAAGTAATTAAAATAACTTGTTTTAAATAATTGATTGAATTAAAGAATTTGAGATTAATTAATTAATGTTGTATAACTGAATTTTGCTAATGAATTTAAATGATTTTATGAGATTTGAACTTGATAATAAATAGTAAATGAATAAATATAAAATGTATATAATTGTGGAGTCATATGATTGTTAAAATGTTTCAGAAGATACATGGGTTTGTGTACATGATTTGGTGGTGATGAATTGTTTATAATTTTGTGTCAATAACAGGAATCATGTGTTTTGAGTGATGTAATGTAAGTATGAACTTTATAATACAAGTAAATAAAGTAAAATGTTTACATAAGTTTTAAAGGTTTAAATTAAATAATGAAATTAATTTGAGGTAGTTATGAGTTTTCTAATGTAATTTTCAAAGAGCAAATTAATGTAAAATGTTGTAAAAGTTAGAGTTTGGGTGACAATAATTATTTCAATAGGACATTTGAATTAATCAAAGGTGCAATGGGACATTTTGGCCTACCTGGGGTACTATAAAAGATCAGTGTATTTTGATACATATTTTGTGATGTAATGCAATTTTGGGAGATATAAACATAAATTGAGAATAAAGTAATTTCATGGGTAACGAAATTGACAGGAGTGATTGGAAATATTATTCATAAATTATAGCGACGTAGCAGACAGACAAGCGAAAATGTGTCAAGGTCAGCTCCAGTGACTTACAAGTTGTGTAACAGATTATATAACAACATCAGACGATCTTACGTCAGAGACAATCCCAGCCTTGGAATGCGGGTGCGCCAGACCAAACCTTATACTGGCGTAGGAATACGAGAAATGAGGACAATGAAAAGTTGGTAAACAGTCGCGGCCGCTTCACAAAGTAGTGCCGTTCGTCTCAGCCCAGTCTGAATTAATCACTTGCGCGAGTGATACCTACAAAGTTCCGGAACGTAAATTGTGGGTCCGCAAAACAGCAAAATGTAAATAACAGTTTTAAAATGTGAAGCACAGAATTAAAAACCGTAGTCAGAATTAACTAACAGCAAAATTGCTCTTAAAACATTTAAATTCAGTGAAATTTAAATAACGATCGATGTAGTGCACAGAACAATGCGACGTCTTCAAAACTCATCAGCTGGGTAACAAAATGGGGTTTGAACAAAATTGTAATAAGGGCTAAACCAAAATTTATCATTCTAATGTTATTTTAAAAGAAAAAATGAGATCTCTTAAGGGTATGGGGTATTTGCGTGTGCGTAAGTGAGTGAAAAGTATGTTAATATACAAGTGCTGGTTGCGCATATTTATAAATTCATTTGATTTGTTGTTTTACAATTTCTAAATTAAATAATTAGTTTGTTTTATTAATTGAGCCTCGTGGCTAAATATGTTCAAAATGTTTAAAAAGAGTGAAATGTACAAGTGTGGGAGTGAGAGGAAAATAAAAGGTAATGTCATTTAGTAACACATCAATAAATGAGTTATTTATTGCAAACAAACCATTCTGATCTCCTGTGTACGCCGAAAATAAACTGGCCCGAAATTGATAAGTACATATAAATTTTTCTTGCAGTTGGTACTAAGGCAAGATGGCGCCCGAAGAAATTAGAAGTAAACAAAACGGTGAATAAAGTTAAAATTAATTAAGTTTTAAAGTGACATAAAAAGTTTTAGTACAAAGGTAATTTTAAACGGGTGTTAGAGAGAATAAGAATTTTGGGAAGAAAAGTGATACAGAACTGGGTTGATAGTAGAGACATAGTAGTGATAGTGTATACATGTAGAGCAATGAGAGTGATATAATTGGAGAGTAAATAAATGATGGTGAAATTTTGTAAAGAGGGTGGTGTGGTAAGGAATCCTTAACGACAGGCGTTATGGCGGGAGGGAATAGTTTTAAATGGGTTTGGCAGAGTTACCTGGGAAGGAACCAGGAACTAATAAGGGAATGAGTATAAGGGAGGGTACACACATCCTAGGTACAAAGAGGGTAACAGGTATTTTGTAATAAGGGTAGAACGATTCAAGGTTAGTTACAGTAGTAAGTTAGTGGAGATAAATGTTTTGAGAGAGTGGTGTCATCCAATGTAAATCTGTTAGTGTGTTAGAGTCAGAAAGGGGGTAAAGTTATATTTAAATGCCAATTAAATAAATCAAATCATTGTGAATAACTGAGAGTCATCCAAACTGATTAATGATCAAAATGTTAAAAGAAAATGGAGAATCTAATGGTCCAATAAATGTTAAATAATTAAGAGTATAAATAAAGAGTTAATAGAAAGTTCGAGTTATAATGTTGATAATTTTTTATACAAATTATTTAAAGGTGAATTGTTTAGTTGAACGTAGCAATGTTAATGTTTATTATGTTTATTATGCAAGATTAAGGGGTAATTTTGGGGGGTTGTTTGGTGTCATTAGAAGTGAAAATAAATTGTGGAATGTAGAGACAGCAAATATAGAAAGACATAAGTTTAGATATAGGTAGGCTATTGCAGTGGCGGCATGTGCCACTACAGATAGCAGTAAGGGTTGACGAGTAACGTCAAGGTACGTTACCATCATCGGAGGCCAATACCGGCGTATACACACTGCACAACCACTTATATAATTTTATTATATGTTAATTGATGCCGTGCAGTGTTAGTATTGACAAAGTGAAACATGCTAATGAAGATGATTTCCCCGCCTTTTCGGGCGATTACTGTCTTACCAGCACTAGTCGTGGTTTTGGACGACAACCAGCTGTGGGCAGCAATTGTAAAACTGACCATGGTTGGTTGTCCTTGAAATTGGTGAAAATTGAAATTATCGGTGGGCCACTTAGGGGAAATCCCCGGAACTATGGAACAGCGGCTATCACCTTGTTCGAGTAGGAACAGAAAAACAGGTGATAGACCCGCCTTAAGAGTATAACTATGTAACATTTAGATATGATGATATCTGGCAATTTAAAGATGTAACGCCGAAGCAAGGACAGGAGATGCCAAAATTCCTCTAAAAAATTCCGTTCTTGTGGAAGCAGCTGGACGCCACAGTTCAGTGGGGGGTCATAGTGTGTGTGGCAAGGAGGTTACTCAGGGGAGTAACGAACTAAAATTTGAAACTTAATGATCCTAACTAGCTGATCAGCTAAATAAATGATTTTATTTTGATACAAGAAATGATTACCGTACATGATTTGTTCAGAAGGAATTGATTCAAATATGTTTTGTTCCATATGATAATTTTGTAGACGAGCTTACTGATTTTGAAAGAATTGATGCTAATGAATTTATTATGTTTTATTATGTTACTATTTTTACTATGTTAGAGTGTAAGAATTATAAACATATGTTGTGTATTTTTCATGGTATAGATTTGTGTAGTGTATCTAGCGTATGGTCATTCACCTAACCCAGAGAGATCATGTGAACATGACTGGTATGTGCTGTACAATGGTCAATATAACCAATTCATATGTTCATTTAATAATCAATGTAAGTTCAAGATATATTTTGTTTTATAATTTTCTCTTATTGTCAGAATAGCGGTTTAATAAAACATTATTACATTAAAAACAAAAAATTGTTTTGTTTGAAGTACAGATTGTGTTTTGATGTTCAGGATATATTGTTGATTATGTGTATTGCTAATGTATTAAATGATTTATATGGTTCATATTATATGTGTTGTAAACAAAGGTAATGATAAGGGAATTTATGATTTAATAAGGTGTTCAGTTTATTTTGTTTATATGATTGTTAGCAGCTAGTTAAGAAGATTTGTAAATTCATTTTAGAGATTTTGAAATTTTAAGAGTAAATTGAAAGAGTTGATCAAATTAATGGTAATATGAAATCTTTGATAATGGACTTAGATTAATTTTTTTGAACAGAATTTAAATGATTTAATCTGATTTGTTTGATTTATTTTTGATTTGAAACCATAACGTCAATTTGAGAAAAGGAATTGAAGTTAAAAAATAAAATATTTTTGTGAATGAGAGATCAGCAACGTAGTATATAGATATTATATTCAGTGTAATAATGAGTATGTGTACGCACCCAGTACTTGCTAAAGGCAACCCAGTATGCATGTAAGGGGGAACATACCAGTTGAGGATCTGGTATGGTATAAGGCCAGTCTTTGATTTTGTTGATGGAATGAATTGAGGTTAGGTGGTACTATGGTGAGTATCTGTCCGATTTTATGGTGTTGGGATCTCGCACAGAGAAGTCCAGTAATCTCGTTCAGGTGCATCCATAGTCGCCGAGCTAGGGGAGTAGTTTACCCATGATGTGTTAAGAATTAAAGAGGGGTTGTTGGCGCCATATCCTCACTGGTCCTCTTGGGTTAGCAATGAGAGTTTTTCTGTTTCGGCAGAAAACCTCTCATTAGGGGGGGTATTGTAACAGGGCAATTGAAGGGGAATAGCTATTTGTCAATTTAATTTTGAAGGGTCTATTTTTTTTTATTTCATTTAATAATTATTTGGGCACCCTTTATGGTCACTAAAACCTGATTTGTGTAACCCCCTGTAGTCAACTTCGTACCAAGCGGTGCTAGGTACAAGAAAGATAAAGACATTGGAATGCGGGGGTGTGCGCGCTCGTGTGCCGCTGTCTATACTCTCCAAGCCAAAGTCGCTGACGGAAGTGGGCAAAACGTGGCTAATTAACCGGGCACGTGAGTGCATCAGCGAATCAGAGCACAAGCTGATGGAAGTGATCATTACCGACGCTGAGAGTAGCGTCAGTAGTTGTCTAACAACCATAGCCTCGGATGAGTTCTTGGTAGGCCGAAAAAATATAAAAGTAGGCCTACCAAATATTATAAAATGTACAAACAGTATTAAATAATGAGTGACGAGTAAATGACGGTAAGGTAACGATAAACTTTGGTCGGAGTGGAGAGTGATTAGTGAAAACAGTTCCGGACAATACCGTGTACAACATTTGGATATTACGCAAATAGGTAACAAGTGTAAAGACAGATTCATTTGGCCAAAACATTATAATTCATAATGAGCTCGTTAATTAAATAGGGGGTTATCAGAAATAAATGTAAATCGAGAGAGAGAGAGAGAGAGAGAGAGAGAGAGAGAGAGAGAGAGAGAGAGAGAGAGAGAGAGAGAGAGAGAGAGAGAGAGAGAGAGAGAGAGAGAGAGAGTGTGTGTGTGTGTCATAAAAAAGTACTGGTTCATATAGAAAGATTTAGTAGTAGTCCATAAAAAATTATTGGAATAAAATTATTAAAAATTACAAATATAAGGAAAAAATAATTAATGATATAATAAATTAAAAGGTTTGTTTTCATATAACCATGTGTTAGTTGTAGTTATTTCGTCGTTACCACTTCCTAGTGTTCTGTGCTGAAAAATTCGTCTAACGTTTCCGGGCATCTTCTGAATTGGGGGGAAGTCAGATTGCAAAATTATCCCGTTTTAATTAAGGTAGAGTGTAAAGGTTTCCATATCTGTCCTGTAAAGATATTGGTGGCGACTCTGGACTTCTGGTTGGAAATTATAAAAAGGTAAGTCAGCGAAAAAAGATCACAGGTAGGGTTCTGGCAGTTTTTATTCTATTTATTTATTTCGAATTAGTTTGTTTCTTAACAATTTATATTTAAAATACTTTTCGAAATGAACTATTTCCATAAAAACTACTTCTTTCTTCAGCTTTAACCTCAGTACTGTGATCACTACACCTCACGATAGTACACTCAATTTTTACTGACGATGGCAGTCTATAGCACTGCCAAAACGTCTGGTTTTGTAGAAAACATTGGATCAAGCCCAAACAACCTAGGAAGGAATTTTAACAACAAACTACTTCTTTGTTGCCGATAACGTAGTACACATGACATATAAATACAAATTATCCCCTCCCCTTCAACTATAATTTTCATTTATAGAAAATTACCCCCACCCCGTTCAACTAGCCTCTTCATTTATAGATATTTCATCTACGTTTCTACAGTGGATTATTAAGATCTTCTTATCAGGATACTTTATTTATCAAAATTAAGTACTTTACTCTGTTACAACAAAAAATGTTTCAGGTAAACTACCCTTTCCCCATAACCGATCTTCACCAAAATCAATAGGCCTTGAGTCCTCTACAACTCAGGCACATATGTAAAAAATTATTTGATTCTGTTTGAATGTGCGGCAGTTATCGTTCGTCATAGAAAAAATTACCGTTGTTAAAACAAAGTGTTGCGGGTAAACTACCCCTTTCCCTTAACCGATCTTAACCAACATCAACAGACCCCTTGAGTACTTAACAATTCAGGAACGTATGCAAAAAATTATTTGATTCTCTTTGAATGTGTGGCAGGTATCATTCGTCATAAGAAAAATTACCCTTGTTAAAACATAAAACGTTGCAGGTAAACTACCCCTTTCCCTTATCCGATCTTCAACAAAAACAATAGGTCTTGAGAACTCTACAATTCAGGGCTGAATGCAACAAATTATTTGATTCTGTTTGAATTTGCAGGTCTTATTTTTTGCCATAGAAAAAAATCTACACACACACACACACACACACACACACACACACACACACACACACACACACACACACACACACACACACACACACACACACACACATTTCAAAAAAATGACTTTTTTTCATGTTCTGAGGGTAGTACAATCAGAATCTGGAATTATCTCGAACCCGATTTTTTTTGCCATTACCATACTTCCATTTCCTTATGGAACATGGAAGTAAAATGAGTCCTTCTTTCATAACAAACTAACTTGATTGATAAAATACTAAAAGTGGTCAATAAAATTATTGTTTTATAAGTTTCAGCAGGAAGACTTTCTATTTAAAAAGTATAAATCTTGCATTCATGAAGCAGGGAGGGAATAGTACATTAATAGATCATGTACCTATTGGAATTACATGATAATATGGAAAAGACAATACTTAGAAATGATTAACAAAATGAGGTGGGAAGATACATTTTATGAATGAGACTCATTAAGTACAGGTCATACTAAAAATAAGCTGTGGAATGACAGTAACAGAAAGAGGCCTTTTAGCCTGGTTTGTCATAGGAAATAAAGCAAACCACTTCACAAGGGAGCCAAGACGTCTTTAAATGTTTGAGTCTAAGAAACACGGTGACTTATGATACAGTGAATATTTTGAAAATTAGTTTGAAGAAGTCCTTTAACACTTATATGAAAGGCTGTTATAGTTTTTAACAAACCTCATGACCATTCCCATAAAAAGTACCAAATGCTTCATACAGTACAGAAAGTACAACAGTGATTAATATCTGAAAGTGTAATGTATGAAGATAGCTTATTAAAAAACTGTTGGTGAAAGTGCAAGGTATAAATAGTAAGAGTATAATTTAAATAATATTAGTTCCCAACATCTGATGGAAGCACTCACTGGGAGATGTATATTCAGCAATTTGAAGCCACTACATCTGCAAATCATTGAACAGAAAAGGAGAAAGCAATTCTCCCTTTTAAAGAATCTGCTGCAGAGATACCACAGGAAATGCCAACTAATAGCCAGAACACCAAATTGATAAAAGTTCTCAAATTATGGCACAATGATCATCAGCACAGTATGTACTGCGCTCAAGTGAGAACAAGACAACGTTCAGTTTTGGATTTGCAATATTGGTGTGCGTTATCAGAGTTGTTGTGACCTGTGAATTATTTAATGCAGCATCATTAAACAAGTGATGCTTATTGTGTGTTACGTTAGTGTGTGTTGGACAATCAGAGCTTGTATAACTGTTGTATGCGAGCATTTATTGTTGTTTTATTTATTTAAATTGTAACAGAACTTGTAGTAGTGGTTTCATCTGATCTCAATTATTGTTTCCACTGTACAAGCACGACGATTTATGTGACTAATACAACAATATCAATAACATCAGGTAATATAAGATTGTTATAAATTGTATTGTTACTTTGTAATTTTCTTTAAGAGTAATACAATATCTGCATAAAATCAACAATCGTCTCAGGGGTAGTCAAGAAGCTTCTAAAAAGCATCAAGAAGCATCTGCAAAATAAATGTTTATGTTGTTGTAGTGATAACAAAAAAAATTACAAATATTAGCAGGTAAGCTGAAACAAGCATAACGACTTTGACTAACTCTCATAAATATTAAGGAGAAAATTTATTCTTCCTGTTTGGGAAGGAGAAGCACTGAACTGTCTCAGAAGACATGGTTGCAGAGACAGTACAGAGAAAATGTAATTTAAAATACCATCATAACAGGTTATACCTCAACACATAGTACAAATTGAACAATACAGATAAGCAAATGTTAACGAAAGTGTCAAATTAAAGTTTACAATAAATTATGGGCATGATGTTGCTGACTGAGAATTTATCGCAGAGCATTTTACATTTAATGGAGAGCAATTACATTTATCCCAGAGCAATGTTTTACATTTAATGGAGAGTACTTGAAAAGAGACAACACACACACACACACACACACACACACACACACACACACACACACACACACACACACACACACACACACACACACACACACACACACACACACACACACACACACATTGCAACAATACATATATTTACACATTTACCCATGGCAGTATTTGTTGTACATATATATACAGAAGTTGTTAGAAATAGTTTTAAGTAGTATGTGTATGTACAGGCATATTACAGGCCATAGCCAGTCAAAAATAATGAACACCTATTGGTTTTTAATCTGTGTTTATGAGTGTACAGTGTAATGTGCTTGTGTATGTTTTACTGACAGAAACAGGCATTGTGTGCTATGAATAGGGGAAGCTATGTACGCATGTATTTAACTTGTGTTAGTGAACTCCAGTCAAGACATGAATTAATAACTATTAAAGATGGTTATTTTACGAAATTTACATTTTACAAAATACATTTTGCAGTTCAGAGAATGCCTTTGAAAGCACTGTATTTAGATGCTTGTGTTGATGTAAGATTATTACAGAAAGTGCAATAATAACAGAGTTATATAAACTAAAGTTAATTAAGACCATAATTAACTAATAATAGACAATTGTGTTATATGGAAATAACATGCGGAAAATTGCGCAATTTAATGCAATTTCTAGTTTAAATGTCAATTCTACTGGTATTGCAAAAACAGACAAAAAGTGATGTGTTGAAAATATGATGCTATGCATGAACAAACTAAATTGAACATGTTAGAAATGACATCTGACATGTCAGAATTACTCCAGAATAAATACCTCTGGCAATTTTGAACAATGCACAGGTGACAAATGAACAATTTTTATTTTAACAAAGAGAGAACAATAAGAACTGAAGTATGAGTTAACGAAGTAAAATCAATTTTCATAACTGTAAATGGTTTACATATTCAAAATAAAATAAATAACATGTAATTTTAAGTTTTACTAAAACATCAGATTTCCTAGTTAATTGAAAAAATGGGTGCTCTGTTGTACATAATAATTATCTTTACTTAAAAGTAAAGGATATTTTATAAAAATACTATTAGTAAACTATCAATTTAACATAACAAATATATAATACTATTTTCGTAAATGATGTTCTATGATTTAAAAATTTTAATAATGTTTTAAAATTGACTCTTGTCAGTCACCCAAGCAATTTAAATAATTTTATAATTTATTTTTCATATGTGTTTTTGTTCTGATGTGTATATGCTATTGTTAGGTGTTACATATAAGAGACATAATATGTTGTAGTTGTATATCCATACAAAAGAAATATCCTTAATTCACATTTTTAATTTTTGCTATTAAATTAATTTTTTAACATAATAATTAATAAATCAATTATTTACAATTGTGCAACAATTATACTTAATCCAATGAACACACAAAATCCTACGACCTAGCTGGTGGTTTATACAATACAATTCTGGGTACAAACACAGAATTATAACCATCAGAATATTATCTGTCATAATATTATTTGTAATGCTGCAAAATATATATATATATATATATATATATATATATATATATTTATTGCAACAGTACAAACATTAATGGTACTGTGCATTGCCAAAATAAATGAAATAAATAATAAAAATAAGTAAATATAAATTAATAAACATGATTCAGATTCCATAAGCTGGATCGTAGTAAAAATAGGGAGCGCAGAATTCATGCATGGACATGCATTTTCGACATACCTGTCGCTAGCGTTGTGTACGCGCGTATTTTGTTGGTGTGTGTGAAACCTGTCCATTCCTGAAATGTAACCAACCCTTTTCAAGTAGAATAGTTATATGTTTATTTTAATTATAAGAAAACTATATGCGATAGGATAAAAAAAAGACACCAAAGTGTCTTTATAGGTGAATAAAGTGTTAAAAAACCGTACAGATGTGACGAAAAGTGCAATTACTATACGTAAAAAATGAATAACTCTTTTTGTGAGTACCATAAAGAAGTGCAATTTACGTATAGTAATCACATAAAAATTAGTGATCGATTGAGCATCGAGTGATGTGAAACAAACTTCGTAATTCGCGAAAATAGGCGACAATTGTGACTTGAACCAGAGTGGGGAAAGTGACGCTCGACAGAATCTGACAGGTCAAATATTGTTCAGACAGGAATGTTTGCACGACCTGACTATAAATACCAGGTCGTGCTAATAAAGTTTCTTCTTCTCGATTCAACCGTTGCCGCAGGAGGCTATGTCAGTTGACGACGCCAATTCACATCTATAGTAAGAGTCACAGGACAAACAAGATGTCCAACGAGACCCGCAGAATACATACGATGAGGTCTATGGACACACCGGCAGCATATGACATGAGACGAGACGACTATTAATCAGCACATGCAGTAGAACACGACCAGAGCACCAGAAGGACACGACCAGAGGACCAGAAGGAGGACGTACAGATGAATAACCATGTCAAACGAGGTGAAAAAAAACCATTGTAATTTTAGACACTTGAAAGACAATAATTAAAGTTGGAATGAAAGACATTCAACCAATATTTAATAAAATAAATAAATTATACATAAATGTAAAAGCAGAATAAAAATTAGAATAATATTTCTTGTATCAAATTTAGTAATTAGTAACATAAATGATAAGAGAAGATTTAAATTTTGAATTAACGTAATTAGTAAAGTCTTTGATGATAAAGGAGAACGCATATGCAGTAGAAAGTTAAAACAAAGTAATATAAAAGAAATCTGAATAGAAGTAAATTCATTTTTGAAGCTAATTAATCAGCAATTGCAAAAAGATGAGCACACAATGAGTCAGCCGAGAGCAAAATAAATATTTTAAAGTAATTAAAATTAGATAATAAGATTTGTGTATAACTTGTATATGTAATTTGTTAGCAATAAGTTTTGTACGAAAACTTCGTACAAATGATATAATAATGAGTCAGTGTTTAATATGCGATATGAAAGATTTGTTTAATAAATAAATTATGGAACAATTTTAAACTTAAATAACGTATCATCTTCTTATTACGATTACACCCATGAAATCAATTCAATAGATTAAATTGAATTTGTTATGTTATATAACACACACATTTAAATTACATTAAATAAATATCAATTTGTAGTGTTATAAAATTTTGACGTCCCAAGAACAAATACAAATAAATTTGTATTTGCAACCTATAGACACAAAGATATAGCGTTGTATAAATTGTCTCCCAAAAGCGTGGGGCTACACAATTTAAATTACATGTAAATTGGTAATTTGTGTTGTTATATATAAATTGTCGCCCAAGAACGTGTGGCATGATCCCGACCATTTGACTATTTAAATTTTTTTTGTAGCTAAATGGTTGCTCTAAAAATAAAGGTGTGTTAAATAAAAAATATATTCACGTAGTCCTTCAGTCTTTGACTGGTTTGTACCCTCCCCGCATATACCCGTGGTGCGTGTGGTACTGAGACTCACAGGTATATGTGGGACCTACAGTTTAACGCTAGCCACTACGCCACGACCGCTCCGAAAAATATATATGATATGTAATAATTATTTATATTAAACATTAACTGTATGTTATGTTAAACATTGTGTATTAAGACATAACTGGCGCTCAACGAAATAATATCATTGTAAAGGTGAAATTGTAATAAGAAAATTAATAATAATAATAAATAAATAAATATAATTAGTAACTCGGTTCCATAATAATAATAATAATCTGAAACATAATAATAAATCAATACAAAATATTCATTATGGCAGCACCAGAAAGCCTGAACATGGAAGCACTTCTAACTATGATGCATGCCTGGGTAGATGAAATAAGCACAAAACAGACAGAAAATATAAATGCTAAACTTAAATAACAAACAGAAAATCTAACAGCAAATTTAAGGGAGCTAAGACAAGACAATGTCCAGTTGAAGGACGAATTAAATAAAAATATAAATAAGCAAACAGAGGATTTAAAAGAAGATTTAAATAATACACTTAGCGAAGTAAGACAGAGTATAGCTAATAGTAGTAAAATGTTAGTCGATAAAATTAATGACACTAATACGCGCATAGCGGCAGTAGACAATATGAACGAAACAATGTAGACAATATGAACAAAACAATGTTATGTGAACAAACCATAATCATTGAAAGTAAGAGAGAACAGACGTTCGTAAGTAATAATGACAATGCTAGAGAAGTAATTAACACTAAGGAAGAATACAAAACAAAAATTAAACAATCATACCTTAGTGAGAGGAATATCCAATTCGATGTGCAAACTCACAGTAAAGCAATTAAAAGAAAAATACATGTGAAACAATTAAAACGCAATATTTGTGGCGAGAACACACACACTAATTGTCACTGTAACTATAATTGTAGTGATAAACCTCCAATACGAAACACTACGCAAAATTGTGATAATTATATATAATATTAATTATACACACGGTAAGTACTGAATGAGTGATAATTATAGTAATGATAATTATAACTGTAATTACGAGAACTACGGTGAGTATTATCATAAAAGACGCACAAAAATAGGTTCAACTGTTTATATGGGCCGCGAGCAAACTGTTGCGATGGAATGCGACCGTTATGAGAGAAAGAGACAAGATTCCGTTTGGACAAGAGGGAGAATAAAGTTTTCACCCTATAGACAAGTGTGTCACGTGATAAAGGCAGCAACGATTCAACGCAGCGATGAACAGGTGAGTTACAATGGAATGTTAACGAGGGTGAGAAGCGGAAATTGTTATATGACGACGACTATGCTACACAGGAACAATATACGTCCAGGAGACGACAAACAATTGTTAGATTAAACTAAGGAGGGTGGAAATCAAACGACACACCACACTCTACGCTCTAATGAAAATAAGAATTATTTTTAAACGAAAAATATTACTGTTAATTATTAATAATGTGAAGAAAGGGTTAGAAATGATAAGAAATGTTATTGTTAATGTTAAAGAATTAAATAAAAAGAAATGCTATGCTAAATAAATATAAGAACTAAAGGAAACGTTTATGTTAAAGAAAGGGTGGGCATGTTAATGTTTAAAGAAATATTCAAGAAATGATTGTAAAGAATGTTGTTATTAATATGAAGAGACGGTTAGACATAAGAAAGGAATGTTATAATTGTCAGAACGGCTGATCAAGCGAAAACTTCATACCTTAGTGGAAATGCAAGGACACAGAAGAAAGCGATAGTGGAAGTCAAAGGGCAGAGACTACTTAGGGCTCAAGACTGTGAGTAAAATATCGAGCGAGTTAAAAACTAAGGCAGTTCATCTGTAACCGATCATGCGACACACTACGAAGCTAAAAAAGTATTCTGTTATGGAAGTGTATTTCAGCACATGGTAAGAATGAAGAAGATTATGAGCGATCAGAAAAGAAATGTAAGTATTGTTCATGTTAAGAAAAGATTAAAGAATGTAGGAATGTTATGATTAAGGAAATGTAAAATTATAGAGTGAAAGATGGCATAAATACGTAGAAATGCAGAGCAACCAGAAAGAAAATAAGGGAGAGCTAATTGCAGTGGATTTTCTGGGACCACTACCACAATCAAGTCGAGGAGTGAAACACATATTGGTATGTATGTGTTTTCCAAGGCAGTCCGGCTGTACCCAATTATGCAACCCACAATGAAGGTTGTTCTAAAGATACTACTGCAGAAATATATTCCAGCATTTGGCAAGATGAAAAAGGTCTGTGATCAGGTGATCAGCAAGGTGATCAGGGTGTGGAATTCCAGAGTGAGAGATGGGAGAGAACTTTGAGAGAAAATGGAATACAACCTGTACTCACATCCATAAGACATCCTCAAGGAAACCTTGCAGAAAGGGTTAACAAGGAACTAGGTAAATATTTAAGGATATACTGCCATAATCAGAACAATAAATGGGCAGAATATTTACCACTTCTCGAGAAAGCCATCAACGAGAACTACAGTGAAGCAACCAGTTATACTCCAATAGAATTAGAAGAAGATAAAAAACCGAACAGATTTTGGACGAAGTACATAAACAAACCCGACAACCAGAATATACCTGTACCAGTAAGTGTGAAAACTGAGTACACAAAGCGACGGATAATAGAAAGAGGTAACAAGAGAGTGGAGAGATTTAACAGAACACACAAACTACAACAATTCAACATGGGAGAAGAGGTATTATTAAAGACTAATCCAGTACGAGAAAGTGTTGACAATACAGCTAAGAAATTTTTCAGGTTGTATGATGGACCATATACACTAGTACGACAAGTTGGTAAACAGACATTCATAGTGTATGACGGCGTGAGAAAAAAAGAAATGGGTAAATACCATGCTAGCTCTTTGAGAAAATTCCATTCATAAATAACTGGGTTACTAGAACGAGTAAAGTGGAACAACGATTAAAGCGGATGTACCGAAACACCACAGCGACTGTACCTACGAGGGAGGGAAAATATTGCTCAGAAAACCTCCAAATAAGGGTAAAATTGAAAACTCGAAGACTCATTATTAGTCGCACATAAAATAAATAAATGTGTCGATAAATAAAAACAATACATATTATTTGTCTAATAAAAAGGCAGAGAAAAATTTTTTTTTTAATTTGGTATTAAAAAATTTTGTTTTCACCAAGCAGGGAAATAATGCAACAGTACAAACATTAACGGTACTGTGCATTGGTAAAATAAATGAAATAAATAATAAAAATAAATAAATATTCTGGATCGTAGTAAAAATAGGGAGCGCAGAATTCATGCATGGACATGCATTTACGACATACCTGTCGCTAGCGTTGTGTACGCGCGTATTTTGTTGGTGTGTGTAAAACCTGTCCATTCCTGAAATGTAACCAACCCTTTTCAAGTAGAATAGTTATATGTTTATTTTAATTATAAGACAACTATATGCGATAGGATAAAAAAAGACACCAAAGTGTATAGAAATTATAGGTGAATAAAGTGTTAAAAGACCACACTGTTCGTAAAGATGTTACGAAAAGTGCAATTACTATACGTAAAAAATGAATAACTCTTTTTGTGAGTACCATAAAGAAGTGCAATTTACGTATAGTAATCACATAAAAATTAGTGATCGATTGAGCATCGAGTGATGTGAAACAAACTTCGTAATTCGCGAAAATAGGCGACAATTGTGACTTGAACCAGAGTGGGGAAAGTAACGCTCGACAGAATCTGACAGGTCAAATATTATTCAGACAGGAATTTTTACACGACCTGACTATAAATACTAGGTCGTGCTAATAAAGTTTCTTCTTCTCGATTCAACTGTTGCCGCAGGAGGCTACGTCAGTTGACGACGCCAATTCACATCTATAGTAAGAGTCACAGGACAAACTAGATGTCCAACCAGAGCCGCAGAATACATACAATGAGGTCTATGGACACACCGGCAGCATATGATGTGAGACGAGACAACTATTAATCAGCACATGCAGTAGAACATGACCAGAGGACCAGAAGCAAACGGAGGACATGACCAGAGGACCAGAAGGAGGATGTACAGATGAATAACCATGTCAAATGAGGTGAAAAAAAACATTGTAATTTTAGATATTTGAAAGACAATAATTAAAGTTGGAATGAAAGACATTCAACCAATATTTAATAAAATAAATAAATTATACATAAATGTAAAAGCAGAATAAAAATTAGAATAATATTTCTTGTATCAAATTTAGTAATTAGTAACGTAAATGATAAAAGAAGATTTAAATTTTGAATTAACGTAATTAGTAAAGTCTTTGATGATAAAGGAGAATGCATATGCAGTAGAAAGTTAAAACAAAGTAATATAAAAGAAATTTGAATAGAAGTAAATTCATTTTGAAGCTAATGAATCAGCAATTGCAAAAAGATGAGCACACAATGTAACAGTACAATTCTGGCCCTACTGTGTTTTGGGGAATAATTAATTTATATTGTATTTTTATTCAAAGTCACATATAAGAAACTAGTAAGGTTTTATGAAGGTTTGCAACTACGCAATATCGAGTAGGCAGAAATTGCTTCAAGGTCGGGAATCTACACGCAGAAACAACAACATTATTTTGCATACTAATGTGTCAATAAGCTGCACCCATGTATACGTCATCCAAAAGTATGCAAAATACATAATAAACAGCTAAGGCATGGGCCTCTACACAAAGAAACTGGTGACGTAGTTATTCCCCACCTCAGAATTGAAGCATTGCAAATCTTCCTCAGTCACGAATCATCAGTTACACTGGCCGGCTGTATATCTAAATTTTCAAAACTAAGTCTCGGACGTTCGCCTGTACAATGTAAAAGTTAATTATTTTATATAAAACCAAGTAACAGTTCAACGTTAAACCATGTAAAACGTAAAAAACAAAGTTTAGTAAAGTTTTAACACCTATAGTGCGAGTTTAGCGACAGGACGTCTGCAGGACTAATTTCAGCTAAGTGACAAATGGGGGGTACACAAAATATTAAATAAGGGTCAATACAAAAAATTTTCAGTAATAACTAATAAAAATGAGCTCAATTTGGGGAAAATTAAAAGAAAATTGTACCATAAGAATGCGAGCGTGAGTGAATGAGAGAATATCTAACTATATAACAAGTGCTGGGTTGTAAAGTTATTTATAATAATGATATCATTAAATATAATTGAATATGTTATTCTGGAGGGCTTGTGAAATGTTTAAGGGGAATTTTAACTTGAATAGTGAAACTGCGTCTCATGGTGCAACGCCTCATGGTGTATTGCAGCGTGCTTGTTCTGCACGGTAGAGTCACATGTTTTGTACGTAATACAACAATAAAAGGTAATGTCATTGGTAAACATTTCAAGCAAGAGTAAATTATTTCAGATAACACATTCCGCTACTTCTAGTTCGCTTAACCGAACTCTGCCCTTAAAGGTAAGCAAAAATCAAATGTTTCTTGTAATCACAAGATGGCGCCTGAACAAAATATTGTTGGTAAAAGTTATTGATATTACATATAATAAAAAGGTAATTAAATAATTAATATAACAACAATGAGTAAGCCGAGAGAGAGCAAAATAAATATTATTTTATACATAACCACCAAAATCAGTAAAATTTCACCTTGTTAAGGTAATGAAGAAGGCCTTTTCGAAATTATTTAAATTTTATCATCAGTTCACACACTATTACTACACTTTCCTCTTCTGTGTTAATGATCTTGCTGCAATGTCATCCTTTCTATGTATGTATCTGTTGTTGTTATCTGTGTTACCCATATCTTAAGAATATAGATTACAGAAAGATTTAGTGGAGATATAAATAAATCTATCCTTACATAACATTTATACAGATAACTATTGCCCTACATTTTGCTAAAATATTTATAACAGACTAATAAATTATTGACTACATCCTACTCAGATGTTACAGTACTGTAAACATACTTGCATTTCCAGAAACTGGCATAAGTGCCTGACGTATGCTTGTTTCCCAGCTTTTTGCCAAATGTGCACCAACTCCACTGTCAGCCGGTGGAAGTGCTATTGAAGTATCTCGCCTCCCATACAATGGGTCTTCACCAACAAAGTAGTCTATATTTGCAGTCCTTATCTCAAAACAGTGCATCACATCTACAAGAAAACAATTAGTCAAACACGACATACAATAAGCTGTATATAATTAAAATGAAATTTTATTTATTATTGTATTATACTTATATTTATTTATTATTTATTATACTTCTGATCACTTTATATAATAAACCATCACATTATAAATATTTAAGAACACACAGAGTATACACAGCATAAAAAAAGTACTCGGTTACATATAAAATAAATATGAAATAAATAAACATAAAAATAAAAACAATATAATAAATAATATAAAAAATAAATATGAAATCTAATCTGTAATCAAATTTTGGTATATTTTATTGACTCCTTATGATTCTTACATAAACACTACCCTGTTAACTTTCACATGTGGTGTAAAAGTAGAGATATTCCTGTAGCTACACCTATAATGTCATGCATCTATTTAATATATTTATTGCCATGATATATACTCACTCATCTACAATAAACTCATTACATATCTACACATTTTAACTATATCAAATAATGCTTTACCCAATTCTTTTTCAGCTTTCCTCATAATTTTTTCTACTAAGGTTACTTTTAACATTAGTCCAATAAGGACTTCAAAGTTACTTTACAAAACAAACATCACACAACTACTGCTTTAGATTTACTAAAAAAATATTGTCTTTACAGTTACATTCATTTTTCTTAAATTTTTCATTTTGAAAGTTTCTAAATGTTACAAAAGCTGTTTTTTTTACGCTTACACAGCAGAATGTCAATTACCCTACCTAAAAAGTAAACTTGTTAAAAACTCAAAATGTTTTACAATAGTTTGCAGCACAATCTGATATGAAATTCTTTAACCTTTTTAAAAGAACATTGTACTCAGAATTTTCTGTCTGTCTGTCACACACACACACACACACACACACACACATGCGCGCGCGCAAACAGTGCTATTTACCAAACACGAAACAGCTGGCAATGCTAGCATATTTTCTTCTCTGTACAAACTAAGTTGAGTTTAATCTAAACAGATGCCTACTCTTATTATTGTATGCATTTTGTATGTGTTCTTTGTAATGAATACAGTATTTTATGTTAACTTTTTTTCAATTAAAAATGTTACACCAAAAGTGCACTGTTTTTATCTCTTGGTAATAATTTCTCTACTTTCTTTTTATACAACAAATTGTTATAATAAAACATGTCCATTAATTATTACAGAATACAAGAAAAATTCAAATGTTGTATATATTATGAGCAATAATAATTTGCTTAAATTATAACAAAATACAGATAGGTAAATATATGCTGCAGTATTCTGCTACTTAAATATAAACGAACTATACTACTATATTGTAATGTACAAACATACACTAACCTCCCTGAGGAATTCTGGCACTGTCGACAGCTAAAATTTCTGCAAGAGGAATTTCTTTATAATATTTTGAACCAGTATCGCTTTGGAAGAGAGTCAAAGATTTTGAATCAAGTCTCCAATAATGGCGTTTTCTCTGTACAAGAAATACAGTTTTTTTACACAAAAAAAAAACACTCATTCACATTATGATACAATTAGGTTACTTATTTTTCTTAAATAAATGTTAGTTAAGGGTTAGTTTCAATATTTTCCATTCCTAGTTCTTAATTAGTTTTTCAATTTTCAGTTTCACTCTCAACTTCAGTTGTCAGTTTTTGTTACAATTTGGTTTATAAAACACTCGTAATTTTTTTTTTTTTGAAAAGTCGTAAATAAATAAATTAAATGAATCCTTAAATTCAAAACAATAGCAATTATTTATGCCAATACTTAATAACAAAAGAAATGTGAACAAATTATACTCATTAAAAAATTATTCAATTTTCTATCTTCTTCATATAAGAAGCCTAACTAAAAATAACTAATTAATAAGGCAAAATTAATCTACCCTAAACATAAAATTACTCAGTTTCAATATTAACCACTAAAATAAGAAAATCAGTCCATAAAAATATTACAATAATTTGTGTGCAAGATGTACACTTATCTGCTCTTAATGCTACTTATATTATTCATTAACCCAATTTTTTCCTACTGCTGCAAATTCTATATATCATAGTGTTACTTTTTATACAATATTACAAATACTGATGATTTTCCAAAAGAATTATTTTTTACCAATATTTCTTTGCTAACACACAGGCTCATGCACACCTGTGCCTATGCGTGCATGAATGCACGCACACACACACAGCGTTTAAAATACCACTACTGCAGTGTTTTTCTTACAATCATGTTCAAATTAGCCTGTAATATCAGCCCAGAAGAGAATTGTCAATACACTTCCTTCTCTACATCTTTCATCTCCTACAGCTATGATTTTGTTCAGTACAGCTCTAAAGAGAAAGCCAGTTTTGTCTTTTTCATCAGAACCTTCATACAAATCGGCTAATCTTTGTTTCCATTGCAAAACTTTTCCTAACTCAATGCTAACACTTTCCCCAAATATGGTTTTAATAACTATAAACATATTGTATTGGGCATTAGAATCACCCAATCAACACTTTAAAATTTATTCTGGCCTAAAATTTTTTTTTGCTACCTCCAAAGATTTTTCATGGATAACTGCACTGACTGGATACAGAGTGTCATTAGCTCTAGATCTACAAATCCATTCATATGTAAGAGTGTTCATAACTAACCCATTAGTTTTTTGGAATGGTTCTACTAAACTGTGGTTTATATTTTTTAGACCATGATTTAAGAGGTTTATTTTATTGTTTACAATTCGATTTATTTGTGTATTTCCCACTTGAAATTTGCAAACTTGTGAAACTGAATCTGTTCTAAAGTGATTTTACTACATTTACATTTTCTCGTAATGTTAAGTGCTTGCATTTTGTGTCATGATTAACTACAAAATGCATACAAACAAAAAATATTATTAATTATATACGAAACGGATGAACCAATAGCATTTACAACAGAACACTACACAACAGAGTGACCACACAAGGGAGCAGTTAAGTGGGATTTTCAAAAATTTAGTACTGCAGTTATAAAAATACAAAAACATTTGAGGACCAATTAACACATGTTAAACTGCAAAGCCAGGTGGGTAAGCAACAGAACTAAATTTTGAAATACAATTCCTCCCTCTACTCCAGTAGCATTTATTTTGTTACTCTGAAGCCACAATGGCAACATATTCACCAGTTGACCATTAGGGTCAACATATTCACCAACACAGTCACATTAGGGTGACCACTGTAATTCAGCTAAAGAGATAAAAGAAAACAGATAATTCATATAGGCAGATAGTGAGAAAAAACCTGTGTGTAAATTGTATTGACCAAAAGCTTGATAACCTGTTAAATGGTATCACCTATTAAAACAAAATGTCATAAAAAAATTTATAAAAACGTTTAGTATCCACATCTGTTGTGTAGACGGTCCGTCCGTCTGTTATTGGCAAGTACCGGTTTGGCCCGAATATAACACGGCCTCACATATAAGAAGACCCTAGATTCTTGAAGGTGTTTTACAAGAAAAAAAAGGGCCTGCATATAAGACGACACTGAATTTTTTGAAGTGTTGTATGAGAAAGACAATTAAACGGTCTAAATATCATACCTTGAAGTTACACTAAGTAAATATGGATATTTTACATTACAGGTGAAATCATAAGTGTTAAAGTACCTTACTGTTTTTAGTTCCAGTCATCATCCTCGTTTTCTTCTTCTTCTTCTCCAAGTTCATAATTAGAATTGGTACCGGACTCAGATTCATAACTGGAGTAGTCTTTCCAGAAAATGTCATCTTCACTCCCATCCATTTTATTAGAAACACAACATTTTTTAAACCCCTTTACAATGGATTCACGTTTGATTTTTTCCCAGGCTGTGATTATCCACTGGGCCAGTAACTGTATGCTTGGTTTCTTCAACTTGTCTGTTGGAGTCAATGCATGGTTTCCATTAAATAAAAAGTCACTGCAGTTCTTCCATAAGTAGTCCTTAAATGGTTTATTAACAATCACATCTAAAACTTAAAGCTGAGAAGTCTTTCCCCCAGTGATTATAACAAGATCAGTGTTCATTTCTGCAACCAGCTTCTTTATTTTCTCACATGTGTGACCATGAAAGAACTACCTCTCAGCCCTAGTAAAGCACCTGGACAACATCCCCAAACAACCTTAAGCCAATCTGCCATAAACTCTTCAGTCATCCACCCCGTTTCCTATGCTCTAAAAACAATCCCAGCTGGTAACTGTTCCTTTGGAAGCATTTTTCTCTTCAAAATAATATATGGCAGAAGTTGTCTTCTATCGGCAGTAACTCCTAGCATCATAGTATTGCGTGATTTTTGGTTGCTTATAGATTTAATTATAACTGGTTTTGCACACTTTCTGTCCACAGTAACATTTGACGGCATATCAAAAAACACTGGTGTTTGGTCAGCATTTGCCATCTGGCCAAGCAGGTAATTGTGGTGTAATGAGTAAAAAAAGGGGACATAACATTTTTAATTAGAAAAGTAAATATTCGAAATAAAATCAATCCCAGTGTGGAAATAAAGTCAGCGGTGTCGACGGCAAGGCATTGTTATTTCAGTACATTCCAGCAGTGACGCCACTTGGTGTCATTGTGAGGGGAACTAATCCAGGGATGCTTTCACTAATAACCATATACAGACAGCAATACGTCCTAAACCATTAAATTTTCATTACTATATTATGATGATCGAAAAACAAGGAAGCTGCGGCACTGAGGCCATGACATTATTCCGAGAAACGCAAGCAACGACAAAAATCTAGTGTGCCGTGCAGGGTGTAAACGACAAAGTGAAACGCCGTATTTCCGGCATCTCCCCAGTCTATAAGACGTCTTCAGCCCGGCTGGGCGTCATGTTAACAAGTTCGCGAAAAAGACTCAATTTACAGTATATAATGTAGCTATTTACAGCAACCACTCAAAAATAAATCAATGCGCGACTGACGGGCGAAACATCGCAACCCGGTTTTGGACAGTTTTGTCGAACACCAGAGGAAAACTACCCAACAACATGGGGGTGCCACGTGCTACGAAGAAAAACTGAAGTATTTTGAAGACATCGGCCAGGTACCTGGTGAAACATATCACTTTAAAAGTTATTGTTTGTGATAAAAAGAGCTCTATTACAAGATTGGGGGGAAGGAAATTATTTTGGCCGTTTGCATTGGCTACTATATAATAACATATGAGGGGAACTCAAAATGTAATAGTATGAAAGCGTGTGTGTGAATGAAGAATATGTAAGAAGTGTTGGGTTTGCGAAGCATATAGGTAGTTTTACACTGATGATGTAGTATAATCTAATTTGGATATAATAATTTCTTGTAACTTGTTTTACGCCTCCGGGCAGAATAGTAATCATTTTTGGTCTAATAATTACTTGTAACTTGTTTTATGCCTCAGAGCAGAATAGTTGTATTCATTTTCAATGAAATAATGCCATAAAGAAAAAGTCATTAAACTCAATTTTTCAGAACTAATAAGGTGTTGTGCAATTTGTTTGCTAGCGTGCGCCTATTGCGTACTTAATCACTGTTTCCGACGTTTCGCATAAACGATCCATGGAACTTCTGAGGGGGAGATTTTTAAAAGTCAGATGCGTAAATTGGGGTTGAGTGTCATCCTCAAACACTCTGGCGACTCTGAGCACTTCTGAAGGTAAGCAGGTAAGTAATTTACAGGTACTACTTCTACAAGCAGGAAGAAGGAATATAAGTTTACATTTGCCAAGTCCCTGACAGGATTTTTGCGGATATTTAATTGCGCGAGATATGCTCAACGGGGGTTACAGTGATTAGGAACGAGTGTAGGTGGCGTAATATATATATATATATATAAAAAATGTTTGTGTCAAAATAAACCTATTGAAAATAAATATTTACAAAATGGCAGATAAAAATAATGAAGTCAGCATAACTGACGAGACGTTTATGAGTGAGATGGGGGTTCGCTCGATTCCAGTGAACCAACTCGAGGAAAGTTCCACCGAGTCAGTTAATATAAATGGCTCACCAGTCCAGTCAACACCCATCTCAATCAGACACGAAAGTAAAACCGATGAAATTAAAGACATAAAGGCAATGATGCAGTTGCTATTAAAGCAACAGAACAGTTTTCAGAGTGATCTAAATGTTAAGTTAGAAGAACAGAAAATTGACAGTAATAGTAATTTCAGAAACATAAGACAGTAAATTCGAGAAGATTGATAAAAAATTCGAAGAACAAAATATAAAAAAGGAAATGAATTTTAAAAATTGGAAAGAACAAATATTAGAGTCAGTAAACTATAAGTGTAGCTAACAGATTAGGGAACTGAAAGATAACCAAAAGATCAAATTATTAAAGTAAATAAACAAACAACAGACCAGATTGATAAACAGATCAAAGAGGAATGTGTAGAAGTAGAGGGAGCCATGTGTAGAAGTAGAGAGTAAGTGCATGAATACAATTAATAAGAATAATGATGACATTCAGAATAAAATTGTTGACCTAGACAATAAGTGTAAACAAGACGTACAGTCTGTACAAGAAAACATGGGGGTTATAAATGAAAATTACCTCAAATATGAAAGTGATAATGCTAATAAATTTAAGATAATCGAACAGAATATATTCGAGATTAAAGATGAATTACATGTGGTAGTAAGCCAAAAATCAAATAATGTAGCGGAGCGAATAATATATACTCACAACGCGAAAGATGAAATAGAACTTGAAACATTTTGTAATGAGAACCGTAGAATACATCCAATGCAATTTTTAAATAGAGTATGGGAGTTCAATCATTTTAATAGTAGTAGTTGGGAGGTGAAGCTTTTGAAGATTTTAAAATGTTTTAAAGGTAATTCCGAGATATGGGCGGAAGTGCATAGAACACAGTGGGGGAGCTACGAACATTTTGAAACTGCATTCCGAAACAAGTATTGGTCAGAAGAGGAGCAGGAAATATTGCGTAGCCGAATAATGGGAACAGGGAATTTCGGGGGACATAGTAACAATATTACTGTATACGTAATGAAACTCAACGAGGCGAAGTATTTAGAGCCGCCATTGCCATTTCAGTCATTCGTCCGACATATCAGCAAACACCTACCTAGAGAGGTACAAATCACTTTAATGATGAGACAGGTGAGTAATATCAATGGTTTAGAGAGTATGTTAGACGTTTTCCAAAATATTAGAGACCGGGAAGTCAGCAGACGTCCACACCAACCAAATACGAACCGCGGAGGGAGTTATACGCAGCAAGGACCGCGCACAGGAAATACATACAACGGACGGGAACCAAACAGACGACATCCGATGTGGAAATGTGTGGATTGTCAAGTGGAAAATTATGCCGATCAGAATTTTTGTTATAGATGCAGGAAGGTGAGACCAGGTCAGCAGAACCGGACACCGCAAAGGGATAGCAACCCACATCAACGAACAGGGGAGAATCGAGCAAGAATACAAAGAAATGGAGGAGCGAACAACAGAACAGAGAGAGTGTACACACCAGGAGGTACAGCCGAGCAGGCGGAAAACTGAGGAAGACAATGGAAAAGGAGGCCCAGCCATTGTCAATAGATGACTGTGGGGTCCAAAATGACATATACCGAAATCACATCATTCATACGGACATGTCTACAGAACTGATGGAGGAAGAGGAGACGGGAGTAATTAGACCAGAGGCGTGGCTGACGGAGGTAAAGCTGGAAATTGAAGGTAAGCCAGTTACGACACTAATAGACACAGGCAGTGAAGTCTCAGTAATAACAGAACATATATTAGATAAGTTAAGGGAGAATAATGAATATATTCCATCTTTGCCAGTTGCGGGGGTAACCATCGTAGGCATTACGGGTGTTAGAAGTAAAAGGGTGACCACACAAGTCCAATTGAACGTAGTAATAAATGGGGAGAGCTATGAAAATGCATTCTTAGTGGTAAGGGGATTAAACTTAGAAGTAATAATCGGTAACGATTTTCTGATCAGGAACAATGCTGTAATCAATTTTAAAAAGAGAATATTAGAACTAAATAATGAAGGTAAACGTGTAACGGTTAATTTCGAGCGGGTGTTAGATACGGTGAAGATTTCGGGGATAAGAGTTAAACCGAATCGGGTTACAGATAGGGAGACGGAGGTTAGTATGAATATATGGAGAGAACGAGTGAGTGATGAGAGTGAGGAGCGAATATGGGAGGATAGAGTGGTTAAATTTTGTAGTGAGGGTGGTGGAATAGGGACTTCTCAACGTGAAGCATTGTGGCGGGTAGTCGAGGGTTTTAGGGGAGTGTCTGCCAGGGAACCAGGAAGGCCAAAAGGTTATGAATGCGAATTAAAGGTGAAGGAACATGCGCCCTACGTACAACGAAGTTATCCGGTACCATATTCAAAGAGGAAAGCCGTACAGTTAGAGTTGGATAAGATGTTAGAAGGGGGTATTATAGAAAGATCGGTGTCGACCTATTCCAACCCTTTAGTAGTAGTCATCAAGAAAGACGGGAGAGTTAGGTTATGTCTGGACGCAAAAAAGATTAATCAAATTATTATTCCTGATAGGGAGTCTCCAGAAGCAATTGAAGAGATTTTCCAGAAGTTTAGTGGGGTAAAATATATGACGTCACTGGACTTGACGGCCGGGTATTGGCAGGTACCACTAGCACCAAATAGCCGCAAGTATACCGCATTTTTGTTTAACGGGAAGAATTATCAATTCACTCGTCTACCATTCGGGTTGAACACCAGCATAGCCAGTTTATTAAGTGCCTGGATGAAATTTTACAACCTAACCATTTAGATTTTTTGACCATGTATGTGGATGACATTTTGATAGCTTCTAGGATGTTCGAGGAGCATGTAGAACATTTGGAGTATGTGTTAGATAAGTTATACCGGGGAGGCTTAACAGTAAACTGGGATAAATCGAAATTTTTACAGAAGGAAATTCATTTTTTAGGATTCAACATAACACCTACAGGAATCCGAGCTAATCCAGACAAAGTGGAATCCATCATGACGTTTCCGGACCCAAAAAACATCAAACAACTACAAAGTTTTCTGGGTTTGTGTAACTTTTACAGAAAGTTCCAGCAGAACTACGCTCAGACTACAGCGAGACTCAGTGCTGTATTGCAGAAGAATAAGCAATGGAGATGGGGAGAAACTGAGAGGGAGGCTTTTTGTGAAATTAAGAGTAAGTTCGCCAACGTGATTCTAAAGAACCACCCAGATTTCAATAACAATTTTTATTTACAGACGGACGCTAGCAATGTAGCCTTAGGAGCCAAACTATACCAGGAGGACGACGATAAAGAACAGGGAGAATAATGAATATATTCCATCTTTGCCAGTTGCAGGGGTAACCATCGTAGGCATTACGGGTGTTAGAAGTAAAAGGGTGACCACACAAGTCCAATTGAACGTAGTAATAAATGGGGAGAGCTATGAAAATACATTCTTAGTGGTAAGGGGATTAAACTTAGAAGTAATAATCGGTAACGATTTTCTGATCAGGAACAATGCTGTAATCAATTTTAAAAAGAGAATATTAGAACTAAATAATGAAGGCAAACATGTAACGGTTAATTTCGAGCGGGTGTTAGATACGGTGAAGATTTCGGGGATAAGGGTTATACCGAATCGGGTTACAGATAGGGAGACGGAGGTTAGTATGAATATATGGAGAGAATGAGTGAGTGATGAGAGTGAGGAGCGAATATGGGAGGATAGAGTGGTTAAATTTTGTAGTGAGGGTGGTGGAATAGGGACTTCTCAACGTGAAGCATTGTGGCGGGTAGTCGAGGGTTTTAGGGGAGTGTCTGCCAGGGAACCAGGAAGGCCAAAAGGTTATGAATGGGAATTAAAGGTGAAGGAACATGCGCCCTACGTACAACGAAGTTATCCGGTACCATATTCAAAGAGGAAAGCCGTACAGTTAGAGTTGGATAAGATGTTAGAAGGGTGGTATTATAGAAAGATCGGTGTCGACCTATTCCAACCCTTTAGTAGTAGTCATCAAGAAAGACGGGAGAGTTAGGTTATGTCTGGACGCAAAAAAGATTAATCAAATTATTATTCCTGATAGGGAGTCTCCAGAACCAATTGAAGAGATTTTCCAGAAGTTTAGTGGGGTAAAATATATGACGTCACTGAACTTGACGGCCGGGTATTGGCAGGTACCACTAGCACCAAATAGCCGCAAGTATACCGCATTTTTGTTTAACGGGAAGAATTATCAATTCACTCGTCTACCATTCGGGTTGAACACCAGCATAGCCAGTTTATTAAGTGCCTGGATGAAATTTTACAACCTAACCATTTAGATTTTTTGACCATGTATGTGGATGACATTTTGATAGCTTCTAGGATGTTCGAGGAGCATGTAGAACATTTGGAGTATGTGTTAGATAAGTTATACCGGGGAGGCTTAACAGTAAACTGGGATAAATCGAAATTTTTACAGAAGGAAATTCATTTTTTAGGATTCAACATAACACCTACAGGAATCCGAGCTAATCCAGACAAAGTGGAATCCATCATGACGTTTCCGGAGCCAAAAAACATCAAACAACTACAAAGTTTTCTGGGTTTGTGTAACTTTTACAGAAAGTTCCAGCGGAACTACGCTCAGACTACAGCGAGACTCAGTGCTGTATTGCAGAAGAATAAGCAATGGAGATGGGGAGAAACTGAGAGGGAGGCTTTTTGTGAAATTATGAGTAAGTTCGCCAACATGATTCTAAAGAACCACCCAGATTTCAATAACAATTTTTATTTACAGACGGACGCTAGCAATGTAGCCTTAGGAGCCAAACTATACCAGGAGGACGACGATAAAGAACAGGGAGAATAATGAATATATTCCATCTTTGCCAGTTGCGGGGGTAACCATCGTAGGCATTACGGGTGTTAGAAGTAAAAGGGTGACCACACAAGTCCAATTGAACGTAGTAATAAATGGGGAGAGCTATGAAAATACATTCTTAGTGGTAAGGGGATTAAACTTAGAAGTAATAATCGGTAACGATTTTCTGATCAGGAACAATGCTGTAATCAATTTTAAAAAGAGAATATTAGAACTAAATAATGAAGGCAAACATGTAACGGTTAATTTCGAGCGGGTGTTAGATACGGTGAAGATTTCGGGGATAAGGGTTATACCGAATCGGGTTACAGATAGGGAGACGGAGGTTAGTATGAATATATGGAGAGAACGAGTGAGTGATGAGAGTGAGGAGCGAATATGGGAGGATAGAGTGGTTAAATTTTGTAGGAGGGTGGTGGAATAGGGACTTCTCAACGTGAAGCATTGTGGCGGGCAGTCGAGGGTTTTAGGGGAGTGTCTGCCAGGGAACCAGGAAGGCCAAAAGGTTATGAATGCGAATTAAAGGTGAAGGAACATGCGCCCTACGTACAACGAAGTTATCCGGTACCATATTCAAAGAGGAAAGCCGTAAAGTTAGAGTTGGATAAGATGTTAGAAGGGGGTATTATAGAAAGATCGGTGTCGACCTATTCCAACCCTTTAGTAGTAGTCATCAAGAAAGACGGGAGAGTTAGGTTATGAGTTGGATAAGATGTTAGAAGGGGGTATTATAGAAAGATCGGTGTCGACCTATTCCAACCCTTTAGTAGTAGTCATCAAGAAAGACGGGAGAGTTAGGTTATGTCTGGACGCAAAAAAGATTAATCAAATTATTATTCCTGATAGGGAGTCTCCAGAAGCAATTGAAGAGATTTTCCAGAAGTTTAGTGGGGTAAAATATATGACATCACTGGACTTGACGGCCGGGTATTGGCAGGTACCACTAGCACCAAATAGCCGCAAGTATACCGCATTTTTGTTTAACGGGAAGAATTATCAATTCACTCGTCTACCATTCGGGTTGAACACCAGCATAGCCAGTTTTATTAAGTGCCTGGATGAAATTTTACAACCTAACCATTTAGATTTTTTGACCATGTATGTGGATGACATTTTGATAGCTTCTAGGATGTTCGAGGAGCATGTAGAACATTTGGAGTATGTGTTAGATAAGTTATACCGGGGAGGCTTAACAGTAAACTGGGATAAATCGAAATTTTTACAGAAGGAAATTCATTTTTTAGGATTCATCATAACACCTACAGGAATCCGAGCTAATCCAGACAAAGTGGAATCCATCATGACGTTTCCGGAGCCAAAAAACATCAAACAATTACAAAGTTTTCTGGGTTTGTGTAACTTTTACAGAAAGTTCCAGTGGAACTACGCTCAGACTACAGCGAGACTCAGTGCTGTATTGCAGAAGAATAAGCAATGGAGATGGGGAGAAACTGAGAGGGAGGCTTTTTGTGAAATTAAGAGTAAGTTCGCCAACATGATTCTAATGAACCACCCAGATTTCAATAACAATTGTTATTTACAGACGGACGCTAGCAATGTCGCCTTAGGAGCCAAACTATACCAGGAGGACGACGATAAAGAACACCATACCATCGCTTTCGCCAGTCGGACATTGCTAGCGGCCGAAAGAAACTACACAACTACAGAGAAAGAGCTTCTCAGCATCGTGTTTGCAGTCAAGAAATTCAGGACATACCTGCTGGGAAGTAACACCATTATTAGAATGGATCACAAAGCTCTGTCGTTTTTGAACACCTGTAAGCTCACACACAGCCGACTAACAAGGTGGGTGCTAGCTCTCCAAGAGTATAATTTCTCTTGGGAATATATTAAGGGGGTAGAGAACCGGGTGCCAGACACACTATCACGGGTAGACACAGATAGGAATAGAAAGGGTAGAGATATTAAGAAAATAGAGATTTACAGATTGTCAAGGGAAGATAGACTTTTTGGGGAGGAGCTAAAAGACATAAACCTAATGCAGAGAGCAGATAATAAATTAAACAAAATCATAACGAGCGTAGAGTCGGAGTTAGATGAATTTGGGTATAGACAGTATTTTCAAGTATTTAATGGGAGTTTATATAAAAGGGTAGAGGGTAGAGAAAGGGATTGGAGGTTAGTTATACCAGAGGGATTGATAGAAAAAATAGTGTGGGACTGTCACTATAGGTATGGCCATTTTGAGGCAAAGAAGTGTGTGAGTGTATTGAGAGAATCTTGTATATTTAGAAATATGGAAAGGCGGGTGAGAAAAATACTTAGAATCTGTGAACTATGCCAAAAATCTAAAGTGGTGAATTATAGGGTAGAAGGTGAGTTGAACTATATTAAGGTTGAGAAACCATTTGACTTAGTAGCAGTAGATGTAACGGTACAATTCTGGCCCTATTGTATTTTGGGGGAATAATTAATTTAAATTGTATTTTTATTCAAAGTCATATATAAGAAACTAGTAAAGTTTTATGAAGGTTTGCAACTACGCAATATAGAGTGGACAGAAATTGCGTCAAGGTCGAGAGTATACGCGCAGAAACAACAACATCATTTTGCCATACTAATGTGTCAACAAGCTGCACCCATGTATACGTCATCCAAAAGTATGCGAAAACGTAATAAACGTGCCTGTAAACAGCTAAGGCGTGTTTCTCGACACAAAGAGACTGGTGACGTAGTTACTCCCCACCTCGGAATTCGTAGTCCTTCAGTCTTCGACTGGTTTGTACCCTCCCCGCATATACCCGTGGTGCATGTGGTACTGATTCTCCCACAGGTATATGGGACCTACAGTTTAACGCCGGATCCGAACGGCATAGTTGGGGAAGGTTTATACTAAGCAGGATACCTCTCGCTGGTTTGTCATTGCCTTGCGAGAGGGAACGGTCGTATCTAAATCAGATGGCCCCCGGAGGGAATTGAACCCGCGCCGACAGCGTAGCAGCGCCACACGACACCTCAGAATTGAAGCATTGAAAATCGTTCTCAGTCACGAAACCGCAGTAAAGCCGGCCGGCTGCATATCTAATTTTTATAATACTAAGTCTCGGACGTTCGCCTGTACAATGTAAAAGTGAAGTATTTTGTATAAAATGAAGTAACAGTTCAACGTTATTAACATGTAAAACGGAAACACAAAGTTTGGTAAAATTGTAACATCTAATAGTGCGAGTTCAGCGATGAAACGTCTGCAGGACTGATTTCAGCTAAGTGACAAAATGGGGGGTACTAGAAAAGAATAAATAAGGGTCAATACAGAATTTTCAATTGCTAAATAACTAATAAAAAATGAGCTCAATTTGGGGAAAATTAACAAATATTGTACCAGAAGGATGAGAGTGTGAGTGAATGAGAGAATATCTAATTACATTTAATTAGAAGTGCTGGGTTCTAAAGTTATTTTAATAATGATATCACAAAAATATAATTGAATATGTTATTTTGGAGGGGTTGTGAAATGTTTAAGGGGAATTTTAACTTGAATAGTGGAACTGCGTCTCATGACGCAACGCCTCATGGCGTATAGTAGCGTGCTTGTTTCGCATAGTAGAGTCACATTCATTTGTACGTTATATAACAATAAAAGGTAATGTCATTGGTATTAAATAATTAATATAACATAGATTTATATGGCACATTGCCAAAGGGTAGGGGCGGTGTTATGTATATATTTGTAGTGCTTGATACTTTTTCAAAATATGTCAGATTATACAGCGTGAAGAGAGCGACAAGTAAGGTGCTGAGCAAGAAAATCACACGCGACTACATCATCAACATCGGAAAGCCGAAGGTAATACTATCAGACCACGGGCCACAGTTCATCAGTGGAAAATGGCACCAGACTCTAGGATGGGAAGGCATCATCCCAAACAGTGGTGTACCTAGGGGGTGGTGGGGCTGGCCCCCGCCAGGGGCACCGATACATGGTGATTTTTTGCCCTCAAAGGTAGGATAATGTTAAAGTAAATAATCTCATCCGCATATCCAGTTAGAAAAAGGTGAGAATTTGAAGTATGAAAAAAGGGGCATCATCACGGACGGGGCGCCGATGCGTGGCGATTTTTTAAGGTAGGATTTTTAGTGCTGTTGGTAATGTAGATCGCATCCAACAAGTGCTGCCATCTCTGTTCTTCAGGGAGATACCAACTGAATTCTCGCCATCTTAGCAGTCGTTGTTTGGGTTTTGTGAGAGTGTTCATATACAGATTTTATACTTATTTTTGTGTATTTATTTATTATGGTAATCTTACAATAATTATGGTACTTACCATAATTGTCTGAGCACATGTCAGCATAATTATATTTGTTTCTTGCTGGGTCCAGAGTTCGTATTAAGCGTAAATAGAGACAGTTTGGTGATTGCAATGAAGGTACCAACATCAATATGATAGTAAAGCAACTTATTTTTATTATTTCGAATTTACAAAATTAAATCGTAATACATGACAATGGCCGCTTTACCGTGACCAAGACAAAATGGCGGTCATATCCTTACTATTATATTCATTAGTCATGACTTTAAAACTTCGCTATATTGTTTGGTTAACTAGATAATTTTATTACTTTGCAGCTATTAACCTACTTAAGTGTTTCCATTTTATTTATACTGCTATAATCTTTAACACAAATCAATGCCTTAGATTGGTTGCCGGCATTATTTCACACACACTTTCTCTCTCGCTCACTCTCTCTCTCATCCCAACATTATTCAAGATACATTTTTGTTTTGTTTTAGCTATTATTAATTTTGAGCTCAATTATTTAAAATGAATTTTGATTGCAATTTTGACTTTCCTGCTACTTCGTGCTATCCACATTGAACGGTCCTCCTCGTCATGCCAGGTGTTCGGCGTATTTTCCGTATTTGCTGGTTGTTTCTGTCACTGACTTTACATTGTTACCTATATGATAACAGTGAAGCACTAATTCTTGTTAATTACATTTCTATCACTGATTTTAACACATTTTATCTGGCTGACCTTTTGCCAGCAACATTGATAGCATCTTCACTCTATGATGGTATTCAGCAGACTGGGACTGGATGCTATTCACATTTTACGTAAGTGTGTGTGCATCGACGTCATTGTCTTTTGTCTCGAAGTAGGAAACGCCCTGGTTTTGCTTCATTGTTGTTACATCATTTATATTTTTTAATGACGCCTCGCATTGTTGACCAATGAAAAGTATAGAAAGAGCTTGTGTCGACCGTCACGTATGCTTGACCTTGGAATCGTCCCGCGCCGATGTAATTGCGTTGTTTCGGTTGTAACGAATCGTTGTTACAAATAAAAACTGTGTTATTTAAATTTTCAAAAAATTTAAATATTTTGTTTTGAAATTAAAAAAAAAAGTTTTATGTTTTAATGTTTAATAATTTTGTAAATAATTTTGGTAATGGTGTAGTGTTGAAATTTTATGTTTATTCGAGTTAATTGTATCAATAGACTTGCTTATAGTGTAACGGTACAGAATTGTGTGCCGCCCCAGTTTTAATTTTATTTTATATCAATTCAGAATTTTCAAATTGTCAGACTTCACCTGTGGGGAGCCCCAGTACAACATACACTGTTAGTCTAAACAACAGTCTAGACGCATTGCATAACTGCCCCAGCAGCAGGCTTCTTGTGAATACAGTATGCAGTTTGTCATCAGAGAGGGTACAACAGACCGCCAGCAGTAGCATACAGTGCAGTGTATTAAAATAAAACAGTGGCCTCGGGTGCAAGATAGGCAGTAATTAAGAGTCGGCCTATCTTTTAAAGTACTAAAACTAGTAAAAAAAAGCGTATAAACAGTATAACGCGTGGCCAGCCCACAACAACATCCAAGGTCAAGTAAAGTTACGTTGGCCGACTTTTTCATATTTATAATGTGGAACCAGTGAACCACTTAACTTAACTTTAATTAAAACAAAAGAAAACAGTATCGGTCTATCCTGTACAATAACGGTATAAATGTGAAGTGCGAAGTGATTGAGTAAACGTTAGTTTCCACGCGCAATGGTGTAAACAACTAGAACTCAGGATTTGGTTAAGTACAAATAAACCCTTAATTAAAGATTTCAAATAAAATATTCAATTACTATCTACTAATAGTTTAATGAGCTCTAATAAAGAAAACTTATTGGTTCATATGGCATAAGAGTGTAGCGGGTCGATTTTTGGGTGTTTTTAGATATTTTTATATATTTTTATATATTTAGGCCTCTTTTTTATTGTTACAAGAGGTTAGAATTAAGAGGTATTCCAGTTAATCAGTGTGATTTTATAATACTATATTATTTGTTATTGATTCCATGTATTTTTGAATTTTCATCAAAGTAAACCAAAACAAAACAATTAACTTGTTTAATAAACTAGAAGTATTTGTTTTAACATAAATTGTGTATGTATATGAATACCGTTCATTCCAAATAATCCTTTCTGCAGCAGTTTCGTCTGTACGACTCTGGACCCGAACTCAAAGGTAAGAATTAGTTATTGATGTGAAATAATTGAGAAGTTACAAATGGCCCCCGTAACAGTGACGCGAGAGTAAGTTTTACAACTTACATTCGCCAGACCTAACCAAGCTGCAGAACGGGTTATTTGGAAGTGAGGGAGTAAATAAAGTAATTTCAGAATGGAGAATGAAAACATGTCAACTGAGCCGGCCAATAAAGGCGACTCAGGAATTCAAACGAGTGAAAATAATGATGAAGTCAGCTTCACTGACAGTAATAGCCATTAACAGAATCAAAAATAATGAAAGATGTCGAACATCAATCGACACCTATCCAAGGTAAAAAGTCTGCCGATAGTTATGAAATGTTCAAAATGATACAAACAATGTTAGATATGAAATTCAATGAACAAAAGAGTGATTCTGATGTTAAATTTAATACAATTAATAGCAAATTCCACGAGTTAAAGGGTGATATAAATAATATTGACCAAAAATTTGATAAGCGTTTATGTGATATGAAACAACAGAGTGTTAAGTTAGAAGATAATATTAATAAACGTTTAAATGAGATGGATGAATGCTTTAACACTATTAAAGAACAAGTGATAGGATCAGTAAATGAACAATTAAATAATCATAGTGCTACGACAGCACAGAACAATCTACGCGTTTATCGAATGTGCCAGAAAGAACTCGACGTAAGCGTGTGGTGTACGTGCTACTAGACGCACTTTGCGAGAATTTTCTCGACTGTGCCGGCCTTCGCTCGGGCGCTCGGACTGTGTCAAGGCCGTAGCAATTACGTAGTTCGCGAGAGATAAGACGCAGTTTGGAAGCTTCTGGTGTGTGAGCATGACTATAAATACATCGGGTAGTGGCCTTAGTTTTTCAGTTCAATGCGAGATTTTTGACTGTGCGGTTCGAGAGTATTAGTGCGATGTATTTACAGAGCGGTTCGAGTTATTACGGTGTACGTTCAAGTAGTTATTAGTGAAGTGTTGCGTTTTATATTCGGACGGTATAATTGTAATACAGTTGAGTTTTAATATTAGTGGACATTTTATTGCGTATGAACAATTTTCATTTGATTTGTTGTAGACACTGTGTTGTTAATTACGAACTGTTTTACTATAACAATTAAAGGTGTGATTAGTGACTTAATTGGTGTCTTGTACTTATTTTGTTTCCACTGTACCTACGACGATCGAATAGACCGTCGTAACAATATCATTAATGTAAACAAACAAGTGTCAGAAACAATCAAAATACAAGTTCATGAGCAAATTAACGAAATATGTAGAGAAACAGATGAGTTAAGAGAGAGTGTGTGTGTGTGTGTGTGGTAGATAATAAAACTGACATAAATAAGGTGGATAATAAATTTGATAATGTGGTATCAGTTAGTGATGATATAAAAATAGTTAGTGAGAGAGTAATGGGTTGTAAATGGGGAGATAAAAAGAGGGCAAATTTTTCTTGCGAGACAGGCGAAGAAAAAACTTCACCAGTATTGTTGGAGGACAAAGGTTCCTCGTTAGTTTTTGTAAAAGACAAAATGTCTTTAAAATATCAAAGAAGTTATTTTTGTGTATCTGGTAAAGCCAGGTGTTGTAATAATGTTGTGTTGCCCTTTGTATGGAATGATAAGGTGAAATGTTGTAAGAAATATTGTGATGAGAGAATTAGAGAGAAACATAAATATTTAAGTTGAATAGAGATTATGAAATACTAGTACAGAATTTATGCATGGAGAGAGAGGAGCAAATTGATTTACCTTATAAAATAGAGTTTTATAATTATTTTGATGAATATGATAATAATGATGTAATGGTAATAACAAAAAACACTGACGGAGACTTTACAAAAAATACTGATGTCAATTTGATTTATGATAAGATAATTTTGGGGGGTAACCCTATAGATTATTGTTTTGGTACAATGGAAAAAATTAGTTCTTGTGGTTATAAAACAAAAAATAACCATACGTGGAGTATCAATGATATTGAAAACTGTTATGTGAAACCCAGACTAATATTTGATGATGGAGGTTGAATATAAATTTCATGAAAGGGCATTTTAAACATTTTAGTATATGGCTCTGACCTGGCTGAATTTGGAAACGAAGCGTGATAAATTGAATAATTAATGATGAAGATTTGTAAATAAATGTTTAGTGAAATTAATTATGTGTGTACTGTAAAATGTTTCATGTAACCATGTGCGTATTGTTTAATTTTAATAATAATATTATTTTATGTGGAATAATAATAATAATAATAATTAACAGGAGGTATAAATGAATTACATTTTGAATTGTGTTTGTATTAAAAGCGTTTTAATTATGTTAACTAAAACCATGAGTAACTAAAGCCAAATTGTTTTAGTATAAATTATTAAAGTAATTCAAAATGGTAAATTTTATTAATGAAGCAAAATTAACTCTGCTTTGAATTGTAACAAATAAGAGATAAATATGTTAACTACAAGACTCAGAGAAACAAAAAATTTGTAGGAAGTATATGTGTCAGTATGTGGTAAGCAGAATGTTTAGACTGATGGAGTGTTTATGAAAACAAGTCTGGCACACAAGTGTTTATGTAAACAGGTATGTTGTGTGACCAATGTTTACAGCCAGATGTGTTTAAGTTGATAACTGTTGTAGTCTGCTGAATCATGGCCATGAGTAAATCCTATTATGAAACAAAAGAAACATCTGATGTGATGGAACGTAGATAATATTTTTTTTTGCCCCTTTGTAAAATGTTATTTAAATAAATAAAGTTGTTTAATGAGACAAGATTGAAATAATGAGGTAATTACCATAATTTAGAGTCTTGAGACAATAAAATTAAATTAATTTGGTAATTAAATTAATTGAAAAGATGATTTTAATAATGAACTTGTAATAATGAAAACTTCATTTTCAAACTGTAAGTATAAATTAAATGCTCAGGTGTTAACTATTCTACCCTTGTTGCTTTTTATTTTAGGTAAAGAACATTTCCTACAATTACTGTGAAAATGGGACCAAAAAACAATCTGGCAGTGCTTTCAGGAAAATCAGGAAACACAGGGAAAAAACTGCTGTAGCTCTTTCATGGCAGCTTAAAAATTGGTTGGCAAACAATGAAGGTGACATAAATGACGTTACACAGTTTAAAGACAAAAGTAACACAACTAAAGATATTGCAGATTTTATGGAAAACGACAGTAGTAAGCCATCAACTTCTTTTTGCAGCACACATATGGGCAATGTCCCAACTTTTGAAGATGACGAGTTGAAAGAAGATAGGATATCTATGTCAAGTCCAGGCAAGAATATTTCTGTGGATGAAACAATGCAATCATCGGGCGAAGATTGTTCTATAGAAATAAATCAAACTGTCTATGATGATCCAAAAAAGTGGCCTGGGGTTCCAGAAATTAGTGACAAAGTTAGACTCCTGCTAATTAAATGTGGACCTCAAAGAGTTGATGTATCAACTTTCAAGTTTCCAGATTCAGACGGCCACAGCAATAGACATCTTGATGCTAAATGGTTTTATAAAATACTTACGAACGGAGAACGAGTACTACAACAATGGTTATTATATAGCCAGTCGGAAGATGCTCTATTTTGTTTTCCCTGTCTCCTTTTTGGGAAAGATCAACATAGAAAGACCTCATTTTCTGATATAAATAAGGGTTTCAAAGATTGGAAACATTTGAACCCTCTCACTTATACTCATGAAAACTCATCCAGTCACAGGCTTTGTTGCATAGAATGGAAAGATTTGCAAGATTTGGAAAAACGGTGGACGCTGTAAGTCAAGAAAATCTTCAAAAAGAGATAGAGAAATGGCAGAGTATTGTTAAAGTGATGATGGATGTAATTCTCTTCTGTGCTAAAAATAATTTGGCAATTCAAGGAACAGCTAAGAAAGAAGTAATTGGAGAGCCTGGTAGTGGAGTATTCTTAAGCACTTTAGAATTAATAAGTCATTATCATCCTCAACTAGCAGCACATGTCATATGTTAAATCCAAAAAGCAAGCTCTAAGCTACTTTTCTCCAAGAATCCAGAATGAAGTAATCAGTTTAATTGGAGGCAAAGTAAAACAGGAAATTTTGAATAAAATAAACAGCTGCCAAATATTTTTCCATTATATTTGACTGCATTCCAGATAGTGCTCATATTGAGCAAATGAGCCAAGTTATTAGATTTGTTGATTTGTCAGATGGAAGATGTCAAGTAAGTGAAAGTTTCATTGACTTCATTAGTACAAATGAGCATACAGGAAAAGGCCTTTCAAACGACATTTTTAAAAAATTAAATGAAGATGGTCTCGGTATTGGCAACTGTCGTGGCCAGGGCTATGATAATGGCAGTAACATGGCCAGAAAATATATTGGTGTTCAAGCACAAATTCTTACACTAAACAATCAAGCTCGGTATGTGCCATGTGCTGCCCACAGTTTAAATCTAATTGGCGCACATGCTGCAGCTGCTTCACCTTTGGTGATAACTTTTTTTGGAATTATCCAAAAGTTATTCACTTTTTTTGGTGGTTCAACTGGAAGGTGGCAAGCTTTATTAAGTAATCTTGACATTACTTTGAAGGGCTATTGCAACACAAGATGGTCAACTAAACGAAGAGCTGTCAGTGCTTTGAAAAGAACATTGACTGAAGTATTTTCATCCCTTAACGAAATGGCACGTCATGAGAAATGGAATCTAGAGACTAGAGTCGGGGCTCAAGCAATTATTAAACAAATAGATTATAAATTTCTCTGTCTTTTGAAGCTATGGGAAAGAATCCTTGTTTCAATCGACAAAATCAGCAAAGCTCTTCAAAAAGAGACTGTTTCCATCGACAAGGCATGCAAAATGATTAAAGGATTGACCAAGACAATTCAGGCGATCAGGGATTAGGGGTTAGAACCGACTATCGAATATGCAACACAGAAAGAAAAAGAAATTGGCATTGATTCCAACTTTCCTCAAAAAAGGTGTAAGAAAGTGAGTACAAAAGAACTTGATCTGGAGTCTAGGCATGATAATACCAGTTTCCTCACTCCACATGATGAGTTTAGAAGAGAGGTTAATGTGGTTTTTGACAGGATTTTATCAGAGTTGAAGACAAGATATGAAGGAATGTCTTCAATATCTTCAGATTTTTACTTTTTAACCGGGCCAGCATTGAGAAATCAATCCTTGAATGATCTTACAAAATGTGCTACTGACTTTGGGTTAAAATATTCAAATGATGTAGACGTGGTCGAACTCTGCAATGAAATAGAGACTTTCAAGATGCAAGCTGAAAAACTTTTAGATCTTGAAAAAGCAACACCACTGGATCTGCTTCAAAAAATACAAGAATTCAATCTGAGTGATATTTACCCAAACATTCAAATCGCACTAAGGATCTATCTTACCCTACCAGTAACAGTAGCCTCTTGTGAACGTAGCTTTAGCAAGTTAAAACTGATAAAAAACTATATGTGGTCTAAAATGGGACAAGAACGTTTGACAAAACTTGCTATCATATCTATCGAACATGAAGAAGTTAAAAAATTGAATTTAGAAGATATGGTAAACGATTTTGCTTCTATGAAAGCAAGAAAAGTTGCCTTTAATAAGTGATTACACGTTTCATAGTTTTTGTAAAGAACTTAAGTAAGTCTTAAAAACAGTCTTTTTGCTTATTAAAATATAATTATAAATTAAATATAATTAAATGTTGGAATATTTTATATATGATCTTTATAATTGAATTTTTTAGGTTTATTTAGCATCTAAGATGTATACCAATTTATAAATTACATTTAAAAACTGCTGAAGAAACATTAAGTTCATATTATTTTTTTCTAATGTCTTTACTTGTATATTTACTTGTCACTTTTTAAGATACGTTTGTTATAATTATATAAAATTTTATATTATTTTTATATATTTTGTAAAATGTATATATTACTATATTTTATAAAATGTTATATACTTTGGGTCAAATTTTGTGAAGCCATTATTCTTTTAACAATGCGTTGAAAATAATCTTTTTCAAACCTCTCTGTGGAAATAAAAATAGAATTTCTCATGAAATAAAGTTGCTTTTTTTAGGTACTTTTAAAGAAATTTGTTCGTTTATTACTAAATCCTTTTCTAAATAGTAATAAAAAACGTATGTTATCTTTGGCTCAAAAACAAGTATTAATTGACAATGACAAGCAAGTGTTTTAAGGTTAATTACTTTTCTACCAAAAAGTGGAGGGGGCGTCACCCTTCTGTTTTGCCAGGGGCACCAGAAACCCTAGGTACACCACTGATCCCAAAACACACCGCAGTATATCATCCGCAGTCAAACCAGGCGGAGAGAGTCATGAGGGAAATAGGCAGGATTTTTAGAGCTTACTGCCACGCCAAGCATAGCGAGTGGCCCATATACGTTCAAAGAATTGAGAACTGGCTGAACTGCATAACGCATGAGTCAACAGGATTCACACCTTACGAGTTGGTACGAGGAACGCGTCCACCTAGGATATTGGAGCAGTTGTTCGACTATCCACCAGAGACGAATACCATCGATCAAAATGTGAAGTTGAGATTAGCTAATGAGAGATTATTGACAAAAGGAGAGAAGAGAAAACAGAGGCACGATATGAAATGTAAGTGGATGAAATATGAGGTAGGGCAGTTAGTGTTGGTGAAGAGGCATGATTTGTCAAGTGCTCAAGACAAGGAAATAACGAAGTTCTTTTTGTTATACGATGGGCCTTTTGAAGTGGTGGAAATTAAGATGAATAACGCTTATGTATTGCAGAACCAAGTCACGAGAGAGATCATGGGTACTCACAACGCAACAAATCTGAGGCCTTTTTGGACAAATTGAAAGATGGTAAGTGATAAGGTGTAGAAGGGGGTAGTAGTCCCTGGGAAATTTTGAAGTTAAAAAAAAAATCTTATTTAATTTTTGGCTATATATTTATGGTGCGTATTATTAATGTCTATTAATGAACGTTGACATACAAGTGTTCGGTGCAGATAAAGGGAAAAAATGGTAACTCAAAAGTAAATTATTGAGGTGTACCAAAGAATATGTAATGTGTTGTAAAGACATGGTGAAGCTATAGTGCTACTGTGGGGATGGATAATCCAAAATGAACGCTTATAATGTATAACGTCTATAAATGTTATTCTAATTTAAGGGTGACCCGAAGAGGGTGATACATACATTGTGTATAATTATTCTTTTGAACGTTGATGTATCAATGTATAAATGTAAATCATGAATCATGATAAGAAAATGACAGATTTCACCACTTTCGGGCGGTCGTTGCCTCACCAGCACTGACCATGGTTTTGGCTGACAACCAGCTGTGGGCAGACTTATTGTAAACTTTGTAAACTGACCATGATTGGTTGCCTGTTTGAAAATTGGTGTGACATAGAAATTAACAGGGGGGTGATTCAGGGGAAATTAAACCGGAACTATGGAACAGCGGCTATCACCCGTTCGCGTGGGAACATAAAAAGGGTGATAGAACCGTCTTAAGGGCATATATATATATATATATATATATAAATATAGAATTAGTAAGATGCTGTAAACCCTAGTGGTCAGATAGTCTGAATTTTTAATTGTAACGCCGAAGCAAGGACAGGAGATGACAAAATTCCTCCTTAACGCTTCAGTCCTTGTGGAAGCAACTGGACGCAACAGTCCAGCCATGGGGGGACATAGCGAGATGGATGGCCGGTGGCAACGTTACATGCTGCGAGGGTGCGACTCTTTCTTTGGGGACCTAAACCTCATTGACCGAAGTAATAGTGTCATATCAATATAGGCAAAAACCCTGAGGTATGACAAATGTGTAACGCGGGGTATCAGGGGTTAAGGGAATTAGTTTAAGTTGGGAGGATTAGTATAAGTTGATGCTGAATGGAAGGAGGTTACTAAATTACTAGTAATGAATTATTGAGAATAAAGATGAATTATGTCAACGATGTAGTTGATCTTACGAGATAACTAAGGGAAGTCTTAACGACTGTTAAGTAAATAATTTGTTCTGCTGTAGTTGATTTAATGTGTTTTACTCTATATAAGGAGTTTATTAATTTTGAAATGTGAATTATATAATGGACAGTATTTGTATGTTGTAAAGGGAAATTTTTATTTAAATTGTGATGGGAATCAGCACAATAATTTTGAATTTTGGGGTAAGAGTTAAAGAGAGAGACGCTATACCGAATGTTGGTATAGAATTTTTACAATGCATTCTGTTAGAGTAAATATTCGCCCATGTGTATGAAAAAAAACCCAGTACTTCTTAAACGCAAACCAACACAGCTAAGGGGAACCAGATCAGTTAGGGATATGTTATTATACAAGATCACTATTTGATATTTTGATTTCATGTTTCAGTGTCTGGTGATGCTGTGGCGGCAGTCCTGTACTGGCCTGTGCGCCTGAGCAGGAGTGTCAAGTGCCTGTCTGGCCTTGCAGTGTTGGAATCTCAGAGAGAAGTCCAGTAAGGTCATTCAGGTGCAGTCACAGTCACTGAACCAGGAGTAAGTTAACCACAATTTTGAATAGAACGTAGAGGGGGTTGTGGCGACATATCCTGACTGATCCCTTTAGGAAGTATAAGAGTATCAATGAGAGTTTTTATGCTTTGGCATAAAACCTCTCATTGAGGGGGTATTGTAATGAGTCAAAAAAAGGGGACATAAAATTTTTAATTAGAAAAGTAAATATTCGAAATAAAATCAATCCCAGAGTGGAAATAAAGTCAGCGGTGGAGACGGCGAGTCACTGTTATTTCAGTACATTCCAGCAGTGACGCGACTTGGTGTTATTGTGAGGGGAACTAATCCAGGGATGCTTTCACTAATAACCATATACAGACAGCAATACGTCCTAAACCATTAAATTTTTGTTATTATATCATGATGATCGAAAAACAAGGAAGCTGCGGCATTGAGGCCGTGACATTATTCCGAGAAACGCAAGCAACGACGAAAATCTAGTGTGCCGTGCAGGGCGTAAACGACAAAGTGAAACGCCGTATTTCCGGCATCTCCCCAGTCTACAAGACGTCTTCAGCCCGGCCGGGCGTCATGTTAACAAGTTCGCGAAAAAGACTCAATTTACAGTATATAATGTAGCTATTTACAGCAACCACTCAAAAATAAATCAATGCAGACAGTGCATGACCGACGGGCGAAATATCGCAACCTGGTTTTGGACAGTTTTGTCAAACACCAGAGGAAAACTACGCAACAACATGGGGTGCCACATGCTACGAAGAAAAACTGAAGTATTTTGAAGACATCGGCCAGGTACCTGGTGAAACATATCACTTTAAAAGTTATTGTTTGTGATAAAAAGAGCTCTAATACAAGATTGGGGGGAAAGAAATTATTTTGGCTGTTTGCATTGGCTATTATATAATAACATATGAGGGGAACTCAAAATGTAATAGTATGAAAGCGTGTGTGTGAATGAAGAATATGTAAGAAGTGTTGGGTTTGCAAAGCATATAGGTAGTTACACTGATGATGTAGTATTATCTAATTTGGATATAATAATTTCTTGTATCTTGTTTTACGCCTCCGGGCAGAATAGTAATCATTTTTAGTCTAATAATTACTTGTAACTTGTTTTACGCCTCAGAGAAGAATAGTTGTATTTTGAATGAAATAATGCCATAAAGAAAAAGTCATTAAACTCAATTTTTCAGAACTAATAAGGTGTTGTGCAATGTTTGCTTGCATGCGCCTATTGTGTACTTAATCACTGTTTCCGACGTTTCACATAAACGATGCATGGAACTTCTGAGTGTGATATATAAATAAGTCAGATGCGTAAATTGGTTGAATGTCAGCCTCAAACACTCTGGCGACCCTGGGCACTTCTGACGAAGAAGGTAAGTACATTACAGGTTGGATGTGTAGGTAAGTTTACAGTGGGCTTTCCTCAGTTTTATAATATATCGCTGATAAGCGATCAATTTGTTAGTATAATCTGCAGGTAAGTGTTATGCAAGTGTAGTCAGACGTCGTAAACGTAGACCTGGATGCTGTATCATACGTTTACACGAGCCCAAGTACTGCATTAGACTGAACTCCAAGTCTCTGATGGAGGGGATAAAGTATGCGTGATTGTGTTGTGTGTGTCTGTGTTGGTATTGTTTGTTTGTCAAGGCCAATGATTCATCAGCCCTGTTCACAGTTTAAACTGGCATCCAGTTTGTAACATTATTGCTGTCCGGTTTTTACCGTTACGGTAGTAAGTGTGTTTAAAGACTACGTATTATTGGCATTGTGTTTACAACTTAGTCCTTTTTAAGTAATTGTGTTATAGTAACATCAAAAATACGAATTTGTGAACTATTGTGTAGGATTAATGTACTTTTAGTTACTTTCTGTTTAGTGAGTGAATTATCCTGTTATTTGTTTATTATTTGTAACTGTCTGTTCACAATGGCTCTTCAAGAATCATCGAAACAAAGAAAAAAAGTTTCGTTGTTCATAGTGAAGGTTGCGAAATAATTGGTAATATAATTGAAAAATTATAAATGAAACAGATGAGGAGTTAGCTCGCCCTCTTTAAAATGTAAGTCATCTATTACATTTCGAAATGATAATCTATGTAAAATTAAAATTTGATTTTAATACTAATAATATTTAACAGCTCCAATTCTTGAACAACACATAGCGTCACAGTTATCCGGCTTAATGCTCAATGAGAGGAAAGTGAGCATTGAGTGAGTTTTGATAATGCATGTGAATCGGGATTTCTCAGTAATCGCTGATTGTTTAACACAACTGCGCGTCCGTGTGTCTACGCTCTCTCTCTCTCTCTGCCCGCGTTCCTCTCAGAGACTTGGAGTTCAGACTAATGCAGTACGTCATGCAGAACAACAGAAACAAATGGGCCGTTATATGCACTGTCGTACGATAAACTTATCGTTCCGTACTCAAAAACATATCGTGGTATCCTAGGAAACGCATCCGATAAAATATTGGGCAAGTTATTTAGATATATGGGTCGTTTATGCACTCACGCGAGTTTTTTATCGTATGACTTTCAGACATCAGTGCTGCCAACTCTCCTGCCTAGAGTCAGCGAGGCCAGTTATGCCAAGTAATCAGTGTATTCACATCGTGGTGTGATTTTATTAATTTGTTTTGTAAATACGGAAGACATTAATGCAGAAAGGCTCACTGACAAAAACCAGAACAGGAGAGCACTATGGGATCCCGCTTCCGAAGCTTATAAAAACAAACCGATAACCAGCATACAACACTCACGGATTCATTTTCAGTACTGATGACGGCAACACTGATATAGTTTGTTCACACCCACTTCTGATATTTTTGACGAACGATAAAAATCGGGAGCCAACTCGGATGCAAAACTTATCGTATGATTTGAATCAGATGAATAAAAGGGCCCTTAAAGTGAACAACTTTTAACGTCTGTGACACAATACGGTACTTCAGCCACCCAGTGGTGAAAATGTGCTTGGGATTTTCACCTTGAGCTTGACCTTGAGCTCATTATAAAACGTGTGTTGATTCACGCTATGCGTTACAAAATACGCTAGGTACTTAACACGAAATTTTTAAATGTTAGGTTGTGCATATAAGGCGAATACGGTTTTTGGAAGGGCATTTTATGGAAAATATCGTCTTATATTGAGGTCAATAGGGTATTTTAACCATAACACTGAACACAAAAATGCAAAAGATTCTGAAAATGCCTGGTACCGTGAAGTGTCTGGTAGGAGAAGTTAACTGCATTTTATATTTTTGCTTTACTTGAACTGATGCCTTTAATAAAGCTAATGCTAACAATAACAATCCTTTAGTAATCAGTAATGCTGACAATGTGTCAACTGCACCAATACCTTTTACTTGTAATAGTCATATGGCAAGAAATGCTTACTGACAATGGTAATGAAAATAACATATTCCTATTGTAAATCAGCCACTGCTGGACATTCCCATGATTATGTCTATCTACACCAGTCTTTCAATGTTCACAATTATTTTATTTCCATATAACCACAGAATCTTGTTGGAGGTCTGCATACACACTTCTGTATTCATCATTCCTAGGTTTCCATTCAATCATTCACTCTGGCCACCTATCGTCAGTCATCTTGTGACACCATGAACTGATAATAAAACAATCACTTAGCTTACAAACAAAAGTTCTAAAACTCTTTTGTGAAAATAATTATCCGAGAAGCTGTTAAAAGTTTTAATTGATTTTGTTGAACTAAAATATAAGGAGAATTAAGTGTAATAATAGACTCCAAAATATACAACATACAAATTATTGTAATATACAATAAACTTATATACCGTTCTGTCCTTATTTGTGAAGTGAACCATCCAGCCTTCTTTTAGAACTTTTGAGCCTCGTCTTTTTGTATGCTTTACAGACTGAACAATCCTCATCAATGGAATGTTGTTACTTGGTGATGAACTTAACATGACAAAATAAAAATTATCAGTTAACAAAATTTCTATTAATGGTTTCAGAACTTACAATTACTAATTAGTAAACTATGAACACTACTTGTAACTTAAGAACTCAATAGCTAAAATACAATTACTTTTAGATAACGCAGAATTTATTTCAATTCACATTTTTACATATTTTTTTGTTATAGGTTTCTACACGTCACTGACACTACTTTTTACTTTTTTAATTCTTCCTGGGGCACCCAGCTCTTTTTGAGTACCTTTCAACCCAGAGCACTCTCTTACAAAACAGACAAGAGACTGACTGTTATAACAATACAACAGAGTCTATTATTTGTTAAAATTATAATATACGCCACTCACAAGGCTAGGATAATCACACTTTTGTGCACTGGGCGCAAAATAAGGAAATCGGTTTAAAATATTTAAAAAGCTTTTCCCAGATAATATTTATTTCCTTTTTGAGATAATATTGGTTTAAATAATAAATTTTTTTGAACAACTTTAATTTTTAAATTATTTGAAAACACTGTTTAAGAATAGTTAAAAAACACAATGAAAAGTTCCTATATCTCCATGTGAGGCTCTATAAGACTATTTCTGCACACGCCCTAAAAACTTTACGCACTTTACCAGTAACAAAGTCAAATTCTAAATGCTATGCTTTTAGAAGTCAAATAATAAATTCTAAAGTCAAATTTATCATCACTATGCTATATCAAGGCTTGCCTACAAACAAAAAATGCATGCTTAAAAAAAGACTTTTAAGGCAGTTATCTAACTGGCTTGGTCTTGCTTCACATCCACTATGATATTATATTAAAACTGGTAATAGTGGAGAACTTTTCCAGATGGAACTGCAAAAATTTGAAGCTTTGTACTATAAAATATGGATATTAAAAAGAAAACACGTACTTTACAATACACAGACAAGTTTTCTATAATTAAAAGTCTCATTCGTTGCCAGACATAATGCCTATTATAATTTATGGATTATTTCTCAACAAATTCCCCTCCCAAATTCCTTCCTGAACCCCCCCCCCGCTAAACACTGTTTAATTACACTGATATCCCCAAAGGGAAACAAAAGAATTCTCTGAGAACAGTTTGTATAATTTTTTGTGACAACTTATATTAGAAAAGGATTTTTTTTATTTAATCCAACTTTAATCGTTTTATTACCCAATTAGCCTGTGTACTTGTATATAAATTAAACCATTTGAAAATCCAATGCCACCAATTTTTCAGTTGTCTTAAAAGCTAATAGATTTTGACATTATCGCCTATGTTGGCTCAAATGCTCCTTCACTGTTTCCTAAGCATTTCCTAGACTAATTTGATTTGTTGTGTCACACTGTGCTATTTCACTAGCCACTATTAAATAGCTGCTACTGCATTTTCTGTCCATTTCTGTCACACTCTTTTTAAGTAGTGGCTATTTAGTAGTGGCTACTACACCAAAGTACGTGGTTGTGTAGATTGGTTTGAGGTTAAAAGCATTGTGCAAAGTGTCACCTGTGGGTATGTGACATAAGGCTTTGAGAGTTCTGTTGCTGATTGGTATTAAAGAGCTTTGTGAGAAGTTGATGAATAACATAAGGAACAAAAAGAAACACAAGTGAGTTCGAGAATGGATTCAAATGTGTATGTAAATAAATAAAATTTTGTATACATCAGTATTTGGTATAAAGCTCAAGGCACTTTTGTTATTCACTGTTTTTTATTGCAATTAAAGAATACTTAATAAAGTATTAAGCAATTTTTTTATTTTTTGTCCCTAAATTTAATTTTCAAAAGTTTTAGGGCAACAAGTTTCAATAGTTTACAACATATATTATTTTTTTTACATAACATGAAATAACACAAATGTATGATTTATTATTAGTATTGCATAGTATTTGCAAGACAGGAATATGGTTTTCAGGAGCTCAGCTTTAAGATTTCTAAGAAGAAATCATTCCAAACTAACTCTTAATAATTATGAAGGTTGCAAGCTTCACCAAGAAACTATGTATGATATAAACAAATTTTTTAAGAAATTTCTTAAAATGGGTATATTTCTTAATATATTTTTTATATTTCTTAATATTATTAATAATATTTTTTATTATTTCTTTATATTTCTTAAGTTAAACTTGAAACGTTTATATGAAGTAACCCTCGATCGATATAAAGCCCCTTTTTGTTCAGTTCACTGAAGAGCGTTATATCAAGGTTTGACTGTAATCGTTATTTACATTTTATACAATCATATTAACTTTCCTTGGAAAGTTTATGCAAACTTTCTTAATTATTAAATTCTTCTACTTTAATTAAACCTTATAAAATAATTTCTCACCAAAACTAATTTTGGGAATTAACACTTTTTTAAAATAATACAACAATTAAAGAAATTAGCTGTTCACTATTTAAATAAAACTAAATTAACCATACCTAGTTGCCCTCTTTCCATTTTCACTATCATCACAATTACTTGTTATGACATCCTGTAACAAACACACCAATAGCAATATTATATGTGACTGAACTGTCATTCCAATCTCTATATTATTTAATAAAACACTAAGACTGTTTTCAAAAATGTTTAAGAATACCATATAGTAGTCAATTTCCTTGATGTAAGGAAAAAGGAATATATAAGGCATACAATACTAGTGTATGGCAATATATGCCAATACTAGTGTAGTGTGCCTATACATGTGTAGGGCCTATGTATGTACATATATATGTTATTTGAACCATGGAATTTCTAGTGACAACAGAAAAGCTTAGCTCCAATAAGTTTTGAGATAAGGCAAATGTATAAATGCATATTTCAGTAAATGCGCTCACGCATTATAAGTTAAATTATGTAATGAAATGTGCTCTTTGTCTCATTTCAAAACTTAATGGAGAGAAGTCTGTTGTCACTAGAATTGGCATGGTTCAAATAACATTGCTTTTCAAATACAACAAATTTGTCACATCTTGAAATTTTTATAAATATATGAAATAAAATTTTGTTATTAATTTTCTTATATTTGAACAGCTTATCACATGATTAAAACTTATTTTATAAATTGCATAATTATTCTGAAAACACAACAGCACAAATTTTACAATTTTAAATTAAAGTAAGAAAATAATTTAAATGTTAAGTACAATACAATATTTAAATTTAGACTAGCAATTTTTTCTACTCTTGTCACACAAATTGTTATAAGCAATTTTTCTTTAGATCTTTGTTTATGAACTTCCAGCTCATAGAAATTTGATAACTGAATGAATTTTATAAAGAAAACTATATACAAAACTCATAGATGGGAGACATAAATCATTTTAAACAACAGTGTGGAACTATCATTACAAGGAACATAGATAACTACAGAGACAATTTAGTTGAAATTATGATAAATGGCAATTGTACAATTGACAGAACAGTAATTAGTTTTCTTACAAAACAAACAAGTCGTCAGTTTCTACAGAAAATGTTATGAATAAAATCAATAAGATATTATCTACGTAATAACTGATGGAACTGACTTATTTCTAAAGTTTTAAAACGACAGCTTAAAAATACCTTAATTACTGCCACATACATTACACAGAAAAATATAATAAGTTTGGAATTTTTCAACTTATTTTACCTAATAAATATTTGCTGTTAGAAAAGTTGTATAAAACAGCAGAAATGTTTTTTCATGCATGATTTCTAGTGGTGTGTGTGTGTGTGTGTGTGTGTGTGTGTGTGTGATATAGACATATATGTATAATTAACTGCCCCACACATACACACACACACACACACACACACACACACACACACACACACATCTTACTTTTGTTTGGTGTCTGGGTCATGTAAGTATTGAAGGTAACGAAGAAGCTGATGCTGCAGCAAGACTTGCTGCAGACAGCCCCCAAGTTGATGCAATCGCCATATGACCTGACGACACAAAACTAGTTGCCACAACCACTTCTCTTAATGTGTGGCAGATATATATATAACAAAAAAGTTATTTTTTCAGATAAAGGCAGTTTTCTAAAAATGCTTACAACTTTACCTCACTACCTGAATAATGGAGAATAAGATGTAAGAACTAAATAATTTTATTGAACTGCCAAATGTTTCAATTTTCAATCTCTTCCTTCAACATTTATACACAGTAATACCATACTTTAAAGTGCTACACAAAGTAGAAAAAAGTGCTTGCTTTTGATGGTTGATGCACCTGAAATAAATTAATTTCACATATGATACATAATAATAATGGGTTACATTTATATTAAATATGATACTCAGTATACAGTGTGAGTACAAATTCTGGATTACACCAGAATTCACGTAATTTGAATAATACAAAATGCTTAACCTAGTTTCACTATCCTTCACTGATATTGCAATATATGTTAAATGTGATTAAGAAGACTATTATTGGAATTGTCCATATCAGGCTTTTACTATATGTTTATTGTTGCCATTATACATTATCCAGGCAGGGAAGGCAGCTAGAGGATTAACTGACCTCCGCCACGTGCGCGCACACGCACACGCACACACACACACACACACACACACACACTGACAGACCGCACAACAATAGACTGGGATCAGCTGCCTGACCGCATTAATGACTCCCTCAATACAGCCCACTCGCTTGCTCTGTTATAAGTCAGAATTTAATATTATCCATAACTTTTTAATTTTGTTCACTGCACTGATTACTACATGTGATTTCATTTACAATAAGTCCAAACATTATATAATTCTAAACAAATATAGTTACACTTTATATTTTTTTAGATATACTCTTTAATTTTATAGATTGCCAGGGTTTTTAATCTTTTTTAGTACTCTCCTCCCTGCCTTCATATAAACTGTCCAAGCATAGAAGGTGTCCAGTCACCCTTAACCCCACCAATTAAGGCTAATTATACATTCACGTATATGAAGCTGCAGATTACAAAAGTGGTTATCAATAGTGGTTGATAATTGATACAAGAGGACAAAAACTTAAACAGAATGAATTTAATTACACATAAAATTACAAATTTAACTGAACTGAATGTGTGTTTCAGTTTTTTTTGTTAACAGCGATTACCAACTCGCATTAAGTCATTATAAAATAAATACACAAAAATATAGGATATATCTAACAAAATATAGAGTAGAACTATTTTAACTTTTATATAACAGCATTAGTTCACTGAGTTTCAATTAGAAAATTGTATTGTCACACATGCACTCCTAGTTTTAAAACAAAAATAATGATCATGTTTTCCAATTAAAAATTAGCTAAAGGACAGTTTTTACTAATTGTCATAATTACTTCACATTTGGGGTTATTTTTAATGAAATTATGTGTAGTAATCAATGCAATGAACAAAATTAGAAAGATATGCATACTATTAAAATCTGTCTTATCATTGTGGACTGTATTAATTGAGTTATTAGCACGGTCAGACAGCCAGTCTCAGACTATTGTTGTGCGGCCTGTGAGTGTGCGTGCATTCATGAGAGGTCTGTTAAACTTATACATGCCTTCCCACGACAGTATATAGCTAAAGAAGCCTAAAAGAGTAGACTTTCTTTTTCTGTTACATAAAATACTTGTATAACAAGCAAGCCAGTATTCGACTTTCTTCCAGTTGATATCTTTAACATGGTGACCCTAGCAAAAATTAATCGATTTTCACAAAGAAAATTCCTATTTTCTTTTTATTTGTTTATGAGATAACTTAATAAAATAACTTTTTTACATACCTGCTGCAATCCAATTTTATATGTAATTTAAATTCTTTGTACAATTATAAAGATCAGTGTATATGTTTGTTTTATCAATCTTCAGAGTTGAATTTAAAAAAATGTTACAACACTGTTAAATGAAGTTCAATATTTGTTTAGTTCGTGAGTCATTTGTGATTTTCATTACTTATAAAACATTCACTGCTTAATAATGTTTTTATGAGAGTCAAATCTACTAAGCACGTTGTTGTACGAATCCGAAACATGGAGAATAAAAGAACAGGTAAAAAGAAAGAAGCTACAGAAATAGATGCTTTGAGACGAGCTGCTAGAACTTTAAGGCTAGAGCAAATACGAAATGAAATGATCAAAGAAGAAATGGGGGTACAAAAGACAATCATCAATTGCATGAAAGAAAAACAACTAGTCTGGTATGGACACATACAAAGAATGGGACAAGACCGACTACCAAAGAAAACAATGAGATGGATACCTACAGAGCACAGAAAGAAAGGAAGAACCAAGAAAACATGGATAGAGGCATAAGACGATCAATGAGTGATAGAGGACTAAATGACGAAAACTGCAACGACAAACAGCAATGGAGATTAGGCATGGGACAACATCATAGGATGTTTTGACCCTGAATTAATAATAACAATAAATTTACTAAGTATTAAAAATAATTCTCTATTACAAATAAATACTTTTTGTTACATATTCATCAAATGTACACCTATTTTAAATGAAGCCTATGAAGATGGGGGATACAATGAAATAGTGAGCTTCAATTACACCAGAGATGGGTTGCGTCCATTTATTAGTGACCTACTACCAGGACTAACAGAAAGATATGCCAACCAGCTACTATACCATAGACAACTGAAATGCCAAATTTCTTTTGTATTTGTCAATACACACTTTTTATAACATTCAGATTAGCGTTACAGAGGTAACAACACTGTACTTACAATGTAGGCCCCATTAGCAACTGGTGACGATGGAGAGAGGCTGTGTACAACTGATGGTGAATTTAATTCATTATCACTATCATCCTCAGTTAATTCTCGACTGTTTTCACTACCAACACCACTGTCTGGATATTCTCCCCCTAAAAAAATTTACATACCAACTAAACACAATACTATTATTTAACAAAATATTTACAAATAACTGCTGAAAAATAATTGTTTTACATACAATCCTTATCCAAGTAGTTCACTTCAAACAAACTGCACATCACTGAACTTCAGATCTATCCTAACCCTGAAGGACATTCAATCTTATCAGCTGGAAAATTCAAAGACACTTTAGGCACAGTGTTGCTCTTTTTGTATACCATATGGCTTCTGTGTGATTTAAACTATGTCAAGAGTAAAAAAGCCAAATTTGTTAACAATATACACTAATGCTAATATATGTAAAGAGTGTACCAGTTTAGCAGTTTACAAGACCACATCACATTTTGACAAAGGCATCTGAACACTCTTACTAAATAACTACTCAAAAACTGCAATTAACTGAACAACTGCCAAGCAATCACACAACACTACGTAGAACTCCACAACTTAACTTGAGTTTTTTCATAGCACCTGGTAGCCATTTATATTTTGAATACAGAGAAAATTAATGATTTATAATACTATATAAATCAAAACATTTCATGAATCAGTTAGTAACACAGTGGATTTGTATTTTCTGAATTTATTTATGATATTCTGGCAAAAGAGATGTTTGATCAGTAGGTTTTTTTTCTATCAGACAAATCTTTTCAATCTTCTCCTCAATGATTAAAACCCAAATAGTCTGTTCACACATCCACTGTCTCCTCGACCTAAAAACACTACACCATTAGTTTAATTTTTATTTCCACACTCTAAATGGAAGCCTTCACATAGTTGCCAACATTGGCTCCACGGCTTTCCTTGACAAAGATATTCCAGATTAATTCATTACACATTTGGGACAATTTTACATCAAAAATTACCTTAACTACATTACAATTTAGATTCATGTACAAGAATGAGGAGACTGTTATGTTACATGTGTGAGCAAATTACCTGAAGATTAATTCCACTATCTAGTTTATGCCCCACAAGCTGTATAAAAATTCAAACACTCTAATTTACAAAAAATATAATATCTGTACCCTGCTTGTGACAATTTAACTCTACACAGCTATCTGAATATTTGACTTTTTGTAAAAAGGTATAACTTTGACCTTTTATAGTTTTTAGAGGATATTCTCATCCAAACAATTTTTTCATGTTTAAGTAAACAATCTATGGGTATGGTACAGACCAATTCACCCACAAAAATAATCTTCTAATTTTTAGGATTGTACGAGTAATTCACTACACACTACAACTATTATTAATGTTCTATACAGAAAACTTATCATGCAAACTCTAATAACACATAGCGTACTAATAACTCACAAACATGAACAAAACACCAACAGAACTGAACAATAATAATTATTGAACTGCACTTGTATGTTGAATCATTGTAATGTACACACAGCACCAACCAATAATACTGAATGACTACTAGAGCCTTTTTTTCTAAAACCAGCTGTGACAACAGACAAAAAGCTAGTCCTTTACCTCAAAATCATCCCTTCTGCAGAAGATGGATTCAATGCATAACGTTGGAAAGTTTCCCCCAAAATATGTCAACTCTGTCGCAAATAGGAAAGGCCTATTTTCACCTGTTTGCAATTCCCTTTTTAGTTTAAAGTAACATCAATAAAAATAAAACCTACCTCAGTAAACATGAAATTATTATTAATTATTATTACATGTCAGTAAGTGTTCTATCTGACACCAGGTCCCCTAATGTGACCTGAAAATTTCGGTTTACAGCTTGGTCTATTTACTGGTTTCCTCCTTCAGTTTCCAGTATTTCCTTTTCTCCTTTAAACTGTCTAATAACTGAATTCTTCTAAGCCCTAGAATCCCTTCTAACTGTCCCTCAATAACATCATGTAGTTCTTCTCAAGATGTCATGTCCAGTTTGCTTTACTATGACAAGCTGTATTCAGGACTGATCTCTTCTAGCCTATTCTTCTTACAACCTTTGTCACCTTGTATGACCACTTTACTTATCCATTCTTCTCCAACAATACATTTCAAAACTTTCAAGGTATTTCTTCTCTATTTTTCTTAGTGTCCACACTTCTGACCCATATAGAGTAATGCTCCAAATGAAACCCTTTTATCAGTTGCTTTGGAAAATCCAATTTAAATTTGATGGTCAAATACATGAAATGAAACATATAAAAATCTGCAGTAGGACTTACACATAGATACAGTATGTGCATCAGACAACTCTCTCTGAGTGTTTTAAATAAGAAACTGAACCCTTTCTACTATGACAGTTTCCAGTATATTGTCGTCATTTGCTTTTGTAACTCTACAGTTTGACTGGGTTTTATATGAAAACTATATAAAAACCTGTAGACATGGCTATGTTTTCTACTACAATTATTGCCTTCTGTAGTCCGTATGTATCTGATCAAACATGGTCCTTTCCTTCAGCTGCTCTTGAATGCCATCATTCTATTTTGTACTTCTCAGTCAATAGTCAGCACTACTATAGAGAAATTTAATTTTCCCATTCTGTAATTTGCCTTTCTCTCACTCTCTATTTTTTTCCAGCTGGGTTGGGTTGCTGTCATATATAACAAAACAAATATTGATACTCTTATAGTACTCATCCCTACCTTCTTTTTGGTTTTGTTCCTTAAACTGCAAATATGCTTACAATGTTTTCTTCAATATTATAAAATACAAGTACGAGGGACATTCACGTCAATCCGGGACTTTTGTTAGACTAGAGTATAAATGGAGATTCCTGGGCATTCTGTTGGTAGTACATATGAAGTACAAGTGTCAGCTATTACTGCATGGTGCGCTGTATTGTTTACACGTTAAACAATAACAACAGTCAGTAGTAAAGAACATGGCGTCCAATGCACATGTGGAACAGCATGTTGTAATGAAATTTCTTGTGAATGAAGGCGTAAAACCGGGTGAGATTTATTCGTAACTCCTTGCACAGTACAGTGATGAAACTCTTAGTCGCAGTAAAACATCTGAGTGGTGCAAACGTTTTAAAGAAGGCCGTACATCAGTGAGTGACGATCCCGGTCGAGGTGGTTCGGAGCCTACTGCAGTCATTCCCATGAACATTCAGCGAGTGGAAGAAGAACTGATCCTTGATAATCGACGGATAACTTGTCAGCAAATTGCAAAAGAAATACATATGTCTGTGGGAACTGTTAACAAAATCATTCACAAACAACTGAAGTTCAGTAAGGTTAGTGCACGTTGGGTACCAAGACAGCTTTCTGCTTTCGACCAGCAAAGAAGATTGCAAATCTGCAAGGATTTAAAGCAACGTTTTGACAAAGAAGGCCAGCTTTTTCTCGATCAAACTGTTACTGCGATGAAACATGGGTCCATCATTTCACCCCGGAATCAAAATGTGCATCAAAGCAGAGGAAGCATGTGGCCTCACCACCTCCCAAAAAAAATCGAACAATTGCTTCTGCAGGCAAAGCTATGGCCTCAATTTTTGGGGATATAAATGGCATCAGTCACGTCAATTTTGTATCCTGTGGAGTCAATATTAACAGTGAGTACTACACCAAAGTTCTTCAAGATGTGCACAATCCTCTCAAGAAAAAACGGCCTGGTGTGATCACTGAAGGCGTTCTGTTTTGCAGGATAATGCACGCCAGCATACCGCCCACCGCACGACATGCACGCTACAAGATCTTGGCTGGGAGTTTTTGCCACACCCCCCTTACAGTCTGGACCTCGCTCCCAGCGATTTTCACCTGTTCGGGCCCTTGAAGTTGTTCCTGGGAGGCCAGCATTCCAACAGCAACAATGAGGTGAAGCAGTCAGTCCTATCTTGGTTTCGTCGTAACAACAAATCTTTCTACACTGCGGGTATCCAGGTACTAGTGAAACACTGGAATGAATGTATAAATGTAGTAGGGGATTACATCGAGAAATAAAAGTATTTTTTACTATCATAAATGTGTTCTATATTTATTAAAAATTAATAGTCCTGGATTGACGTGAACATCCCTCATATATAAGGGTTAAATATTTAAAAGACTTGCTTTAAACTTGTCTAGCATTTTATTATTGTTATTTATTTTTATTGATAAATTTTCCTTTAATGGCATAGTTTTGGTCTCAAGATTGACATATACCCTACATTGCAGACACCATATAGGTTTCCCCCTATAAAATCTCCTATAACCTCTCCTACTCATTCACACATCCTACCTTTTAATAAAGAAACACCTTCTGGTGGCTAAGTGACTCCAGGAATAGAAGTCATTCACTTGGCTGAAAATGAGCAAGCAGATGTACAAGTGTACCTTATCATCCCTGGGATGAGAAACTACCTATAAAAATGCACGAGTATGGTAGGTCAACAGTACAGAATTCAGGAATTTAGAGGGAAGCCATTATGTTAAAAGACCCTTGCCAATTTACTTTGAAAACATGTAGTCTCTTACTTGTTTAGTATGGTAATATATCTAAGAGAGTACCTGATTCTCCAGTTACCAAATGGACTACTAACCAATTAAATTCAATTTCTCCAGTACACAGAGAAACCTATGAGCTTAGGATAGATTAAAGGTACCGTACTAAGCTCCAAGTCACATATTAACAAATATTCAACATATTTCTTTGTTGTTCATCTAAATATATGTATATCTCATCCTTTGCTTTGTATCAGTCATCTCTTATCCACCAATATTTTCTTATGGTAGCAACACGTCAACATCCATACATTTGGATCCATTATTATTATTAAGATATTATTAAAATCCATCACACATAATGTACGTGCGTCTGCGCATGCACACATACACAAATACTAAACATATGAAAAAATGAGTATTAGTTTACATACCCTGTTGATCCCGAACATTTTCTCCAGTACAGTCTTTAGGAATCTTGTCAACACATTTTTTGTGAGCATTATAATGGCAGTCTTTGCACTGAAGACCCTGTTTAAATAAACCTTTCAACAGTTTCTTACAATAACCACATACAGTTGGACGTGTATAGCTGTGTAGTACCAAAGTATGTGGTATTTTAATTCGGCCAGCTGCTTCCTTCTCAGACCATGTAGTTCGCCCTCCTAACGATGGAGACCGGCTTTGCTTTGGAACAACAAGTAGATTGTTCGCTCCCTGGAAAAAGAAATACATCTGATTTTATTGTTATTCTTAAAACAAAACAAAGAACAAATAATTTTAACAAGCCAACAGTTGAATCAGTCTATTTTTGTTTACTCTACATCTAAAGTTACAAGTGACCCAAGTTCTAACCATTTTTCTCAGAGCCAAGTTTTACTTACCTGTCTTATTTAATAAGAATGTTCCTACAAACACTAAAATACATTTTACATTTCTGATCAAAAAGTGGTAAAATTCATGTCTATCACTTAAAATATGCTTTAAGAACAAAATAATGCTCAGAAATAAAAAACTATAACACTTCACGTACTGTAAAATTTATAAAAGATGAAACAAATTGCAAAAATCAGAGGACAGGATATCAGCTACCTATCAACTTCATTTCACTATTAGTTTATTCAGTGAAGTCAGAAAAACTCCCAAACCTTGGAATCCTTTATAATAAAACAAATTGTCATGAAACCTTTTGTAATGTCTTCTTACACACTGTCTAGGTAAGTTCCAAAAAGTTTTGGTTATTCTCATACCTAATGGGTAAAAACAACTCTTAAAGATTAGAAAATTATTTTTTAGTAAAGCATTCTGAATAAATTTATGAAACTGTGTATATTTATGTTTTTGAGGCTGTGAAGAATTTAGGGTCAAAAATATTGTACAAAACATAGGGGAGTCAAAAGTGCTAATCTGAAGTGGTGAAATATAAAAATAGACTTTTTTTATTTATTTTTTCCTATAACATTCAAAAATTAATTTTAAACGAAAATATACTGTAAGAAGAATGGTGATCAAAATATCACTGCTACATTATGCACTCTATGAGGGGGGGGGGGTCAATTATCATCTGTAAATGCTGGAAATTTCTTTGGTCTAAACTATTAGGATTAAATTGTTGAAACTACGTATACTTATATTTTCATTGATTAAGAGCGTAATATCAAAAAATTGTGAAATACAGGGAAGTAAAAATGGCCTATTTAATAGGGGTTAAATAACAAAATAGCTACATTTTTCTTATCACGTGGAAAATAAAGTAAAAGAGAAAATGGAATAAATTAAGAAAATAGTTAAATGTATCAATATCAAATTGTATTATTCTGTAAGTGTATACCTCTTTCTTACATAATTTCAGTCCTCACCTCTATATAGAAATTCAGTTAGGTTTACCACTGTGTTTAAATAATCTATCTTGTATTAGTCCTACAAAAATAAAAAACTATTTTATTAATAATCTTTATTTAGTATGTCTACATTTTATTGCAAAATTCAATAATTTTCTGGTTATTTAAGGAATATATAACCACCCCTTGAGGGAGAGAACCCAACACTGTTTAACTTCTATCTAGACACTATGTACAAGATATTACAAAATGTCTCATATTGATTAGTTCTATTACAAGTAATTCCAAGTTTAAATGCTACACTGATTCAATTAGGTATATTGTGGGAGCAAGATGAGATGTAATATTATCATTACAGTTATGGGGACCTATATGTATGTTTTTCTTTCCTAATATGGGCCTCTAAACTATACATGTGTGCATTATAATTCTATTGTTTCATTATTCTAATAGTAGACATATTTAATAGGTTATGTTTTCATTTATTAGCTCAGGTTTTATATTAAACTTTACATACTTCAGATCAGTAAAGTTGGGAATAAGATTAGACATGTAAATTCTAACCACATGAAAGGGGCTTAACTCTGCACCTCATACAATTTCAGCATTATCACTATGTGATTATTAAATCTTGGCCAATTCTGCCCCTCTCCCCTGTAATATATTAGTTTCAGTTTAATATTTTAATACGCATAGCATGCAAAATATTTATATGTACTTGTTACCTATAGTCTTAACAGCTACAGCACAGCTACCATTAAAAAACATTGTTACCTAGCAGCCTGGCTGAAAGACTAAATACCTTGGGCATGCTTTATGTAATGACAGGTGAATTATAAAAGTTGATATTACACTGTGATTTGTTGACTTTGCAAATATTTATTTACCATAAATAATAACATTTAACTCTCAACTACACTTTCAAACCAGAATTCTACATTACTAACAATAAACATAAAAAATTCATTATACACATATTGATGTAGAGGTAAAATTATTACACATATGTTGAGTAAACCTTGGTAAACCCACACTCATTTTGGTCTGTACCCACATCATTTAACAAAAGTATACAATATCGAGAATATTCTTCACTTGATGCAAGAACAAAAATACAAATATTCACTTAGAATGTTTTTAAATATCAAATTTTGTAATATTTAATTTTGTTACCTTAACAGTTTTAAGCTTTTAACAAAGTCATTGCTATCTCCCAGCCATTACAGGATTTTGATTGACCAACTAAATAAAATGTGAAAAGAAATAACAAATTGCTTTAATTTTGAAATAATTATTTATTATATACAACATAAAAGTGTTAACAAAATATTAACAAAAATGGCAATTTTGAACATGAACAATATTACTGTATAGTCTTCCAACATGTATGTCTATAAGGAAAAAAGCGTTGATGACCAAAGAAACAATGGACATAACAGTGAAAACCTGTGTAAATAACAGACAAGACCTATGTCAAAATTATTTCATAGTGCGTACGCTAAATTATTTCATATATTTACATTTTCTGAAAATATCAATGTGCCTTTTATAGTATTCTGATATTACTATACAAAAAATAGTAAAATACCATGATTGGATGCATAAAAGGTTTCCAGATCTTACTGAACTTATACTAAGATCATGTGAAAAACCTGTTGCCTACATCATGTCATTAAAATGTTGTCCATTAAAACTTTGTCTTTATTAAAAAACTTTATTAAAACTAGGATAATTTATATTTTTCACCATTGTACCACTGTCAGTATTTTATGTTTACAATTTATATTTTAAAATATGTAAAAGTTAATAATAAATAAGGATTTTCCTGATTTACAGCCTTCTTTCTATTTCAAAGTTTTCTGCACACCCCTCCTAACCTGCACAGTCACAATCTACTTTGACATCTGTTTCACTTGTCCAGTTTTAGATACTGCTGGTCACAAAAATACAGAAAACAAATATTCAAAATAATCCATCAAAAGTAATGCTCTAAATGAATACAAAAACCTGCAAACTTAAATAATTTTTCAGAAAAAGATACTAAAGAGAACAGTGCAAACTGGTGCAGCTGGGATATCAAGAGATGGTAGACAACAAATCTACCACAACACATATGGCAGATGACAAGCAATGCCCAAACAAAACTAAATGACTGACATGGCATCAAATTAAATGATATTCATTACTTTACATACATACTACATTACAAAGTACATAATAAAAAGAAATGTTTCTACAACAAAATATTTAACTGAAAGAAGGAAATGAAAATAAAATTGCAAACATACTGGCATGGGAATAACCAAATAATAGTAATGCTGGACATTGGGAATCAAACACTGTTGCAACTTGTATGTAACCAATTCACACACACACACACACACACACACACACACACACACACACACACACACACACACACACACACACACACACACACACACACACACACACACACACACACACACACACACACACACACACATTGAAAGAACATACTTTCGCTATCAAGCTTCAGCAACATTCAGCAAGTTTTTATTTTTGAACCATGTTATGAAAACTACCTTAGTGCCAAAATGTTAATGCACATAAAACTACTACAATGTATCTGTATTTGTAAGTGTGTGTGTGAAATGAATTACTTATGAATGGTTTCAGACAAAGAGAATCGAAACATGCAAAAATAAAAGAAGTCAAATTTCAGTTAATCATAATATTTATTTTCTGAAGAATTACATATGCAAAAGTTACTGAAATGTATACATAGTTTTACAGAGAACATAATTATTGAATTGTAATTTTTTTATTTACAATCATCCTTGTTTTTATGGATAGCAGTGTTGTACTTTTTTATTGGCAGAAATTACTAAGGTAAAATCAAATACATCATTCAAAAAATGAAAATGGCTACATCTTTCCCAGAGAACAGGTATACCATTTTTTTTTATATGGCAAAAAAATTAACAAATATCTATTGGCAATAGCAATACACTGACACTTGCCATTCTGGATGCAATGTTAGACATTTAATGCATTTTAGTATATTACCATACTAACACAATTAGCACTTCATAAAATCGTTAAACATTTGTATGGCTTCTTTAAAAGGAGCTTCATTTACTCCCCTGAAGAACAGTTAAATTTGGTGATTATAACGTACTGAAAATCACTAGAATAATTTGTTTTGCTACCATACACGTTTTCCAGCACTATTTTGTAATCTTATTTTGCTTACTCCTATTCAGGTGGGTTCAGAGGATTCATTTACTCTAATTCTTTGAATATTAAATAATACAATTTCTCATCACATAATTTTAAAATTTAAACACTGAAATCAAAAGTTGAAGTGTTTAAAGGAATGAGTTGTCAGAAGAAAAATAGTAACAAATAATCAAGTTTTAACATTTTCAACATATACGATGTAATAAAGATTATGTTAAAAGTAAAATTAATAGATTCAAGTGGTCAAAAAAAAAAAAAAAAATAGAGGACCTCCAACCTCCAAATACTCTTGTATTATGGCAATCTAGTGTTCAAAAAAAAATATATATATACATATATAGAGAGTAAGATGCCCTAATTTTGGGTAGTGTCCTAATTCCGGAAAGGTGATTTACTTCGCTGTTTGGTGCTGTGCCCTACAATTGACACTGCAAACTAGCGGGAGACAACAAGCCATTGTGAGCCGGATTGCGTTGCTTTCTCCCAGTGTTACCCTGCATTAAGTTTTGTGATTTATAAAATAAGAACATTTTTCAGAATTTTCTTTACAAGACTATTCATCAGGCAAGGTAAGACATATTTAAATAACTTTAAAATGAGAAGGTAGTTTAAACAGTGCTCTTTCATGTGTTATTTTATAAATATGCTCCCATTTATTCAGTTTTAGGTTAGATAGGTTAATAAGTAAACGCGTAGTGGTTCATAATTTCGGGTAGTTGAAGGTTTCTTAATTACAGGTACCCGAAATTATGCTTCAGTTTGTACAAGGCGCTGTTTTTTGTTTGTTATCAGATTCCTCCAAAGAAGAGAAGGTGCTGGGACCCAGAAGCCATGAAAAAAAGCCGTGAATGCAGTGCTTAAATAGGAGATGGGAGATTTTAAAGCTGTTAATGTTTCAGTGTTCCTCAAACGACATTGGAGGACTATATTAGAAAGTGTAAAAATAGTGACTTAGGTATAAATGATATTGTAACCCAGGCTATTGGCAGAAAACCAGGGCTTTCACACGGCATTGAGAATGAACTCGCTCGTTACTGCCAAGTAATGGACGAAAGGTATTATGGACTGAGGAGCAGTGACATAAGATCTATTGCTTTTCAGCTGGCATTATGAAACAGGTTGCCGAATGATTTTAATAAAAAATATGGGTACAGCTGGAAAGAAATGGCTGAGGGGTTTTTTAAAATGTCATCCTGAGCTGACCTTCTGAAAACCAGAAAAACTCTGTAGCAAGAGTGAAAGGTTTCACCAAGGAAAAGGTCGACGCTTTCTTCAACTGCTGAACGGGGTGCTCTTATGACCATTGTATCATGCATGAGCCCAACTGGACACTTTGTTCCACCTTTCATCATTTTCCCTAGAAAAAAAATAGACGAAAACTTAAAAAAAAGAGCACCACTGGGGGCTGTAGTAAAATGCCACCCCACTGGGTGGATTCAACTGTCTACATTTTCTGAGTGGTTTGAACATTTTTTCGATAATGTAAAACCAACAATTGAAGATCCAGTGCTACTTATTCTAGACAGTCATTACTCTCACACACAAAATATTAATGTTATAGATCGTGCTCGGGAAAAAAGGGTCAGAATAGTTTGTCTGCCACCTCATACGACACATCGGTTACAACCTTTAGATGTGGTCTTTCATGGCTCCGTTTAAAAGTTATTATTCTAGAGAGGTTGAACACTGGCTTTTCCATCATCCTTTTCAGTGTCTGAAAGAAAAAATATGTGGGACCGTTGATGGGGCGAGCGTATTCTAAGAGCTGCTACCCTAGAAGTAGCAGCTAATGGTTTCAGGAAATGTGGGTTCTACCCATTCTATCCATTGATTTTTCCACCAGACTCCTTTCCTGTTGAAGAGATGACCGATAGATCTACTACGGCTCCTTCTCCAGAAAGAACAGACCAGCAGAATCGATTTGTGGCTGGATTTATTTCTCCTTTTGAAGTTAGTCCACCACCTCTGCTCCCACCTCCTAAAACCACATCAAGGTCAGGAAAGGCAGCTCTTCTGACCTCATCTCCATTCATAAACACCTTAGCGGAATCCATCGCAAAAAAAAGAAAAATTAACGTTAAAAGAAGCAAAGAAGATTAAGTCAAAGAAAGGAAAAACTTTGCTTAAAACTGCAGCTTCAAGCATGTCATTTGATGTAGCTTCAATGTCTGGAGTACAGAGAATCGGCGTAAATTACAAAAAAAGCTGTTTGTAAATAATGGGAAGCTGCAGAAAAAGAAGATTAAGAGAAAGAGGCAAGAGGATAGTGACAGTGAATCCGATTCAAGCCTGATTCATGACGTCATACTTAATGATTCATCTTCTGAATTTGAAGAAGATGAAGATTGTCTCTACTGAAGCCAACAATGGTCCACTGACACCTCTAAAGACACATGGATCAGGTGTATCAAGTGCTTCCGCTTGGCACATGAACTGTGTGCAGGAATCGAAAAGAATGACTGGAAACATTTTAAGTGTGACTTGTGTTTCAAAACAAACAAATAAAATTTAAATTACATAAAATCAAATAAAAATTCATTATATCAAAACTGTAATTAAGATTTGTGTAGCAATAAATGTTTATTACTTGAGGAAAACAAGCTTAATTAGGCCTACAATTATTTCAGTTTCCATACTTACACCCAACCCGGAATTAGGAACCCTTTTATTCGAAGTTAAAAAATGCTTTTACTGACATATTATCACAGAACTTTTGTCAACAAAACGTTATAGCAAATTGCAAATGTACATTGCAAATTAACAGTACAAAATATGTAAAAATAATTTTTTAAAATTTTAGATATCCTACTTGGTCAATATTCAAAAAATTAAAATGGTACCCGATAATAGGGCACCTGCCCTATATATTGTTTGAAAATACGCATTTTTAAGACATAGGTAGATTGTAGACCCCAAGCAGTAGCAGCTTGTCATATACAGTAATACTAATGTGGTACGGTACTAATTCTTGTGACTGATTTTTTGAGGGGGAGAATTACTGTTTTTATGTATTTCTATATTCAGCTCCTGTGATTTGTAACACAAAGGGCGGAGTGCAATATACACTGAATACATAATGATACATAAGCAGATGCTATCTACAAAAAATAATGTACTAACAAGAATATCAATTTTCTTATGTCTTCACATTGAGGAAACTCTAGTCTGTGGGTTATAGTTATGACTGCAACTAAATGCACTACTCCTACTCTGTGACCTATACCTTCGAACTGTTTCTATCCTCCCTGCCAAGCAAGTTCAGTATAATTTCTAATTTATATTATCTGAAGTTTCGTCCACTCCACTCTCCACATTTCTGTTACATACATGAGAAAGATTTTTTATTCACATTATTATTATTTTGTTTCTTATGATCTTACGTGTCATGAAAGTTATATTTCAATAAAATTCTTTATCCTTTCATTTGCACAAATGACTTACTGAGTCAACTTAACATTCAAGAATCACACTGACCTCAACATAGGGAGGTTGTCAGTAAGCCCCAGTAAAAATGGAAGTGACAGAATGGGAGAAAAGCTATAAAACTGGAACAAGCTTGTAGCCTAATTATGGAATGTGGAAAAAGAAGAATAAAATTTAAAGCAAAAAAGACTGTTTATTTGTCAAAAATCATTCAATGAAGTCAGAAGGTGCACTATTTTGTCCATTTTCTTCTGCTTAATTTTAACGTATATTCGAATAAACCTCCGTTATTGAGCTCATTATGAATTTACTGTTTACTATAAACTTTTGGCCAATTATTATAAATTTCACTTTTACTTAACTGTATGAAGTCCCCGGTATTGCGCACTATGTCTACTCCATCTACTGTTAATTTTTTCGGTCTACCAACGTTTTTCCGAGGCTACTGTGAAATTACGTCTTCACTGTTTGATGAGTTGTAGAGAACTGCCCTGCTATGCGATGACTGACTGTGTGTGTGCGTTGGTTGCCTAACCGCCCAGGTGTTAGGAGTCGCCGTCAACGTGTATTCTGTATTGCTTTGTTCCCATCACAGGTTCGGCGCTGGAATCTATGTACGTGCCGTTTTTTGTGAGAACGATGACCGGGGTGCGCGCTCTTGTTTGTGAAGTCGCACCCTAGTTGCTAACTTCAAATTCCTGTGCCGGGCCGTGACAGTCTCGACGCTATAGTTGGTTCACAACATGTACTTGGTTGAATAAAATTGAAAAGATTTAATTTACAAATCCCCATCGGTTTGTACCGTTACAAGGGTGGTTCTTTAGATTTAGAAATCGACATGGCATAGCAAACCGATCGATTTGTGGAGAACTTTTAAGTGCAGATCATGAAGCTGTTCAACCATATAAGGATAAATTACAAAAGATTATTAATGATAATGAACTTGAACCGTGGCAAATCTACAATGCTGATGAGACGGGATTGTTTTGGAAGGCAATGCCAAAAAATACACAATCGAGTAAAAAAGAATCCCATACACCTGGACATAAAATAAATAAAATGAGGCTGTCTGCATTACTGTGTGCCAATTCCGATGGTACGCATAAATTAAAATCTGTCGTAGGAAAATCTAAAAACCCAAGAGCAATGAAGAACATAAATGAGACTGATCTTCCTGTGATTTATAAAGCTCACAGAAACGCGTGGTTCAGCTGTAAAATTTTCAGTTCTTGGTTTCATAACAATTTTATTCCATCAGTCACAACATTTCAGATGGAAGAAAAAAATGTTGCTAGGGAAGAAGTTAAAGCAGTGTTGTTATTGGACAATGCTCCAGTGCATCCTGCAGAGGACATTTTACGAAGTGATAATGGAAAAATAAAATATCTATTCATGCCTCCTAATACATCTGCACTAATACAACCAATGGACCAAGGAGTAATCTATAGTTGCAAACGGCTGTACAGAAAGAAACAGCTACAAGACTGTCTCGTATTTTTTGAAGATGAAGAGGGTTGCAGTACCAGTTTAGGTGAACAGACTTTAATCAATATGAAAAATTACAACATAAAAAATGCTTTATTTAACTGGGCTTCAAGTTGGAAGGAGGTGAAAGCCACGACGATTGCTAATTCTTGGAAAAAACTTCTTAACCCTGAAGATAACGAAGAAGAGGATTTTAATGGAATTGAAGAAGATGATTACAGAAATATTTTAGAAAATGCAGGAGAACATGAGACAAACACGGAAAATATTCGAGAGTGGCTGGATGAAGATACTGGTGAGGTAGGGTACGTTGTGCAGTCGGAAGAAGAAATAGCTGCTACTATAGAAGGTCGCCAAACTAAGGGACTGATGACAAATGATCAAAATGACGATGATGATGACGATGAGGAAGAAAACGATCACGAAGAAAGTGAGAATGTTAAAATAAGTGATGCAATAAAAAACGTACAATCCTTGTTGAAGTTCGTAGAAATGCCTGCAAACTCTGACTTCAGCAAATATTTTTTTTGTTTTAAGTGAAATGAAACAGGATTTTGTGAGGAAACAGCTAAAAACAAAATACATGCAGAAAAAAGTTAGTGATTTTTTAAGAAGCTGTAGGCTTGCTAGAATACGTATTGTGCAGCGAAAATATAGTGTTTTGTATTTAAGTACTGTATTTAAGTTTTGTTTTGTATGTAAGTTACGTACTACAGTATAAAACTGAATCGAATTTTTTTAGTAAACATCACATAAACAGGTACTGTACGTTATTTCTTATTTTATACCTCTACTACTACTAATTAATGGAGTATTAAATACAGTATTTTTAACAAGAACATGCAGTAGACCTCTTGTAGATTCAAATTGGGTTTCAGAATAATTTCTTTTATATTGTCTGCTATCGGTAACCGATAGACACACAAAAACTCACGATCAGTTCGTAATGTTCTATAATTCGGACTTTCAGCAATTCGGACTGAGCTTGGTCCGCATTAGTCTGAATTAGCGAAGTTTCACTGTATCTCTCCCCAAGTTTTGGAGTACAAAAGTATAGTGTTTGGTGTGACCTGTCCTTATTTCCAATTCAAATCCAAAGATTACTTCGCATTACAGATCCACAGTATAGCTATTTTTCATCCACTATCCAAAATATAATCAAACTAACCAATTTTGCACCTAACATCACTAACTTATCTTGCACATTTTTAATTTCTACATTCAGTGTTCCAGTGGTTTTGTAGATGATGTGCTCCACCACTGATAACACTAAACTACATGACCTGACTGATACATGTGCAAACTGTTGTATATTCACACTATTTATTTTGCACTTTAAACATCTTGAAGAAACAGCCAATGCAGGAAGCGTTTGGAAAGTTCTCTGTAGAAAGCAGAAAATATTCACATGATTTTTCATCTAGAGAAAATGGGATCCCAGCAATGGAGATTTTCATATAAAAGCTTCTTGGCAATGCTGCAAAATACCTAGAAGCTTCTTTTTTAAATACTCAATCAGGATATTCTAACGACTGTATGCTACAGAGGTTGGCTTTCACACTGTCCACAAATAAATGGATGCAAAGTAATTCCTCATAACTGGCAGTAAACAAAGATGAAGGCAGTGAACAAAGGATGTTAGGTAATGACCAGATGCCTGACAGTAACCACCATGGGGGTCACCTGTCATAAAAAGGTATCTGTCAGTGTATGAATTCATCAGAAATGCTACAAACACAGGAGGTTAACAAGTGAAGATATCTCTTGGTCTATGGGGAACTTCATGAAAGTTTCAGCCCTAAGACACCTCAAAGAGTAACTTACCTAGAGTGAATCTATAGTACTGCTGTCCTTGTGGTTTTTTAGGCATGTTACAGATCTATGGAGGACAGTAGGGATACATAAAAAAAGTTTCATACTTAGAGCTTCCAAGGGCAGTTTCCTCAAGGAGAGCAAGAGTTCTCGGAAAAAGACACCATGACTTTTAAACCGGAATCCTCTGAGATGATCATCCTTCTCATACACATGTTAAAGAAAAAAAACATTGACTAACATGGACAATATTTGATTAAAACATTTTTAGAAATTAACTTCACAACAGTGTCAATTGTGTTGATATGAAAAGTACTTTGAAAAAATTATACGCTTTTCACAATGTATTATTATTATTATTATTACTACTACTACTACTACTACTACTACTACTACTACTACTAATACTACATTATTTTAATAAAAACGTAGGCACTTGAAGCTAATAAAAGTGAAATTTACTAAGTAAGTTGTGTACATAAGTACTTTACAACTGCTTCAATGCTTTTACAAACCATGTTATCATGTCAGAAACTGAAGACTAACTGGGGAGTTGTGACAACTTCTCACTACAATATGCATTAGTACTTCAGGATATAGAGGTGTTTCACTAATTGGCAACTTTTAACAAGTGGCTACAACAGATCCACAGAAAACATGATGACATTCTAATTACTCTTTCTTAGAAGTTACTGTATACTTCTGCAAACAAGAAAACCTGATCAACCGCCAAAACAACAAACACGCACTAACACATACATTAATGTTTCAGCTGACCATGAAGCTAATCCACAATACTTGCAAAACAGAATTAGTTAATAAAGAATTCATTAGTTAATCAAGAACTACAATATTCTATTAAGGATTTGGACTAAGTATTACATGTGCAGGGTCACGGAACTAAACTTTATAAATTGTATAGAAAGGCAGAAAGGTAACAAATTTACCAAATCTCGAGAAAGGTACTGTCTCCAGAAAAGCCACACGCATGCACGCACGCACACACACACAATTAGTCACTGCACTTTCAACATCTGTTAAAATTCTGTATAGTTTCTTTTATTACTAGACCTCTCAACTGTTAAGACTGTATAGCTATGCAACTGAAAAAACTGGCTCACTAATTATTGCAAAACCTGTCAATCGATTATCTCAGAATTAATGTATAAACAGATGCTACTGAGAAAAGTCTTACACAAAACCTCATCACACAGCATACCACATCTCAAATAACATTTATCCACTATATTTATTTAAGTGAAGAATGGTTAATTAAAAAGTTATTTATATTAAAAATGTAGAAAGTAAATATAAGGATGTTTTATTCAAATTATAATAAGCTGCTTGCATAAAATTGGATGCAAATATGTCTATACACAAAACAATTTCACAAAAAAATGAAATAACTAATTAAATCACATGATGCATACAAAAGTGAAGTTAAATGAGTAAACTGAAAGTCTATAGGAAATGCTACAGTGAACAAGTGTTTTTCAAAATATGCATGCTGTGCACCTTACTAAAGTTTGTTCATACTTAGACTGGATCTTGATATAAACAAACACATGTTCTTGTGCTTGAGCTGGATTGGTTAGATGAGTGGTTGCATCACTAAACTATTTGCTAGAAAATAAATTAGTTCTGCAACAGTTTGTGTATCATGTAGTGTTAACTGGTTAAAAATATATATCAACGACCTTTTTTAGTTCTGCAACAGTTTGTGTATCATGTAGTGTTAACTGGTTAAAAATATATATCAACGACCTTTTTCTTCACACGATTGGGATTATACTTCTTCAGGTTGTGTTTGTTTTGTTGAGAAAGTTTTAAGTTCATACTGTATATGCTTCTGTGTTGTATCACTTTGCTTTGTTTACATCATGACCCACTTTAAAAGTGAACAAACTCTGCCATACTTTGCAAAGTACAACTGTAATTAGATACATTTACAACAGCCACAAAATCCTTCTTATGAGCACCTGATAATAAAATGATAAAACAAATAAAAACATTTATTCGCTCAAAATGTATTACTGTACTTTGGAAATATTTTATTCATAGAAATCTCACTTTGATATCTTATGTAAATATAACTCTGGATATATTCATTAAATGCACATGTTCTATTTTTAATATCTACCAGAAATAAAAAACAATTATGCATACTGAAATAGTATTAATTCTGGAGCATTTTTTAAATATTTACACTTGATTTGTTTCAATACAAAATTAGTAGTTAAAACAAATTATAATGAGTATTACAATGAGAATTTACATCTATATTTTGAATATCAATTAGTTTATACAGAATAGTTTATATGATTGAAAAGAAAATCCCTATATTTTCCACATGACATATTGTGTTTTTGCATTTGCTACCCCAATCTATATAACACACACACACACACACACACACACACACACACACACACACACACACACACACACACACACACACACACACACACACACACACACACACACACACACACACACACACACACACACACACACACACACACACACACACACAATAAGAGCCCTTTAGTACAATTTGCCTGTATAGTTAACGTATCAGTAATTACCTGCAGTGATAAATCACTGTCAGGGTTATAATGAACTACCGTAACCATTATGATATGCACTTATTGCTGTACATTTCTGGTTCACTAAAGTACTGTGCAATACAGTGTACTAAATTATCAATACGTGTACTTTAATACTGTCACTATAAATTTATGTACTGTAAATACACACATAGAATTCATGACAATAATAACCTTCCGAAGCCATTCAAAACTACTGGAGCACATATAGAATAACAAAAGAAAGGCAAATAAGAAATATAACAAGATACAGACACATAACACACAATTATTAACTCTGTTTTTCAGTTTAATACAAATTTTATCTTTCTCATCATCAAAAATTCTGAAAAACGTTTTGCCCATTCTATGATTAGGCTCAATGGTAGCAAAAATAAAATGATTTTCAAATCAAAAACTGAGTTATAAATTATTAAAAAAAACCAATGAACATTTAAGAACACGATAACAGAAAGTATGGGAATGAGGAAACTCAATTGACATCTAGTGACGTTTGGTTATAAGTGACCAACTTATATCCAACTGAAAGATACAATGGAATATATTCACAAAGAAACTGAAAAGAAACACTTTCACATGAAATACAACAGAAAAATAGAAAGCACTGTACGATATGGATGTACAAAAATGTTAAAAAATATAATCTACCTAATGGAAATTTTAAAGAAAAACAGTGTTGATATGATACGGACAAATATGAAATGCTGTCCAAATTAAAGTCCACCTCATATATTTTGGTCAAAACATTCAACACTTATATTAAATGGAGCTCAAACATTAATATTATGTTACAATAAATGAGATTTAGCAACTGCATAATTAAACAGCTGTATTAATGTCAAATTAATTTTCTAGATTTCAAATTCCAGCATGTTACAAAGTAATGGATCTGTCACATATGAATGTTTTATTTCATTTTTAAGAAAAATGAAACTAACAGACTAAAACGTTTCTGTCATCCGTGCAGTGCGTTAATGTTGTATGAGCACAATAAAACTCAAACAAATTGAAACAAAAATTTTAAATATTGGCTTTATTGCAAACGACTGTCCAAAGAAATTAAATTTTTACAGCACGAAACAGTAACTCCGAGGAAAGAAGAGGAAGCCCAATCACAAACTGAAAAACAATACTAATTATTACACTTGAAAAGTGTTCGCAACTTCCTACTCTCATTTTGTATGTAGCAAAATATGAACAACCGCTACAATTTTTTTATAAATATCTCAATTTCACTCACTTGTCCACACACACACACACACACACACACACACACACACACACACACACACACACACACACACACACACACACACACACACACACACACACACACACACACACACACACACTTTAATATTAATTTTCAAGAATATGTGAAGACCTGAATCTCCAGGTAATTAATAACCTGAAACAAAAATACACTTTCATAACTGTTCACAGAATTTAAACTCCTAAAATCTCTTTATATTTTGAATCAGCTGAAGAAAAAGGAAGATTTTCAGACCACAGTCACTGCATGTTAAAAAAATACGAACAGAATCAAAGTGTATGTATAGACTTTGAACAAGTCAGATCAAATACAAAATTAATCAGACTTCAGCTGCAGGAAAATGTTCATGACAATTATAACAAATGACAAAAGGAAAGAACTTTAAGTTGATCGCAGACCCTAATATGTATACTTGTGTGTGCCTGCATGCGCACACGCATGTGCACACACACACACACACACACACACACACACACAATTTGAAATAAAATAATTAAACACACTACTACTCTATTACACAGTTTTCAGTGCAGTTCATAAAGAAATCAACTTTCATATGCTGCCTTCTTCCCTTAGACATATATGTTAGTTGTACGATAACCCAAACATACTCGAAACATGGTATTTGCATGCTAACTATAATACTGTATTTTGTGAACTATCCACCAAAATCCGATTAAATTAATCAATGCAATAATACTATTCAGTGAATACTTCATTTTTAACAGAATAAGAGGCTATTAAATATTAAAAAAATAAAGATTTTATAGTATAAAAATATTTTGATTACTTCCTAATAAATGTAAATGTCATGGACGGCATTCTAATAGAGTTACTTTAACATATATCACAATTTTTACAACATTTGTATAGCAGATCTCAAAATATTTATCGTAAAATATTTTGTCCACAAGCTCAAAACAACAACGGGTATCTTATTAAGCTTAAAAAATGTTTGTTATTTAACAGTTACTGGCATTATCTTACTTACATGTTAACATATATACTTATATTCCTCAAAAACTTCAATGTGTACCTAACATGTAAGTTGGACTGGTATTAAAAAAGGACATACTATGTATGTACATACTGGTATATAATACTGTTTTTTAAAAATTACTAATTTCAAAATTATAGTCATATGTGTATATCATATGTGTATAGTCAAATTACTTTCATATCATATTAGTCATATGTGTATTGGTCATAACTTTTGCACTCTGATTCAAAAACAAAACAACTATGGACTAAGTTAAAGTTGTAATAAAGAAATTAACAAAGGAGCTGGATTTTGGTCCAGTCCGTTCTATACTCACAATTCAAAGACTGAGTTACATTACTCAAGACTAGTTATACTGTTATAGTTGCAAATACAGAAAGTCTAAAGCCATCATTCTGGCCTATGTAACTGCACCCTGAATAAAGAAGAGAGTCTAGTATTCAATTCAAAAAGAAAGATCATCTATGAAGTTAAAAAGCTAACTGTCTTGACACATGGGGATGTCTGCCCTATACACCAAGAATTTGATGGCAGAGTTTACAGACCTATGGAAAGTTATTGTAGAATACTTATATGACATACAGACTGGTCATACAGATATGACCAGTATATGCATACTGCATACAGACCTATGCAATACTGTACAATACTGATTTATACTAAAACATGACAATGAGACTTATAATGTCTACACTCAATATGGAATAATATGGGGTAATGATTTTATGAAACTGTGGACACATAGTCATTTGAATTTGTTGCCCTCTGGAATACTAAAGGCCATGAAGCTAACATCCACTTACCACTTGTTAACCACTACCAAATTACAACTTCTTATAAAATATGTCTAAATCAACATTATCAAACAATGTTCTAAATTTATATAAAATGTCTTGAAATAAATTTTGATTCACAAAAGGTATTTTAAATTTTAAAATGAATAGTATTCTACATTTTAAAATAACATAATTTAGAATAACAACCATCCCAGTTATGTGAATTACATCCTATACTCATTTATACTGTAAACTGAATTTATTGTACCCTCAGTAATATAATTTGTAATGACCACTTCTACATGTTAAGATTTTATTAAAATAAAAACAGTTTACAGCTTCAGAAAAAAATATATTTTTCATATTTTGTTAAGTCTATGTAATACATAGGTATGTTTATATATCACTTGTGTAGTAACACAGTGTTACAATGAGAACATGAAATGAAGTAGTAAATTAAGGATGTGTTAGGTAGTAGTACATTTTCAGTGTAACAGAATAAGTACTAGTTAAAGATAAAATCAGAAGTGTCCTTCCAGCCCCATTTTATGTTACGTGAAATGTAACATGTGTTCTAGTAGAGCCCTATTGAACACATACATACAACCCCAAAGTAACGGTTGCCTACATCAGATCAAAAATACTGTTTAATGCAAAGCAGATATATATGTTTTGTAACAAAAGTCAACAGAACATAACAAAAAATTATGATTTTTTTACGATTTCAAGAAACACAAAAAATTTTAAATAACACATGTTCATTTCATTTGTGCTTATTTATTTTGCAACCTACTTCCTACTTAACAGTTTCCAAATTATTTTTTCATGTATACTGCTCTATTTTTTCAACTATACCTAAACCTATAAAATGATAAATTACTAATGTATTCCAATATATTAAATTCTACTAACTAGCTGTCTTATTAAGTAGTAAAACCCACACTTCTCCATTCAAATAAATAAAAAGATTTTTTTTTTAGATAATTTCCAATAGTTTTCAATTTAACACTACATACCTTTATGGTACAATCTGATTTAACATTCAACAGTCCCATACAAAAAACACTATTCAGCAGCAATCAATCTACATAACATATAAAATAATAAAAACAAGAATTTAAAAATACTGTTTCACATTGAGTTCATGCAAATCAAAATACTGCATTACATTTGTGTACATAAACAAAACGATAAAAAAGCCTGATATTATTTTTCGTTGAAATGTTGAACATGATGTGTTAGCTTGCGAAAAGCACTGACCAGACTTGACTCCTCTGAATTAGAATTTGACGCAGAATTTATAGAAGATGTGGAACCTGTCTCTGAAGGACTACGAGGCACCTGCAACGTAGATGATCTGCGGCGTTTCCCACTCAAAGTAGATGAACAGTTGTTTGGAATTTTAACCACACAACGTTTATGATAATTCAATCCACAACCTAAATTCAAGAGCTTAACATTATCTGATGATTAATTCAGCATTTGTGTCTGTGTGTGTTAATGTAACATATATAATATTAATATATATATACATATACAACTTGCTGGTGATACAAAACATTCTTTCTTGAGGGAAATGTCGAATGTTATAAAATAATACTTCCTTTTGATAATTTATTTACAACCAATGTTAAAATCTGCAAGAAGCTAAAAGGATTACAGGTCATAGCATACGAGGTGTGATCAAAAAGTATCAGGATTGATATTGGCAATGCCAAGTCAGCTGACTTGGCTTCAAAAAAGCAACACATACGTTTACTTTACAGTATACTAATTACTCTGTATAAGTTTTATAATAACAGCTGATCTGGTTTGTTTACAAACGCCCATTGTTGTGTTGTGTTTTAATCTAATTTGGCACATTTACCATGTCAGAAAAAATTGATCAGAGAATTTGTATCAGATTTTGTCAAAACGTTGGGTGAAACATGTAAAGATACATTTGAAAAGTTACAAAAAGTTTATGGGGAAGATTGTATGAGTCATACACAGGTTTATAAGTGGTTTAAGCGTTTTAAAGATGGGCGAGAAAGTATTGACAGTGACGAGCATTCAGGAAGGCCTTTAACCAGTAAGACTGACCATAACATTGAGCTTGTGCGTACTGCTGTGTGAGAAAACCAGCGAATCACCATTTGTGAGCTAGCAAATGATTTAAATGTTAGTTTCGGATCAGTTCAGTCCATTCTTACTGATGAGTTGGGAATGAGACGTGTTTCTGCAAAGTTTGTACCAAAAGTGCTCACAGCTGACCAAAAAGATGCCCGGGTGTCAGTCACTCAAGACCTGCTTGAATGTGCTAAAAACGATGAGAACTTCATTAAATCGATCGTAACAGGTGATGAATCATGGGTTTATGGATACGATCCAGAAATTAAGGCCCAGTCTTTAGTGTGGAAGACACCAAATTCTCCAAGCCAAAACAAAGCTGAAACAAAGTCAAGACCATGCTCACAGTTTTCTTTGATCACAAGGGGGTTGTTCATCATGAATTTGCTCCACCAGACCAAACAGTAAACCAAGATTACTACATTTCTGTTGAGGCGACTGAGGGATGCAATTAGACAAAAAAGGTCACAGTTGCGTCTGAGGTGGCTTCAACAGGATAATGCACCCGCCCACATGTCACATGTTGTTCAGCATTTTCTTGCTAAACACAACATTCCACAGGTTCAGCATCCTCCATATTTGCCAGATATGGCTCCCTGTGACTTTTTTCTCTTTCCAAAGACAAAAAATCAATTGAAATGGAGATCATTTCAAGACATAGAAGAGATAAAAGAAAATGCAATGAGAGAACTTAAGCTCTTACAGAAGATGACTTTAAGACATGCTTCAAACAGTTAGGAAAGCGCTAGAAGAAGTGTGTGGCTGCGGAAGGGGACTATTTTGAAGGAGACAAGTTTACAAATCTGTAACTCTTGTATATTTACGTAAATACAATCAATCCTGATACGTTCTGATCACACCTCGTATATAACATACTGCAAATAAGTTAATGTTTACATTTCTCAATCATCTAAACTTTGCCACAAAGCACATCAATATTTAGAAGTATTTTATAGCTTTGCAATAATAAAAACAGTTGTGTTAAAACTATAAGACAACAAAATTTCTACCTTTCTTCAATAACCCGTTCAAAGTAGTTATAAAATAAGCCAGGAATAATTAAAGACCTCTTACTATAATAACATTAGTAATAATTTAATAATAATGGTATTCAGAAGCAAAGACATATCTTATAGTTACAAAACATTTTACTATAAATTTTGACAATATTTGTTATCTAAAATACTTTCAACTCTGCACGACTTATTTTTTTGTATCCAGTTCAAAAGTTAACTGCATAACATAGAAACTGTAAAGCAGTGCACAGATAAAAAAGAGTTTCTAAAAGTGTACATTTATACATACCTAATTGTATTGCCTGTGATACCACAGCTGTAATGTCTATGTCACAAGCTTTGAGTTTTTATAAGGAACAATTAATTTTAACTTATCAAAAAATTAAACGTACCTTCACATTTCAGACCTTGTCTCACAAGGCCAAACAGCATTTCACCACAGAAATCACAGAATGTTGGAGCTTTATAAGAATGCACTATAAGAGTATGAGGGCGTACTGTTACTTCTTCAGCCAGAACTTGAGCTACGTACAAAGAAAACACAAAATTAATGGTTCATAAAATGTTATTTATTAAAAACTCTTACTGCTAACATATCATTACCCATGTTATATACAAAATACAACCCCTTTTAGTTGATTATATTTTAGTGCATACAGTCTTAAGTACAAAACAGAAACATTTTATTGGCTAACGGAATTGTATTTTAACATTTCGTGCTGTCCAAAGATGTACTTTAAAATGTACAACACACACACACACACACACACACACACACACGCGCACGAAATTACTAGATCCCTTACTGTAATTAAATAATTGGTTAATTACATGGTTATTGATTGTTCTTAATAGTGTCATGTCAACATGCACAACAAATAACATATTCCACTTCAAATAATTAGTTTTAATGATATAACTTAATAGCAATAAATTGGTGAAAGAAGTTTTACCTCGGTCATCCAAAACATGTCGTAACAAAATAATACAATTTATTATGGGTTAAAAATAAAGTGGTGAATGCATCTGCATAATTTGACATAAAAATCAAGAGAAATTAAAACTTTTAAGTATTTAATGTATGAACTTCCTAAATGGACCAAATATTTTCAGTTTACATATATGAATATCTTCACTAGGTATCTTATTAAATATATAAAGATGCTTGTTATACTAAACAAAGAATTTAAAATTTCTGAGTATCAAACTTTTTACACCAATAAAGCTATGTATTATATACTGTTTTCAATTTGCATATTACAGAAAAATAATTGGTAACATATTTTATTATTAACCCATATTACTCACAATACATAATACAATATGGTAAAAAAATAAAACAAAGATTAAGATATACTTACCTGTGAGAACAATTTCTACCAAAGTTTCATCAACAATTTCTGATGCTGAATTGATGAGTTGCAGAATGTTTGGTGAATTGTATTCATGCCGAAATAACAGTAAGCGTTCACTTAAACGGTTTATACCATGTTCAGGGCACTGAAAACAACATCACATAATGAGAAAAGATAAATAATGTAATGTAAGAAGAATAAATTTACTACCTTATATTATATACAGAACATAAGAAGCAGTAAGTTTATAGGCAATATATATATATAAAATAATACGTATTTATAGGTAATAATAAAAGACTCCTTTTTGTTCCTTCAAAATGGCTTAGGAAAGGCAACGTAGACTACCAAAGTTCGAGTTGGTCACAATACAAGGAAAATAATATGGCCAGCATTATATTTCAGCTGAATTATTATGTGCAAGTGCCCCCACACATAAAATCTCTGTTAAAATTAGTATGACCTCACACATGAGCACCGTTGGTTTATAGGTAATAATTGAGAACCTACTTGAGGAATAATACTTTATATTTTTTAATCCTTCTGTATTAAGTTTGCCAGATGCGATAATATCACTGGTATAAAATACGGCATAAAGTATCTATTTAGCTGCAATCATTACAAATTTCAGTTACTAATCTAAATTTTGAAGTTTATTATGGCACTTTACCTTACGTTAAAATAAATTGGAGTGTTCTGCGCAAACACCATTAGAAACTGATGGTGTGTTAAATTAGAATACATCAGTGTGTTAAATTGTTGACATTATATTCCTAGTCACAGTAATGTGCAACAAAAATAAATTAGGGGGAACAACAAAGCATAGTTGCTGGAAACTGGGAGCCATATAAAGACACATCCCAATTACTGCCTGCATGGTTTCACTCTTGTGACTTTCCTATCACTAATTTATATGGTTAAAATTGTATTTAAACAATGAGTAAAACAACATATATTATTATACTCTTAATGAAAATTCTTTCAACAGCATATCTACCGATACAATATAGTAATGTGGCCATGTTGAAGTGTTTAAGTTGTAAGTACTATTCTTGAACTTTCAAGTGCATATGGGATACAAGTCAAGTGGTTTTACATCTGCCTTACTTGCAAACTGCCTAAACTGAAACTAAGTTAAGACAAACAAGACAATTCACAACTAAAAGAAACCGTGATTATTGCACTTGAATGTATGCCTCATTGAGCTCTGGGGATCAGGCAGACTGGATAATAGCCTGCAACTATTTCCACTCTTCACAAAAGGCAGTATTGATATAAGTACTATTGTTACAATAAAGATGTCCTAATTATCGACTATTTCAATTTTGTCTATTTTTCTCGCTTTTGAGTGCCACAGCCATCATAAACATTTCTGTTAGAAATGTTTATTTTCTGTGAGTACCATATGGTTTATTTACTTGGTACTGTAAAGGGAACCTCCATATAATAAATGTCATTACAATAGTATGTTAAAAAAAAAAAAAAAAACTGAGTACCAATAAACCAGTATTCATCCGTTACAACAGAGTTTACTAAGCATTATCATGATTCATCAAAACTACTTCATATTTTAAACACAGGACTTCTTTATTAACCAACGCTATGTATTAAAATAAAAAAGTCTTACTTTTACATATGATTTGTTATCATCCACTATAAACATATATTAAATACCCACACCCACCCACAAATTCCCTATTTCTTCACTTCTTATAAAATATTTTTAAAAAATATTTTATATACTAGTATGAGATTCAAATTCTTAATTGTAAATGTATATAAGTGTGTATATATGTGTTATGTCAAATTAACATGCACTAGTGCAGGCGTGCACAATGTGAAAGCATATGTTTACAGAACAGTGTTAAGAGAAATCTCAGCACACCACCTTCTGCAAGATCTCAGCAGCAGTAAAGGAGAAAGTTGGGTGACACAAATTCACACTGTTGTAACAAACGGTACTTTTTCTCTCCAGTGCAGTCCAGGAAAAAGAAATTATACATACTGCATTTATACATACCAGTGAAAGTGACTTCATTTCTGTATTAAGCATAAGAACAATCATTGCCTCCCCCAAAATAACATACCAATCTAATGAAGTGAAAACACACACACACACACACACACACACACACACACACACACACACACACACACACACACACACACACACACACACACACACACACACACACACACATACACACACACACACACACACACACACATGTAAAATTTTCATCCTCTATAATGATCTTCAAAATATTTTTACATTTACTTGGGGTTGTCCATACCAGACAGGGCCGTGTACCTGCTTGTCCCCTTCACTTCCAGAAAGGTTATTTTTACGACCCTAAAAAAGGTGCATCTATTGTTAAGAGGGTTTTACAGTAGACTTTGCCATGGCCCTTCCAGAGGATTAAGTGGCATTTTATTCCATTGTGTTTAAATTTAGTTGGATCAAAAATATTTATTTTATCATTATATAATGGTAACAGTGCATTATGTAATAATAATAATAGATAATGAATGATGATTATTATTTATTTATTCATACGCCTAATTTATCATCTATATATTAATACGTGAAGAGAAAAATTTGTACCCCTTTTTAAGCATATTGCGCGCACGGAGGAGTGTGAGATTTGGCATAGTTAAAGTTTATATGGAGAAGGAGTGCAGAAAGCTAAAATTTATATATAATATGTGTTACAAATACATTAAATTAAATAAAATAAAACATTCATTTGCACTTGAAAATTCATTTAAACTTTTTCAAACAATGGTAATTGTTAAAAATAAAATAATTTTTTTGCCAGGCAATAAAATTATAATTTTTTCATTTTAGTGTACGTTCATACTGCCAATGTCAAACACATAATAGTCTGTGGTAAAACAGTCGCACAGAGTAGAGATTGTCGCCAAAGAATTTTAAAATGTTGCCAACAAATAATTACTGACAGATTGACTGAATGAGCTGTGAATTTTGTGTGATTTCAAATGTTCCTTTTTCAATAGTCTGTGGAGTGTATGTCAAGGCAAAAAAGCGTTTATTTTATATTTTGTATATTAGATATCTGTGTTTTATATATTAATGTGCAGTTGAAAGTGAAATACAGCTTGCTTAATATACACCTGTTGCAAAAGGAAAATTTTGTAGCAGCAATTTGAATTGACTTACTCTCGCCTAATTATTATCGGTGGTTTCAAAAAAAGTGAGTACATTTTATTATTTTTAAATTAAACCCTGTCTAATCTTAGTTTCAGTAATTTCATTACATGTTTTTTTTTTACATTCAGATATTCGCACCTACTTCCATTATGCCTCGACATAGAACATTGACGGGTCGGAGTGAGAGACAAAGAAGAAGGAATATATATTCGCGTGAAAGTCAAAATGATAATAGACCAAATGCAAATTTAAATAGTATAACATTGACAGGTCGGAGTGAGAGACAAAGAAGAAGGAATATATATTCGCATGAAAGTCAAAATGATAATAGACCAAATGCAAATTTAAATAGTGTAAATAGTATACAAAATGATGAAATTATTTTGAGGGATACATTTAAATGCGCACTGAATGTCATTCCAATAAATTTTAATACTTTTGATTGTGGATTAATGCATTTACAATGCAGGTTTTGCAATGCAAAACATTTCGAATCTGAGGTCACTTTAGGTGAAAGGACTGCATTCACTTCATGTTGTCATAAGGGTAAAGCAATATTACCGGCCTTAAGTCAAAATGAATACTTTAAATCATTGTATGATGGACTTACTTCAAATGAACTTTCAATAAAAAGAAAGTCAAAAATTATTTTGAAAACATTTGTAAATACAATTCATCATTTGCTATGGTTAGCTCAGAAGCTAAAATTTCGGATACAGTTACGCGTGGAGTGTATCATTTTAAAATACATGATGTTTTTTATCACAGATCAGGTCCAATGACTGCTGGATATGGTCGCTCACCATGTTATGCGCAATTATATTTTTATGATGTTGACACTGCTGTCAATTATAGATTACGTGAACACTATAATCAAACATGCAATAACAATATAATGCGCGAAATCTCTCTTGAATTGGAACGCATTAATCCTTTCGTTCGGTCATTCATTGCAATGAAAGATCATTGTCAGAGAGTTGAAAATCAAAATAAAGAAATTTGTATGCTCATTAAAGTAAATCGTGATTTAGATCTACGCCGTTATAATGATGCAGTTCAAACTGATGTAGCAGTAATATTTAGTACAGCTGATGGTGAGCCACCCTTTGAACGAAATATGGTTTCGTTTTCAAAAGTTAATGGTCCCATTAAAAATATCTCTGTTTTGGATTCATCATTGGACCCTTTAGCGTATCCATTACTTTTTCCAAATGGTGATACTGGGTGGCATATCAATATTTCTCATAATGTACCAACTACACCTAATTCAAGAGCGCCCAGAAATAAATTAACCATGCTTCAGTATGCAGCCTATCGACTTGCAATTGGAGAAGATTTTAGCATGTTGCACCATTCACAAAAATTATTTCTGCAGTGGATAGTTGATATGTATGTGAGAATAGAGGGCACAAGGTTACATTTCATTCGACAAAATCAAACAAGTCTTAGGTCTGAAGTTTACAACAATTTAACAGATTATTTAGAATTGAACCTCAATGCCAATAATGTTGGCCGTAGAGTAATTTTACTGTCTTCATTCAATGGATCTCCAAGAAATATGTATCAGAATTATTTAAATGCAATGTCAATTGTACAACATTTCGGAAAGCCTTCTTTGTTTATTACAATGACTTGCAATCCAAGTTGGCCTGAAATAGTTAGCAATATTGGTGTAGGTGAGTCAGCTAATTTTCGACCTGATATTGTTGTGCGTGTATTCAAGTGCAAACTGAAAGCTCACATTTTACTCTCTTTAAATGAGCAAGATAAAATTGTTAACGCTACCGATATTGATAAAGTTGTATCTGCGGAGATTCCTAACATTCAAACACATCCCACATTACATGAATATGTTGTAAAACACATGATGCATGGTCCATGCGGTGTACTTAATCCAAATTCTGTATGTATGAGAGATGGAAAATGCACAAAAGATTATCCAAAACGATTTAATGAATTTACATGTGAATCATTAAATGGATATCCATTATACAAAAGGCGTGATGATGGTATTAATGCTGAAGTTCGCGGTAGTTGCCTCGACAATCATTATGTTGTACCATACAATCCGTATTTACTTGCCAAATTTAATTGCCATATAAATGTTGAAGTATGTACTACAGTTAAAAGTGTTAAATACATTTATAAATACGTGTATAAAGGCTATGACAGTGCATCTGTTGAATTAGGTTCAGAGAGAAATGGACCAGGTCAAGAAATACAAACTGATGAAGTTAAAAATTTTTTAAATGGCCATTATGTCGGATCAACTGAAGCTGTATGGCGCATCTATGAATTACCAATGCACTTTCAATCACATGTCATCGTTAGACTTGACATTCATTTACCGCGTAGACAGAATGTTTACTTTCGGGAAGGGCAAGAACGTCAAGCAATTGAAAATGCAAGACAAACAAAATTATTAGCATTTTTTGAATTGAATCGATCAGATCCATCAGCGCATGAATATAAGTATATTGAAATTCCTTTGCATTATGTGTGGGAAGATTCCCGAAAAAAATGGAAGAAGAGAAGGCGTGGAGGTGATAAAATCATTACACGCATATATGTAGTATCACCAAAAGACATCGAACTTTTCCATTTACGATTGCTTTTATTACATGTCTGTGGTCCAAAATCATTTGAGGATGTTAGAACATACAATGGAATTATACACACTTCTTTTGTTGAAGCGTGCCATGCTCGCGGCATTGCTTCAAATGATAATGAATGGCGCGAATGTTTAAATGAAGCAAAACAATTACATTCACCACAACAAATGCGAAATTTATTTGGTTACATTGTAATTAAAACAATAAAATAAAAACTCTGTGTGTGTTTAATTGGTGTGGCTCTCGACGTCTTACTGGTCTGAAACGCTTCCTTAAGTTTCCCAGTTGATCGAGTCCCAAATGTAGCAAGACCTGTCAAATAGCGTTATGCTGTTGAAGAAATATATGTGTAGTTTCACCAAAAGTTTTAAAACAAAAATTGTTGCTTGTTGAAGAGAAATAAAAAAAGTTGTGTTTAAAAAAAAATTATAATTAAAAAAAATTTTCTTTTTATTAATTAATTAATTAAAATCAATTAATTAATAGTGTGCTGTGAAGTTTTAAAATGTATATCACTCCTCTAAGAAATTTTATTGATGTTCTTGTATTTTCCAAATAAACTACAACCACTCATAAGATTGTCTCCAGGACAATCGATACTTGTTTACTTTTTCGTTTTGTAGGTTATCTTCCCTTGTATGTGGTAAAATCCTAGTAGTTTATTATTTCAAATTATATTAATGGTAATTTGTAATATAAATGAAAGAAAGAACTATTTTGTGGTGAAAAGTATTAATGTTTTATTAAATAATTGAAATATAGACTCTTTTCGATTATAATATCGACTCTCAGGGTATCGAAACAGTTACAAGGTTTGGCATATAAAATTCAACAAGGTTCTTTAAACAGCTAATTATTATCAAAGTCAGAGAAATCGGGCCAATATTTAAAAAGTATAACGTTACAACAAGTTAATTACTAATACTAAGTACATACATTGAAAAAAATAAATTGGAATAATATAATTTGTTGTCACCAACAGCTGACGGGGACAAGAAGGCGTTGCACACGACGAAGGAAAATGGCTGCCGTCAAGTCGGTCAAAATGTCATTCGTATCTGCGATGTTCCAAATAAGATATTTTCTGGTAGTATTTACGTCCTGGTGTCTGCAAATCTCCTTTCTGATGTTGTGTAGTGTCTTAACTGAAGTTTCCGTGTTGTCTTTTGTATATCTGTGTAGTTATAAGTTTGTTCACTTTTTATGAATCCGACACTAATGTATGGTTATGTGGTATACTGTTTTCTTGTTTTATAGTGTTTTTCGGTGTAGTTATGTGCTGTCCAGTGTTATTTAGTCTTTATATATTGATTTTGTCACTATGTGGACGTTCCAGAATGATTTTATACGCCACTCGCGATTTCACAAAAACGTACCGTTCACTTACTCGCCATTACCGTTTCTTGTTAGGTTAGCTCGGTTATAAACCGCTTGTCAAGTTCACCGTACAATTACCAATAATCAACTATCTTATTTCCTCCAGTTTCGACTAAACTCTTAGCCAATATAATATTATTCTTAACATTGTTCAAATATAATTTTGCATCCTGTACATATTTCCAAATACACTATATAACTGCCTAAACTTTGGTTATTTATCAATTTTATTTGCTAGATGTAATTTAAATTAATCCTTCAGTTCATTCGGCGTATTTTAAGATTGAATAATGCCGTTTTATAATGTTTTCTGTCCAAAATTAGTAATTTTACTTTCATTTTGTATTTAGTGAAAAATTAAAAAATTAACTTCCTGTCATTATGCAAATTCAGCCATTTTTCAGTTATATTTATTATTAATAATCTTATATTGTATTAAAAGGTTTATCTTCCCTTATTTTCTTGTAATTAATTGAATTGGTTAAATTCTAAAATATTATTTTGGAATATATGACTCCCCTCTCCAAATTTCTGAGTTTAGTCATTTTCATTTTTATTTATAATTCTGAATATAATTTTATAAAATCTTTCTAAATGGTATGTGCAATTATATGGCTTCATCTCAGGTTTATTTTGTCTAAATCCCTTTTGTTTAATTGCATTTAAATGAGTAATTTCTCTGTTTTGATGAAGTTTGGTTTTCATTCTTTGGCCTAGATTTTTCAACAATTTTTTCTTACAAAATATTTTTACAAACAATAAATGATGTGTGATACCCTCTCTGACTTTTAAATATGGTATTATAAACTAAACATTTTTTCAAATAACACAACAATAATTTGTATTGGTTACAATACCATGAATAGTTAAACAAATAAGGAATATTTTCAATTAATTGGTTGTCTTCAAACTTCAGACATGTTTTACAATCAAATACTTATTTCTAACATTGAAATATGGTTCACAAAAAAGGTTTTTTACCAACTAACATCTTAATTACTTCTTACTATTAACACAAGTAATAATTATGTTTACAGTTGTGCCGCGTTTTGGAAAACGCGGCGATCTTCCGATATCTATATTGTGCTTTATTAAAGAAATTACGTATTTGTCGACGCGAAAGAAGTTGTCCTTTGCTACGGTCAATTGGACTTTGTCATTGTGAATTACCCCTCCGCCGCTCGCCTCGCGCGCGCCCTATTGCTGTTGCATACGGTTTTTTTCAAGAGCCAGTTAGTTCAGTTCCAAATACGACGCTCGGCGCTTCACATTCTGGTCTCCGGCTGGCAGAGTAGATTGAACAGTTTTCGTCTCCCAGCTTCTTCTATGAATAAGTAGAAAGCTACGTGACCTCCGGTAAGTCCATTAAAATAGGTATTTTAATTATATATAAAAACAAATTGGTTTGATTTAATATTAAAGTGGATGCGTTGAGATATATATTGCAGTGTACCCTTAGCGCATGGCGAGTTTCAGGTTATAATTGTTTTATGTATGCTTTATCTCAACCCTGGTTAATTCACTGTAACGTTAAGGATATAATTATGTTTTATATTAATCCAGTAATGCTTCTACTAAATTAACTAAACTAAGATGGGGCGTAAGTCAGTAATTTTCTGATATCTGTATATGTCACGAACTTGTTAAAAGTTGCCAATTCCTGTAAGTGCGTCATGAAAACTTTTGCATAAAGGTTAATTAAAATTATCATCATTATGGAGTGACTATATTTAGACATATTCTATAGTAACATATTTAATGAAGTTATTTTTGAAGTGATTTACCACATTCAATGGGATTCTTGACTTAGGCAATTTTTTCGAGTTTATAAACCGGACAGTCCATGCTATGTCAGTGGGTAAATGTGGTAGTGTGTGTGTTTCATGAACCTATGAGTAATCCCAGATATAATTGTGCAGGGTTTCCGAGGTAGCCGGGAATCTGCCCCGCTCTGGAAGGATGGCCGAACAACTGCCTCCGACGATGTAACTTAAAACCTTCGTCAGCTGTGTCAGCCGGAAGGATGGACTGGACACCCACTACTGAGCCCTCAACATGCACCCTTCAAACCAGGTGACATTTAACCATTTTTAACCTAAACCTTGTGGCCGAAGTACTCGGTGAGACTTTCATGAAACGTTCCAGTGTGGACAGTTAGTTACGGACAATGGGTGGAATATTTTAATTGTATTTTGTAAGGCTTACGCCTCCTCAATTACTATCATGTATATCTCGTTCTGAGAGTGAAAACTCGGCCGGGGTCACGCACCGCCCGGGTCGAGGGGAGTTCGGTAGATAGAGTTGTATCTCATTCTATTTCTGTTTTAAGCATGTTGGGATGGTTATGTTAACGATGTTGCTCCATGTGGACACGTATTTTATTATTCATTCATGATCTGGGGGGTGGTTTTAAACCGTGGTCGACTCCCGTTGGAGACGTCCACTGCAAGCCTGTCTATGTCAGATCTTGCTAGATCCCGTCCAATGCCTGACCCTGCCGGTAGTCAAGTTTTGTAACACTGTGAGCTGACTTAATACTCTTATGACTTATATTCTGTATTACAAATTCTGTTCCACTGTTTAGATAATTTGCACACTTTAAAATTTACCATTGTCACAGATTGTATTTTACCATAGCAAATTTTGTAACCATAATTGTAATTGCTCCCTATAACAATTAGTTAACCATAAGACTACACAAGATTGATCAATGTCAGTTATGAATACTCATGGTGGTCAAATTCCACTATTTTTCTATATTCTGTTTTGAAGGTAAAAAAGAAACATAAAATGCAGTTGGGCAACCGGACATCCATGTTGACCTTGTGATGCCACTTTTCATTATAGTAATTGATGGGATTTAATTGATTATTAAATATCGGCATGGGATTTGTGCGCGGGCCGCATGGCTTACAGAGAACATTCAGTTAACACTTATCTTGTTAAAACTTGGGGGCATGTCTGCTCCACTCCTGGGATATTTTAATTGAAGTTTTGGGGAGGGGGTTTTAGTCACCTATTAATTAAACAGTAAGGGGGTTATGGGTGTTGAACAAGATTATTATATGCGCTGATGACCAGGGTGAACATGTGATGGGTTATTTAAATATAAACATTGTTGATGTTAATTATATGTGTGTGTTGTTTTGTATAATTGTTACTTGTCATGTTGATTATGCCTGTGTATATTTCTGTATTCATTATTCATTATATTCATTTCTGTATATTTATGCCTTGTTATAAAAAGTGATTACTTGCAGGTCGAAACTATGTGCCAATTTTTTTTTAATTGTATTATTCTATAACTACAATTTGTTATTTATGTAACATCCCATGATTTTGTTAGTGAATGATGGTTCAACTATTAATAATTATTCAATACTTAGTGCTGTTAATAGTTATTATTCCTTGTTCAACTTTTGGGCAAGGCACATATTAATGAAATTATATTTAACGATCAAAAGACTTATTTATCTGGCCTTTAGAAGCTCATAGGTTGCACTGGCCAAGAACAATAAATTGTTGTTATCTTAAGTTCAGTGTTTCATTTGCAAGTCCCATCATACTGGACCCAGCCCAATTTTAGCTTTTCTGGGCTCTTGCCTAGTTCTAAATGACTTGTAACCTCTCTTTCAAAAAAAAAGGAAACAAAATCAATACTAAAAGCATAGAGAGGTTACAAATGGTGGCAGAGCGTGGTTCATTCTAGGCCTGAACCCTTGGGTCCGTTGGTGTGATGGGGCTTGCAAACTTGGAGATAGTCTGGCAAATAAAATGGCACTTAATAGTTGACATGAAATGTAGAAGTATATATATATTTTTTTATGAATTATTGTTAAATGTTTTGAATGTTTTGAATTGTAAATCTGAGGCCGCCATGGGCACGTGTTGTAGTTGGGTTGTTGTTTTGAAATTGGACATTGCCGGAGATCGCGTGGGGATGGGTTCCCGTTTTTAATTTTTGAAAGTAATTGCGCGTGCGGTTAGTGGGATGCGGTATGGCCCGACTGGAAGTCGGTATCGTCCGATTGTAATGGTGACAATGTTGTAGTCGAAATGTAGTATATTGTGGTTAGTGTTAGGTGGTGTGGATTGTGTGTTGGTGTTAGTGTCTGATGTTGTTTCTTCTTGAGTCTGGCGACTGACGGAGAGTTAGTTCTGGAGCGGGGCAGGTTTTCGCAGCGCTAGGAGCCCGGGGGTCTACTCAAAGGAAGGACAGTACTTGAGTTTTTCCGATTTTTGTCAATATGTTTTTGTAGGTTGTGTTTGTGTTAGGTGTTTAGTGGGAATTTGTTTTATGATTGTTTGTTTGGTACTGTGCAATTCTGGCGGCGGTATGCTATCAGGAGTTGCCCCACCCTCTTACAGGCGTTCTCCAGAAATTTCCGGTGGTGGATGGATTTGATGAGGAGCAGCTGTTGGTTTTCTTGGACCTGGTCCTGCAGGTGGCAGATTTCCCGGGGGTGTCCAATGGGGAGGTCTTGTATCTTATATACCCGTATTGCCGGAGTACGTTGGCTGATCTGGTCACCAAGGCCCTGCGTCGGGGTGACAGTGTTGATGCTTTCCATGCGGAGGTGTTGGACTTCTTCATATCCCGTCGACGACAAGACCAGTTGAAGTTTAAGTTATTCTATCGTCCACAGGCCTACGGAGAGGCGTTAGGAGACTTCGTGCACGATGTAAGGAAAGCTGCCCGTATATTAAGACTGGGGTTGCCCGAGACAGAAGTCATACAGGTAATACGAGAAGGTCTGACTCCCCAAGAGAGATCCCGGTTGGTTTTCGCAGAGCCTCCACGTTCTTTTGCGGACCTGGACCGGTGGTGTGCGCATGCCAGGACTGTCCAGGCGAATGACGAGTCCTGGGGAAGAGCTGCTAAAGATGTCCAATACTCCAGTGGTTCATTAGGAAGAGCCAAAGAAGACAAACATGGTGGTTGGAGGAAAACCCAAGAGACGCTTAGAAAGCCTGAATATACCGGAAGTGATGGAGGCTACAAGGGGGTGGCAGGTGTGAAGACGGTAACAACAGCTACAGCACAGAAAACAAAGAAACATGAAATTAACAGGGGAAAAGGAAATTATGTTAGGGAACAACCATCGGCAAGTAGGGAGCCTGTGGTTAGGCGTTATTCTTATTTGCAGAAAAGTGAGAGTTTGAAGGTTCCAGAGGAAGTACAAGTGCCTAAGAGAGTAGTAGACGAAGAAAAGGAAGCAGAAGTAGAAGAGCGGAATGACTTTGTGGGAACAATACAAGAGGATAAGAGCGTGTCAGTTAATACTGAATTACCGGACTCAAAGAGGACGTCATGGTTGAATCCAGAGGCCGCAGAATTTGTTCCGGTATTTACATCTCGGTTCGTGAGGGATTCAGACCCTGTAACATCAACATCGCCAGTCGAAATTAATGTAGTCATTGCACATGAACCTGGACAGCTGGATTCCAGGGTGGAAGATGTTGAGGACATTGTGGTTGCTGAAAGTGGTCAAAGAGTGGAATCGACAGAAGAGTCAGAAGAGCGGTCTGCAGATGCTGCGCAGGTGAGTATAGTTGTAGGTGTTAGGGAGACTGTAGAGTCTGAAGTTGCAGAGGGACACAGGGATGTCCGGGCTGCAAGTGTTTCTGAGGTTGTGGATGGACAAGGGGATGTCCATGCCGCAAGTGAGGTAGAAGTTGAGGAGAAATTTGGTGGCAGCGTTGTAGAGTTTGTGAGTGAGAGTGATGTAGTGTGTGAAGATGTGCAGACGCCTTCTGTAAGTAGTGTTGAGGATTCCGAGGAACGGGAGGAAGTTTCAGGTGGACCAGGTGAGCAACTAGCGGAGGACGTGGATGTGCAGTGTTCAGATGGTGGTAGTGGAAGTGATGGCGATGACGTTGGTGATGAACGTGTTGATGAAAACGAGATCAGAGAAGAGGTTAGAGAAGAAGTTTGTGAAGCGGCTGGCGATGAGTGTCATGCAGAAATTGGTGAGGAGCTGAGGGAAGATGCGGTTGAAGACGGATCAGAGGAGCAACTGGAAGATGCTGAGGAGGTGCAGTGTCATGATGTTGATTTGGATTATGTGGACGAAAAAGGGGAAATTGTAGAAGAGAAGAAGGAAGTAGAAAAGGAAGCAATTGTAGCAGAGGAGTTAGACGACGAGCATAATCCAAAGCAGAATGAAAGTAGTGAGGTAAGTTGCCTTGATCCTGATTCCGAGGAAACAAATCAGTACAGCCCAACACGAAATAATCCCTCAGAGAGTGGTGTACGAAAGGAACGAGTCACTAAAGTCCGTCACAGAAAAGTGAGAAGAAACGGTTAACGGGTAGCGGGTAGATGTTCCCCACATTCCCAGTGGTGTTCATCTATTTCAGGGTTGCGCCCCTGCCCACGCGAGCCTTGGTTTCCTCCATTCTTCCTTATTTCCGGAGGTAGCCAGGTCCTTACCCTCAGTCCTAGCTATTGCCCTTTAATGATCCTTGCCCCATTTCATCTTCCCAATTTTCCTACCACTCCCCTTAAAAAAAAAAAAAAAAAAAAAAATCTATCAAACGGAGTTAGAGAGAGACTTAGCTTGTGGTCCTCGAGATCGTCAGTTTCCCCTGTGTTAAAGGTTAGATGGAGTGATGGTGTGCTGTTGCTGATTGTTGATAGTTGTTGAGCTTGATGTTGTTCATTATAGGGTCCGAGCCATGCCGCATTCCCCGGTTTTCCTGGTGTTATTTTGTTGCGAGAGAAAGTTGTGTAGACGGTGCTGTAGAGAAGTAAAACCCCCTCGAGTTATGGTGTATTTGTTGAGTTGAGATTGGATTAATGTTCGTGTGCCCTAGGTGCGGTCCTCTCTGTCTGGCTAAGCGGGGCCGTCCGCCCTTGTGTAGGGAAGTGGGCCAGCCATATGGCAAGGTTGGAGATGCCTTGTGGGTGCATGTGGCTGGTCAGTCCGAGAGAGGGACGAGAGGTAGTACGGTCGCTCACATGCCAAGGTGGGAGATGCCTTGTTTGGTCCTAGGACGAGCATGTGAGTGGGACCGGTGGGAGTAATTGGTGGTCACCGGAGAGGGTGACGTGTTGGGGCGGTCCCGTTAGGTTGGCATGGCGGAGGTCGCATGGGGATTGGCTGTTCTCCTGGGAGCCATGACTGATGGGAGAACCGATAACAACTTGAGTTTGATATATAAGGATGGGAGTACACTGCAGGGTACTTCCTCGAGTTTGAAGGTGTGGCAACCGGGTTGCCCTTTTGGGGTGGGGGTGTGCCGCGTTTTGGAAAACGCGGCGATCTTCCGATATCTATATTGTGCTTTATTAAAGAAATTACGTATTTGTCGACGCGAAAGAAGTTGTCCTTTGCTACGGTCAATTGGACTTTGTCATTGTGAATTACCCCTCCGCCGCTCGCCTCGCGCGCGCCCTATTGCTGTTGCATACGGTTTTTTTCAAGAGCCAGTTAGTTCAGTTCCAAATACGACGCTCGGCGCTTCACATTCTGGTCTCCGGCTGGCAGAGTAGATTGAACAGTTTTCGTCTCCCAGCTTCTTCTATGAATAAGTAGAAAGCTACGTGACCTCCGGTAAGTCCATTAAAATAGGTATTTTAATTATATATAAAAACAAATTGGTTTGATTTAATATTAAAGTGGATGCGTTGAGATATATATTGCAGTGTACCCTTAGCGCATGGCGAGTTTCAGGTTATAATTGTTTTATGTATGCTTTATCTCAACCCTGGTTAATTCACTGTAACGTTAAGGATATAATTATGTTTTATATTAATCCAGTAATGCTTCTACTAAATTAACTAAACTAAGATGGGGCGTAAGTCAGTAATTTTCTGATATCTGTATATGTCACGAACTTGTTAAAAGTTGCCAATTCCTGTAAGTGCGTCATGAAAACTTTTGCATAAAGGTTAATTAAAATTATCATCATTATGGAGTGACTATATTTAGACATATTCTATAGTAACATATTTAATGAAGTTATTTTTGAAGTGATTTACCACATTCAATGGGATTCTTGACTTAGGCAATTTTTTCGAGTTTATAAACCGGACAGTCCATGCTATGTCAGTGGGTAAATGTGGTAGTGTGTGTGTTTCATGAACCTATGAGTAATCCCAGATATAATTGTGCAGGGTTTCCGAGGTAGCCGGGAATCTGCCCCGCTCTGGAAGGATGGCCGAACAACTGCCTCCGACGATGTAACTTAAAACCTTCGTCAGCTGTGTCAGCCGGAAGGATGGACTGGACACCCACTACTGAGCCCTCAACATGCACCCTTCAAACCAGGTGACATTTAACCATTTTTAACCTAAACCTTGTGGCCGAAGTACTCGGTGAGACTTTCATGAAACGTTCCAGTGTGGACAGTTAGTTACGGACAATGGGTGGAATATTTTAATTGTATTTTGTAAGGCTTACGCCTCCTCAATTACTATCATGTATATCTCGTTCTGAGAGTGAAAACTCGGCCGGGGTCACGCACCGCCCGGGTCGAGGGGAGTTCGGTAGATAGAGTTGTATCTCATTCTATTTCTGTTTTAAGCATGTTGGGATGGTTATGTTAACGATGTTGCTCCATGTGGACACGTATTTTATTATTCATTCATGATCTGGGGGGTGGTTTTAAACCGTGGTCGACTCCCGTTGGAGACGTCCACTGCAAGCCTGTCTATGTCAGATCTTGCTAGATCCCGTCCAATGCCTGACCCTGCCGGTAGTCAAGTTTTGTAACACTGTGAGCTGACTTAATACTCTTATGACTTATATTCTGTATTACAAATTCTGTTCCACTGTTTAGATAATTTGCACACTTTAAAATTTACCATTGTCACAGATTGTATTTTACCATAGCAAATTTTGTAACCATAATTGTAATTGCTCCCTATAACAATTAGTTAACCATAAGACTACACAAGATTGATCAATGTCAGTTATGAATACTCATGGTGGTCAAATTCCACTATTTTTCTATATTCTGTTTTGAAGGTAAAAAAGAAACATAAAATGCAGTTGGGCAACCGGACATCCATGTTGACCTTGTGATGCCACTTTTCATTATAGTAATTGATGGGATTTAATTGATTATTAAATATCGGCATGGGATTTGTGCGCGGGCCGCATGGCTTACAGAGAACATTCAGTTAACACTTATCTTGTTAAAACTTGGGGGCATGTCTGCTCCACTCCTGGGATATTTTAATTGAAGTTTTGGGGAGGGGGTTTTAGTCACCTATTAATTAAACAGTAAGGGGGTTATGGGTGTTGAACAAGATTATTATATGCGCTGATGACCAGGGTGAACATGTGATGGGTTATTTAAATATAAACGTTGTTGATGTTAATTATATGTGTGTGTTGTTTTGTATAATTGTTACTTGTCATGTTGATTATGCCTGTGTATATTTCTGTATATTTATGCCTTGTTATAAAAAGTGATTACTTGCAGGTCGAAACTATGTGCCGATTTTTTTTTAATTGTATTATTCTATAACTACAATTTGTTATTTATGTAACATTCCATGATTTTGTTAGTGAATGATGGTTCAACTATTAATAATTATTCAATACTTAGTGCTGTTAATAGTTATTATTCCTTGTTCAACTTTTGGGCAAGGCACATATTAATGAAATTATATTTAACGATCAAAAGACTTATTTATCTGGCCTTTAGAAGCTCATAGGTTGTACTGGCCAAGAACAATAAATTGTTGTTATCTCAAGTTCAGTGTTTCATTTGCAAGTCCCATCATACTGGACCCAGCCCAATTTTAGCTTTTCTGGGCTCTTGCCTAGTTCTAAATGACTTGTAACCTCTCTTTCAAAAAAAAAGGAAACAAAATCAATACTAAAAGCATAGAGAGGTTACACAGTTCTGATGTTAGTTGTTGTAAATTTAAATAAATGACCTTATATACCTAATACATTTTTAACATCCTTATCCTATATTTACAAAAACCTTATATCTATATTCTTATTTGCTAACTACTATACTAAGTTGGATTATACAGTTTTTTACACTGTCTTTTAAATATTGTATTTGGGGAATTGTACCCTGTCATTAGTATAATTAAATCTGTTTTTTTTTCTCATTATAAAAAGCAAAATGTCACTTTAAACAGATTTATATCTTGTTACTATTCAAAGTAACATATTCACATAGTACACATTTTAAGTCACTGAAAGTTGCATATTTCATTGTATTCAATGCTTGTGATTGCCAAGAATGAAACACAAGGTTTATTTTCTATAATACCCAAACTAGCACTGGTTCACTTTACACTTTTATTTTATGTTATTTCTAAATGGTCGTGTAGTCTTATTAACATAATAAATTGGTTAGTGTTTTACAATGGAGATTTGTTCCTTGGGTACTATATTATTGTTTCATCTTGGTTCACTGGCAACTCTTACTTTACACACTTCTCTCTCTTAATTTTATGTACATGTTGTTACTATTTCGTTATACTTTTATTGGTATTTTACTATTTATTTTGGGGATATGGGGATTTGGGTGTCTTTTATAAGAGCATGACATCTTCCTCAGGATGCTTTTCTTCTTCTTTCTTCTGTCTTCTTTTCTTCTGTCTTCTGGGACTGGTATCTTCTCCATCTTCTTCTTGATGCCATCGGGTTTCTTGGGATTTCTTCATCTTCTTCGTCATTTTAGAAATACATCACCTGTATTGGTTGATCTTGGCTTATTCAGGGTTTCTTTTCCATTTATATTTCCTCATTGTGGGTTTGGTCATATTCTGTGTTGCTTTATTATTTACTTTTTACCTTCCTGGGTTATAATTTGAAAACCTTTGGTTATTAGACTGGTTTTGGATGACTCATCACTAGTAACTCATTTTATTTGAACTTGTATTTTTTTTAAATAATAATGATTGCTTTCCACAGTTGCTATGAATTAATTTTTTATATTAAACTTAATGCTTTCTTCCAGATTTAAATGTTATAATTTTATTATTCTAATGATCAAATGCCATTCAATATTATGCATTTATCTGTCACGTTACAGATTGCTCTCCTCCAGAAGTAATTATTTCAGACAGTTTATGGATGAAAGAATTTCTTATGATAATTTCATCATTTCTTATAATTCATTTTCTTCCCCATTTTTATATCGACTTTTTATATTAGAGTTTAATTAATTTTATATATATAGTTACTTATTTTACTACTGATCCTTTTCGGATAGTTAGTGTCTTCTGAGATATTATTATTATTGTAATACATTTTCTTTCTTTATAAACTTCGTGTTGCATCCTTGGGATATTAATTCCCTAACATTCCCTATCACGTGGGCTGGGGCAGATCAGAGGGGCACTGTACGCTACACAATCTCTGCTGGCCATACACCACTTCTACAAATTGAGTACAGAGGCATATTCATCTCTGCTCAAAAAACATAATGCTGCTGGAATTATCTTCAGTCAGTCATCGAATAAATAAATAAAAAGTAGTCTCATTTTCGACTAATAAAAATATCTTTGGATTCTTCACTTCGTAGTGTCTCAGATTATCTCACATTTTCTATCTTAATAAATCTTCATAATTATTATTATACTCATTATATATATATTTTTCTGAACTCTTAACTTGTCTGATATATTTATTTTAATTATGGTTGAAAACCTTCATTATTTATAATTCTTGTTACTGGTCATAGTGTAACTCTTTTTCTTCTACATCTGAATTCTCTTTATACTTCCTCCTGGTTACTTACAGTGTTAGCATGGTCTTTACATATAGCATTTTCTTATTCATTATTTGAATAGTCTTAATATGTTATATTTAATTTTTAAATTTGTATCTTTATATTAGATATACAGGTTGTTATTTTGATCATTTTATTTAAACATTTTGGTTCTTTCCTTTCTCTTAGAAAGTTATTAATTCGCCTTCGCATCCATTAACATTAATTCATTTATATTATATTTCATGTGGTACTTCTTCTCTTTGCTTTTCATATAGGTTTTATTATTATCATTTGTTCAAAATCATCTTCTCCATATGTTTGGTATGAGTTGTTCTTCTTTGCTCTTAATTAACTGTTTTCATTATCGTTTCATAAGTAATTAGTCTCTTTGCTTCCAAATTTTTTCCTTCTCTTGCATATTACACTCTTTTTTGTTATTCTTCTCTACTCCTTCAAATGCTAATGTGAATATCTAGCATTTATTCTGGATTAAAGTTAATTCTCTTTTCTGAATTAATCATTTTATTTTCTTCTAAATTCAATTATCTATGGAACATATTTATTTTTGGAACTGGGTTAGTTTTATTCAAAATTCAAACTCTTCTTTTTATTTAAAGGCAAAAAACACTTCTCATAAATCATGGTAATATGTTGATCTTATCTTGTTTCAAAGTTCTGACGTTCTATCAACATTCAAATTCTGTTTAATTCATTTATTCCCAGAATTGTTTCATTCAAAATTGTTGATAGTAAGTTGATCTTACAATTATTTCTGAATGTTTTGGTATTTCTCTAAATTCAAATTCTTCTTAATTATTTACCATACAGTTTTCTCACAAAATTAGTTATAGTAAGTTGGTCTTACTTCATTTTTTTAAATTTTTTGTATATTAAATTCAACATTCCTTTCTTCTATTTTCTTCCATAAATTTTTTCTCAAAAATTTTAGGTTGTAAGTTGTACTTACTGAATTTTAAATTTTTATAGTTATATAAAAATTCTTTCTTTTTATTCATCCCAAAAGTTGTTTCTCATAAATCAGTGGTAGTAAGTTGTACTTACTTATTTTAGAATTTTTTTTAAATTTAAATTCAAAAATTCTTTTTAATTAAATTGCCATAAAATGTTTTCTCCGAAATATCTGGTTGTAAGTTGTTCTTACATCATTTTAGGATTTTTATGTTATAAAATTCAAAATTCTCTCTCTTTAATTCTTCCAAAAAGTTTTTCTCAAAAATATTTGTTGTAAGATGTTCTTACATAATTTTAAATTTTTTCAGTTTAAAATTCTTTCTTCAAAACTCCCAACTCATTCTTCATAATACTTTTTCATAGATGCTTGATTGTACACACCTTTGATTTTTCCTGAAACGATTTCCCTCAACTCATAGGTATTGTTATGCTTATCATTTACCACAACATATGGTCCGGTATAAAGTAATAATAATTTTTTGGTTATGCCTTCTGAAGTGCTGGGCAGCTCTCAATTTTTTAGGAGGACTTTCTCACCTTCTTTATATGTTATAATACGCCCTATCGCCATTTGGTATTTGACTTGCCGTTTTTCTTGATCTTCTGCTACCTTGTTGTAAAACCTCAACTGGTTGAATTTCCGATTATTGTTTGTTGGAAATTCAATGATTTGTTCAATTTCTCGGGGAGTCGGCTTCTCATACATGGCTGAGTATGGTGTAATTCCTATAGCTGGATGGTGAGCGAAATTTAGGAATGTCTCTGTCGCTGCTAGGTACTCTTGCCACTTTTTCTGTTGGTTGTGACAGTACATGCGCAAGATCCTACCCACTTCTCTCAGTACTCTCTCAGCTGGATTGCTACTTGGGTGGTAGACTGACGTCTTATAAGTTTTGATCCCAAGTGCTAATAAGGTGTCTTGCCACCTCCTCCCCTTAAATTGTGTACCGTGGTCGGTAATAATGGAAGATGGTCTACCGATCTCTGGCACATACAAATCGATGATCACCGCCAGAACGTTTGCTGTTGTTGCCCGATTAACCGGATATAGCTTTATATACTTGGTGTAGTGGTCCATTATGATTACCAGGTACTTATACCTGTGTCGACCACCGCTACGGGGAAATGGCCCGCAGATATCCAAAAACACTTTTTCCAGTTTTGCGTTTGAAGTTATCGGTATCATGATACCCTCTGTCTTTTCATTGTTTATTTTGGCGCATTGGCAGATCTTACAGGACTTGATGTACGTTCTCACCTTGCGGTTGATATTCTTGATCTTACAGTTTTCCTCTAGAGCCTGTATCACTTTTAACGCTCCCATGTGACCATACCTGACATGGTAATCGATGATGACCTCCTTTTCGATTTGGTGTGGGATTATCACCTTCCATGTCTCTTCGTCCAAGGCCGTTTTTATGAATAAGATCCCTTTGTTAAGATGGTAATATTTGGAAATGGTATCATCATTGGCTTCCAAGCGACTCATGATGTTTTTCAGCTTAGGATCAGACTGCTGATGGATTCGAATATTTATTAATAGAGCTTGTAGATCGGCTCTGGTCTTAAATATGTTATAAATTTTCACCAAGCTCTCCTTCTCTCCCTCGAAAGTCTGATCTTCCAGATTTATACGTGACAACACATCCACTACCACGTTTTTTTTTCCTGGAATGTATTCCCATTTCAGATCATATTCTTGTAGGGCGAGTACCCACCTAGCCAATCTGCCGTGACTCAACTTGCACCTACGAAGGAACGAGATGGATTTATGATCAGTTCGTACCGTAACTTGATATCCGAGAATGTATGTCCGGAACTTGCTGCATGCGAACACCACGCTCAGCAATTCCTTTTCCGTCACACTGTAGTTCTTTTCGCACTGGTTCAGTGTGCGACTAGCGAAGCTTATTACCAGATGTTGTCCCTCCTCATCTTCCTGGTATAAAGTCGTTCCTAAGCTCAGATCGCTAGCGTCACAGTTTAAAAAGAATGGTTTCTTAAAATCTGGGTGACGAAGTATAACACTCTCCAGAAACTTCTCTTTTATCAAACGGAAAGTAAGATCTTGATCTTCACCCCAAGTCCATTTGTTCTTAGCAGATAACTGTGGTTGAAACTTGGCGGTCAACTCGGAATATCGGCTCTGAAACTTCCTGTAATAGTTACAGAGTCCGAGAAAAGATTGTAATTGTTTCCTGTTTCTTGGTTGCGGGAACCTCTGAATTGCCTCCACTTTCTCTGCTGACGGGGTAATACCTCTGTCGTCTAGGTTGAAACCCAAGAATTGTACCTCGCGCGCTATGAACTTGGATTTCTCCAACTTCAGAGTTATGTTGTTCTGCGCTAACTTGCTTAGTACATACTCTACTCTGTAGCAGTGCTCCTCCCAGGTTTCGGATGTGATGAGTAAGTCGTCAACATAGACGGTGGTAAATTGGAGCGCTTCTTGTCCAAGAATCTGGTCCATGCATGCCACAAAGATGGCGACAGAGTTGACAAGTCCGAAGGGCAGTCTCTTGAACTGGTAATTGCGCCCTTCGAAAATGAACGCCACGTACTGGCGGCTTTGTGGATGCAGCTCTACTTGCCAATAACCACAGACAGTATCCCAGGTGCTAATAAACTTAGTGCCATGAAAACGTTTTAAGATCTCCTCTATTTCACCGGGAGAGGTTCTGTCATTCACAATCGTCTTGTTCAACTCGCGCGCATCTAAACAGATCCGGACTTGTCCGTCTTTCTTTGGAACAGCAATAATTGGACTAGTGTAAGGTGATTGACTAATCTCAATTATGTCATTTTCTATCATCTTATTTATCTCTGTTCTCACGGCTTCTTTGAGCGACTGCGCGATTGGATATGACCTCCGGTTAAACTCTACGTTTTCTTTGAATCGAAGTTGGCACTGGTAGTTTTTTACCTTCCCTGGTTCATCTGAAAACACTGCCTTGTACTTCTCATATATTGTGATTAGACGATCAGCTAAATGTATAGGTATTTTCTTGTTATCGCTTCCGCACTGGAAATCCCGTATTTCTTGGATCTTAACTGACCATAAATCCTCTCCTCCATGGTTGTATATAATGGGTTTAGAAAGAGGGCTGTTTCTAATAATATTAATTTTACGAAGTTGTTGATGTATAGGGCTGGGAAGTATAGTTGTGCCTTTTACCAGATCTGCGGTCCATGTTACTCCGTCTGGGAAAAGTGATACTTTATCTAAATTAAGATCGATTACTGCAGAATATCTTCTAAGAATATCGCAACCGACTAATATGTCAAATGGTAATCCGGTGGCGATTAAAAATTCCATGTCTAAAGCTATATCACGGCTAACGACACTTAAGGAAACTTGTTTCCTGATGGTTTTATTCTGGCGGCCAGTTGCACCTATTAACACAATGTTGTTGACTGGTAACATTGGCAAAGTTTTTCCACATGCACTTTGTATTCTCTCCAATTCATTTGCGTTTATTATTGAAATATTGGCACCTGTGTCTATCATTATTTTAGCGGGAACTCCTTCCACCTCCGCTGTTATATAAAGTATTTCATTATTATTGTTGCTGAGACTCTTCTCGTTCTCTTCCAAAAGTTCCGTTCTAATATCTTTTAGATAGTGGTTACTTATTATAGTGATGTTTTTATGATTGTTTGCTTGTTGCAATTCATCCTTTTCTAACCCAGGAAGTATAAGCAGTAACGGGTCATTGTTGTTGATTACTGCCTCCTCCCGTTTAAAGCACTTTGGTCATCGTTCGTGTTAGTATTGACCAAGGCATCGTTCGGGAAACTCTGATCCGTTTCCTGACGCTCTGTACCCTGTGCGAGGTTTAGTGCCCTGTTCTGTTGTCGGCCAAGATCCTCCAGGCTTGTACTTCTTCTTCCCTGTTCGTGTCTTGGACCGTCCCGTTCCGCACTCCTCCATCTTCGGTCGGCGCCGTGGAAGCTGTTCCTCCGTGGTTGATAATATCTCCTGGGTCCGCGATCTTCCGCTCTTATAAAATTAACCCTAGGGCGCGACACTCGGTTATTATTATTATTATTATCATAATTATTATTATAGTAATTTCGGTTGGGAGGGTAAGGTCTGTCACCGTTATTGCTGGGGTATGGATTTCTCTGACTGTATGGGATACTATTATTAGGCTGATAATAATTATTCCTATTATTCTGATAGGGGTTGTTATTCCTAACACCGTTAAAATTGCCGTTAAAATTGTTATTACGCGGCGGGTTGTTAGGGCCGTCGTAATTACTGGGCTGGTTCCGGTTACTGGGATGGTTATTGCCGTTATTGGGGTATGTATTCGGCCTTGCCTCTGGTCTCTCATTTCTCTTCCTGCTCTGCCGATAATACTCCTCATTTTCATATCCCTCTAACAACTCGGTCATCGCCTGGATCGTCTTGATTTGGCTACCTCTCCGGGCCCTGATAATGTCTTCATCATAGTGATATGATATTTTATTCACTAGACACTCTTCTGGTATAGCCGGCTCGAGGTGTTTTGCCATGCACACCTTCCCCAAGAAATATGCTGTCATGCTGTTGCCTAGTTGTGCCCTGTATCGTCCGTTACATATATTGTCACGGATCAAGTTCTGGGTAGTCTCAGACCAGTACTTCGCCTTAAACATTTTCCGGAACTGCTGGTAGTCGGGAATTTCACTCCGGTTGGCCATCCACCAATTATCCGTTATTTCTCGGAAAGACTCATCTAAGATTTCCCTGCTATGGCTCCATTGCGTGATTTTATGCTTAGCGAAGTATTCCTCTATCCTAGCCAGGAACTCCATCGGCTTACGCTTATACTGTCGGAAGTTAAGCCACTCTCGGCTTTCGTTGACGGGCAATCCGGTGAAATGAGTCGGTCTATTTCTTATTGCTTCCATTTCTTCTCGGGTTTGTCGCACCTGACCTGTGATATTGGTCATCGTCTCTTGCATATCATTACACCGTTCCGCGACTTGGTTCCTTACTCTTCCGAATTCTTCTTGAGTTTCCTTCCTCTGTTCTTCTACTTTCCTGTGGCTATGTTCTTCGATATTTGTGAACTTGATGTTCACCACTTCTTTAAACTCTTGTACCTCCTTTTCGGTCTGGTTGCACTTCCCATCAATCTCTCGAATCTGTCGATTTACCATTATGTTTTCCTCTTCCATCTTCTTATTCATCGCTTTCTTGTTAACACTGATTTCCTTATTCAGTTCTTCTCGCAACAATTCCATTCTTTCGTCCAGTTTGTCCAAATTCTCCTGATTGACCTCTCTTAATTCTTCTCTTAAAATTTGATTGTCCTCTCTCAATTCTTCCAACTTCTCCCCCATCTTCTCTTCCAACTTCTTGTTATCCTCCTTCAACTCTTCCTTCAACTGTCGGTTGTTCTTTTCTATCTTCTTCCTAGTTTCATCGATTTTCTGATTGGTGTTTTCAATTTTATTAATCAATTCTTCTTTAGTCGACTTGAATTCTTCCTTGAACGATTGGTTGTCTTCCTTCAATTCTTCTAACTTCTTTCCCATCTCTTCTTCCATCTTCTTGTTGTCTTCCTTCAAATCTTCCATGTTCTTGTTCATCCCACTCAACTCTTCTTTTGTGGATTGGTTATCCTTCTTTAATTCTTCCAACTTCTTGTTTGTCGTTTCGATTTTATTTCCCAAATCTTCTTTTAAAGACTGGCTATCTTCTTTCCTTTCCTTATTACTTTCGTCCATTTTCTTGTCCATTTTCTTACTCATTTCCATTATCATTCTCATCACCTCTTGTATACTCCCATCCTCCGTTCGTGTCGGCTTTTCCAATGGTTCCTTCCGGACATCAATTTCCCCTGTTTGTGTGGGTATCTCCGGTTGTTCAGGTTGTTTGGACAACACCGGCGGCAACGAACTCTCCACATCTACTGGCGTCGCCTCTTTATTCTCCATGTCAATGTCTATTTCTTTTTCGGCCTCCGCCGCCCGTTTCTTGGATGTTGCACGTCGTTGCATTTTTCCGTCTTTCTCTGGCTTTATAACTGCTGCCTAGCTCCAACTAGTGATTGGGCAGAATGTATTGGCCTATCAATCGCTAATTTAAGCCCCTCAGTTGTGCGCCAATTTGTAATTAAATAAAATAAAGTCTGGTGTTTAATTGGTGTGTGGCTCTCGACGTCTTACTGGTCTGAAACGCTTCCTTAAGTTTCCCAGTTGATCGAGTCCCAAATGTAGCAAGACCTGTCAAATAGCATTATGCTGTTGAAGAAATATATGTGTAGTTTCACCAAAAGTTTTAAAACAAAAATTGTTGCTTGTTGAAGAGAAATAAAAAAAGTTGTGTTTAAAAAAAAATTATAATTAAAAAAAAAATTTCTTTTTATTAATTAATTAATTAAAATCAATTAATTAATAGTGTGCTGTGAAGTTTTAAAATGTATATCACTCCTCTAAGAAATTTTATTGATGTTCTTGTATTTTCCAAATAAACTACAACCACTCATAAGATTGTCTCCAGGACAATCGATACTTGTTTACTTTTTCGTTTTGTAGGTTATCTTCCCTTGTATGTGGTAAAATCCTAGTAGTTTATTATTTAAAATTATATTAATGGTAATTTGTAATATAAATGAAAGAAAGAACTATTTTGTGGTGAAAAGTATTAATGTTTTATTAAATAATTGAAATATAGACTCTTTTCGATTATAATATCGACTCTCAGGGTATCGAAACAGTTACAAGGTTTGGCATATAAAATTCAACAAGGTTCTTTAAACAGCTAATTATTATCAAAGTCAGAGAAATCGGGCCAATATTTAAAAAGTATAACGTTACAACAAGTTAATTACTAATACTAAGTACATACATTGAAAAAAATAAATTGGAATAATATAATTTGTTGTCACCAACAGCTGACGGGGACAAGAAGGCGTTGCACACGACGAAGGAAAATGGCTGCCATCAAGTCGGTCAAAATGTCATTCGTATCTGCGATGTTCCAAATAAGATATTTTCTGGTAGTATTTACGTCCTGGTGTCTGCAAATCTCCTTTCTGATGTTGTGTAGTGTCTTAACTGAAGTTTCCGTGTTGTCTTTTGTATATCTGTGTAGTTATAAGTTCGTTCACTTTTTATGAATCCGACACTAATGTATGGTTATGTGGTATACTGTTTTCTTGTGTTTTATAGTGTTTTTCGGTGTAGTTATGTGCTGTCCAGTGTTATTTAGTCTTTATATATTGATTTTGTCACTATGTGGACGTTCCAGAATGATTTTATACGCCACTCGCGATTTCACAAAAACGTACCGTTCACTTACTCGCCATTACCGTTTCTTGTTAGGTTAGCTCGGTTATAAACCGCTTGTCAAGTTCACCGTACAATTACCAATAATCAACTATCTTATTTCCTCCAGTTTCGACTAAACTCTTAGCCAATATAATATTATTCTTAACATTGTTCAAATATAATTTTGCATCCTGTACATATTTCCAAATACACTATATAACTGCCTAAACTTTGGTTATTTATCAATTTTATTTGCTAGATGTAATTTAAATTAATCCTTCAGTTCATTCGGCGTATTTTAAGATTAAATAATGCCGTTTTATAATGTTTTCTGTCCAAAATTGGTAATTTTACTTTCATTTTGTATTTAGTGAAAAATTAAAAAATTAACTTCTGTCATTATGCAAATTCAGCCATTTTTCAGTTATATTTATTATTAATAATCTTATATTGTATTAAAAGGTTTATCTTCCCTTATTTTCTTGTAATTAATTGAATTGGTTAAATTATAAAATATTATTTTGGAATATATGACTCCCCTCTCCAAATTTCTGAGGTTAGTCATTTTCATTTTTATTTATAATTCTGAATATAATTTTATAAAATCTTTCTAAATGGTATGTGCCATTATATGGCTTCATCTCAGGTTTATTTTGTCTAAATCCCTTTTGTTTAATTGCATTTAAATGAGTAATTTCTCTCTGTTTTGATGAAGTTTGGTTTTCATTCTTTGGCCTAGATTTTTCAACAATTTTTTCTTACAAAATATTTTTACAAACAATAAATGATGTGTGATACCCTCTCTGACTTTTAAATATGGTATTATAAACTAAACATTTTTTCAAATAACACAACAATAATTAGTATTGGTTACAATACCATGAATAGTTAAACAAATAAGGAATATTTTTAATTAATTGGTTGTCTTCAAGCTTCAGACATGTTTTACAATCAAATACTTATTTCTAACATTGAAATATGGTTCACAAAAAAGGTTTTTTACCAACTAACATCTTAATTACTTCTTACTATTAACACAAGTAATAATTATGTTTACAGTTCTGATGTTAGTTGTTGTAAATTTAAATAAATGACCTTATACCTAATACATTTTTAACATCTTTATCCTATATTTACAAAAATCTTATATCTATATTCTTATTTGCTAACTACTATACTAAGTTGGATTATACAGTTTTTTACACTGTCTTTTAAATATTGTATTTGGGGAATTGTACCCTGTCATTAGTATAATTAAATCTGTTTTTTTTTCTCATTATAAAAAGCAAAATGTCACTTTAAACAGATTTATATCTTGTTACTATTCAAAGTAACATATTCACATAGTACACATTTTAAGTCACTGAAAGTTGCATATTTCATTGTATTCAATGTTTGTGATTGCCAAGAATGAAACACAAGGTTTATTTTCTATAATACCCAAACTAGCACTGGTTCACTTTACACTTTTATTTTATGTTATTTCTAAATGGTTGTGTAGTCTTATTAACATAATAATTGGTTAGTGTTTTACAATGGAGATTTGTTCCTTGGGTACTATATTATTGTTTCATCTTGGTTCACTGGCAACTCTTACTTTACACACTTCTCTCTCTTAATTTTATGTACATGTTGTTACTATTTCGTTATACTTTTATTGGTATTTTACTATTTATTTTGGGGATATGGGGATTTGGGTGTCTTTTATAAGAGCATGACATCTTCCTCAGGATGCTTTTCTTCTTCTTTCTTCTGTCTTCTTTTCTTCTGTCTTCTGGGACTGGTATCTTCTCCATCTTCTTCTTGATGCCATCGGGTTTCTTGGGATTTCTTCATCTTCTTCGGGTTTCTTGGGATTTCTTCATCTTCTTCATCATTTTAGAAATACATCACCTGTATTGGTTGATCTTGGCTTATTCAGGGTTTCTTTTCCATTTATATTTCCTCGTTGTGGGTTTGGTCATATTCTGTGTTGCTTTATTATTTACTTTTTACCTTCCTGGGTTATAATTTGAAAACCTTTGGTTATTAGACTGGTTTTGGATGACTCATCACTAGTAACTCATTTTATTTGAACTTGTATTTTTTTTAAATAATAATGATTGCTTTCCACAGTTGCTATGAATTAATTTTTTATATTAAACTTAATGCTTTCTTCCAGATTTAAATGTTATAATTTTATTATTCTAATGATCAAATGCCATTCAATATTATGCATTTATCTGTCACGTTAAAACATTTGTGCATTAAATGTGCCAGCCAATGCATTGGCGTTATGGAATGAATTTAAAGTATATCTTAGTGAAGATTTTTTGAGAGATTAGAACGAAGAAGTATCCTTTAACACAGCTCTATTAGAAATTGAAGATATTTTGAATGTTCATAATCTGTCATGTCAAGAACTTGGTTTACCAGTTCCCACGTATTCGCAGAGAACAGACGAAGCAAATGCTATTGATCCAATAGAACAAGAGTTTCTGTTTTGTGAGCATTATGAAACTGCAAATATTGAACAGCATAATCTAACTGATCGTGTGATTCGTGAAGTTTTGCACCATGATACTGGATTTAATGTTTTTTGTTTAACCGCTCATGCAGTTTGTGGAAAAACATTCATGAAGAATGTTCATAAATTCAAGACGATTTAATGAATTTACATGTGAATCATTAAATGGATATCCATTATACAGAAGGCGTGATAATGGTATTAATGCTGAAGTTCGCGGTAGTTGCCTCGACAATCATTATGTTGTACCATACAATCCGTATTTACTTGCCAAATTTAATTGCCATATAAATGTTGAAGTATGCACTACAGTTAAAAGTGTTAAATACATTTATAAATACGTGTATAAAGGCTATGACAGTGCATCTGTTGAATTAGGTTCAGAGAGAAATGAACCAGGTCAAGAAATACAAATTGATGAAGTTAAAAATTTTTTAAATGGCCGTTATGTCGGATCAACTGAAGCTGTATGGCGCATCTATGAATTACCAATGCATTTTCAATCACAGAAAGTAGACAGAATGTTTACTTTCGAGAAGGGCAAGAACGTCAAGCAATTGAAAATGTAAGACAAACAAAATTATTAGCATTTTTTGAATTGAATCGATCAGATCCATCAGCGCATGAATATAAGTATGTTGAAATTCCTTTGCATTATGTGTGGGAAGATTCCTGAAAAAAAATGGAAGAAGAGAAGGCGTGGAGGTGATAAAATCATTACACGCATATATGTAGTATCACCAAAAGACATCGAACTTTTCCATTTACGATTGCTTTTATTACATGTCTGTGGTCCAAAATCATTTGAGGATGTTAGAACATACAATGGAATTATACACACTTCTTTTGTTGAAGCGTGCCGTGCTCGCGGCATTGCTTCAAATGATAATGAATGGCGCGAATGTTTAAATGAAGCAAAAGAATTACATTCACCAAAACAAATGTGAAATTTATTTGGTTACATTTGTGCATTAAATGTGCGAGCCAATGCATTGGCGTTATGGAATGAATTTAAAGTATATCTTAGTGAAGATTTTTTGAGAGATTACAAAGAAGAAGTATCCTTTAATACAGCTCTATTAGAAATTGAAGATATTTTGAATGTTCATAATTTGTCATGTCAAGAACTTGGTTTACCAGTTCCCACATATTCGCAGAGAACAGACGAAGCAAATGCTATTGATCCAATAGAACAAGAGTTTCTGTTTTCTGAGCATTATGAAACTGCAAATATTGAACAGCGTAATCTAATTGATCGTGTGATTCGTGAAGTTTTGCATCATGATACTGGATCTAATGTTTTTTGTTTAACCGCTCATGCAGGTTGTGGAAAAACATTCACACAAACAGCAATCATTCACAAATTAAATTCGCTTAATCTTAGTTGCATTGCAACAGCATTCAGTGGCATAGCTTCAACTCTATTACTTGGAGGTAGAACTTTACACAATGTGTTTAAATTGCCTATACCCATTTTGGAAAATTCTGTAGCGAATATTACCGCAAATAGTAGCTATGGACATTACATAAATTCATCATCATTGATAATTATTGGTGAAATTTCTATGTGCCCACTGCAACGGTTGAAAATCATAGATAGATTATTGCAGGATCTATGCGATGAAAATGATAAACATAAACCATTTGGAGGGAAAACGATACTTCAGTGCGGTGATTTTCGGCAAATCTTACCAGTTGTCCCACATGGATCACGTGCAACTTTAATTGAAAATTGTGTCACGAGTTGGCATAAATTTGTTTATTTTCATAAAGTAACGTTTACTCAAAATATGAGAGCCTTACCAAGTGAAATAGAATTTGTCGAATTCTTGAAAAAAATTGGTAATGATGAAGCCCCACAATTCCCTCAGCTTGGTGAAAATATTATTGAAATACCTCGGCAATTAATAGGAGATGAAAATAATATTATTAATGAGGTGTATGGAAATATTTCCGAAAACATACTCTCAGATAACATATTGAAGTCAGTTATTTTAGCACCTAAAAATGATGATTGTACTTTTATTAATACTGATATACTTAATCGAATACCAGGTGAACAGAAAACATATCATAGCTACGATAAAATAATTTGTGATGATGACAATGAAATCAATAACTATCCAGTAGAGTTTTTGAATTCTTTGACTATTAGTGGTTTGCCACCACATAAGTTAGTATTGAAAGTTAATTGCATCGTTTTACTGATCAGAAACTTAAATACAAAGAAAGCATTAGTCAATGGAACAAGAATGCGCATCAAGTGTATGCATCGTAATGCTATTGATTGTGAAGTTTTAACTGGAACCGCACGCAATAAGAGAATTTTGATTCCACGCATAAATTTAACATATTCCGGTACTGTTTTACCATTTAACTTTCAAAGAACTCAATTTCCAATTATACCTGCATTTGCGATGACAATAAATAAGTCTCAAGGACAAACATTCGAAAAAATTGGAATTTTATTGAGGCAGCCAGTTTTTACACATGGTCAATTGTACGTCGCAGCAAGTAGAGTTCGATCGTTCGATGGTTTGAGATTTTATATTTCCGAATATAATGGCCAAGGGCATTTAGCAAATGATGAAAGAGTTTTTACAAAAAACATCGTTTACACAGAAGTTCTGAATCATTAAATTCACTTTCAAACTATTTTAAGTTCAATGGACAACATTTATTTTTTTAACCGCCCGGTTTTTTTGATTTAATGAAAAATATATGAAAAAATACGAGGCACGTACTTTTTATTTCATTTTTTATTTTCTATTAATTTTTTATTTAAATTTTATATAATTCGAAAAAGATAGGCAAAATAACTGTGTAGCCTTGGCGAAACCTGGTCAGTATGGCAATAAAAAAAACCCAAGGAAATGTCAAAAAACGCGTTATTGCTTTTTAAATATGGCTTAGCCAAGCTAAACCTCATTTTTCCTATCTTCCATATTTTTCAAATAACACGAAAATTAATGCATAGAAAACAAAATTAAAGAATTATATAAGCTTTGTAGCAGATAATCTTCAAACTGTTTTCGAATTTTGTACCTTACCAAAAATGAGATGTAATCCACTGGAATTGAAAACAATGTATCTTATACTTCTATGAATGTCAAGTCTCATTTTTATTAGCGTTTATTTGATTCAATAATAACATGAAAAAATTAAAACTGACAATGAATTATATCAAAAAATAAATACGAATACAAGCTGTAATTGTGTTTTTTTTTCAACTGTTACTAACATTAAATTTTAAATTTCATAGGTATTGCAGGGAATTAAGGCAAACAACACACGCTAATGACGTATTTGTACACGCTCGCAGCTGACGTAATAGAACAAAATTCAAAAAAATTATATGCAATGATTATAGAGGTATACTCTTTGACAAAAGAACCTCAATAACGTTCAAACTTAAAAATTTAATGAATTACGGTCGAATTTCGACCACTGGGCGACCACTAGTTAAAATAATTATTTAATTTTTCGATAAGTAAGTGACATTTCATTTTATTCATTTAACTTTCATAAAGATATAACTTACGTAGACTGCACCCCTGGGAACAGTCACTGTTTACAATAATTACACAAAATACAGTAAATGAAGTGAAGTTAATAGTTGCACAATTGAGTTATTAATTTATACTTGTTAATTTTTTTTAAATAAAACAAAAAAATACTATACATAATTCTTCTTAAATGTTATATATATACTGAATCATATAATCTATCGTAAACAAAATCATAAAGAATTAGTAATTGTGGTAAACTGAAACTAACATTAGCCTATATGATTTAAAAATACATTTATCAAATAAGTATTACAATACTACAACTCCATATTACAGTTAATAGAAATTGGTAAGTGAATCATATAGTCTCTAATGGTACAATTTACATAGTAGGCCTACAATTAAGACAGATTGCTTAATCAATAATACATTTTATATAATCTGATAATGTAATTCGCTTACTGCTACAATTAACAGAAATCGTTTGTTCAGTAATACACTTGATACAGTTTACTTACTAGAAGCGATTACCTTATTAAAACTGATTTATATTTAACATACATGGAACAGCTACTTTAAGAGTAAAAATACATTATTGCCTTTAAAAAATCCTCAAACAGTTCTTTATCTGTAGAATGCATGTTCCTCCAAACATACTCCACTAGATATGATTCAAAAGAACTCACCGATATCCTTCCAACCCCTCGCCTTATGTCTCTTTTCATTTTTGACCAATGACTCTCGATGTTCTGAGTATGGATGTTCATGTCACTGTGGCATACAAAGTTCAGAATACAATAACTGAGACCATGCTTTCAGAGGCACAGAACGGTTTTAGGAAGGGCAGATCATGTTTAGATTGTATATTTACAATAGCCCAGCTCACTGAAAAGCGTAGAGAGTATCAGCTGCCTAAATACATAGCTTTCATCGACTTCGCGAAGGCGTTTGGCAGAGTGTATTGGAGCAAATTATATGCAGTAATGGCAAGGAAAGGGATCCCACAACATCTAATCAGGGCAATACAGAGTCTTTATGTGGAGAATAAAATCTTAATACAAGCAGGGAAACCGAGAACAGCTCCTGGAGTTGGCCTGATCAAGTATTTCGTTGTCCATGACATGTCCGTTAATTAACTAAATATAATTAATTCACTACCGACTCGGAACGTTTTTTTATGGGTAAAAACGTAAAAGTTTTACCTTATAGCCTGAACCAGTTTTCGCTTTTAAAAACCTTCTTCAGAGCTTACCCATAAAAAACTTTGTGTTCCGAGTCGCTAGTGAATTAATTATATTTTAATTTATATATTGAGGATGTCATACAAAACTCGCAGATGTGTCTTCCAGAACATTGTATGATTGGTCACTCTACAATTGACACTTTGTTGTTTGCGGACGATCAGGCTATTCTGTGGGACTCTGAAAACAGATTGCAGATGGGGATACATTTGTTATATCAAATCAGCAAAGACTCTGGATTGCAGATATCCACACGTAAGACCAAGGTGATGGCTTTTCGTGGAACTGATCCCGAATGGGCAAAAATTGTTATAGAAGGTACTGTCCTGGAACAAGTTAGCAATTTTGAATACCTGGGATACAGTGTCTTATAATGCATGCAACGACGTTGTGAATAAGATGCATAAGTTCAACCTTATATGCGGGACCATTAGGTGAACCCTTAAGTCAGCAAGTAAAGGAACACATCTGAAATTCTACAAGGAGATGGCCCTTCCCACACTTCTTTATGGGTCTGAGAATTAGACTTTAACGCCAGGCCAGTCGCATCCAAGCGGCTGAAATGAGATTTCTCAGGCACATGGCAGGGTATGCTCTCCATGATCATAGAAGAAACACAGATATACGGCAGGAACTGAATATTGTGAGTATACTCGACAGGATCGCCAAGTATCGGCTGAATTGGTGGAACATCTTTGGCAAATGGATGACTGCCACATCCCCAAACAACTCTGGAACTATAAGCCGAGGGGACGGAGAGGTGTGGGACGTCAGAGGAAGCGCTGGAGTGACCACCTCTAATCTTTGCCTGTTTGAGACGGGAACAAACCATCAAACCATCCTTGGTTTAATCCGTGAAGTTGATGATGATGATGATGATGATGATTATATATATAATTAATAATAAATAATACATTTCTTACAAGAATATATTATATATATTTTAATATTTTACAATGTTTCGATAATTTAAGCTATCACGATCGTTAGAATATATTTTAAGGCCTATGAATAAATAATAATCATAATTTATAATAATAATAATTATTATTATTAGTGGTATTAGTAGTAGTAGTAAATAATGGTATTATTATTATTACTATTACTATTATTATTATATTACATAATGTAATATAATTGCTGCACTGTTATGAATATGTAATAATAAATTAAATCTTTTCGAAACAACTGAAGTTGCATGCACAGAATAAAATGCCACTTAATCCTCTGGGCGGGGCCTTGGCAAAGAGTCTACTGTAAAACCCTCTTAACAATAGATGCACCTTTTTAGTGGTCATAAAAATAACCTTTCTTGAAGTGAAGGGGACAAGTAGGTACAAGGCCCTGTCTGGTACCGACAACCCTTTATTTGTTCTTTGTTGTACTCACTAAATATAATTTTACATACCTTCCTAAACATAATTTAGCAGCTGACTGTTTCTACTTTCTATTGTTAAAATTGAAATTCACAAAATATCACTTTTTCAAATTTAAAAAACAGCTGTTAATTCAAAAAACAAACATTACCTTCTGTCTGAATACTTGAGGGGAAGTTGGTAAGCCCCCCTCTCTCTCTCTCTCTCTCTCACACACACACACACACACACACACACACACACACACAGTTAAAACAACAATTTTACCCCGAAAACTGTTTACTTTAGTGACACAATATGATTTAAAAGTTGGAATGATTCTAATTACTTTGGGGGGGGGGGAATCTGAAATTTTTGTTTGTTTCCCTCCATTTCTTGCAGTTATATCACACTAACATTTAATTAGCAGTATTTCAGCGGGTAATGATTTGTCACTTTGACACACTATAACAAAATCTATAATGAAAACACATTTGGCATGAAAGGAATCTGAACCTTTAAATGTAACACTTAAAGCATGACTATTCGGTAAAAGTAAAGACCACTGTTGAGTAGAAATGTCTACCTCTAAAGCAGCATTTCCCAAACTGTGTGCCACAAGATTTGGAAAAATAATAAAAATATAAAATAAAATCCTAACATGGCACAAAAAAAAGGAATCAAAAAGTTGTTTGCTTACTTAGTTAATAGTCCTGTCTTGAAGCCAAAATTGGAAATTAATTTAATAAAGAGCAGAAAAGAAATCTGTAGAATCGCTTTTTTCTGCATCTTACTATTTGTGAGTCAGTGTTTTCTACAATTATCCAAATAAAATAAAAAAATTTGCCTCAACTTCAAACGTTGGAATACGACATGCGACATTGGAATGTGGACATTGGGAGGGTGTGTTTGTCCACTAGTCGACTGTGGAACAAGGATCTAATAGAAAAACACCAATGCCATGTATCGCATTAAAATTTGAAAGCAGACAGACTACAAAACCTACTTACTACAGAACACACTTTAATCTTGTAATAGTTTTTTTAATTATTTTGTAAATTACAAAATTGCAAATAAAAGTTATGTGAGAAAATGTGTTTCAATGGGTTCTTGTAATTTTATAAGTCACAAAAATCTAAATTTGTTAATAAATCAGATGAAAGCCATGCACTTGACTGGTTTGTATAATGTACTGGAGATGCATTCTTTGCAATCAACTTCGTCAGTGCTCAAAGATGTTCAGATTTACCAATATACATGCATGGAAAACAAACTGTTCCCAAGTGTAACTGCATGCTAACATTGTTATTCTCCCCTTTCCCATTTTATAACCTGGAACAGATTTTCCACCTTTCACTGCAAGATATTCCATGGGTAACATTTTCAAATTTAGTCTCAATTCATCTGAACTATAAACGTGGTCTATTAATTCTTTATAATTTCTTTAAATTTTGTTTTGAGATGTTTATAGTTGCATTTTCATCAGCCATTAATGCCTCACTACTGGTAATTCCATCTGTCCACCCATTCTGAACTGGGTTTAATTTTTTATTAATTTATCATCAAACATTTCTGCAAATATTGTATTTTAAATATCACTATTGTATTAATTCTTCGTATTGTTTAAATTAGCAGCCATCCTTACTATTTCTTTTATGAATTTGCTAACTGCTATAATTTTTTATTGTTCGACTAAGCTTTTCGTCATTACTGACATCTTCAGGTCTTAAACAACCTTTGAGGTCTTCAGGTTGTTTAAGACCTGAAGATGTCAGTAATGACGAAAAGCTTAGTCGAACAATAAAAAATTATATTGTATTAATGGTTCGGAACACTAAGTGCTATTGTATTTTATTGAATCATAATTCCAGATAATGGAAAAGTCTTTTTCCATGAACCATAAAAAGCAGCTTCATTAAGTTTCTCATATTTGGATGGTTTCATTGTTTTTCTTTTGGATTTTATATTATGTTGCTCAAATTTTTCATTACTGAAACCAATCTGAAATTGTAGAAATACTAGCACCGAAATCTATTTCGGTACTGGGCAAAACCTCACTGTTATTTAGCTTCCAACTTTTTATCAATAACTACAACATATTTTTGTTTACTCAATGTATTGTTAAATGTCATTCTATTCAATGGACAGTAATCCTGTATATCAAATGTCATAGAATAAAACGAATACCATAATGAAATAAAAAGTGACATTACATAACACAAACTGAACCACAACACTGTGCTGCTACATATCATCAGAAGGCATGCATCTCTGAATGAACTCATCATATTTCTTGTCATGTTACGTTTTTGATGTGGCAGAACTGACTATGACTAAATTTTTTCTGAAGAATATTGAAAAGTAAATTGGTTTTCTGAAAAATGTGCCGGAAAGCAATAAAATAACCAGTTACAGAATTTTGTGATTCCAACTCTTTGAAAACCTCAATTAATTTTAGTCTGTTTGTATGGAATGCACTGATTTTAGAATTTTAAAGCACTTCACACTGTTTGTAGAAATACGTTTCCTACCCAAGACTTCAAAAGTAACAGTAGTACTTTTCGAAGAACTATGGAAAAAGCACGTATGACTTGAAGAGTAGAGAAAAAGATATTAACAGATTTTATTTTAGAACAAAAAATTAAATTTAAAATTAAAAAAATCCATTGGAAAACTATATTTAAACAGTGTGCATATCAGAGAGTAAACAGCTTGTGGTGCAAGTTCATGAACTTGTGCTTGTAAGCCACTCAGTTCACCTGACATGACACTAGCACCATCGTTAGTCTTAGCAATTAACTTACTTTGTATGTTAAATTTTTCAAGAGCCTTACACAAAACATGATATAGACCATCAACTGCTCTGTCTTCGTTAATATTATTATATCCTAAAGTGTACTCTTGAATTTCTACTGTTACTGTTAGTCTACTAATTGTATGACTATGGAACTCTGTATTTTCTGTGATATGCCAAGAGGTTTCATCAACCATGCAAGAACAGAAAGATGCTTGGTTGATACTAGTTTCAATACAATTTTTTACCTCATCATGAAGACATTCAATAAGCTCGTTTTGTATGATGGTTTTGGACAGTCCTCTAAAATAACTCATGTTTTCCCAGTGTTGTTTTAAATCTGTATTACTGATCAGTACGGGCTGAAAAATAGCTTTAATGCACATGTTGATAGGCTATGTAATGATAAAATGAATTTAACTGGAATTTAAAGGCTGCATGTCTAACCAACACCCATGACAAATTCTTTAAATTGCCGAAGCCTTCAGCAGACCACATAGTCTTATTTATGGTTAAAAGTAAGCAAGGCCAGTGGAATAACTTCAACTTTACTCCACTACCGCATAGCCATTTAGATTGGTTGTACAATGATCATTGGAAGTTGTAGAATGGTTTTCGCACCTTTAAGAAACAAAAATTTTGGGGTTAGGTCGACCATGTTTCAGTACGTCACTTCTCTCAAAATCACTCAACCGGGAAAAGGCTTTTGAATATGCCTTCAACAATACTGTGATATTGCTTACACTTTCTTCTGCTAAATACATTTTATCCTCATGGTAGAGATCACAAACAAACGCCAAGAAGAGGTAAGTAATAATCATATACATGCACAAGGACGAGAACGCAAAGACTGTGTAAAACTAACACAAACCACATTAAACCATGCCGAGAGACTAACTCACTCATTGCCTCCCAGGCACAGTTACAGATACCTTAGTGCCCCCCCCCCCCCAATGAGCATAGTTCTCACCAAGCTCAGTACCAACAAGTACTATGGCAGCAACTCAGATCCCTGCCTCTGTCTGCTGCTGTTCTGTGCTATTATTGATAATACGCGATAAAGTGTTTTTGTAAATAATCAGATAATTAAAAATGCCAAACTGTGATTGTAGATTGATTACGGGTTCAGGTACAATAAAACAAAAATAGGGCCTATTACTAGTTGTTTGTTTTTTAGCATTTTTCTCAATTGTACTGGTGAGGCTTACCCTCCCTTGCCTCCCCTGATGAGCTGGCACTGTACACTACTTATATAAAAAAACTGCATTTTCAGAAAACAGCAGTTAATGCTTAAATATCAAAATAAGATATTTCTTTATCATAAAGAATACTGTCCGTGTGCATAGCAGGATTTCTGGGTTGTTTGCAGCCTTAAAAATCTTTCTCCAGCCTCCTTTTGGCCAATGTTCTTTTTTTTTAGCTGGGCTTCTTTTTACAGTTCTGCTGGAGTTTTCTCACATTTCTGTACTCTAGCGAGTTTTTCAATACATAGTATTATTGCAGCACAGGTATTCCCTCAATAATCCGGAGCATTAAACATCAGTTAAACTTTATTGAAACAGGATCACAAACCTTCACCATGTTTTTAAGGAAACAAAAATTGTTTAACAGATGTAGAATCAAATTATATTATTCACTGATTCATTGGAGTTTTACAATCCAAACATTTCTTTTTGACTTTTACAACCCAAAACATTCCTTTCTGACTTTTACAATCCAAACATTTCTTGCCGAATTTCTGGACTGGAGAGAACACTAAAGATTGGCGGCTTTATTTCAACACTTACAGATAATGGAAGATGTGTATGTTTACTGTCCCACCATGCTTACCCTTCGATATGCTAGTAACATATCCAGGGGACATATTAATTATTAAACTCTCGCAAGCAAGCCATAACCAGTCAGGTGTCAAATGTTGCTGACAACAGCTATGAACAAAAGAAAAAAAGACTTGGACTTACGGAACAATTAAAAATTGGCATATGGAGATTTATGTACCACCCCAAACAGTGCTGCCAACTCAAATCTAGAGCACAGTTGACTTTCCAAACGTACTGTACTACTAGTACCACACACACACACACACACACACACACACACACACACTGCTTGTGATGAAAAACGTTAAGAGCTAACTATTTTAAATGGCAAATACTGAAGAAAATACAAGAACTTTCAACACAGTATAGAACTAAAAACATTAAATGACAAGCATTTGGCACAGCTCATATTCCTATACAGTACTTCACACTCTAGCCATAGCCACATACCAGTAGCATTGTGACACAATGATATTAGTGGTAACTCTATAATAGTTTGACGCATTCAGCATACAAACAACTTGCACAATCAAAAATAATATTGCCAGTTTCAATTTTAAATCATTAATATTGCTGTTAATTATTCAAGTACATTTCAGTCATGCAGTTAAATAGTATTACAAAATAACTCAGTAACTACTGTCACTTGTCTTTTTAGTTTATAGGAAAAAGATACTACAGTTTAAGAGTTTTTAATAATGAAATTTTTCTTGCAGCACCCTTAGAAGAGGATTTTGTATGATTCGGTAAAACAAATATGTTTAAATAATTGTTATCATCAATTCATTAGAACTTATAAATGTACTGTGAACTTATTACTTCAACAAGTTGTTTCAATTATACTGGATTTATTAACATATATATTTAATATGTAACTAGGTCCATTTAGCTCACTCTTGCATATCGCAAAATCCTCTCCACTCTGAAATTTTGTTGTAAGTAAACTCATTTAAGTTTCTTGGAGGATCGTTGTATAATATATATTTTATCAAGATAATAATTACTTCTGCAATTAGAATGTTATTTTTATCATTTTATTTCAACCCATGTTCACATTTTTATTGTGATAAATATATATTGTAATATAGTCATGTGTACGGCTACCGTTTTACTCTGCAAAATGTGAATAATGTACAATTTGTGTGTGATGGGTGTAACGTGTCTTCTCTATCCGTAGTTCAAATGCGTGCAACTTCCGCAGATTTCGTCCGTTGCGAACGTACGAATAACCAGGTCTTGATGTTCTTACCTGATGTTCACTAGGGGTATGAAAATCCCGGTGGGGCCAAATTGTTTTCTTAAAACAATTAAAATAAAGTTCAAAGGTGTATGACCAGTGCAGCTCAGGCGGTTTGAATAATTCAAATATTTCCGCCAGCTAGGCCCACTGGAGCGCACAGCAGTTCGATGCGTGGGCTGTGTAAATCGTTAGTCGTCTGCTAAAATGTACATAAAATATTGTGCACCTCCTAATGAAATTATAACACCGTGGTTACACTCAATACTTACACATTTTTTATTAGTGATTGTTATTCATTTAATACAAATTATTCTAATACAAATGCTCCGGTTGTTTATATGAGACAATTACAGGGTTTGACAAATCAATATTTGAATTGATAACCAGACGTTTAATAATGGCGTCTGTTGTAAATAGTACATCAGTTATTAATGTTTGTTTGTCACAGGTTCTTGAGGTTACGTTAAAAGGATTACAAATGTTTAAAACAATAAAAATACACACCCTTACATCAAGTAAACTTAACTAACATATTGTGTAGGTATAATTTGTTTAGCGCAGTGTAGTAAAAGTGTTTACAAGTTATGGATCATTAACAACAGTTTATATTGGTTAGTTTATAAATTGTCAGTGACTTAGTATTCTTTTTAATCTTTGAAAGTAATTAATTTCAGTTCAGTGAGATTTCGACCTTTAGTGAGAAATAATTAACGTGAGTTTATTTATATATTTTGGGTAATTTAATAGGTACTTATCACTTCCGTAGTTATGGCGAATTCATACGATCTGTTATTCATGGGTTATACTACAATCTTCTTTAATTTGCTTGGTTCAGGACATCATGCATCTTTTCCAGTTTAATTGGTAGTAATTTATTTTCTTTTTTCGTTAATTTGGCCTCAACTTCAATAATATGGTTCCAGTCCTCGTCTTACGTCTTAGTATACACTTAGTAGTAACTTCTGATATTTTCTATGTTTTAATTGACAATTTTGGTCACTCGAAAATTAGCGTCTATACCATTAAAGCGTCATGCATTCAGTAAAAAAAAATCTAACGGTATTTTTGCTTGTTACTCCACAGTTTCCATGGTAACGTAATTATTCTCCCTGGTCGATCTCAAAATAAACACATTGTTATCAAACTTTGAATTTTTTGTTTAATTTGAATAAATATTTTATAATGGCTATATTTACTTGGGGATAATTTCAATGGTTGTAATCTTTACATAGATGTTCCTATTTTCTTTCAAAGATTAGTTTGATATCTTACAAGATTAGTCTAAGCCATGTATTAATGTTTTGGTCCAAAATTGATAATACTATGTTAATACATAATTTACTTATTTCTAAGTTTTAATATAATTCTGCCATGTTCCCTTTCGTTACACATAATTATTATATTTTGCCTATTATTTCTTATAGAGGTATTGCTATTATTTTCTTTATAAATTTCTTACTTACTTAAAACATACTAACATATTACTGTAAAACTATTTCTTCTGGTATTTATTGCCTTAAACATTAAGCCAATAACTTCTTTCTTTAAATTAACAAATGAACAAATTTGGTGAGTGTTATACCTACACCCTCTCTTTTATAACAGTAATCACCCTGGTGATTTTTATACTGAGATAATATTTTTTCTGTTTTTTACATTCACAATTATTCTGTGTCTTTCAGTCTAATATACTTAACTTAATTGCTCATTTAACATGTGCTTATGTTTTGGGTTTGTCACACTTGTTTAACTCTTTTTTCTTAAGATTACATGCTGTTTATTTTATTACACTTATCACTTCACTGTTCATCTTTGTCACTCCCTACCTATCTCTAATTACCCTTATATTTCTCACGATCTCACTATTATTACAAAGTTTTTGTATCTACTGAGTTCATGTCTCCTTTGTTAACTTCAGACTGTCACATATCATTTTATAATATTCAAACAACATGGTATTGTAAATACATCTTTCAAATAAAACATAACTTTGTATATCTTGTCATTAAAGTGATAAAAATTGGTCTGAAATGTCATAATTAATAATAATAACAATTTAATAATGTTAACATATATTGTGTTAATTGAAACATACTACATCTGTAGCAACAGCAATAATATTAGCGAATAAATAAACTCTCCAAAACCTTATACTTTCAAACACATAATGCTGAAATAACATACATACTGCTGAAATAATCCTAGTAAAAGTTCCAAAGTATATAGTAGGCTATACAATTTGTTCTCTGATTGAATCACGCACACATTTCTATTCCCTGTCTGTATGAGTGTAATTTTAAACATAACAGCTGACACATCACCTATAGATAAGGATATACATACAATCATATCTACACATGGTTTTTTATGTATAACAATTGCTGAGATACTGTCATTTACAAGTTACCACTAATAAAAATTTAAACAAATTATTAATAATAATAAAATATTATGCTCTTTTAAAACAATCTTATGAGTTAATTGTTATGGCCATATAATTTTTTTCTTTTCTTTTTTTTCTTCACTGTCTTCTTGTCTCACTTTACTTTGGTTAATATCTGGCCAATCTCTGGGGTTGGGTCAATGTCAGTTGTCTGTCAGTCTAGTTCGTATTTTCTTGTTTTGTAACCACCTTTGGTTGTATTCTTCTTCCTTCACTATTGATTATATTTACTACTTTCATTCTCGTTATCATTTATCTATCAAAATATATTGTTTCTTGGCATTTTTTACATACTCATTTATATCAAATGTGATCAGGGTTTGGCAATGTTATAATATATATATATATATATATATATATATATATATATTACATTTAATATTTATAATTAAATTTACCTCAAGATGTTATTTTTTTCTCCTTTTTTGGAACATGTTTCGGGTACTATCTTGTACCCATCCTCAGCCTTCCGGTTTTTTTGTCTGGTGAAGTACATATGTGCTGTTGGTTGACTATTATTATTGTGGCTTCCTGTTGGCTTCTGGTATTTCAAATTGGTTTTATTGTGTGTGATTGTGGTGTATGTGTTAGTTTTTTGTGCATTTTCAATGTTGAGTGCTTTGAATATTGTGTCATGTTTTGTATTGATTTGTTTTTGTTCAGATATTAGTTTGTTTTCTGTTTTATGTTTGTATATTTGTAAAATACAAATTATCTGAACAAATACAAATCAATACAAAACATGACACAATATTCAAAGCACTCAACATTGAAAATGCACAAAAAACTAACAAATACACCACAATCACACACAATAAAACCAATTTGAAATACCAGAAGCCAACAGGAAGCCACAATAATAATAGTCAACCAACAACACATATGTACTTCACCAGACAAAAAAACCGGAAGGCTGAGGATGGGTACAAGATAGTACCCGAAACATGTTCCAAAAAAGGAGAAAAAAAATAACATCTTGAGGTAAATTTAATTATAAATATTAAATGTATTATATACATCAAGAAACGGACTGTAGCAGAAATTGACTAAATATATATAGATTTAGAAAATAAAATAAGATTTGAAAAAACAAAAAGACTTATACAATCAACAAAAAACTTAACACATTAAAACAACAAAACAAAAATCAAGAACAAAAAAAAAAAATAAACACACATTTTACCCTCGAACCATTAACCTTAGCAATACAGAATTTAACAAAAAAGAAACAGAATATTTAAACAATATGTCAAAAACTAACATAACCTAAAATGCAAACAAAAATCTAGAAAATTTAATAGTAGAAACAGAATTTGCCATTAACCTAATAAAAGACAATATACAAGAAGAAAAAAGAACAGAAGCAACACATATAATTAAAAAAATAATCACTAGCAAAATGAAAAACAAAGATAAACAAAAGAAAAACAATAAAACAATAAAAGAAATTAAAAATAAAGTAAAGACCAATAATTTAATAATAACTAAAGCAGACAAAAGTCAAGCAACAGTAATCATTGATAAAGCAGACTACATCAAAAAAACCTAAGACTTCATCAACAATAATAAATGCATACAACTAGATAAAAACCCAACAGAAAACTATCTTAAACAAACAATAAAACTAATAAAAACATTTTCAACAATAAAAACATAGACATATATATAAACAATAATCCAGAACCACCTAAAATGAATAGCCTAATAAAAATACACAAATTAAACAACCCAATACGTCCATTAATCAATTTCAAAAAAGCTCCTACATACAAAATAGCAAAATAATAGCAAAAAAACTAAAAAGTAACCATCTAACAAATAACCATCATAACATAAAAAATACATACGAATTAATAGACAAACTAAAAATAATAAATATAAATGAAAATACATTTTTCACATCATAGGACATAACAAACATGTACACCAATATCCCAGTAGAAGAAACAATTGACATAATAATAAACAAACTTAAAGAACAAAATGAAAACAAACAATATATAACCGAAATAAAAAATAGTCTCCAACTAATACTTTGAATTTAATAGCAAAATTTATCAACAGAAAGAAGGTTTAGCAATGGGATCACCATTATCAAGCATAATAGCAGAAATATTCCTACAACACATAGACACCAAAATACAAAATATCATAAAAACACATGACCCAAATGGCATATGGATAAGATATGTAGATGATGGACTATACGTATCAAATAACAAAAACACAAATGCAGAGAACATACTGAAACAAATCAATAACATACATCCCAAAATACAATTCACAGAAGAAAAAGAAAAACATAACAAAATCAACTATTTAGACATAACCATCACAAGATACAACAAACGCATACAATATGCAATATATAGAAAACCAACTTCCACTAACATCATTATACCTAACCATTCTGACCACCCACCACAACATAAAATGGCAGCATTTTATTCGTTATTTAACAGAATGTACAAAATACCCCTAAACAAACAAGAAACTGACAAAGAAAGAAATATAATATACCAAATTGGTTATGAAAATGGATACAATAAAAATACTATGATCAAAATAGAAAATAAAATCAAATACAAAATAAAAACTGAACAATTAAGAATTAATCAAACTGAACAACACATAAATAATAACAACAACAAAAAATGGGCCACATTCACATATATAAATAATAAAATGACAAAACTAACAAAACTATTTAAAAACACAGATATAAAAATAGCATACAAAACTAATAAAAATAAATTACAAAATCTAAATAGCTCACACAACAAAGATAATACAACAACTAACGGTATATACAAAACTGAATGCCAAGATTGCAATAAATGTTATATAGGACAAACAAAAAAACAGCTGAAAAAACGTTATTTTGAACACCTAAATGCATACAAAAAACCAGAAATATATAAAACCAATTTAGCCACACATGCAATAAACACAGGACATGAATTCCCAGACATAACCAATGTAACACTAATAAAACATATACCACACAAAGGCACCATAATGAACATATGGGAAAATTTACAAATATACAAACATAAAACAGAAAACAAACTAATACCTGAACAAATACAAATCAATACAAAACATGACACAATATTCAAAGCACTCAAAATTGAAAATACACAAAAAACTAACACATACATCACAATCACACACAATAAAACCAACTTGAAATACCAGAAGCCAACAGGAAGCCACAATAGTCAACCAACAACACATATGTACTTCACCAGACAAAAAAACCGGAAGGTTGAGGATGGGTACAAGATAGTACCCGAAACATGTTCCAAATAGAAAAATAACATCTTGAGGTAAATTTATGTATAAATATTAAGTATTATATACATCAAGAAACGGACTGTAGCAGAAAGTGATTGAAATATATATATAGAAAAAAATGCCAGAGAAAAGATTACCCTTTGTACGATGTAAAGCAGGAAGGAAAAGAGAACAAAAATGAACTCTTCAAGGAATAACATATCTTAACTTGGGGTCACGTATCATTTTTGACACAGATAAAAAGATAACTCATATAACAGAAACAGTAATTCAAAGCAGACTCTAAGCCTTCAAGGTCAGTAAAGATATGAATGTTGGAAAATCCCAAATGACTGGAAATCAGTTTTGTTATAAGTAATAAAATTATGACTAAGGACCACTAACCTTTACTGGTTAACAAAAGCACAATTTAAATAAAAATATAATTTTATTTCAAATGAGCTTTCATTTTATAGCTCTACGTTCAAATACATCACTATCTTTTGTCAATCTTTTTATGTCTAAGAAATATCTTCATATGTGTGACACACCACTACACTGCAATACTGAATAAAGAAAATACTCTGATCTGTACTAGGCAACTATGATAACTATCAGCCTCATACAATGATTCTTTATCAGTTCAGATTTTTTGTTTACTGAAAATCTTCCTAATCAAATTTTTATCAGTATGTTTCTACTCTTGTGCAACCATTAATTGATATAAAAAATTCATCTCCATTGCTCCGATCCTGGGTGCTTTGCTACTGTATGTATACTGCAACGTAGTACATTACCTTGTATAGTAAACTAGATAATCATACAATAAATATTAAACATTCCAAACTAATGTATTGGCTTTCTAGCTACAATTATGGCAATAATGCCTAAATGACTACTGTAGTTCATTTAGACAATTTAATGGCAGCTTTTAAATTTATGTGTTTCCATAGATATGCAGAGACTTACAATAATACTTTTCACACAAATATATACAATTTGTAACGATATGTACAGTGCTTTGCATGTATAGTTAACAAATGTTTTGAAGACGCTACAAAATTTGCAAGGGGTTTGAGAGACATTAATGTTGTCAAATTAATAAAGATACTTTGTTTATATTTAGAATAAAATTTCTTATAACTTGATCCACCACATACACTTTCACAATTTTCTTAAAATTTTCAGTTCCATTTTTTGGTCCATGGTGCCTTAATGTTAAAAAAATGTTTTTAGTAAACTCTACATTTAGATTTTGGTTAAAGTTCCCTTACATTTGGGTGGATTTTTACAATTTTCTCAAATTTTTATACCTTTTTTGAGCCCTGGTGTCCTACGTTTTTGTAACTTCCTAATCTGTTTTCAGGTTTTGGTTATATAATTAACTTTATTACAAATTTTAATAGTCTTTAATTTAATGTTCCATATGTATTTTTGTGATTTTATCAAATTCTTGAGTAATTCAATTTTTGGGCCTCAACATCACAAAATTTTGAAATTTTGTTACCTGAACACTATATTTAGACTACAGTTAAAACTTTATTTATTTTGATCCCCTACAGGGATTTTTGTAATTTTTCAAAATTGTTGTGACTTTTTGGGCCTTGGTGTCCCCAAATTTATAAATTTCAAAAACTGAACACTATGTTACTGAATCTGCAAATTACTGTTCCAAGACAAAACATGTTTCAAAGTCAAATAAATTCTGCACTTCACACTAATCTCAGAAGACTAATTTTAGAATACAGATGGTTCAGGAAATAAACCTATCAAACTGTCTTCAAGTTGCTAATAATTTAAGGTTGTAGCCATTATTAGAGATACATAAAACTTTAAAACATTAAAATACTGTTACTAAAATTACAGTTATTACCAGTTGTTGAAGTATAAAATACCAATCATATACTGTAATAAATATTATGAAGGTCAAATTATAAATACTCTATGTACCATGTTAGTCTAGAAATATTATTTAGTTGTTCAGGTATGTGGGTTCAGCAGAAGTCAGTTGAATGACCTTGCTCTACATTCTAATGCTCTCCCTAACTGTACTTGCACTGCACCACTGCATTTACTATGTCCTACTTTCCTCTACTCACATTACACTACAGTTTGGTCTGCTCTAATAAACCAATTGAGCTGCATTGTTTACTGTGATGTTACCTTACAATTTCATTAACAAATAAAATTTTCTTCATAAAGATTAAAATAACAATTGTATCTCGTTTCACCATCCTCAGACACTGCTTATTTGCATTTATCTGCTATACACCTTAACCCCTGTGTACGTCCCAGTTGTTAGGTTTAACACATGCACTGTAGCACTTAAATTAATTCAATTTCCATCCTCCTCGGCCTAATATAATTAGGCTGTACCCAATTTCATAATTTTTAAAAGGAGACTATTCCATAATTTTTAATAAGAGTTCAAGTTCCATTTCATTCTAGTAAGTATATATTATCCACTTCATATATTGTTATAATATCTAATATAAATATCACACAGAACAGAAAGTTTTTAGACAAGAATGGAATGCAGACCTAGAACAAGAAATCAGAAGTTTATAGTTTGTAAACTATTTGTTTATGTTTGAGGGGCAAAACACAATAAGATATAAAACACTGGCAGTCCCCATACCAATACTCATGTACAGTTTCAAATCAGTATTACACATTAAAAACACAAGCTTGAGAACTGAGTTTTATAAAAGATATACTAAAAGTAACATTACATATTCACTGACAATTTTTTAAAATATTGTAAATAATATTTTAGAACCTGAACAAAAATGTAAAATATAACTAAACAACATGGAACAATATCTTTAACGATAATGTTGCAAGAAAATAGATTATTTAAAATTAAGAAAATGGGAAGAAACCAAGGATGACATGTTAGTCATAACAAGCAACACTGCCTGAATGAATCATAAGCAGAAAGAGATGCACTTCCATATAATTTCCTCAGTTTACAGTTGACAAGTACAAAATCAAATCGCACACACACGCACACACACAATGTTAGATTATATAAACACAAGTACATATATATACATACATATGGGGGGAGGTAAGGGGGAGGGAGAGGGAGAGGGAGAGGGAGAGAGAGAGAGAGAGAGAGAGAGAGAGAGAGAGAGAGAGCGCGCGTGTGTGCGTATGTGTGTGTGTGTTACACACATTAAATAAATAATATTGTTAGTCAACTAATGGGTACATAAAATCTAAGATGTTGTGTTTAAAATAAACAATTAACCCAATTTAGTGTAATTTTTATACAAAACAAGAAACACAGATCCAACTCTAACAAAATTAGTTTCGGTAATACAAGCCATGATTAAGCTGTCCTTAATACTTTGGCTATTGTAAAGCCAACTAAATAAATCACGCTCTGTACTTACAAGTGTATAATACAAAGAATAATATAATAACATTCATACCTTACAAAAAGTATTCTTGTAAACTGGTGATCAACAAAGAACTCACAAAATTTAAATTATTTGAAAAAAAAAAACATGCTTAAAGAAAAAAACTCAGTGTTGAGCAATGCAATAAACATACAAGTTACTGAAAACTGTATTGTGCTCTTAAGATTATAAAGTACGTAAAAAAATATTCGTAACACTTTTACGGTTTCAAGAGATGGTTTCTACAACTGATCAAAGTAAATAAATCTGTAACTGCTGAAAAAAAGTACTTTATATTGTGTTATAAACTTCAACAGTGTTCTTGTGGTACTTATTTCCATGCTTACATATGCCAAGACTAATCTATCCTTTGTAAAATGAAACAATAAAATGATTCAATCCGATCATAATGTAAGTGTATAGTTGTGGTAAAAAGAAAAAAGCATTCACTTAAGGAAGCAATTTTGTGTTATGGCCTTGAAATATGCTACAATACCAATTAGTACATCCAACTGCAGCACCATCCTCTCCTTTAACACAGTTCATCATTGAATTTAGCCATTTACTAGATGTATGGCTAATGTTATGTCTACGTCTTCATGGTCTTCACTTCTACATTATAATTTTACCTAAAGACATGATACTTCTTCTCAAAACAATAATTTTAAACTTGCTTAAGCTTGCTTACTGGTAATGTAGTATTGTTTGTTATAAATGTAATAATAATAAAATATTATTACTTTATTTGACAAAATGCATGTTTGTGTTGATTAGATGCACCAAACAAGACAACCAAAAACAAATTTCTCAAGGTCACTAACTTTGGCTCTGATCTCACAGCTACGTACTTCTCATTGTATAAGTTAAAATTCAGATTATTTAAAATTATTCTGAAGTAAGCCTGAAATTTTAAAATGATCACAACTTTTACTGTCAAATAAATGTTAAATTATATTCAAGTAACCAATTCAAAACTACACGATAAATTTCTGTACATTCAATATAACTACATAGAAACAAATTAAGACAATGTACAGCTACATCAATAAAGTTAAACCATTTAGTTTAAAAAATTGTAGAAACAATTTTCAAAATCTTACTAAACAATCAAAAACCATTTACTCTGAATTACATTACTAAGAATGTTAAAATTCTAAGATGATTTAACATTGAAACCACTATGATCTGGTGTTAAACGGACACCTAATACTTCTATTATATTCATTACAAAATAAAGTACTATAAATTTTCTTTACTTTTAACAATTGCAGAAAATTCTATAAATACTTATAAATTAACATACATTACAAATTAACAATAGAATTTATAAATATGCTTCTTTAGAAATCCTAAGGGGGGTATACATAAATGGTGTGGTGCATCCATTCAATTAAAGCACATAAAGACCTGAAGTCCACAAAATGTTATATAAAAATTGTTTTTAATGTAATTTTTTTAAACAGATAATGATCAATATGAAAACAATTATTTTCATTGGACAAAATTACATGAGGACATAAAACTGAATGGAATATTCTTAGTACATGTATGACTTAAAAAGTTAACTGATATTCATACAAATGTTCCAAACTTGACAAAATAAAACCAACTAATAATAAATTCTTCATCTTGAAATATCATAATTTTGAGTTTCATCATATCTCAGACAACACTTTTGTATGTCCGTTAACTGGTATAGTCACATACACAATTTTCTGAAGTGCACAGCTGCACTTACAACGGGCTTTTTGACATTTATAGAAATGCAAACAATAGCCAAGATATAACAAAAACATTTGTATGTTCATGTACACCGCCACCTTGAAGCTTACCAGACTCTATACTTGTGTTACAGTATGATTAATTACATGCATTATAACGATGTCACATGCACTGAATACCAAGAACCCAAGTACTCAAGAGATCAGCTTACACTCTTTAAGCAAGCAGTCTCAAATCAGTAACTCTATACTGTACTTGTAATCAATACATAAAAACACACATGCTTCGAAGAACAATATATAGTTTATACTATTAGGATGTTCTTGAAGACCCATGCACAATCCCTTTGCTTTATGCTATTTATATGTACAATCTGCGTGTTTTATAAAAGTTTACTGAATTGTAAGCTGTGTTGTTAGTTACAATTGTTTAATTTTACTAGATTAGTTTTACCTTTTGCTGGTTTCATTAACAAAAATTTCATTTATTACTTGTCTTTAGAGTATATATTATTATTATCTTTTAATTTTTGTTATTAAAGAGTAGTAGGTATAAATAAAGATAAAAAAGTTAGATTAAGAGTTTTGACTGCATATTGTGCAAACTATATGCCACAAAAATAACAAGAAAGCAAACAGGCAGATAAATGAAATGCAGCTATTATTTGAAATGCTGAATAAGAAAATGAGAAAATCTTGTGATAGACCTGTTGACCAGTTTTTTGAAGTCGTAAAACATTAGACATTTCTGTTTCACTAATTAAACAAAATAAGCAAATGATGATGACTCTGTTTATTCATATTAAATTCAATTATTATCTGAAATTCATAATTTAAAAAGAGTTTTTAAAATTACTTTTTACACCTGTTTGATTTAACAATCATTAAAACTAAAGATTTCATAATGTTTATATTCACTCTCCAACTAAACAAATACATACGCAAATAAATAATTTTTAGCACTGCTTGCAATTGTGTTAACTGATTCACCATCCGTACATATTCTGTCATTGTCTGCATTAGTTTGGGGGGGGGGGGGAGTTAACAATCTAGGAAATATTTCCTTTCTCCCAGTTTCTAACTACGCTGATGAAACTATACTGTTATTAAACTACAACACAGTATACAGTGGATAAAAGTTACAATTAAAACACAATAACATAAGTCAACAAATAAACTTAAAACTTAAAAACAAGTAGGAGTACAAGTCTGTAATACAGAATGAAGAAGAGAAGTGTTACATTAGCAATGTAACACTTTTGCACAATTAACAACAAATATAATTCAATTCAACAAAAAACAAGACTTCATAATTAAAGTTAGCTGTTCCAAAACTTGTCCTCGTTATTTGTACCCCCAACCAATGAAAACATTTGCATACATTTGTCGAGTATACAGCAAAACTTCACAAAACAATTCACCTTCTTACGTCCAAAACAAATGTAGTTAGTTAAAGTAGCAGAACCCAGCAATGCAAAATTACAAGATATTGCTGTTTAAACACAAAACAGATTTTTATAAGCCCACACTATAATTGTGCAACACATGACAAAATCACACATATGCACATAATTTGAAACCTGCTTACCAACCATTAGGTACATTTAAGTGTTAATATTGCTGACACATTCCAGTAAAACTATAAAATTCTAATAAATTCCTACAAGTTTTATCTATTTTAAATAGGTATTATATTATTTACAATCTATAATATAACACGCTAGGTAGTGTCAGTCATCGGTATGTTACCATAGTAACAAGTAAATAAACAAATGATATTTACCGGCATCGAATGTATACATTTATCCGTTCCTATAGTTTTTAATGTTTTTACTACGCGATTGTGTTGATATGTTTTGTAATTTTGTATACAGGTACATCTATATATTTTGTAATTGTCCTATATTTCTGTATATGTTTTAATTGTGAAATTATGTTTATATGTATTTCTTATGATCCAATGAATAAGTAATGAAATACGATCAAATATGCCTCCTAAACGCCAGCAACCATCAACTGCTGAAGAAATTGCAGCAAAAAAAGCACATAATACTGAAGCTCAAAGATGCCGTAGAGCGGCCATGTCAGAAGAGCAGCTTCAGAATATGAAGCTAATGCTGTAAGTCAACGGCAACACAGAGAAAACATGCCACAAAATCAACTTCAACAAGAGCGCAAGGCAAACGCTGAAAGACAAAGGGTTGCACACCAACATCAAAGAGGACGTCTGGGTAGATATGTCCGATCCCGCAACACCGCTTTGCTTCCCGAAAACTTCAATGAAGACGAAATTGAAGAAAGTTATCTTGGCCCAATGGACGCTAAATGTCCATTTTGCAATGCCACGCATTTCAAAGATGAATTAATGTCAAATTGCTGCCATAAAGGGACCATTGCATTAGAAGAAATACGAATGCATCCCTTCATTAAAAATTACATGAATGGATCTGATCCAAATTCCAAAAATTTCATGGAAAACATAAGATCCTACAACAGTGCAATGGCCTTTGCCTCAATGAGAGCACAAGTTGACCAATCAGTGACCAGACGTTCAGGTCCTTTTTGTTACAGAATCCATGGCCAAAATTATCACGCTACATCTGCATTACACCCAATTCAAGGTGAATTACCAAAGTATGCCCAACTGTACATTTTGGATTAGGCCCAAGCCTTGACAGAAAGAATGAACAATCAAGCAAACAATGGATGCATTCGTGTCGTAATGGAGAACCTCCAAAAACTTCTTGGAGATATCAATCCGTTCTCTAGAGAATACAAGAACATGCTCAAATTTGAACAAGACGAAATGCTAAAGGCAAATCGGGAAAAAATAATGTGCACCCCGGCAGAACCAACGCTCCCACTGCCAGAGGAGAAATTGCTGCCGTTTTTCACAGTGCAGATGGTGCACCCCCAGAAAATCGGGATATTACAATTTATCCGAAAAGCGGAATTTTACAAAATATATCCATCCTGAGTAAACTCTGTGACCCAATGTCTACCCTTTGCTTTTCCCATATGGGGATTCAGGGTGGACCACAGATCTGAAGAAAGCTGTTGGTCAAGGAAATGTGTCCCAGCTTCAATGGTATTCATACCATTTTGCCATTCGTGATGGAACTTTAACGAGTTCCTCAATGCAGGAAAGCTGACTCACCAATTCATGGTTGATGCCTATTGCAAGACCGAGGCAACCCGTTTGAATTGGTTTCGAAAAAGTCAAAACACGGTAAGAGCTGAAGACTATGATGTCCTTCCCGATTTGTGAACAACCACAATTTTGAGGACGTTAACATATTGCCTGGAAAGAAAGTTATATTGCCTTCAACCTTCCAAGGGAGTCCAAGAAATATGGCTCAAAATCACCAAGATGCTATGGCCATGGTCAGGAAGTATGGCAAACCTGACTTATTTGTAACATTTACGTGCAATCCTAAATGGAGGGAAATCAGGGAAAACTTACTTCCCGGTCAGCAACCATGCGACCGGCCTGATTTAGTAGCAAGAGTGTTTGAGTTGAAACTGAAATTGCTACTTGAAGACTTAACCAAACACCATAGATTTGGACGTGTTAGGGCTATGCTCCACGTGATCGAGTTCCAAAAACGTGGTCTACCACATGGGCACATATTGCTATTCATGGCCCCGGAAGACAAAGCCTGGGAGAATGAAAGAATTGACAAAATTGTCTGTGCAGAACTCCCTGATAAAGATGCCCACCCCAGGCTACATGAAACTGTAAAATCCTGTATGATACATGGCCCATGTGGTCCATTAAATCCCAACGCACCGTGTATGGAAAACGGCAAATGCACAAAAGAATTCCCAAAAGATTTCAGTGCCGAGACCAAGAGCAATGTCAATGGTTACCAAAAATATCAATGCCGAGATGATGGTAACTTTGTTGAACTTGGGGGAAACAAAGTGGATAACAGATGGGTGGTGCCATACAACCCATACCTGTCTCTGAAATACAACGCCCACATTAACGTAAGGATTTGTAGCTCAATTCAAATTGTTAAATACCTGTTCAAATACGTTTACAAGGGGCATGACTGTGCAAATATTCAATTCATTACTGTTCCCACAGAACAGGAAGCTACTATTGAATGGGACGAAGTAAAAAATTACTTGGAGACCTGGTATGTAAGTGCACCTGAAGCATGCTGGAGGCTCAGGGAATACAAAATGCACCACCAAACTGATCACGTGGAAAGATTAAATGTCCACCTTGAGGACAAGCATACAATATGTTTTATACCAGGCAAGGAAGCTGAAGGTGTACAGCAAAAAGCCACCAAGTCCAAACTTCTGGCTTGGTTTAAGCTTAATCAGGAAGACCCTAATGCCCGAGAGTATTTATATATTGAAATTCCCGAACACTATACCTGGGATGACAAAAATTCTAAATGGAAACCACGTCTTAGAGGACATGAAACTACAATTGGCAGAATCTTTGCCATAAGTCCCACGGATAGAGAAAAATGGTTCCTCTGAATTCTCCTTCTCAATGTGAGAGGAGCAACATCTTTCGAGGACCTAAGAACTGATGATGACTCAGAATGGGATACTTGCCTAACAGAAGCTCCAACCCATCAAATGCCAGTACAACTTAGGCAGTTGTTTGCATTTATTTGTATCATGTGGAGTCGTCGGATGCAGCAGCATTATTCGACAGACATAAGGACAATCTTATGCAAGACTATAAGAGACGTTTTCCTGGTGGAGAAAAAGCTCTCTATTTGACACTTAAAGAAATTGAATCTGTCCTTCGAACACATGGAAAGTCATTGGTAGATTTTGGCCTAGAACTTCCAGTCGGCAGCTATGACGAGCCAATCCATTCTGGTTAATATTAAAGATCCAATTGCCGAAAAAACCATGTTCGAAGAAAAGTTTCAAATCCTTAATCCAGGGCAAAGAAGGGCTTTCGACAAAGGAAGCAATTGAAAACCCTAACTTACCCAAACGTCTATTCTTTATTGATGGACCTGGCGGAAGTGGTAAAACCTTCCTTTACAACACAATCATGCACTATGAGCGTAGCAAAAATGAATTAGTCTTGCCATGTGCATTTACAGGCATAGCAGCAACTTTGCTTGAGTCGTTTCAAGCTGCCTATTCCAATAAATGAAACATCAACCTGTAATGTTCGACATGGGACTAATATGGCAAATGAACTGGAAAAGGCCAAAGTGATAATCTGGGAAGCTTCAATGGCCCCAGCACATGGAGTAAATGCAGTTGACACACTGTACAAAGAACTCTTAGCTGAAGATCCAAAAGTTCCTTCTAAAAAACCATTTGGAGGTGCGGTCTTTCTTTTCGGTGGAGATTTTAGACAAATTCTCCCTGTTGTTCCACATGGCAGCAGAACCGAAATACTTTCTTCATGCATGAAGAATAGTAAGTGTTGGAAAAATATTCAGGTCCTAAAGTTAGACCAAAACATGCGTGTCAATGAGGAAAATGTCCCATCAGAACACCGAGGCTTTTCCGATTGGCTTTTAAAACTTGGGAATGGAAAACTCCAAGAGCCTGGATTAGAGGAAGGCATCTTCGAAATTCCTCCAGTCTGCATTGAAAATGGATGTATTGTTGATGCTGTCTTTCCTGAGGTCATCCAATCAGGAGATGACAGCATTGCTAACCATGCAATCCTGACTCCAAAAAACCACGAGTCACTTGAACTTAATGAAAATGTCCTTAGACGAATTCAATCTGAATTGAAATGCTATACCAGCATAGATTCTATTCAGCAAGACAGTGCAAATTCCGAGGAGGCAGCAAACTATCCAATGAAGGGAGTTTTTGAACAGCTTAACACCTGGAGGTATGCCTCCTCATAGACTTAACTTGAAAGTTGGTGCAGTAGTAATGTTGCTACGAAACCTTGACTCAACAAGAGGTCTTTGCAATGGCACCAGAGTGGTCGTCAAGCAAATGATGTCAAAAGTCACTGACTGTGAAATCCTGACCGGATCTTTTATAGTCCAGTCATTGATGGTTTTCCGCTCTGAATTCTTTCGAACTAAACCGATTGACGTGAAATTTTGACAGAAGGTAGAGAATGGCTCAAGGAACAAAAGTATATAGTGCCGATGTGCGCTTTTACCCTGGGGGAGGATGCCACCCCTTCTCGGGGGGGTGGAAATTAAAACATGATAAATAACTGCAGAAATCGGTAGAGGAATAAATTCTAAGCAAAAAATGTTCTATAAAGTTTTTTCGATAAATCAATACTTTTTGAGTTATTCGTGATTGAAAATGTCGATTTTTCATCGAAAAAATGCATAGTTTTGAATGATTTTACTTAGGTTTTATCGAAAAAATTGTAATGAGCAAAAACGAAGCTTATAAAAAAAACGAAGAGGTTGTTTTTTTTTTATTTCTGTAGATGCAATATGAACTTAGTTATGGCTCGCTGAAGGTAACTTTTTTTTTCGGGGAAAAGTGAAGTCGAAGCATTTAACGTCAAATAACGGAAAAACGAACAATTTTTCAGGGACAACTCATAGGACCTTTTTTAAAGAACTTGAAAAACGCTTCAAAATGAGCTTTGATAGAAGTCATTAGCATAAAAACTAACAAAGTTATGATAAAAATAAAGTTGCTTGCTAGCTTTGTCAGCAAAAAAACCAGCATTGAAACCAATGGCATTGCCACAGGGATTGAAATTGAATGTAATCCATTTGCAATCTACTTTATTTAAGTACTAATAATATGTTCCAGAAGTTTTAGCGGTTTAGGATCTCTAGTTTTGAAAAAAAGTTCAATTTAAATTTTAAAAAAATTTGAGTTTTCTTAAAAAATTTTCTTTTTTTCAAATTAACTGAAAACCTAAAGAAGATTTGTAACAAATGCTAGAGTACAAAAAAATTTTTTTTTTTTTAATTTGTTTTTTTAATCTCTGTAGGATGAAAATTAACTGAGATATGACTGTTAGAAGTTTACATTTGAGGACGACCTTCGCCGAGCCCTTTGACCTCAAAAATCTTAAAAACTAAGGGTTCAAGAAAGTCCAACTTTGCACGACTTGTAGCCCTAGGAATTCCCTGCAAAATGGTTTTTGGAGCGATTGGATATCTTAAAAATGAAGGAAGTTATCGTTGAAAAACCAATTGCATTTTTTCAGCTAGGAACATTTCCCTTGTCCGTTCGGTGCTGCCACCTAGCGGGCTGAAATTTAATTGTTTTGTTGTTTATGTTAGTTGGAGTAGGCGAGTCTAGTTCCCGGCATATTGAATACTTATTGTCGTTTTTAGAGCGAAAACAATATTTTGAAGTGTAAAAGTAAAATTTTTTGTGTTTGTTTGTGTGAAAATTGTGCTGTTGAGTTTGTGTTGTGCTACAATTCATTATTACTGGATTATTACCTTATTTATGGTAAGCAAAAATTGCATTTTGTTTGAAGTTTAAAACATAACCTCTTCTGTAGAAACTTGTTTTTATTCAAAGTGGCACCGTCTTGTACCTTGAAACATTTTTTGAGGTACATAATTTTACAGTTTCGTGTTTCTCGTGTTTTGTTGCTTTTAGACAATCACGAGACCCACCTTTCTGTCGCAGCATTAGAAAAAGCTTCGGAGACTGGTATTGTAATGGTGACTTTCCCACCACATACCTGGTGGTATTAAATTAAATTAATATAATTATTCTAAAATATTTTGACAATATTTTTTTCTCTTAATGTACTTTTTTTATTAATAAACATCATTAAATGAGTAAAAAGTTATTTTATTACAAGATTATCTCCTCTAAACTTCTCAATTTCTGTGATTTCGCTGTGTTTCAAGGTACAAGAGGTGTGTTCCTAGGTACAAGAGCATAGTGTACCTTGGAACACACTTTCCTCAAACTGACTTTTGCTTATAACATGATTATGGAAGCATGCTTGGTAAAATTACTTAAGGATATTCTAAAAGTAATGTCAATGCATACATAAAGCAAAAAAAAAATTGTTAAATATAGCTTCAGTGAAAATTTATCCGGTGAATTTAAAAAAAAGTGTTCCTAGGTACAACAGTCTCCTCTACCTTTCCAAAATCGAAAGAATAAACGTGGTGCTCTTCACTCTGAAAAATCATTGAATAGTAAAAAACAATCTTTATTATATGAAGATTGTTTCAATAATATCGGTGAATTTCAGTTACAATTCATTAAATTCAGTTTCCCAGTTAAGCACATTGTCGAGTTGTTTACGGAAATTAATTTCTTAAATAATTAAAATATTAATAACTTAATGATCGCTTATTTCATTCCCTTATATTCACAAGTTCATTACTTATAAAAATTGTTTAAGTAGATATTTTCAGTTCTTTCTTTTGCTAATAATATCTTAAACTCAGATAAATTCGTTATTTCAATAGATCAATGATATAAGAGAAAATCACTCTTTATAATTTACGAAATATTATTTTCAGGATTCATCTTTAATTCATATCTTGTTGCATTGGTAATATCATGGACAGCCAAAGTACAAACAGCAGTGCTGATGATACTGATGTAAATTTGTGTAGAATTTGCACTTCAAATACCACTGAAAGAGTCATAAATGTCGGTTTAAAAGGTAAAGAGACATTAAAAAAAAATATCTAGTGAGAGACGTGATAATTTGTTTACAACACTAAACCTCTCAGAATCATTGTTTGTTCATGCTTCCTGCAGAAGTAATTATATAAATAAAATAAATGTCGCAGCTGCCAAGAGTAAGGCTCAGGTTGAAAACGTAGTAAAACTTAGTCCTGTAAAGAGAAAATTGAGAAAATCTAGTTCAAGTTCTGATGCAAGTAATCTGAGCAATACTTTCGATTGGGAAGGAAATTGTTTAATATGTGGACTTGAAGCAAATATAGAAAAAGAAAAAAAAGAAGCGCTGTGACCGAAGAAAGATAATATGTCAAATTGAATCAACTGATTTTGTATCAAACATATTAAAAATTCTTACCCCATTAACAGACGATTACCATTGAGAAATATTTAAGCGTATTAGCAGTGTAATAGATCTTATAACATTGGCAGCAAAATATCATAAAGAATGCTATACAAAGTTGATAAATGATCATAACAAGAAATCAAAAGAACCAACTGCCAAGTATACAGATAAAATCGATAAAGCAATGGAAGAGATCTATAACTTCATGCTATCTAGTGATGAATGTCAATTTAGTATAACGCAACTCATGGAAGCTGTAAAAGTATCTGACATAATTCCTCATGAAGATACTATTAAGAATCGCCTAAAAAGTAGATTTTCAGATCAAATTGTTATTTCGAGCAGGCTGGGTGGTACGACGTACGTATGTTTTTCAAAAAATTTATATGACATACTTACAGATGCATGGTACAAACGTAGGGCAAAAACTGTTGAAGAAGAGGAAACTCGATTGATAGATTCTGCGTCCGAATTAATCCGTAGAAAAATTAGAAACACCATATGTCGAATGAATGAATATCCTGTCAGTGATCAGGTATTTACCGATGTTAATAAAAATATTCCACCCCATTTACTCCGATTTTTAAACAATATCATTTACAAAGATAAAGAGCAAACAGCCAGTAATGAAAACTGGTACTCAAAAAAATTTCAGCTATCGCTCATGCAATTGTCTGCTGCTCGGCCGAAAAGTTTCCTATCTCCACTTCAACCCGCCACAGATGCTACATTTTATAGAAAATTTGGGTCGAGAAAAATTAATGAATTATGTTATCAACTTGGATTCTCTTGCAGTTATGCAGAAGTTTTATTGTATGAAATTTCTGCTGCTTGTCAAGCAAAGAGAATTCTGCTAAATCCATTCATACAAATCGTTTCTGATAACAGTGACTTTAATATCTGTAAAATAGACGGTCGAGGAACTTTCCATAATCTAGGTTCGATTGAGATTATTACTCCAGCTAATAGTTTACAGAAGAGAAGGCCGATAAAGCGCTTGCAGCATTCAGAAATTCCTAAAAAGTCAGAATTAGTTGAAAAAAATAAAATTGATTTGTTATAATACACGAAAAAAGCAGGGAGTGGTTTAAAAAACATAACAGTAAAAAGCCTTGACAAAGATCCATCATTCAAAACAACATTGATTGATCAACTGAATATTTTATGGATGTATTTTAAGTATGTGAGAGACGATAGTTTTCTGGGTTGGAACGGATTTATGTCTATGCTAACTGATTGTCAATATATTATGAAGTATCGGTAATAAATTTTTTGCCCTTCATAAATGGATCGCCAAGTGATTACAACACGTTATACACTGCTTTGAAATACGCTACTGAAATCGTTTTGAAAGAAGGCATGAAAACCTGCATCATTACATTCGATCAGCGATACATCAAGGCTCGCGATATTGTTGAATCAACAATTTTTGATGAAGTTCATATGGTCGTGCGTCTTGGTGGATTTCACCTATTAATGTCCTACATGGGGTGCATTGGAGAAATCATGGCAGGGAGTGGAATCAAGGATATTCTTTCCATTATCTACGCAGAAGGATCAATAGACAAAATGTTATCTGGACATTCTTATGCCCGTGCAGTGCGAGCTCATATCATTCTGCAGCAGACATTATCGCAATTAATATTCGACGAATTGAAGAGAGAAAACGTCAAATTTCAACAATTGATTGAGAGTGGAGACACCATGTCTTACATGATGAATATTTTGAAGATTCCTTCAAATCCAGCGTTTCCAGAATTAAACAAAATATTTGATTGTAAACTTGAGGCAACTGAAAAAAGAGGAAATACGTGCAAATTATGGGTATTATATTTTAGAATGGTTTCTTTACTGAAAAATTTTTTAGCTGCTGAGCGAATGGGAGACTGGGAATCACACCTTAACTGTATCGAACTCATGATACCATTCTTTCATGCTGCTGGCCACTTAAATTATGCAACATCTACTCGATTATATCTGCCGGATATGAAAAGTTTAAAAGAAACAATGGACCCAACAATTGAATTTAAAAAGTATACTGAAAATGGATTTTTTACTGCTCGAAGAACCAATGTTTTTATGCTGGAATTTTTACGGATCAAACCATAGAACAAACGTTGATGAGGGCTATGAGTGTCGAAGGTGGACCATTCAAACGAGGTGCTACGGAGAGTCTTGTATTCAAATGGATAAAAGGCATTCTATACACTAAAGATATTATTGAAGGCTTAGAAAAATTTTGTGATTTAGAATTTAATAAGAGTCACCAACACGTAGATTCGAGAGACGCTAGAATTCAAAAAGATACAAAAGATGTACTGGCTTTGTGTCAATTTTTAGCAGACCACAATCCATTCGATGATGTCGATAATTTGCTAAATATTGTCACAGGATTGATTGGAACGGAGGAAATAAATTGTTATAATGCCCTGGCTCTTGGCATTGAAACGATGAAGGAAATCGATGGCGTAAGTTTCGATGATATCAAACAATCCAGAAAAAAAAAGGTTATTTTATTGCAAGGAGTCAATAGTAAAATAAAAATCGGTAATAAAAGCATCCCCATAGATCCACTGCTATTATTTCAACGAATTTGCGTAATGAAGAAAAGCGATGAAGAATTAGAATCATATTTCATATTCGAATTAGCACCTTATCCACTACCGTTATTTGATGAAGTCGGGATGAGAAAAATCAACAAAATCTTCATTGTATTCACTATTCCAAATGCTTGACATTGATTTGAATAAAGATACTTCTCGTTACTTTATTGATGGAGGTATGTTGTTATATAGGGTTAAGTGGCCAACTGATTGCAATTATGAAAGCGTTTTCAGAGAATACATCTCCTATCTCAAAAGAAATTTCGGCAACCATATAGTTGTTGTTTTTGATGCTTACAATGAAGAAAGTACTAAAGCTGCAGAAAGGTACCGTCGATCACAGAAAGTTGCTTCCAAAGAATATCAATTCACAAAAGAAATGCCAGTAATTGTAAGTCAGGACAAATTCTTATCAAACTACAAAAATAAAAGCAGATTTATTACCTATCTTGTGGAGGAATTACAAAAAAACTCTATCAAATGTTACCAAGGAAATGGGGAAGCTGACGAATTAATAGTTGAGTTAGCCACTCAGGATGAATCGGACTTTCAAAAAGTTATAGTAGCGGAAGATGTCAATATTTTAGTTATTTTGACTGCCAGAGCTAAGGACGATGAAGAAATTTATTTCCTGAAATTAGGAAAACAAAAAGTCCCTTCAGTGATATATTCGTCAAAAGTTTTGCTTTAGATTATCCAAACAGTGCAAAACTAATCCTTTTCTCGCACTGTTTTACTGGGTATGATACAACTTCCGCATTCTATAATAAAGGCAAAAAAAAATGTACCGATCTCTTAGAAAAACGTCCCGATTTCAGAGATAAGGTGCAGATATTTTACAATCGCAATTCAGAGCTTGAAGAAATTTTAGGAGCCGGTAGATACTGCACAATATTATTATACGGAGCTGCTAAAGATATACAACTAAATAAATTAAGCCAAGTAGAAAACTTATCAGCGTATCTGGAGCAAATGCGTTATGAGTCCTTCATAAAGGCTACTACAAAAAACAATTCCATAAAATTATCATCCCTTGTCCCAACAGTTGACGCTCTAAATGAGCATATTAAGAGGGTTTATTTTCAAACACAGACGTGGCTTGGAAATAAAAATATTGGTCCAACTGATTAGGGATGGATAAATAATGAAGGATCATTGCAACCAATTAAAATGCTCAATCAGCCCGCGCCGGAAGAACTCCTCAAAATGATATTTTGTAATTGCAAAACCGGATGCAGCGCAGCATGTAGGTGCCGCAAAGTTGGGCTGTTTTGTAACGCAACATGTGGGACATGCTCCGGTAACAACTGCCAAAATTGCCTTCCAATTACAGATTAGGAGGAAGAGGAGGTTGATAGTGATGATAGTTCTGATGATATGTAGTTTTGCAATAAAAGATATATTTTTACAATGTACACAAAGTGTTAATTGTTCCCCTTTACTCGTTCGATATAATTTTAGTTTTTAATTCTAAGTAATCATAGTGGTTAATTTTAATTATAGGGGGAGGGTTTTAAGGGTTTAAACGTTGCAATAAGACATAAATTATATTCCAAACTATAAAGAGATTTTAATTTATTGTAAATACACCATTAGAACATTTCATACTGTTGAGAATTATTTTTTGTTTGTAATGTCGTTATAAGGGGGGTGGTTTTTAGGGTTGAAACGTTACAGCATATCATAAATTGTGTTCCAAAACATGTAACAATATTTCTTATACATATTTAAACATGATTTCAAGCTTTAAAAGCTTAAATTTACAGTTTTCATAATTTTTGTCACAAGGGGTGGATTTCACCCCCAAAAAACAAAAAGCACACATCCGGAACATATAAATTTTGTTCTAGGGGGTAAGATAACCTTAATTACAAATTTTGATGAAAATCGATGTAGTTCGAAAGAATTTGGAGGTAATACCCCATTTTTACCGTCAACGACTGGACTATTAAAGGTACCAGGGTATTTATTCCAAGAGTTATTCTTGCACCCAGTGACCCTGACCTTCCCTTTACATTAAGACGAAACCAGTTTCCATTTAGACTTGCTTTTGCTATGACCATCAACAAAAGCCAAGGACAAACACTGGATTCAGTTGGTATTTATTTGCCATCTCCAGTATTCAGTCATGGACATCTTTATGTTGCATTTTCAAGAACAAAGTCCTTTCAGCAAGTCAAGGTAAAAGTCTTAGGAACTGGCCAACAAGGCAACTTAAAGACCACAGAGTTTACACCAAAAATGTGGTCTACAAAGAAGTTTTCGCCCAATAATTAAACTTCATAGCCAGCCATGGCTCTATCAATATGTGCCAATAAAAATGCTCGCCACCCGGGCGTAGAACGGGTACTTCAGCTAGTTAAATATACACAGTAATATGTAAATGTTACACTAAATTGTATTGACAGCAATTTTGTAGTAACCATAATTATAACAACATTCTGTTTTACCTGATTCTGTTAACAACTTAATAATGGAAAGAATATACATAAGGTTATTATTATGAGCTAGAGACAACTGCTCTATAGGCCTACTTCTGTTTAAAGTTTCTGATACCTTATAGTATTATTTTGTTATACACTGATATGTATACAGGCACTATATTTAGTTATTACTTTTTATATACTTCAGTCGTTAACTTTTTTCTAGCTACTTGTGGCTTTGCAATATACGAGGGTCATTCAGTTATTAAAAAGACAAATACCTGTAGAAGAAAAATGGTTTATTTAATCAGTATGACAATTTGTCTGTCAACATAATCCTCAGCAACATTAATACACTTGTCCCATCTCTGAATAAGCTTTTTTATGCCTGCTGCAAAGAAACCTTTATGTTGATAACAGAGATATTTTAGGACATTTCCTTTGATGTTGTTGTTATCCTCATAAAATTTCTTACCACGTGAGTGGACCAAACAAATGGAAATCACATGGAGCAAAATTTAGACTCTAGGGAAGGTGAAGTAGAATCTTCTAAGCCAATTTAATGGTTTCACATGTTAACTACGCTGTGTGTGGATGGACATTATCATGAAGGGGAATGATGCTTTTGAACAGAAATCCCGGACATTTCCATATCAGTGCTGGCATTACTTTATTGAAGCATGTCAGAGTAGTTTGTTGTTTAAAACATCACCTTTCTGCATATAGCATTGTTTTAGCTCTGTATACACTCAAAGTCTAGTTTCTTCATGATGGTTGGTCAGCTCTCATGGAATGCACCTTGCGTTTATTTTACGGTACTTGAGCTTTTGGCCGATAACTTCATGAACTGTGCCAAGACTTACTTGTAATTCTTTAGCTATAAGTTCAACTGTAATCTGTTGGTCTTCTTGGATGGGGGTGTGTCTGTGCAAATTTCAAGCGCTGGAGTTGAAACCTCAACTGGACGCTATAACGGTGCTCATCAGTCACTGAAGTTCGACCATTTTTAAACTGTTCTACCTACTTATAAAAATGTCTGCACTTTATACAGCTTTTTCCATATTGTTTAGTCACATGAGAGTAAATTTTAGCTGGTTTTTAACCTTCTGAAAGCACAAAAAAGGATCACTTCAAGATGTTCAACTAATTTCAAAACTTCAAGAGAACTCACCATCGTTAAATGAGAATTTGAGGTTATAACAAAAAACAATTCTAATCAAATAGCCAATCAGAACTCATCACAGGTATGTTAATTTACAGTTACGAAACTATCATACTCCGCCGACCAACCATTTTTACTTTATAGCCATTTGTCTCTTTAATTAGTGAATGACCCTCGTATATTACACAAAATTAAACTACAGAATACAGAGAATAACAAGTTTCTACTAAACAAATTACAAACTGATTTTGACAATTTATTATTCTTATAATTACCAGTCTATAAAAACATTTTACTTATTATTTTTGCAATATACTATGTCTACTTAGAAAAAATCGGTATGGAGAACCATACATGACTTCCATGTCCTAAAATTTATTTAAATATTAACTAAGTGGTTGCTTGAGTTCTGAAGAAATGACGTATCAGCTAAAATGGTACCCCCATGTCAGGTGGGTGAAGACTATCCTCAACCTTCGTGAGGAAGGATTGTACTTTTGAATAAAATGTTTGTAGGTCGAACGAAGACCTGGCCAAAGTGAGCTGCAATCTGATTCCTGTAATGAACTTAGGCTCTCGCTGCGAGTTATCGGCCGAGGGTGAATGATGTCTATAGTGTTATCAAAGTCTTTCCTGTTAATACAAACTAGTCATTTTTCTTTTTTAAAATCGAGTCTTTCTTTCTTTATTTCCATTCGTCTTCTGAATTCCAGAACGATGATTCTGTTTACCCGTATAATTATAAATTTCTCAGCAAAACATTCCTTAATACGTTTGTGTCTTCTGTTTAACACCCACCATTCTGATCCATGTCATAACGCTATTCCACACAGACTAGTAAATAACTAGTCATCAGTGAGGTTAAAATATTTTCCAGGAGGGGCAAACAATTTTCCAGAGGAGCAAAATATTTATATATTTTTCATACATAGACACATGGACATATTAGTTTGTAATTCTTATATTATAACAGAAATAAGTACACAGATTGTATTAATTTATTAAAACATTTATTGCTTCAAAATATGCATAAAATTAATGGCTTGTAAAAGTTAATGTTTGATCTCCGTTAAGTAGTGCTCAAGTTTCCAAAGTTTTAATATTATTATGTCCGTAATCAAAACATCAGAGCAGGTTTTAGTGTGTATGAGGGTACACCGTGGATAAAAAAAATCAACATTCCCTATGGAGCGTTGCTCAGAGTAAAGCTGCGAATCTACTGTGTACGTTTCACAGAACAAACACACGGAAAAGAAGGATCGCTCCAAAGTCTCTCATGGACCCTGAGCATCTTCCAGACGGTTCATTCCCTAAAGACGAAAAGTCTGTCTATGAACCGTTCCTCTGTAAACACGTGCAGTTACACTGGTGAGCAATCCACAGGAAGCAAATCACTGTCCATGCTGGACACCTTTTCGGCTTGCACACGTGTTGATGTGGGTTTCGGCACTTTCCATTTAAAAAGCATGCATACGTAAGAAAATAAAAATGAGTGAGGCCAGAAATAATGCGAATTGTGTGTGTGTGTGTGTGTGTGTGTGTGTGTGTGTGTCCTGCCTGCGTTTTTATTGCAGTAATCACAATAATAAAACTTTGGGAACGTAAACATTACATAATTGAGATATGCTTACCTGCCAGGAACGATATGTTTTCACTCATATAAGAATTAAATTAAAATGAAAAATATATAATTTTGTTAAAGTGAAATTAAATGTTTCCATATAAACTACTTCTTTGTTGTCATTAACGTATTACACATATAAAACTTATAAAATTTACTTCCTCCCTCATCAACTACCATATTAATTTATAGAAAATTACCCCCTTCCCCTTCAACTACCCTTTTCATCTATAGATATTTCATCTACCTTTCTACAGTAGATTATTATGACCTTCTTTTAAGGATACTTTATTTATCAAAATTAAACACTTTACTCTTGTTAAAACGTAAAAGGTTGCAGGTAAACTATCCCTTCCCCTTAACTGATCTTCACCAAAATCAATAGGCCTCGAATCCTCTACAATTCAGAACTGTATGCAAAAAATTATTTGATTCTGTTTGAATTTGCGGCAGTTATCGTTTGCCACAGAAAAATTCTACAGACAGACAGACACACACACACAGACACTTTTCGAAAAATGACTTTTTTTAATGTTTTGAGGGTAGTACACTCAGAATCTGCTATTATCTCGAACACGATTTTTTTCGCCATGACTATACTTCCATTTCCTTATGGAACATGGAAGTAAAAATGATGGGAATATGCTATATAATACTAACTTAATTTATAAAACTATTTAAAAAGTGTGAAGAAAAACTAGAAAAAATTAAATTTAGTTACTAGTAAGTTCCCTGGGCTGCAAATCTCGCTCATTATTTTAAAAAAATAGATGAATTATATTAGCCACGTCGCACACTGGATCCGGTCCGCTCAAAAAATTCGGAAGCCATGTATTTAAATGAAATTCCACACACTGCTTCTGCTCAGATCAGAACCGGTGTCTCCGCTCAGAACGCGTCAGAAGTTTTTGTTCGGCGAGCAATTTTGTTCGGATTCGGAAGCATTCTGAAGGGTCACGCATGCGCACTAAGCTCCTCAGCAGTACCCTGCCACGCACTGTGTCGTGTGTTTGGGTTTGTTTGGCATTTTGAAATTACTGAAAATACTGATTGCATCAGTATGGCATATCCAGACGAAAAACTAATCGTTACGGTAGAACAATATCCTGTACTCTGTGACTTAAGTCATAAAGATTATTATAATATAACAATGAAGGAATCAGTCTGGGAAGAAATATCATTTCCCACATTTGCCACATTTGAATGAAAGTGGTAATTAAAATATTTAAAATATATTAATAATAATTATAGTAGTTTAATAATAGTGTGTGGCTCCGTGCAATTAATTAATCACATAACATAATTATTAATAATAATTGATAAAATCAATATAAATTGGATAACCATAATGTATTTTGAAACAATTCCAAGAAAGTTCATTTATCGTTACAGTGCTTGAAAGACAAGAAAAGATTTCTTGTGTACAGAGGTAAGACTATAGATAAGCCTAATTAATATATTAATTCCCAAAACACAATAAAAGTAGATGTACGTAGACATAAGATGTTACAATTTGTTTACAAATATAAACTCAACCATCTGTTACTAAATCATGAGAAACCATTTTCTACAGAAACTAACGTATGCAACCTTCAATTATTGTATACACAACTACACTCATAAAATTAACGGAACGTATAAAAAAGTAACAAAAGGTGTAAAACACTATTGTGTTATTTTCATTGAAAGAATTTTCTATTCGTTATCGTAAAACAAAACGTTGTACGGAATTTTAACTAACAAAATATAAAATATATAACCACAACTAAATACATAAACATCGCTTTATTACTAATAGTACTACGTTAGGTTTCTTTCTGATATGGTTCAGTGGCTTCAAAACGCTGTAAGTGTCCTTCCTGCCTATATTTATCATATCTTCCTGCCAATAAACTTTACCCTCTCGTGAGTTAAAATACTTTCTGAATCCATCCCTTATTTCAAAGGCCTCTAATGCCGCATTCCCACCGGTCTTAGTTAGACGCTGCAACCCACAAAATTCATGCCTTTTCAAGCTCACCAGGTCGCCATAAATTTTCATCATCTCCTCGCAGGAAATTATGTAGACATGTCGTTGCTAACACAATGATGTCAGCATGAGCTGGATTAACTTGGAGCTTTTGGGAGTACACCCTGACTTTTTTGCTAAAATACCAAAAGCACTTTCTACAACACGGCGAGTACGACAATGTCTGTAGTTCTATACTTTACTTGGAGTATCATTAGCAACCTGAGTTCCAGGGCAACCGACAACCGACAATTGTACAAGTCACAACTTTTAACGAAACCACTTCAACCAGACAGTGTAGCGTTGAGCTCGACAGACATTCTGTTCTGAGAGGAGCGGATGCAGTGTGTGAGAAAAGTGCCAGACGCGTTCTGAGCGGAGATGCCGGTTCTGATCTGAGCAGACCGGAGTGGATCCAGTGTGCGACCTGCCATATTAGACTATGTTAGTAGACTATTTACATTATTAGATCAATTTTGATATTAGAAATATTTTCAATTATCAGAAAAATTATGAAAATCCCAATTACAAGACTAATTTTTTTTAGTAAAATAACAATTGTAAAGCAGACATCATACAATAAACATTAAAAATTCCAAACATTCAGATTTGTGTTAACATTCTACTTAGCCTGGCACCCAGATTTTTTACAATTTTTTCAAAGTTTTGGTCCCTGGATTACAAAAATTTTCAAATTTCTAAACCTGTTCATGATATTCCGATTTTGGTTAAACTTCTCTTTAATTTGATACCCCACATGGAATCTGCAACTCTATTAAACTTTTGACAAGCTTTTGGACCCTGGTGTCTAAAAAATTTTTAATTTCCAAAACTTAACACTAAATTCAGATTCTAGTTACAATTCCCTTTAATTTGATGCCTTACAGGAATTTCTGCAATTTTATTAACATTTATACCCACTTTTTATGGCCCTGGCATCCCAAAATTTTTAAATGTTCAAAAATCAACATTAAATTCAAATTGTGGTTAAAATTACCTTTAATCTGATATCCCATACAGATTGTTGCAAAATTTTCACTATTTTTGACCCCCTTATTGGGGGTGGGGGCAAACCAAAAACAACAGGGTTCTGTAGAATACAAGTAAACACACACATGCCAAGTTCCGCAAAAATCGACTGACACGTTCAAAAGTTGTGAAACATACCTCAAACAGACCAGACAGACAAATGCCAAATAGTCAAGTTAAAACTGAGAACTCAATTCGCTTGTTCAATAAAATGCTATTATATTCCTTTAGACTTGACCAAAATACATTTGTGTAATCATCTCTTTAACTTAATCTTGGACAGAGGCTAAGTAAAAATACTGAATTATACAAAGATACAAGAATTTAATACTGTATTTAACTACACTAAAGAGCACGGCTAAAGTCCGTTGAGGGCGGAGCCTACTGAGCGCGCAACCTTGAACAAACAAATCAGTGCGGAGCGGTGTTGCCACAATGATCGCGTACTATTTTTAGACTATTCCTGGAAAAGGTGACTTGACTGAACACATCCTGTACCAACGTTTTTTTCCTTGTTATGATTCAGTTGAGTGGGAGCGTTCGAACTGTTCAGTTTGTGACAAGTGCTATCCGATTTTGAAGTGAAGTTTTAAGTGTTTAAAAGTGTTTTACCTTGTGTAATCATGGAAGTTACAGGTGTTAATGCCAATACTTTTAGAAGTACAGGAAAAAAAGGAAAAACTCTGCATAGTGGTGAGAGGAACATTGTTTGGAATGTATACAATTTTTTTAAAAAGCTTTCGAATCCGCAGTTTAGGGAAACTGTTAACTTTAATCAATGTGCAAAATTGTGTAGTTTAGCCTGCAATATCAGTGAAAAGACTGTAAACAGAGTTTGCAAGGAGGCTAATACAACAGTGAATGAAGATCCATCTGATAAACATTTTCAACCCCTGAAAAAAAAGAAAAAGAAAATGTGAAATGACTGAAATGGACAAATTTTATGAGGACGTTGTACGGAGAACAATATTTTCGTATTATGATAAGGGAGAATTTCCAACAGCAGAAAAAATACCTACAGATTTAAGAAACAGTTTAGGCTATAAGGGTTCAGTTTGGTCGACTCGTAGACTGTTAAAAAAAACTGGTTTCAAATATCGTAAAATGAATGACGGAAGGAAGTTTTTAATGGAGAGAAGTGACATCGTGGCATCACGCTTAAGATTTTTAAGGACAATGCACCAGTTAAGGCAGTCGGAAGATAAACGCCCTGTTTATTATTTGGACAAAACATGGGTCAACGAACACCATAGTCTGAAATATGGTTGGCAAGATAACAACGAATCATTTGGCGTTAAAGTACCCCTCGGTAAGGGAAGACGGCTTATAATATGCCACATTGGCTAGAATGAGGGATTTATGAAAGACTGTGAATGGGTTTTCAAATCGAAGACTAACAGCCAGGACTATCATGACGAGATGAATGCTCAGTCTTTCAAAGAATGGTTCATCTCATTCCTCAACCTACTAGAGGAAGGTTCCGTAATAGTAATGGACAATGCTCCTTATCACTCGGTGCTGGCAGAAAAAATACCAGCCACTAACTGGAAAAAAGAAGAAATTCAGAAATGGCTTACCGAAAAGTGTATTGCTTTTAGTCATAATGAAACTAAGGTGGAACTCTTAGAAAAGGTGAAGCCATTTAAGAACAAAGAAAAAACTTACGAACTGGATGTGACTGCCAGTTTAATGGATCATTCAGTGGTTAGACTTCCACCATATCACTGCCAGTATAACCCGATCGAGTTGATTTGGGCAAAGGTTAAGAGGGACGTTGCTGAAAATAACAAGACATTCAAGTTGTTTAATGTCGAAACACTTGTCCGTGAATCATTTGGCCGAGTGACCAAAGAGGACTGGCAATTGCACATTAAACATGCCAAAAAACTACAAGAAGATGATGTTGACAAAGAATGTGCAAGGGCGGATAACCTTGATAAAATAGTGATCAATCTGGTAGATGATAGTGATATTGTTAGTGATAGCGAGGACAGCAATTATTCAGATACTGAGTGTGACAACAACGACAGTGCATCAGAAATGCCAGCCACCCCCCTCGATGACGATGCAGATATTGCCGACACACTAACAGCAATTTAAGGTAGATTCACTTCAATGCCATGCTGTCAAAACCTAATAATTTTATATTTATAATATTTAACTTAAATTTATAATATTTTATTCAAGTAATTACATAAAATGTGTCAATAAGAGAATTTTGGCACACTGCATTCTATATCAGCGCTACAATCTGTAGCAAAGCACACAACCAAATTGTCGGTGTGTCGCTAAAGTGTAATATAACGTGTCTAACTTAATTTCATTAATAACACGACAATTATTTTGCCATTTAAATTTAATAAATCAAAATAACAAAATAAATTGTTACAAAGCACATTTTCACGTTAATAAACAACTACAATAAGAATAACTCAAAGATATCTTGGCTATTAAATACAATAGTATAAAATACTATGTCCGCTCTTTTACAAATTAGAATATAAGTATTTCTTTAATGTAGAATAAAATATAACTATTCTGTTAATAATTGTGACTTAATAAAACCAATTTAAAAATTAAACTGTTTTTCAGTATAAATATCTTTACATCAGATTAGATTACAATACGAAACAATAATTTTATAAACGTTTTATACATTACTTATTAATTATTTTAAATTAAAAATGTCATTACTGTCTTTAATAACACTGTGATAATAGATGAGCGAAAAATAGAATAGATATATAGTTATTTATTTACCGGTAGTTAAATAATTGGAGCTTTCTATGAAGACAACTACTATACACTTGACAACACTGCGCTCTCACCTCATTGGCTGCATCCCAACGGACTTCTCCCGTGCTCGGGATAATAGTCGTCTCACTGAGCTGCAGAACTTGCTCAGAATTTTACTTTTTTCAAAATTCTAACTTCCAATTTAGGCCAGTGCTGCCCTTATGGATTACTGTTACCAAAGCTAACAAAACATTCGGATTTGGGTTAATATCGTTCCCTTTAATTTGATATCCAGCATAAAGTGTACAATTTCTTCAACATTTTTTGGGCCCACATTTTCGCAACTTGCCCCTCAATTTTTTTTGGGGGGGGGTCAATCTCAAAGACAATAGGGCTATATAGGTTAAAGGTATTAACATTCATGCCATGTTTTATGAAAATCAGTTGTTGCATTCAAAAATTATCTTGAGACATACCCCAAACAGACAGACTGGCAAATGCCAAATGGTTCAGAACTTCCTTCGCTTGCTTAGTAATCAAAACATCCAAATCACATTCTTTACCAACACTAAAATCATCTATCTCAACAAACCATGAGTTTATTATTTAACTCTTATATTTCACACATTCACTTTGAACAATATCATAATTATCAAAAATGGTACAAATTTCACTCACCTTAGAATTTATAAAATCACAGGCATGTTCTTTCAATGTTTTCAAAGTGAGAGTTGAAGTTTCTACACTAACTGTGTCCCGAATTAAACCAAACTGGAAGATAAAAGTCACATCAGGGCCTTCCATCGTTGTCCTGATGCTCATCTGTAAGACAGAATTTAATTAATAAAATTCACGTAATTCTGAAAACTTGAGACATGCATAACAGATGGAGCTAAAAATTAAAAACAATTAACCATGGGGCATTTACTTATCACTATGTCCTTAATGTGGATACTATTGATCAATAACTATCAGTTTTACCCTACACTACAAACTAAATAACACCTAATAATAAAAATTACATACTACTACCAATACACACCTAATAAAAACAATAACTTATACAAATGCTAATCATTAAGAACATAGTAATAATCATAATCTTCAAAAAAAAAAAAAAAAAAAAAAAAAAAAAAAAAAAAAAAAAAAAAAAAAAAAAAACTTCAATTAGATATTAACTTCAATCCAGTAAATTAAAGAGATGATTGATGCATATAAATGGAATTTTAAATAACTGTATTAAAATACTGTAATTTTAAGTACAGTATTTTAAGAACATTATGAGTTGTTGTACCTGGAATGGATACAAGAAGTCAACCTGACTGTCTAGCAGCTAAATTTGAAAACATGGTTTCCATTCATCCATGCATATGCTTACACACATGTACGAAGGAACTGAAGCAGCTGTTGCAAATGAGTAATAAAATTGTTACAACAGTAAAGTCCAGCTGCTTTCCGTCATCAGTCCTACTACCCACTATACCCTCAATATAACTTACATTCTGGTATCTTCTAATTACCTAGATTCACCCATCATTGGATATAAGCTACTCCCTAATTGCCTCGGGATTTCATTCTTTATCCAGTAATATGGTCAACCACAAATGCCTAATACCCATGGTTCATGTTTGTCTAATCATCCATCCACCTCATTTGGGGTCTTCTCTCTTATGCTCTCATAGTCTCTGGTGTACAATTCATCTATCACCTTGTTGTTTAATGATTGACCTGAAAAATCCATATCAGCTTTGCTACCTTTTCTCAAACATCTCTAATCCTAATTCAGCTTATGATACACTCATTTTTTCTCTTATGTTATAGTTTTACATTACACAGCTGTGATAGTTTTACAGGCTACACTGGCCTTTCCATTGGTCTTTGTGATTTTACTATCTAGTCCTTTCTTGATCTTAAAAATGACCATACTTGTAAATTGTATGCAAGGACAGGAATTATACACTCATTAAATACTTTGGCCTTACAATTCTGTGGGTATGTTTTGTTCTTGAGAACATAGCCCAATTTTTTCAAGTGCTATCTAGATTGGTCTAACTCTTCATTTATTTCACTAACCGATTCTCTTTATTAAGTTTAATAAGTTGCCCCCCCCCCCACACACACACACACACAATCTGCCATAATGCTACTATTAATATTTTGCTCTGGGCAGTACTGTAGACATCCTACTAATGTAGAGGTTTCAACTCAGACTAAGAAACCATGTAGGCCTACTTAGTATGAAAATGAATGCCTGGCGAAATACGAAGGGGGACACAAAAGTAACGAGAATTTTTCTCTGGCAGTTGGTAGAACGCTAGTTCCGACTTCTCCCGCTTGGTGCCTTCACTAGACACCATTTTGAATCAGTTGCCCTAGCGGCATTGTTGTGGAAACATTAGCGCGGTCAGTGTGACTATTTTTTGTAAGCGCTGTTTCACGTTTTCGGCGATTTGTCAATGGCAGACATTAAATACCAACGTGCTAACATCAGGTTCTGTTTCCTGTTAGGGAAATCAGCAGCAAAAACTGCCAATGCAAGCGCATTAGCAATTGCAATGCTTCGGACAGCTTATGGGGAGGAAGTTTTGAGCCAGGCAAGGATTTTGAGCCGACAAGAAAGCACATGCGGAACGAATTTTGCTGCAACACGTTTCATCTTCAGATCTTCAGTCAAAATTCGTTGGCATGAACTCCAGGATATTCCAGTCATTTCCTCCAATTCATCGATTGTTCTATGACGATCAAACATGATTGCAACACGGATTTTTTTCAATGTTTTCGTCCGTTTTGGAAGTCGAGGGACGTCCCGGTCGTGGTTCGTCTTCAATTGACATTTGACCACTTTTAAAATGAGAAAACCACTCGTAAATCCTTGCCTGGCTCAAAGCTTCCTCCCCATAAGCCGTCTGAAGCATTGCAACAGTTTCTGCTGCTGATTTCCCTAACAGGAAACAGAACCTGATGTTAGCACGTTGGTATTTAATGTCTGCCATTGACAAATCGCCGAAAACGTGAAACAGCGCTTACAAAAAATAGTCACACTGACCACACTAATGTTTCCACAACAATGCCGCTAGGGCAACTGATACAAAATGGTGTCTAGTGAAGGCATCTAGTGGGAGAAGTCGGAACTAGCATTCTACCAACTGCCAGAGAAAAATTCTCGTTACCTTTGGGTCCCCCCTCGTATTGGGTGACTGCCTCTTGTACACCACTTAAAGTGTGACGATTTCATTAATAAAAAAATATGTTAATTAATTAAGTTGATAATGTATAAGCTGAGAAATTTTAAATTCTTAATAAAATCTCACATTGTAAACTAAATCTTATTGCAATCATTAAATAATAATAATATTTAATATAAAGTCTAATAATAAAATAAAAGGGAATGGAATTGTACAGAAAGGGTAAAGCTTATTAATTATTCCTGCATAAACAGGAACCGACCAGAATTAACTTGTTTTCTGACCCCTAAATAAACTAAGTATTATTGTAAATTTGTTATTTTTTAAATAATTAAATAAAACCACTGTTACGTACTTTGATAACTTCTGTAATAGTAAATAATTTAATCAAACCGTAATCCTTTAATTAAAATTAGAAACACGGAATTACTTTTAGGTTGCCTAGTATTTGTCTTGAGATTACTACTCTCCCCCTTAACTATTTCTGCCACTTGGAATGGAGTGCTCACGCCGTAAGCAGCGTACAGCGTTGTTTCGCTACGTGTATATAAAAATGTGAAAAGCTTGATTCGATTACTATTTAAATAAGTAAATTTGTGTGGTGATGACATCTCTCTATATTATAAAATAACGGACTATGTAATTTATACAGTATTACAACCAAGAAGGGGATAGTCAACTAATCTATAATCATGTGAAGTGTATAACAGTGAAACAAACTTTCTATCTAAGTATTCTAACTACAAGAATTACGAAGAATAACTACAGTCGCCTGAGATGAATGTACCACACCAGGAATGATTTGACATACTTCTAGAACTTCACCGTCACAGTATGATAAGGTAACGACTGAACTTCAAGAAACATCAGGAGGACCGAAGAACTAATTCTGCAGCAACTTCAGGAAACACACAGGTGACATGGAGGCTTGTCTTCCATGGTTAAGAGTTACAAAATTATAACCCCCAAAAGACTATTTAAATTATCATATTAAAGACTTTAAAACTTATGTTTTAAATGTAATAACATTAAAGACTTTAGAAAACTGACATTATAGGTAACATGTAGTCTAAAATCTAATAACACTAGTTATAGCAAAAAGGTAAAGTTTAAACTAAAAGTTTTGTTGTTTTAGAAGATTAATAAAAAACCATTCTTCAAATGGTTAGAGTTTCAATATTGTACATGGCAAGGTGATCATTATTCATTTAATATATTTCATCCCGGATCCATGGAATTAATCAATAAGATGTACATCATATTCTGAGGCCCCTTTGTAAAGTAGTAATTTATATATTTAATCATATAGTAAACTATATTGTTTGAGAACCCCCTTTGTAAAGTAGTAATTTATATATTTAATCATATAGTAAACTATATTGTTTGAGAACTTTCAATAGAGAACTTAATCACCAAATGTAATAAAGAGATGTCATCTGAGTACCGAGTAAAATGAGTGCATAAATCAACAGTCTCCCCTTCCTATTATCCTGCTATATAAATTGTTTTATTTGTTGTGATTATTTTCAGTGCTTCACAACGAAGGCAGCCTGTATAATTGGCACATCCAATTATTACTGGTTCCCCAAGTTATAACTCAAGAGAAGAGGTTATAAATTGCGCCACTCTGCTCTGCTCTGTTCTAATTTTGCTAGTTTGCTAATTTTGTGTAAGAGAAAAGAAAGAAGTAATTGTGTCCGATATCCCACGCACACAAGCTGTTGATCTATTCACTCATGTATTTAAATATGTGTCAGAATTTTAAATAAGATAAAAATAATAATTGATATTATAGTAATGTAGTATAGGTAACTTTATTTGTAAATATAATATGTGTAAAGTAATATTAACATATAATCCCATGTAAACAAACCATGTAGGTACTTGTTAAAAGTCTCATTCATCAACGTGTCTTTTTCACGACAAACTCGGACATGTAAGTTTCCTGTTGCCGATTGTTTAAAACTGTCATAGTTGGTCTCCCCCAAGTTGAGTTAGACAATAAGTCACCCTCCTTGTGTGGTCTATTGTTATAAGAAGCGTGTATTTTCCTGTGTTTAGTAACCGAAGATTCCCCCTTTTGTCATACGCATATTCATGCCTGTGTGAAATTTCTCTCTCTCGCTCTATGTAAAATGATAAAGGTTGTCATAACATTTTAAGTGTCTATTTGTAAAAAAAAAAAGAAAAAGGAGTAAGAATACGATTTATTTATATTTTTATATTTTTGTGTAAAAGAAAAAAGGAAGCTTGTATAACATTTAATGCAAATAGTAGAATAATTAGTTATAGCCGCCCACGTTACGAAAATGGCTGAATAAATCTTGAGTAAATAATGGTGTAACTTGTAGCAGTAAATAAAAAGCGAATAATAATAAAAGTATAGATGCTATAGCGAACAACCAGTGGTGGGCAGTTAGAAGAAATAAAGCGTGTTCAGAATGGTAGTGAGCTGCCACCCTCTCTCTATTGTATAAACGGTTGCCTCCCTAAACAATTGAAAACCACCCCTGTGTATTACAATGAATTGTGTAAAGTGTCTCCCCTTCCGCATAGTTTGTTTGGTTATTGTTAAAGAGATAATGAGAATTATCTTCGTGAAATTCCGCTTCTCTCAATTAACTATAATCTAGAGTGGAGTATGGGATCCTCTTTAGATTATTTTAGAAGTAAGTCTATGGTATATAATCAAGAAAGAATTATATACATGTAAAGTAACAAGTCACAACGGCGCCGGCTGAAAAGGATAATGATGAGGCAGAAAGGTGCCAAGAGATCATTGATGAAAGAGTGCTGAAAGCTAACTTGTAGAGTTAGAGTAAGCTGATGTCAGTCGGGCCACGACATTGTGAGTTACGAGTAATTAGGGAAATTAGTATTATAAGTTAGTGCTGTAAGTAATGAGAAAAAGGGATTTTCACGAAGGCGATCCTTTAAATGAACAAGATCATTTAAAGAGAATTAAAAAAAAAAACAAATCTTGCACTAATAATAAATAATAATAATAATAAATAATTACACACGGAAATCTCCAAACATACTCCCGGTACATTCCTGAACAAATAAACCGGAGTCTGTGGCTTAAGCGGCAGAGTGTGTGACGATTTCATTAATAAAAAAATATGTTAATTAATTAAGTTGATAATGTATAAGCTGAGAAATTTTAAATTCTTAATAAAATCTCACATTGTAAACTAAATCTTATTGCAATCATTAAATAATAATAATATTTAATATAAAGTCTAATAATAAAATAAAAGGGAATGGAATTGTACAGAAAGGGTAAAGCTTATTAATTATTCCTGCATAAACAGGAACCGACCAGAATTAACTTGTTTTCTGACCCCTAAATAAACTAAGTATTATTGTAAATTTGTTATTTTTTAAATAATTAAATAAAACCACTGTTACGTACTTTGATAACTTCTGTAATAGTAAATAATTTAATCAAACCGTAGTCCTTTAATTAAAATTAGAAACACGGAATTACTTTTAGGTTGCCTAGTATTTGTCTTGAGATTACTACTCTCCCCCTTAACTATTTCTGCCACTTGGAATGGAGCGCTCACGCCGTAAGCAGCGTACAGCGTTGTTTCGCTACGTGTATATAAAAATGTGAAAAGCTTGATTCGATGACTATTTAAATAAGTAAATTTATGTGGTGATGACATCTCTCTATATTATAAAATAACGGACTATGTAATTTATACAGTATTACAACCAAGAAGGAGATAGTCAACTAATCTATAATCATGTGAAGTGTATAACAGTGAAACAAACTTTCTATCTAAGTATTCTAACTACAAGAATTACGAAGAATAACTACAGTCGCCTGAGATGAATGTACCACACCAGGAATGATTTGACATACTTCTAGAACTTCACCGTCACAGTATGATAAGGTAACGACTGAACTTCAAGAAACATCAGGAGGACCGAAGAACTAATTCTGCAGCAACTTCAGGAAACACACAGGTGACATGGAGGCTTGTCTTCCATGGTTAAGAGTTACAAAATTATAACCCCCAAAAGACTATTTAAATTATCATATTAAAGACTTTAAAACTTATGTTTTAAATGTAATAACATTAAAGACTTTAGAAAACTGACATTATAGGTAACATGTAGTCTAAAATCTAATAACACTAGTTATAGCAAAAAGGTAAAGTTTAAACTAAAAGTTTTGTTGTTTTAGAAGATTAATAAAAAACCATTCTTCAAATGGTTAGAGTTTCAATATTGTACATGGCAAGGTGATCATTATTCATTTAATATATTTCATCCCGGATCCATGGAATTAATCAATAAGATGTACATCATATTCTGAGGCCCCTTTGTAAAGTAGTAATTTATATATTTAATCATATAGTAAACTATATTGTTTGAGAACCCCCTTTGTAAAGTAGTAATTTATATATTTAATCATATAGTAAACTATATTGTTTGAGAACTTTCAATAGAGAACTTAATCACCAAATGTAATAAAGAGATGTCATCTGAGTACCGAGTAAAATGAGTGCATAAATCAACAGTCTCCCCTTCCTATTATCCTGCTATATAAATTGTTTTATTTGTTGTGATTATTTTCAGTGCTTCACAACGAAGGCAGCCTGTATAATTGGCACATCCAATTATTACTGGTTCCCCAAGTTATAACTCAAGAGAAGAGGTTATAAATTGCGCCACTCTGCTCTGCTCTGTTCTAATTTTGCTAGTTTGCTAATTTTGTGTAAGAGAAAAGAAAGAAGTAATTGTGTCCGATATCCCACGCACACAAGCTGTTGATCTATTCACTCATGTATTTAAATATGTGTCAGAATTTTAAATAAGATAAAAATAATAATTGATATTATAGTAATGTAGTATAGGTAACTTTATTTGTAAATATAATATGTGTAAAGTAATATTAACATATAATCCCATGTAAACAAACCATGTACGTACTTGTTAAAAGTCTCATTCATCAACGTGTCTTTTTCACGACAAACTCGGACATGTAAGTTTCCTGTTGCCGATTGTTTAAAACTGTCATAGTTGGTCTCCCCCAAGTTGAGTTACACAATAAGTCACCCTCCTTGTGTGGTCTATTGTTATAAGAAGCGTGTATTTTCCTGTGTTTAGTAACCGAAGATTCCCCCTTTTGTCATACGCATATTCATGCCTGTGTGAAATTTCTCTCTCTCGCTCTATATAAAATGATAAAGGTTGTCATAACATTTTAAGTGTCTATTTGTAAAAAAAAAAAGAAAAAGGAGTAAGAATACGATTTATTTATATTTTTATATTTTTGTGTAAAAGAAAAAAGGAAGCTTGTATAACATTTAATGCAAATAGTAGAATAATTAGTTATAGCCGCCCACGTTACGAAAATGGCTGAATAAATCTTGAGTAAATAATGGTGTAACTTGTAGCAGTAAATAAAAAGCGAATAATAATAAAAGTATAGATGCTATAGCGAACAACCAGTGGTGGGCAGTTAGAAGAAATAAAGCGTGTTCAGAATGGTAGTGAGCTGCCACCCTCTCTCTATTGTATAAACGGTTGCCTCCCTAAACAATTGACAACCACCCCTGTGTATTACAATGAATTGTGTAAAGTGTCTCCCCTTCCGCATAGTTTGTTTGGTTATTGTTAAAGAGATAATGAGAATTATCTTCGTGAAATTCCGCTTCTCTCAATTAACTATAATCTAGAGTGGAGTATGGGATCCTCTTTAGATTATTTTAGAAGTAAGTCTATGGTATATAATCAAGAAAGAATTATATACATGTAAAGTAACAAGTCACAACGGCGCCGGCTGAAAAGGATAATGATGAGGCAGAAAGGTGCCAAGAGATCATTGATGAAAGAGTGCTGAAAGCTAACTTGTAGAGTTAGAGTAAGCTGATGTCAGTCGGGCCACGACATTGTGAGTTACGAGTAATTAGGGAAATTAGTATTATAAGTTAGTGCTGTAAGTAATGAGAAAAAGGGATTTTCACGAAGGCGATCCTTTAAATGAACAAGATCATTTAAAGAGAATTAAAAAAAAAAACAAATCTTGCACTAATAATAAATAATAATAATAATAAATAATTACACACGGAAATCTCCAAACATACTCCCGGTACATTCCTGAACAAATAAACCGGAGTCTGTGGCTTAAGCGGCAGAGTGTGTGACGATTTCATTAATAAAAAAATATGTTAATTAATTAAGTTGATAATGTATAAGCTGAGAAATTTTAAATTCTTAATAAAATCTCACATTGTAAACTAAATCTTATTGCAATCATTAAATAATAATAATATTTAATATAAAGTCTAATAATAAAATAAAAGGGAATGGAATTGTACAGAAAGGGTAAAGCTTATTAATTATTCCTGCATAAACAGGAACCGACCAGAATTAACTTGTTTTCTGACCCCTAAATAAACTAAGTATTATTGTAAATTTGTTATTTTTTAAATAATTAAATAAAACCACTGTTACGTACTTTGATAACTTCTGTAATAGTAAATAATTTAATCAAACCGTAGTCCTTTAATTAAAATTAGAAACACGGAATTACTTTTAGGTTGCCTAGTATTTGTCTTGAGATTACTACTCTCCCCCTTAACTATTTCTGCCACTTGGAATGGAGCGCTCACGCCGTAAGCAGCGTACAGCGTTGTTTCGCTACGTGTATATAAAAATGTGAAAAGCTTGATTCGATGACTATTTAAATAAGTAAATTTATGTGGTGATGACATCTCTCTATATTATAAAATAACGGACTATGTAATTTATACAGTATTACAACCAAGAAGGAGATAGTCAACTAATCTATAATCATGTGAAGTGTATAACAGTGAAACAAACTTTCTATCTAAGTATTCTAACTACAAGAATTACGAAGAATAACTACAGTCGCCTGAGATGAATGTACCACACCAGGAATGATTTGACATACTTCTAGAACTTCACCGTCACAGTATGATAAGGTAACGACTGAACTTCAAGAAACATCAGGAGGACCGAAGAACTAATTCTGCAGCAACTTCAGGAAACACACAGGTGACATGGAGGCTTGTCTTCCATGGTTAAGAGTTACAAAATTATAACCCCCAAAAGACTATTTAAATTATCATATTAAAGACTTTAAAACTTATGTTTTAAATGTAATAACATTAAAGACTTTAGAAAACTGACATTATAGGTAACATGTAGTCTAAAATCTAATAACACTAGTTATAGCAAAAAGGTAAAGTTTAAACTAAAAGTTTTGTTGTTTTAGAAGATTAATAAAAAACCATTCTTCAAATGGTTAGAGTTTCAATATTGTACATGGCAAGGTGATCATTATTCATTTAATATATTTCATCCCGGATCCATGGAATTAATCAATAAGATGTACATCATATTCTGAGGCCCCTTTGTAAAGTAGTAATTTATATATTTAATCATATAGTAAACTATATTGTTTGAGAACCCCCTTTGTAAAGTAGTAATTTATATATTTAATCATATAGTAAACTATATTGTTTGAGAACTTTCAATAGAGAACTTAATCACCAAATGTAATAAAGAGATGTCATCTGAGTACCGAGTAAAATGAGTGCATAAGTCAACAGTCTCCCCTTCCTATTATCCTGCTATATAAATTGTTTTATTTGTTGTGATTATTTTCAGTGCTTCACAACGAAGGCAGCCTGTATAATTGGCACATCCAATTATTACTGGTTCCCTAAGTTATAACTCAAGAGAAGAGGTTATAAAAGGACCTTAATCTTTCTCTGCTCCCATTTATACCTTACAGAGCTGCATTTCCTATCAACTTCCGCAGATGTTTCTCTGACTTGGCGTTTGTCTCACTTCCAACCTAATCCCAACATCTGATATTATCTTCCCACTGCATTCTGGATCAGTCCCTTAATCTCCTTCCATCTAATTTTAATTCATACATTTGTTTCATATCTTGCTGGTTCCACAATTCATACATTTGTTTCATATCTTACTGGTTCCATGTACTATTTCCTGGGACATGTGCTTTATACCAATGTAGACATTTCTTTTCTATTTTATTAATAGTTGGTGTAGTTTCTAGATATTCTTCTCTTACGCTTTAGTTTTACATTCTGGCCCTTTGAGTTTTACCATTGACTCTTCTCTGACATTCTATCTTCAATGCTGTTACTTTGAATCTTTACATGTCTCTCAATGTCCAAGTCTCTGCCCCACATAATGGAGTTACCAAAAGAAACCTATTATTTATAAATAATATAATACTCATATTCACTCATATTACCCTACTATTGTATTCAAATTGATACTAAATAATGCTTTACATTTTTAAAAAAAGAATATATTTTTTATTGTTTTTTACAATGTTTTGACAGTTTTAAGTAAATTACTGTCAACAACAGAAGTATATTTTATATTCTTGGATTTCGTTGTCCATGACGTGTCCGTTACTTAACTAAATATCACTATTACATTAACGACTCGGAACACTAGGTTTTTTATAAGTAAAAGCATAAAGTTTTACCTTACAGCCTTAACCGGTTTTCTCCTTTAAAATGCTTCTTCAGCGGCTCTGAAGAAGCCTTTTAAAGGAGAAAACCGGTTAAGGCTGTAAGGTAAAACTTTATGCTTTTACTTATAAAAAAACCTAGTGTTCCGAGTCGTTAATGTAATAATGATATTTATATTTTATATTTTAAATATTATATTTTAAAATATATTCTTGTTTTAAAAATATAAAACTATTATTACTTACTACCAAATAATATATGATAATATAGTATATAACATTTATAAATTAACAGAAATTAAACTGTACATTGTAACGGTACAGAATGAAGGGGTCTGTAATCTAAAATTTTTTCCTAACCAGAGTATATTTTGTTAACGGACTGTAGCTCCGTGTAAGGTACAGCATATTACCAAAGCGCAAGTTATCAGCAAGGGTGCGCATTCACGAGTACGCGCGCACATGTCGGCCAGCGTTCCCACGAAAATGGCACGTACATACATTCCATAGCCGCACATGAGAGCCAATCAGCGTTCGAATTTACGAACACGTGGCCAGCGAGACGGGCTGCCGAGCGGACCCACGCTTCGCCTGACGCTGGATGTTGAAAACGAGTCTTCAACCTGTACAGTCGTTAATTCAACCATAGTCTCGGATGAGTCCTTGGTAGGTCAAAAAAGTACTAAAGCAGGCCTACCAAGTAGTATAAAAAATACAACCAGTGTTAAATAATGAAGTGACGATTAAATGACGTTAAACTTTGGTCGGAGTTGAGAGTGTTTAGTGAAAATAGTTCGACAACATTTGGATATTACGCAAATAGGTAACAAGTATAAAGGCAGATTCATTTGGCCAAAACATTATAAACCATTAATGAGCTCATAAATAAAACGGGGGTAAAATTAATTAATAGAGTGAGAGAGTGTGTGTACGAAAAAAATAACAGGGGAAATAATAACGTAATAGTACTGGTTTATAAGTAGGGGTTATTATTATAAGATACGATGTAATAGATGTCAATAGAAAGAAGTAATTAAAATAAGAGAAAGAAAGAAGTAATTCAATTTGAATAAATGAATAAGATTTGTTTTAACAAAATATAACCATGTGTTAGCGTAGTTATTTCGTCGTTACCATTTCCTAGTGTTCTGTGCTGAAAAATTCGTCTAACGTTTCCGGGAATCTTCTGAATTGGGGGAAGTCAGATGGCAAAATTGTCCAGTTTTAATTAAGGTAATGTATAAAGGTTTCCATATCTGTCCTGCAAAGATATTGGTGGCGACTCTGAACTTCTGATGGAATTTATAAAAAGGTAAGTAGCAAAAAAAAAGATCGCAGGTAAGGTTCTGGCAGAGTATTATTATTTTATTTATTTATTTATAAATTTATTTGTAACTACACAATTGGCGACCCTGCCAGGAAAACAGAAAAACTCTCAACACCACTACATAGACAATTCCCAATTAGCACTTTCGAACCTTTCAGCTCATCACATCAGAAATATCTATACTTTATTACAAAAAAAATGGGCTATTTACATTATAGTTATTGTTTGGCCTGAATTGTTATAAAAGAAATATACTATCTCCGTTATTTTTTACCTGAATTCTATAGACGATGTACCATTGAATTACAAATAAAAGGGAAAATGTTATGTAATATGACATTTATTGTAAGTAGTGCCAGATTTAAGTATAGGCCACACAGGCTGAAGCCTAGGGGCCCACACCACAAACAAAAATAAAAATAAAAGAACAGTTCACTTACATAAAAATTATATGGTTCATGTTTCAGAGAACACTAGAAGTTATCAGAGGAAAAGGTGGTTATGAGGCATGTACAGGGTAGAGTGGGTGGGACTGGGGCTCACTTCAATTTTAAATTCATCTCAAACTGCACTCATTGCACTGAGATCATTATATTTTGGAAGAAATATCACTAATCCCTTAAGGTTCGATTACAACCCCCTTTTTATAATTTTAACTGCTGCAACACATGTAAATAAATATATTTCTAAAACGTGTCAAATGAGAACTGTTGCTTCCATAGGTGGGGCAAAAGTTTTCAATTAAATTAATTTGAATAAATTAACTTTATTCAACTTTATCAATTCTTTTTTTACTTTATTAACATATTTGACACATTTTTTAATTTATTAACTTTATTAACAAATTATAACTAAAAAGTTCAAGAAAATTACAGTCATTTTGACACAATGTAAAAAATATTACAATGTTGCAATAACATATTACAGTGGATCGAATGTATTACAGTAGAAAAGATATGGGTATGATACCTTTAAACTAATAAAGATATGGGGGTATGATTTATAATGCGATCTTTCACCCTACGGGCTACTTTTTCGCTATTTGATTAGTGCTGTTATCTATTAGTATAGTTGAATATTATAACTCCTAGTTTTAACAAGATGAATTTGAACTCTTTAAACTGACCTATAACTTAAAGAGTTTACTCGTTAATTTACTGGCATTATAATGTTTCCCAATATCAAAATATTACATCAAAACTAGTATGTAATTTTTCCTAATTTTTATTCTGTTCAGAGTCTCTGAGGTAATGCAAAAATGAGTCTTTTCATAGATTCCATCTTGAAATTTCGTAGATATATCTTGAAACTGTTAAACTGTTTAACATAGAATTGAAAATTTATAGAAAACGGTGTATCCCAATTTAATTTGTGCACTTAACAATTCTTTTATTTGCAGTTCTGGAAGATATATTTTTCAAATTTTTTTATGGGAGGGACCCAGGTCCTCCATTTTACCTCCCAGACCGCCACTCGTAGTTGGGGGGGGGGGGCATACCACATGTTCAGCCTAGGGCCCCACTAAACTCTAAATCTGATGCTGGTTATAAGTACTCATTTTTGTGAAATTTAGAATTGAAATTTTCAATCAGCAGTAATTTTGAAACTTTTTAAGACAATACATTGGTTTGTTTTGGGTATGTATAAGAAGTGGTAAACATTCAGTGTATACCAAATTTCAACTCCACACCTCATTTCATTCAGCATTAATTCATTTTTTTGTACACATTTTGGTACTGTGTATGTCAAATTTCAACTCCACATCTTATTTAATTCAGCAGAAATTAATTTTGTTTATAAATTATACAGACAACACAGATGGAAAAATGAAGCATTTTTTAGCATATGTTTATATATATATATATATTTTTCCCTTTAGTTTAATGAATAGAATCATTTCCCGAAGTTTGGAACTCCTTTTGAAAATGCCATCTATAAATAATGGAGATATAATTAATAAATAATGAAGACATAATTAGAGTCAAAAATCCCAAAGGATAAACGGCTAGAGCATCTTCATTGAATGGAACTAGCTATAAACACCAAAAGAATTACCAAATGGAACCTTTTGAAATCAGAAAAACAGGAACACCAAGAAGGAGTGCTGGCAAATGTAGAGGAGGACTTTAGGATACTGGAAACTGGTAACTAGAGAAGGGTCATCAAGGATGGAGTGAGTAGCTGACTATAGCATAGGTGGCCAAAACCCAAGCAATACTGTAGAGCCACAGACAGAAAAAGTACAATTAGCTTATAGTAATTAGCCAGATGACAGTTACAGTAAGGATATCATCCACTTTACATACAAGTATCCATAATCTGAATCTGTCATTCTACCTTACATACTCTGAACTTAAAGAACTTCAAACTAGTGATATTGATATCAGTGATACTGTATTTTTGACTTAATATTTATAACTGGTTTATTCCCAAAGTGACAAAACTAAAAAACTTAAAAATTACATTTCAAATTTTAAAGTCCTCGTACAGTAGAGTCCTGATTTTTCAAGTTCGGGATTATCCAAGGTACTTTTTCTTTACCTCGCTTTTTCTTTGTATTTGTAACAAACTTTATACTAGATAATCGTTTTTGTTTTTTCAATGAACATACAAAACCTGCATTGTGTTAGAAATGCCTACTGTGAAATGTGTTTGTGTAGGATTCGGCAATGTTAAAGCAGTGGGTGGCAGGCACAAATGTCTATCCATTGCACAGAAATTTCATGAGAAAAATTTTGCGATTTGTGATTTCATACAAAGTGCAATTTGTGAAAATAATTATTTGGAGCCAAAACGGAAGATTCTTCTGATTCTTTCATGTCCCAACAGATTGGCTGACTTGAACTGGCGTTGCAGTATATAGAACAGCTACCCGAAGCAGCAGCACTGGACTTAATTTTATTGAAAAAATACAAGACATCATATCAAGGAAAAGAAAGAATACTGCTCAGAGGCAGACAACCATCAAAACCTTTTGTAAAAAAAATTATGTTTTTCTTAGTCAATAAAAACTGGTTTCAATACTGGTACTGTATTCATATATTGTGATTATACGGGTATTATCCCTGAAAATGCTCCACTGTTGTGAGCGCCAATTTGTGATTAAACGAGTACGAGCGTCTCGTTATTTTCACACAATGTAAGCCTATTCGTTGCTATGAACGGGTATGTTCCCATGTCTTTACTCTCTTCGGTCGTTTTAATTTACTTCAATTATTTAAATATCTGAGATATTTGGAGTTGTGGGATATAGTAATTTAATTAACTAATATTAACTTATCTCTCTAAGAAAACTATCAGTGTTAGTGTACTTGAAACTTAAATAATTAATGTGTTATTCTGTAATTTCGTTCAACCCTATTCTACCTTGAAGAGAATTATGTATAATTTTGTATTTTAACGCTCTTCTCTTTGGTGTCGGAGAATTCCGCTATAAGCGCTGTAGTACCGGGGCAACGAAACTTAGAGGTTAATTCACTGTTTACGTTAACCAATTATTCTATACTTAGTCAGTTACTTTTTTATTCCCAACTCATTAACTAATACTCCAAATGACAAGATTTTGCAACTATACAAAGGTTCTTTATTTGTTTACTTCTTCAACATTGAATAAAATATGTTCCAATTGGCATATACAAAGGCTATAGATTGCGTGAATCGATTATTGATCAGTCCGATACTTTATTTAGACTCGGTTATATAATGTATTTTAGTTTGTAATTAATTTAATTCAGGGTGTGAAGGTTCTTGTAACTGTGGGGAAGATTAAAAATACATAGATAAGAATGCAAGATTTACAAATTTGAAGTGTTGTGTAGTTAATATGATTTATAGAATAATAATTTACCAGACTAGAACGAAGCGAATCGTGTAGGCTGTTGGTTGATAACTTCACTGTTCTGGATGACTATGTTGTACGATTTTCTTTCTTTGGATGTTAATAAAATGGATTTCTTGTCCTGTTCACCTTGGAAATACAGCTCCCTGGATTGATTTACGGCCAGACTGGTTCCTTCTGTAATTTCTGGATCCAAATACGTTCTTCTCTCGTTTGAAATAATTGATGATGTTCCGTGTATTTAAAAGGTTATGAGTTCCAGTGTAGTGTATATTATTGGTTGTGATACAGTTAACTCTTTATATTGGGTTTAATATATCGTCAATTCCTTTCGGATATGGGACAATTCAAGTCCTTCCTTGTAGAACCCAGTTATTTATTTTTTATTGTGATATCATACTATGGTCTCGTTTGGTTAAACTGTACTGGCAAGATTCAAGAATATTATCATTAAAATTTTGTGTTTTATAAGAATATCAAATACTTTAGAATATTCCGATTATATTAGACATTTCTTAGGTTTTTTAATCTCATCACATTCAGATCATAAAAAGCAATAATTGAAAATCAACAACTCTTCATTTCCTGTAGTCCATAGCAACGCATTATTTTTCTTCCTTCTCCATGTTTTGTATATAGTGTTTATTTCATATATTTTTTCGTCTATTCCTTATTAATTTTCTATCATATCGGAATATAACCTTACCGATAGTTGGTTTATTATCTTCTACATATATTCTGCTGGTTTTTGATATGAGTCTGTTTCTTTTATACTTATTACTTTTTCGATGTCAAACGTTATCAATCGATATCATGGCATTGTGGCATTATCATAATTTTTATAAATTGAGATGGTTTATTATATATCATTACTTATTTAATGTTTTTTCCTAGCTCTTCGAACCGTATTCATTAATTATTATTAACTTGCGTACCTAACCTTTATGTTATGAGTGGTTATATAGTGTTATTGGCTGTTAGGCCTTTTATTGTATACGGACCTACCTTTGTTTATAACTGGTGAACAACTATAGCCCTTTTACATAAATTCATACATATAATCAAATCTTAACTATTAACATTTACATAAATAATTATTCTTTTCATATCTAATGACAATTTTATCTTGATCTATGGATCACATATAAGAAAATTGGAATCTATTAACGCTAACTAGCTGCTTCCCACATCATTCTATAACAGTAATTGAATAATACATCTTGTTTCATTACCTTTCATTAACTCAACAAGTAATTGGTATAACATAACATAAACTTTATCATAACATTCGTTGTCACAAAATAATATCATTTAATTCAAAATCCTTACTTGCTATTGCTATAAGGTAAATTATTGTTTCATTTTTGTTTACTTTCATGGTCATTTACTTTGACAATTTCTGTACTATTCTACTTCTTACACTTCTCATCAGTATCATATTGATTTACTTTTCACTGAACATAGATCATTAACTATTGTCTAATTTACAGGTTTGTTTATTCTCGTTATTTCTACCTTGCATCCTTATTTATCTTTATCTATAATTGTAAATGTAATTATTAGACTTTTGTTTTATCATGGGGTTAGATATTGACTTGCTTATTATTTTGTTAATATAATATTTATGTAACATGGATGACAGCATTTCTGTTGCGTTACAATATACACAAATAAATTGTTCTTCTTAATATCCTTTTCATTAGTATGGATTTATTTTAAATGATAGGCCTATTAAATTGCAAAATTTTTACTGTATTGAATTTTATTGATCAATGAACATAGTAAATTATTTTTTTTACTTTTCCTGATTATTAGAGTTTTTGATGATACAAGGTAATGGTCCACATTAACTCAGATAATCGAGACTCTACTGTCCTATGTTATTTTTCATAAAGCAGATTAAAAATATTAAAGCAATATATTTATTACAACTAAACAAACAGAGAAGTAATTGGGTACTATATATTGTCAGACACAATTGTGGCATGGCTACTACACAAATGTGTACTACCGCTTTGTGAATAGAAAGGAGAGACATGCCTGCACTGTTGGGAATAACCTATATCATACAACACCTGATTATAGTACCCTTTCCAAACTGTTATACTGTGACACATAATACTTAACACTTCCAAACCGTCATGAGGTTAACACATTTGGCAATCAGCTATAAAAACATCAAACAAGAACTGACACAAAACGTTTCTGTATGTCTACTTCAAGTAAGCTGACTGATACTTATATGGGCGTCTTCACACTAGTCGACATGACACCGACACGATATCGGCGCGTTATCGGTGGGAACAAAAAGTAAAGAAATGTTATGGAACCGTTTCACACTCACCGACATGTCGGTATCGGGTCGATGCACGGACCAACGTGTCGGCAGGCAGCAGCTCTCCCATCTTGATCGGCGCTGTGTAGTCATCTTCACTCTGCCTAGCGCATTACTTTAGTTCAGTAGTTGAATATTTTGTGAAATGACTACTTTTAAGTATGACATAGTGGCATTGATTGAACTTGTTGAGACGATGCCACCTTGTTTGTGGGACAAAACAGATGAAGGAAATAAAAATAAAATTCTTCGCGAGAAGAGTTGGCAAGAAATATATGAAGAAACTTGTTAGGATCTAAAACCAACTTATCAAATAAGGTGTAGTCCTAGTATGCACCTTCTACATAGCGAACTTTATAATCGGGTGAACCCAATACTTCCTATCTACTTTTCATCTTCTCCGTCTTAAATATAACAAATAGTAAATAGGATCTTCTGTTGAATTCAGCCGTTTGTATAAACTACATTCACCATGGCCGATATGTTGACATCTGTCGTTATGAGTGTGAAAATACCTTCTCAATATCGTGTCAGTGTCGGCTCGGTGTCGTTGTAGGGTCGATGTCGGGTCGGTAAGTGTGAAAACGCCCTATAGCAGTACTATACAGGGTGTTAAGTAATATGTGGGACACCTCTGGGGGATCGACAGAGGACTTGAAAAGTAGCAAAAAAGTTCATATAAACATATGGTCTATTTCCCATAATTTCTTAATTACAGACACTTTGTGGTTATTGCATGTTTGCTTATTACAACTTCGTTTCTGCCTTTTTGTTTTCAAAGCTCTAGCTTAGTTCTACAGGTATTTTTTTCTTTTCAAATGTTGTTTGTGTTGTGAATTGTTAAGTCAAAGCCTTCTGATGTCTACCTTAGTTGCCATGGTAACTAGTAAATAAACAAACCCTCTTGCAATTGAGTACACAAGCAGCAGTGGAAGCTTACTGTACATTTGTTATTGGACTAGTGTTTAGTGTTTACTGTTCATTCAGTTTGTGGCCAAAATGTATTCTAATCAGCACATGGCGGACATTTACCTGATGTATGGACTTGTAAATTGCAATGCGTATGAAGCAAGACGTTAGAAATTTACCAAACAGAAAGACCTTCCAGAGAATACATGAACGTCTTGTGGAGACTGGCTCTTTTGAGAAAAGGTCATCACATTGTGGAAGACCAATTAGTATCAGCACCTGATTTAAAAGAACGAGTACTTCATCATATTGAGGAAAATAATGGTAGCAGTAACAGATGCATAGCAGGAACTGAGAATGTGAATCATGTGACAGTGTGGAAAATCTTACGAGAACAACTCCTTTATCCATACCATCTTCAGAGAGTGCAAGGTCTTAGTGAAACTGATTTTCCACCCAGAAAAGCTTTTTGTACTTGGTTACTGCAGATGTGTGCTCAGGACCAAACCTTCCTGTCTACCATACACTGATGAAGCAAAGTTTACCAGGAATGGAGTGCAGAATTTTCACAACACTCATGTATGGGTGGACGTAAATCCCTGTGCAGTTTTGGAAACAAGTCATCAACAACATTTCAGCATTAATGTATGGGCTGGAATAATTGGAGACAGTGTAACTGGACCTTTCATTTTCCATGGAACACTGACTGGAGCATCATACAGTGAATTTTTAATGGAACATTTAAATGTTTTGCTGGAAGCAGTTCCACTACACTTAATTCAGAACATGTGGTTCATGCACGATGGGGCGCCACCTCATTTTTCTCTCCAAGCAAGAGCAATTTTAAATCAGCGTTTCCCAAATAAATGGATAGGTCGTGGGGCAGCAACATCCTGGCCTGCTCGATCTCCTGATCTCCACCCATTGGATTTTTACTTATGGGGACATTTAAAGAACATTGTGTATTCAAGACCTGTTACGAACGTTGAAATTCTTTGCCAGTGTGTTCAAGAAGGATTTCAGCAGATACAGCAGACACCTGGAATATGGGAGAGAGTAAGACAATCCATGATGCGGCGGTTAGAAGCTTGTGTTAGAGCTAATGATAGCCATTTTGAGCATCTGTTGTAGAACTAAGCTAGAGCTTTAAAAACAAAAAGGCAGAAACGAAATTGTAATAAGCAAACATGCAATAACCAAAAAGTGTCTGTAATTAAGAAATTATGGAAAATAGGCCATATGTTTATATGAACTTTTTTGCTTCTTTTTAAGTCCTCTATCCATCTCCCAGAGATGTCCCACATATTACTTAACCTGTATATCAGTTGTCGAGAGTACCTCTCTTTAACACTGAGGTTCCATTACAAGTTTGATTGTTAGCGTTGTTCATTCTACAGGGTTATGGCATAACATACTGTAGTGTATTTGAATATTATTTTACTTCATTTTATTTACAACATTTTAATAGACTATTTAAAATATTTTATTTATACTTGAATCTGTGTGGGTTTTCACACCGTGTTAACTACATTTATGTAAATTGCAACAGAACGCCCATCACTGTCATTTCTCTAAAAAAAAGTAGTTGTGTACTAAAGATTTAAAAATCTCACACAACCATTGCTATTCATTTTCAAAATGTGTAAACTCAAAAAATAGTACCTGTATAAGTATATAATAAAAAGTAATAGGGGTCACAAATTTCTGAACTAAACTGAAATACACAAGAATCTGTAAAAGAGTGTAAATAAAAAGAAAATTTGTACAGTTCACTTTTTTTTGTAAACTTTATTATGAAGTAATGTCTGACAATTTCAGAAAGGAATCGTGTGCTATATCAAATACCCACCACCTAACCAGCTAACAAATACCCACCAGCCACCCGCTTGTCAAAAAAAATATTAGGTTCTTGTATCACATCTTGTATCTTGGAAATCAGGATATCAGCCTTGTATAAGGCAGGGTGAGGAAACAAAGGAACTCACTTCGGCATACTGGCAGTCAGTGCCAAGAGTAACAACACGCGTCTAATAACACAACAGTAAGAAAAAAATTATTTTTGTTATCTTCTCTGTTCAGTTATAAGTCCAGTACTAACAAGCTGCTTTATATATTTCAAGTTCAAGTTGCTATAAAACTGTATGTCTAATGGACAGGTGAATTTACAGCTAATTTTAATAAATATAATTTCTAAACAAGACTGAAACAAAATAGACCGAAATATTTTGAAGGCTTCCGTGATATCAATGTCTTGCTTACTGGAAGAAAATATGAACAATAAACTCACACCTTGTTTTTAAGGGTTAATTAAGATAACTAAAATATGGAAAATCAGGGATTAAATTTTTTTGGACTACCTTTGATTAAAACAAAATAAATAAATAAAATAAAACCTCCTGTCAATGCAGAGATGTTTCAATCTTAGAAATAAAAACCAAAAATTGCTGTCACACCACTAATTTATCTGTATATGGGTATTTCAGCAGCTGATAAAATTCAAACAGTAAGGCTGAGGATGGTGAGGAACACGACCATAATAAGTGTACCTTACAAATAAGTTAAGTGATATAACAAATCATACCTTTTATTTATGACAAAATTATAAGATGGATATAGTGGCATTAGAACTTTTATTTTGTACCTATCCAGTCTTCACTGCTACCTTACCAAGTCACAACATGAGCACATTAACCACCCAAAAAAAAACTGTTACAAAACCTCATCCACAGAAATGTTATTATTAAATAATGTTTCAAGACTGCTTGACTAAGGAAATGTCATAATTCTATAGTTGATAACCACAGAAAATGTAAATGTATTCCATAAAATAAGTTTCAGCATTATATTTTAAAAGAAGCAGATTTATTTATAAAAGAAAATTTATGTATAAAAGAAACTTAATTATTTATACTGAAAATGCAAAATTCAACTTAACTAAAAGTGCACTGACAACTTTCTCTGGATGACTGGTAAGGCATTTTAATGCAGTAAGCAAAGAATGTGACGATTTTAAATATATCGAAAATCGCACAAATTAAAATTTTTAATTTTAATAAGTAAGAGTATCATACACCCTTACCTATACCCAGATTCCTGAATCAGCTTGAAACTTTCCAGTACCAACACGCCAAGAAAGGTATTAAGTAAAGAATAATAATAATAATTACTTTAATTATTAAAAATGCGACTATATAAATAAAGAAATCCCTAAGTCATAATAAAGTAAACATAAAGTATTTACATTCTAATTAATGAATAATTAATAATATATAAAGTACGAACTATTTTCTTAGTGCGTAAATACGCACCAGCTTACTGAGCCCTCGCCCCTAAACTATACGCGCATTCGCCAGTAGAACTTCGCCATGACAAGATGTGAGTTGTGTGTTGTGTACATACACGTAAGTGTATGTCCTTAAAAGTATATCCAGCGTGAAATGGTTTTATTGTGAATAATGTAGTGTGTAGAGTTAGTGAGAATACATACAGAAAGAAAAAGGTAGCCAACACATCTCTTTTTTAAAATATAAAATGTAAGTGTAAGATAGGTAACTACTAGACTTTAGTACTGCAAAGTGAGAACTATAATTAAAATAAAAAAATGTGAACTACAAAAGTCTGGACCAAGGAAAGTGAAACTACAACAGTTGGAACTTCAAGTAAACAACCGATCTTCGAGAGCAGAAATAATCAACCCGATGTAGATTCACCAGGAACAACGTACTCCACCCTTAGAAGACGACAGGAGATGCCCCAAGGATACAACAACAACCTCATATGAAATTCAGGTGATATCAAACCACAACTTTTGTAAATTTCGCCTTAATAAAAGAAGTAACAAAGAACTTTAAAGAACTTTAGCAATGTAAAGAACAAATTATCAGATTTGTAAATTTTGTAATTTTGTAATGAAGTAATAGTAACCGCAATGTATAGATAAATGTAAGATAATAATGTAGAGTATCACCAATATTATTCTTCCAATAATATGGTTGAAGTTTTGATAAATTAATTATTTTGAGAAAGTTGAGACCCGGATCCGTGGTATTAAAACTAACATCTATATGAATAAATTTTGAGATAAAACGAATAATATACTTAAGATCTTTGAAGCAGTAAAAGCAGAATTTACTAAAATAACTTTTCTTTAAAATCAAGCATAATATTTGAATAGCAATAAAGAGATGTTTTCGCTAACACCAAGTGAGTGAATAAATTTATGCAAACCTTGTCAATTTCCTATATCATAATTGTTTTGTAATTTGTTGGTAAGTATTTTTACCAACAACGGCAGCTAGTTTAATTTACTGATAAAGAATTGAACTAGTTCCCGACTTTTGTGTTGTCTTAACAAGGGAGACGTCACAAGAACTCTTTTACCGGACATAAATGCCTGATATCTGTAGCATGTGAAGGACAAGGCTTACACTGTCAATCAATGAAGATGATAGGAGCTCATGTAGAACTGTTACTATCACAAAGAAAATTTCACTAAAATAAAACACAATTGGCAGCAATTACTTTATTAAGTGAAGGAAAAAATATTATGTATCCACCATTTTTATTCAAGCCAGATCAAAAAAAAGTGTTCACATGTAACCTAATAAAATTACTCTCCACTACATGAAGTCACTGTTACAACTTTACTGTTACCTCCCTGTAAACAAAAACAAGTTAATGGTGAAAACCTGTTTCTCGATGACACGAGGGATGTTTTTTATGAATTATTGGACAGGACACTTGCACGGTGCCCTACTTATGAGACATAACTAATGTGTGCACATTCAGATGAGCCAACATTAATTCTGATCTTTAGGAGAGTAAGGGCCTTTAGTCACCTTACAGGAGCCAGAATTTAACAAGATCAAAACGTAGTAATAGTAGCAGGAATCTATAGTACACTATAACCACACTGAAAAATTAAAACATGTTAACAGTAAGCATAAAAGATTCGTTTGGGTGAAATCTTGGGGAATCACAAGGTAGAGTGGGAGAAAAAATGGTAGAAGTGTAATGGATCCCACACATAAAGCTGCAAGAGATATTTCTGGGGGGAATAAAGACCCAGACTACTTAATTCGATGAAACCAGTGAAAAAGTAACTGATGAAAAGAATAAATATTATTCATAAGTTATTATTAATATGATATAAGTAAATTGAAGATATTTTTGCACCTGAAGATAAACAAACCTAGAACAGGCAAGTGAGTTATTAAGAATTGACTGAGCTACAGTAAAGCATGTTGCATGTCTGCTGTTACTCTCTTTCAGAATACAAACCTCTATGTTATGTTTTAAGAAAATATTACTTGTGAGGCAGACAGATTGTTTACTACTGACAAATGGTAACTACTCTGCCTAATACTTTTCATGTTCCTTTTCATTTTTATAAATTGGAAGATAGTTCTAATATGACTAGGGTTTTAACATTTTTCTAAATAACTGCTTATATTTTTATTTAAGTCATATACTTGTCTATCTTAAGAAATAAAATCTTTTCATACAACAAGCAAAAAAATAATAATCAATATAACTATTTAAATTACTGTATTGCCACTGCACTGGAATAAAAGATGATATATTAAATGATGAATATTAGCCTAATTAATTCAATCACAAATAAAAAGAACCAGAGGGAGAGGATAATTATAATGAAACACACTTATTATTATTATTAATAATTATACATGTGTACAGAGACAATAGTGAGAATTCTGTTGTATTGTCAATGAACAACTGGCTACATAAATTATACATATATTTGATAAAGGATGCATAGAAATGATGAATGCTATATGCAGTATTCATGACTGAAGTTTGTAAAAATGTGATGCAAGAAACAGTATGACCCAACAAATATAATTCAAAATTTTGTCAGTCTGAAAAGTACTGACAATAGTGGATAAGTATGCAAAGTTTCATTGCCAACAATTCACTTAAATTTATTTTTCTCATATATATGACACATTATGTTATATCATTTGATAAACAGTTTAAACTTTTTGTGAAATTTATACACTCATTTTGTCTTAGACAATATGTGCTGTCTCCCACCCACTTACCACATGTTGGAAGGAAAATAATGATAGTAATTTTATAAGCCCTTTCTTCAATATTACTGTAAAAAAATATTTGCTTAGAGTTGTAACTTAATTGTTTTCTGATTAAATTATGATGTAAACAGAAACAAAATATTTCTCAATTTACTTGTGTAGTTAATTATCATAAACTGTACCCATAAACGGTATTAACCTCACAAAATGCAACTTTAGTAATTCACCATTTTCACACATTTCTTACTTTCGTCTTTTCGAATAACAGAATATTAAGATTATGATGTATAAAATGGAGTAATGTATATTTTGTTGTCATCTGGACTGAAAACACAAACGGTATTCTATTCACCAAAAAGTTATATAAACATTCTAATATAACTGATGCCATAAATAATATAAATGGTTTACCATATAAATAAACACTGTACAAGAACATAACCTACAAATTCAGTAATTTGTAATTTAACTGTACTATTCTGAAACCTGTTGATAGTTTATAACCTAGAAATAACTCGCCTTTCTAAAAACGCTACTTACAATTGTTCACTTTACAAAATTCCCGTATTCCTGCATTTGTAAACATCTTACTCAGGATACTATGTCATACTGAATAAACATGTATACTACACATTGACACAATCATTTATATAAATGGAGATTATTGTTGACCAAGTAAATAAACAGTTAAAATCTTATATATAAACACAAACAACGCACACTGGCTCAAAGCATCCATAATAAAACCTGTACAGAATTCTTTAAATAGTAACTATATATTGCAAATATGACAAAACAGGATGTAGTTGTCCTAAGTGATGTCAGTTTCCTTAGGGCTAACTAGGTTGCAACAGATTTATTTAGTTCTTACCATTTCAAAATGAGAAAAAATAACGAGTATTCAACTGAAGAACACTGTACATTACATTGTATAAAAACCACACACACTCAAAGTTCTTCATTAAACTGTGTGAATTCGTCACATACACACATCACTGACACTAACCCGAACGAGCTTATTACGTACTGTCTCCAAGACACCATTCTCAAGTATACATAATCAACGAGGATGCCAACACAAAAATATCGTCATTTCAAAAGTTCATCGTGTCATGATTAGTTGGTAAGTAGTTACATAAACCTGAACGTTATATTAATTTAATTTTTATTAATATTTAAGTTTCTAATTGAGCAAATAAGTACTAATGTTTACATGTTTATGTCGCCCAGCGCAAAGCGTTCGTGTATATAGAAAAATAACATATATATACACATTTTATATATATTTCGTACTCTTGCTCGTGGGTTGTGTTGCTAGTCCTGAATTCCACCACAGGTTTTTCGAAGTACTAGTTTTCAAAACGTACTATGAGATTGCAAATTTACCTTGTATGCTGTAGTATTTTATAAATAACGGATTTCAAATTTATGAGACAGAAAAGATAGAGATAGATTTCAAATTTTCTACTAATTGAAAGACAGTTAATCCCATATGGATACAGTAAACCCCGATTATCCGCGGCAACCCGCGGAATTTGTTTATAAATGGAAATAAATTTCAGCAAATAATAAAACTTCTGTTCCACTAATCTTGACACACTACTTGTTAACTACAGTAAGCAATATTTTTTTTAAATATGTAAGTTATGTAAAGGTAAGTTATGTATGTATGAGAGGTAGATTGTGTCACCACTACCATGAATCATCCAGGCGGGCGATGCAGGAGTGCCCACAGGGGGGATCATAGTGCAAGTTGCGCATTGAGAATTTTTGGTGGGGATTTTTCGGGTGTATTTTAAGGATTTTTGGGGGGGATTTTTTCAAGAATAACATTTTAAATCCAACATTGATGGAAATTTGTACCGTGTTTGTGCAACAAACTGCTGTTAGTAAAAAAACTAAAGCAATTGCATATCTTTATGATTGTTTTAACGAACTGGGAGCATAAATGTCTCCACCAGTACAACTAGTAGTAAATTTTGTTTTGGAATATGGAAAACTGACCCTGGCAGCCTGCAGCAACATCCTGTCAATGAGTTAGAGGGTACGTGAATAATAAATCGTGAATGTAAAAATGTGTGCATGTGCTAAGCTTGTAGCCCGGCGGTCAGTGGGGGGGACCTTTCAATTGGGGGGAGTGCTGAGACTTTTGGGGGGGGATTTGCGCATTGGGCCTTGGGGGGGATGGGCACCCCTGGGCGTATGTACTTTACTGTGACTGGGAACATTAAATTTTATCAGCAAGTTATGTTTGTCTGTATAACTGAAAGCAGTTGTACTCTACTAGCTTAGTTGACGGATGTGAAATATTAGATACTGACTTTGAACGCCGCCTATGATGTTTTGCAACAGGTCTGCAGTGATTTCAATGACATTTTTTAATTCATACATTTGCGGTAAATTAATTCATGAATCTCATCCCTGCTGTGCATGAAAACGTGGGAGACTTTCACTTGGATTTTGTATAGGCCTGTATAACTTTAGTACATGTATAGGTAGTAACTTCAGAAATACTCAATGTAGATGATACACATAAGGCAATTTATTAGTACAAGTTTCTTCTGACAAAGTGTCAGTTCATATGAATTAGTATTTAAAGTGCATAGAAAATGTGATTATTAGTTATAAAGTTTCAATATATATTGGTACTTCGTAATACGAAGTGTCTTAACCAGGCTTTTACTGTATTGCTTTACTTTAAGTAAACAGTTAATGTTAATAAAGAATTTTCTTTGCTTTCTGCCCTTTTTTGTAAATAGGTACTCTGGATTATCACATGTCACAAAATTAAATAATTCTTGATAATTAGGCCTACACAAAACAGCCAGTAAATAAATCTTATGATTTGTAACATTATTCAGTGGTTCTCATTTTCAAATCTTAAATTTATCCCTGCAACAACACCTATTGCATTCAGATTTTTAGTAACTGTATCTGTATTTTACTTGAATACCTCATGGATTATGTTATTTTAAATGCTTCAGAAGTTCAACTTGTTTTTACTTAACACAAAATATGTTGACCATTCTATGATGACACATTGGAGGCTCAACCCACACTTAACTGTTAAATCCCAAATAGTGTTGTTCTTACGATTTAGCTGACACAGTTTTCTAGTGTTAAAACTCGATGATCTCACTGGCTGGGCAATAAATTTACAAATGTACCCTAAGATATGATGTTAACATTTAAAATTTCAAACAAGATTTGGTTCAATTGGAAACATTTCTGTGACATATAGACCTGGTTTTGGCGTAGTCCATGGCAACCACTTCATGTTAGTAATCGTTGTACTGAATAAATCACATTTACTCCTTTATTTCAAATTAAGATTATTAATTATAGAACCTAACATTACATGGTGTCAGAAGTGGTTAAAATCACAAAATTAACCGAAAAAGGAGTAAAAAGTTGCAAGATGACAACAAAAAACACAAACGAAGCAGTAATTGGAATCAAACCGCCAGGTAACCTACAAATCAAGCCTGACAAATCTACGAACTGGAAAAAGTGGTTACAGCAGTTCAAATGGTATGCAACTGTCATCCAGCTAGATAAGAAGCCTGCTGAAGTCCAGGCTGCAACGTTTGTGGCGATTATAGGGCCAGACGCAATCGAAATTTACAATAATTCCAACCTTAGCGATGCTGACAAAAATAGGTTGGAATTCATCAAAGAAAAGTTTAAAGAGTATTTCTCACCAAAAAAACATTTCTTTTGAAAGATATATATTTTTTAAGATTGAACAAAATGAAGATGAACAGTTCAACGAATTTTTAACAAGAATAAAAACACAAGCAAGCAAATGTGAATTTGGCACGCTACTTGATGAAATGTTAAAAGACAAAATAGTATTTGGAATTAAATCTAGTCAAGTAAGAGAAAAACTACTAACTCAGGACAAACTCAACTTGACAAAAGCTATAGCTATCTGCAAAACTAGCGAACAAGCTTCCAAACAACTGGATGAGTTTGAAGGCAAAAGTAAAGCAGATAAAATTTTAGCAGTCAAAGGCAAGAGTACCAAAAATAAAGATCAAAATCAGAGTTCTGACTGCAAAAAATGTGGTTCAAATCACAAAAGCAAAGAATGCCCAGCTTTCAATAAAAAATGTGCTAAGTGCAGTAAGACTAGTCATTTTGCCAAAATGTGTCGCACTAAGAATAACTATCGTGATTCCAAGCACAATAACAAAGTGAACATATTAGAAGAAAGTTCAAACTCTGAATATGAAATATACATAAGTACCATAAGTGCTGGTGAAAGGAAAGACTGGACTGAAATAATTCAAGTTGGCAACGTAAAGTTTTCTGTCAAACTTGATACTGGTGCAGAATGCAATGTATTACCTAAGCATCTAGTGGATAAAACCAAAGCTAGTTTACAACCAAGTCGTACAAAAAACTTAATAAGTTATACAGATGACAGAATGACAGTTCTAGGTGAAGTAAAACTACAGTGTAAATTAAAAAATGAAGAAGGAAAAGTCTTATTTAAAGTAGTACAAGAAAAAGTTACACCAATCCTAGGACTCCAAACTTGTGAAAGATTAGGACTTGTTGCAAGAGTAAAAACTTAAAAAAAAAGTCAATCTACAGGTGATATATTTGAAGGGTTAGGCTGTTACAAGGATTATGAATATGACATCGACCTGATTGAGAACCCTAGATTTGAGATAAAACCCTCAAGGAGAGTTCCACATGCAATAAGAGACGAGGTAAAACAAGAACTCGACAGGATGGTAAAGTTAGATGTCATCAAACCTGAAACAGAGCTTACACCTGCAGTGAGTCCAATGGTGGTAGTTAGAGAAAAAGGTAAATTAAGAATCTGCATAGATCCATGAGACATGAACAAAAACATTTTGAGGCGGGATTTTCCTCTTTCTACAATAGAAGAGATATCAGCTCATATCAAAGAATCAGAATTTTTTGCAATACTAGATTGCACGAAAGGATTCTGGAAAATTAAACTGTCAAAAAGAACACAAAAGATATTAACATTTGCCACACCATGGGGAAGATATTCTTTCAAGAGACTTCCTTTCGGCGTATCCTCACCGCCTGAAATATTTAAAGAAATTTTAACAAATTTACTTAGTAAATTTAAAAATGTAAGAGTGTCGATCGACGACATCTTTATACACGCAAAAAACAGAAAAGAGTTACAGAGACTCTTAGGAATGATAACCTACCTAAACAAGTTTATTCTTAACATGTCAGACCTAACAAATCCACTAAGAGATTTGTTACATAAAGACACAAGTTTTACCTGGGAATTCCATCATGAAGAGGCACTCAGCAAGATATAACAAGTACTACTGAGTACACCAGTACTAAGATTATATGATGTAAACAAACCTGTAACCCTAACAGTTGACGCAAGCTCAAAAAACCTTGGGGCAGCACTTCTTCAAGAAGGCCAGCCAGTAGCTTATGGAGCCAGAGCACTGACTAAATCTGAGCAGAATTATCCTCAGATTGAGAAAGAAGCACTCGCTATACTATTTGGATGCAAAAAGTTTCATGAGTATGTATACGGTAAAACACTAACAGTGGAATCAGATCACAAACCGCTTGAGACAATCTTCAAGAAAAATATACAATCAGCTCCAGCAAGACTGCGACGTATAATGCTTAATCTGGCACCATATGCACCAAACGTTATGTTTAAAAAGGGCCCAGAAATACCTCTGGCAGTTTTCTTAAGTCGTGACTGTGATGCTTTTAAGTTAAGATATGACCAAGAAGAGAACCTCAAAGTAGCAGTCATTCTACCAATTTCATTGGATGCTAAAGGTGAGTTAATTCAAGCAACAGAAGAGGATCCACATTTATAGTTGCTACTTAAAACAATAATGCACGGGTTTCCAGAAAGAGCCGATGAACTTCCTGCAGAATTGTGACATTACTTCAACTTCAAAGAGGAATTTACATATCTTAAAGGACTAATTTTTAAAGGCGAAAAAATTATAGTACCAAAAACACAAATACCCAGAATGTTACGCAGTATCCACCAAGGACATCTAGGAATCCAGAGCTGCTTAAGGAGAGCTCGTCAATCACTTTACTGGAGAGGACAATATGATGATATTGTAAAACTAGTCAGTGGCTGTTCTGTCTGTGAACAAACACAAAGAGACAATACCAAAGGTACAGTGCTAGTTAAAAGGATCCCCACACTTCCTTGGCAAATAGTTGCATCAGATCTATTTGAACTGAAAGGAAAAACTTATTTGGTGATCTGCTACAGTTATTCAGCATACTTAGACTTTCAACAACTAAAAATTCAATCATCCTGTGAAGTTATTGAACAGTTTAAAAAATGGTTCTCCGCACATGGTATACCAGAAGTGCTCGAAACAGATAATGGCACACAATACATGTCCAAAGAATTCAAGGACTTTCAAAAAGAGTGGCATTTTACCATCTCACGTCCAATCCACATCACCATCAAGGCAATGGTCTAGCTGAAAAAACAGTTCAAACTGCTATGAATCTACTAAAAAAATGCAGTATTGACAAGTCTGATGTCCAACTTGCTCTCTTAAATTGGAGAAATACACCAAGAAACGACAGCTTAGGTTTTCCAAATCAATGCCTTTTTAGCAGAATCACCAGATCACTGATACCCACAACAGACAGCAATTTAAAACCAAAAATAGTTCAAGGAGTCACATCCGAACTTGAACGTCTACGAAAGAAACAAGCTTACTACAGCAACAAACACACTAAACAACCAGTTAATTATGAACTTAATGATAAAGTCAGACACAAAGTTGCACAACCGCCAATGGGAGGGAGAAAGGGTGATAGAAAAGCCTGAAAGTCTGCCAAGATCCGTAATCATTCAAACAGATCAAGGCCAAATTTTAAGAAGAAACTTCAGTCATCTGCACAAAACACAAGCAGACTTGGCCAGCAGTAACAGAGTTGTACTTCCTGAAACCAAATGTGCTGACAAACCAGCAGAAGTACAGGTTCAAGCACAAGCTCAATCACCTGCTGCCCATAAGTCACTCGCTGCATCCACTCCTACATCACCAAAGCCTAATGTCAACAGGGATACTTCAAAGACCTGCCTTGATCAGCAAGAGAACCGTTCGCAGCAGTCAAACACTAGTAATCAACCAACCCAGCGATCATCAAGATTTGGAAGAGTAATAAAACCAATAAATAGACTCAATTTGTGATACTTATTATATAATTTGAGTGTACGATCATAAGCATTATTTAAGTATAAACCAATGTTCTTATTTTATTTATAAAGAAAGGGAAATGTGACGTATAGACCTGGTTTTGGCATAGCCCATGGCAACCACTTCATGTTTGTAATCGTTGTATTGAATAAATCACGTTTACTCCTTTATTTCAAATTAAGATTATTAATTATAGAACTCCACTCCACACCACTACAGAATCCACCTTTGCAAACCACCTCATTGAAGCAAACCACACATATAAAAACATCGACAATAACATGAACATTCTACACGTACACACAAAAGGACGAAAACTAGACACTCTAGAACAATTAGAAATATACAAACACACAAAAACAAATAAAAACGACATCCTAAACGAACAGACACAATTCAAATCGCACGCATTATTTGAACACATCTCACCACACACACACACAGCATCGATCTTTCGAAAATCTATCCCGTCGCCAACAACAAGACGGACAGTGCTACCTACGGCAGCCTCTGAAGAAGCCTTTTAAAGGTGAAAGCTGGTTTAGGCTGTAAGGTAAAACTTTACGATTTTACTTATAAAAAACTTAGTGTTCCGAGTCGTCAATACAATAGTGATATTTAATTATAGAACCTAACATTACAATTTCCAACATGAGAGATATGATTGGTTGGTGAGTAGTGCTGTAATAAATGCTAACTCATTCTTCACACTTCAAAATAACCTTTGAAAGAGCATTTTGACTCAGGAATTACTGACAAGTGTTTTAAAACCTAAAAACTGGTGGAGAATCACACCTCTATTTTCCGTGACAAAAAAAAACAGACCTCATGATTACAAAGAATTGGTCAAACTACTGAAAAAAGTGCTTATTGATTTCTCCTAGATAAAAGCAACTAATACTTTCAAAATAAGACTAACTTGTTGAAAAAGAAAGAAATGAATAAATAAGTATTTATGTATACAATAGAATCTTGATAACACACTCTTCAGCAGACAAAGTAAAATGAGGTTTATATCAAGGCTTCAAGTTTAACTTAAGAAATGTTAAGATATTCCAACCCATAAAAAGCTTTGATTACGTCATATTTATTTTTTGGGTGAAGCTTGGCAATATTAAGCTTCATATTTAGAGTTAGTCTGTGAAAATTTCTCACAAGAATTCTTACAGAAGAGTTTTTAGAAAAACATTTTTCTGTCTCACAAGTATTATGGAAGAATTTCAGGATTTCATACATTGATATTACTGAATGCTACATCAAAATATCGGTATGGAGAACCATACATGACTTCCATGTTCTAAGATTTATATTTAAAATCATGTACGAAATGAAATGTTTCCATAGAAACTACTTCCTTCTTCAGCCTTAACCACAGTACTGTGATCACTAACGTATACCACCTCACGATAGTGCACTCAATTTTCACTACCGAAACATTAGGTAGCATTCGATAGCACTACCGAAACGTGTGGTTTTGTAGAAAACATTGGATCAAGCCCAAACAGCCCAGAAAGGAATTTTAACAACAAACTACTTCTTTGTTGCCGATAACGTAGTACACATATAAAAATTATCCCCTCCCCCATCACCTATAATTTTTTCATTTATAGAAAATTAACCCGTTCAGCTAGCCTCTTCATTTATAGATATTTCATATACGTTTCTATAGTGGATTATTAAATCTTATTATCAGGAAACTTTATTTATCAAAATTAAGCACTTTACTCTGTTAAAACAACAAATGTTTCAGACAAACTACCCTTTCTCCGTAACCGATCTTCACCAAAATCAATAGGCCTTGAGTCCTCTACAACTCAGGCACATATGTAAAAAATTATTTGATTCTGTTTGAATTTACGGCAGTTGCCGTTCTTCATGAAAAAATTTCTCTTGTTACAACATAAAATGTTGCAGGTAAATTACCCCTTTCCCTTAACCGATCTTCACCAAAATCAACAAGCCTTGAGTTATCTATAATTTAGAGACGTATGCAAAAAATGATTTGATTATGTTTGAATTTACGGCAGTTATCGTTCGTCATAGGAAAAATTACCCTTGTTATCACATAAAGTGATGCCGGTAAACTACCCCTTCCTCTTAAATTATCTTCACCAAAATCAAGAGGCCTTGAGTCCTCTGCAATTCAGGGATGCATGCAAAACATTATTTGCTTCTGTTTGAATGTGCGGCAGTTATCGTTCGTCATATAAACAATTGCTCTTGTTAAAACATAAAACATGGCTAGTAAACTACCCCTTTCCCTTAACCGATCTTCACCAAATTGAACAGATCTTGAGAACTCTACAATTCCGGGCTCTATGCGAAATATTATTTGATTCTGTTTGAATTTGCGGCTGTTATCGTTTGCCATAGAAAAAATCTACAGACACAGACACTTTTCGAAAAATGACTTTTTTTCATGTTTTGAGGGTAGTACAATCAGAATCTGCAATTATCACGAACACGATTTTTTTTGCCATCACCATACTTCCATTTCCTTAAGGAACATGGAAGTAAAATATCGGTATGGAGAACCATACATGACTTCCATATTCTAAGATTTATATTTAAAATCATTTTCAGCCAAACAGCCAGGCTGTGTCTTACCTGCCTTTTTATTGCTGTATTAAATGAAAAATATTATATTACATTAAAATGAAAAAATTATAATTTTATTGCCTGGCAACAAAATTATTTTATTTTTAACAATTACCATTGTTTCAAAAAGTTTAAATAAATTTTCAAGTACTTTACTCTTGTTAAAACGTAAAAGGTTGCAGGTAAACTACCCATTCCCCTTAACCGATCTTCACCAAAATCGAAAGTCATTGAGACCTCTACAATTCAGGGACGTATGCAAAAAATTATTTGATTCTGTTTGAATTTGCGGCTGTTATCGTTTGCCATAGAAAATACGCTTGATAAAAAACGTTGCAGGTAAACTACCCTTTCCCCTTAACCGATCTTCACCAAAAACAATAGGTCTTGAGAACTCTACAATTTAGGGCTGTATGCAAATAATCTTTTGATTCTGTTTGAATTTGCGGCTGTTATCGTTTGCCATAGGAAATACCCTTGTTAAAACATAAAACGTTACAGGTAAACTACCCCTTTCCCTTAACCGATCTTCACCAAAAACAATAGGTCTTGAGTACTCTACAAATCAGGGCTGTATGCAAAACATTATTTGGTTCTGTTTGAATTTGCGGCTGTTATCGTTTGCCATAGAAAATACCCTTGTTAAAAAAACGTTGCAGGTAAACTACCCCTTTCCCTCAACCGAACTTCACCAAAAACAATAGGTCTTGAGAACTCTACAATTTAGGGCTGTATGCAAATAATCTTTTGATTCTGTTTGAATTTGCGGCTGTTATCGTTTGCCATAGGAAATACCCTTGTTAAAACATAAAACGTTACAGGTAAACTACCCCTTTCCCTTAACCGATCTTCACCAAAATCAAAAGATCTTGAGAACTCTGCAAATCAGGGCTGCATGCAAAAAATTATTTGATTCTGTTTGAATTTGCGGCAGTTATCGTTCGCCATAGAAAAAAAATCTACAGATAGACAGACAGACAGACAGACAGACAGACAGACACACAGACACACACACAGACACTTTTCGGAAAACGACTTTTTTTCATGTTTTGAGTGTAGTAGAATCAGAATCTGCAATAATCTCGAACACGATTTTTTTTGCCATCACCATACTTCCATTCCTTAAGGAATATGGAAGTAATTACTCTTCATAAACCTAAAACGTTGCAGGTAAACTACCCCTTTTCCTTAACCGATCTTCACCAAAAACAATAGGTCTTGAGAACTCTACAATTCAGGGCTGGGTGCGACACATTATTTGATTCTGTTTGAATTTGCGGCTGTTATCGTTTGCCATAAACAAAATTACCATTGATAAAAAAAAGTCGCTAGTAAACTACCCCTTTCCCTTAACCGATCTTCACCAAAAACAATTGGTCTTGAGTACTCTACAATTCAGAGCGGTATGCAAAAAATTATTTGATTCTGTTTGTATTTGCGGCTGTTATCGTTTGCCATAGACAACACCATACTTCCATTCCTTAAGGAATATGGAAGTAAAAATCTATAGACAGACAGACATATAGACAGACAGACGCACACAGACACTTTTCGAAAAATGACTTTTCTTCATTTTTTGAGGGTAGTCCAATCAGAATCTGCAATTATCTCGAACACGATTTTTTTGCTATCATCATACTTCCATTTCCTTATGGAACATGGAAGTAAAAATTACCCTTGTTAAAACATAAAAAGTTGCACGTAAACTACCCCTTTCCCTTAACCGATCTTCACCAAAAACAATATTCCTTGAGAACTCTACAATTCAGGGCTGTATGCGAAATATTATTTGATTCTGTTTGAATTTGCGGCTGTTATCGTTTGCCATAGAAAAAGTATCGGTACGGAGAACCATACATAACTTCCATGTTCTAAGATTTATATTTAAAATCATTTTCGAAATGAAATATTTCCATAGAAACTACTTCTTTCTACTTACTGCTTCAGCCTTAACCACAGTACTGTGGTCACTAACGTATGCCACCTCACATTATCGCACTCTATTTTCACTGATGATGGAAGTCGATGGCATTGCCGAAATGTCTGGTTTTGTAGAAAACATTGCACTACGGCCACACATCCCGTGAAAGAATTTTAACAAAAACTACTTCTTTGTTGCCGATAACGTTGTACACGTATATATATAAAATATGCATAAAATTAATGGCTTGTATAAGTTAATGTTTGATCTCCATTAAGTAGTGCTCAAGTTTCCAAAGTTTTAATATTATGATGTCCGTAATTAAAACATCAGAGCAGGTTTAGTGTGTATGAGGGTACACCGTGGACAAAAATGTTCAACATTTCCTATTGAGCATTGCTTAGAGTAGAGTAAAGCTGCGAATCTACAGTGTACGTTTCACAGAACAAACACGCGGAAAAGAAGGAGCGCTCCGAAGTCACTCATGGACCCTCACCATCTTGCAGAGGGTTCATTCCCTAAAGACGAAAATTCTGTCTATGAATCGTTCCTCTGTAAACACGTGCAGTTACACTGCCCAGCAATCCACAGGAAGCAAATCGCTATCCACGCTGGGCAATTTTTCGGCTTGCACGCGTTATGTTGGTGTGGGTTTCGGCACTTTCCATTTAAAAAGCGTGCAAATGTAAGAAAATAAACATGAGTGAGGCCAGAAATAACGCGAATTGTGTGTGTGTGTGTGTGTGTGTGTGTGTGTGTGTGTGTGTGTGTGTGTGTGTGTTCCCTGCCTTTTTATTGCAGTAATCATAATAATAAAATGGAAACGTAAACATTACATAATTGAGATATGCTTGCCTGCCACGAACGATATATTTTCTCTCATACGTGATTTACATTAAAATGAAAAAATTATAATTTTATTGCCTGGCAACAAAATTATTTTATTTTTAACAATTACCATTGTTTGAAAAAGTTTAAATGAATTTTCAAGTACTTTACTGTTGTTAAAACGTAAAAGGTTGCAGGTAAACTACCCCTTCCCCTTAACCGATCTTCACCAAAATCAAAAGGCCTTGAGACAACTACAATTCAGGGATGTATGCAAAACATTATTTGATTCTGTTTGAATTTGGGCTGTTATCGTTTGCCATACAAAATACCCTTGTTAAAACATAAAACGTAGCAGGTAAACTACCCCTTTCCCTTAACCGATCTTCACCAAAAACAATAGGTCTTGAGTACTCTACAAATCAGGGATGTATGCAAAAACTTATTTGATTCTGTTTGAATTTGCGGCTGTTATCGTTTGCCATATAAAAAAAATCTACACACACACACACACACACACACTTTTCGAAAAATGACTTTTTTCATGTTTTGAGTGTAGTACAATCAGAATCTGCAATAATCTCGAACACGATTTTTTTTGCCATCACCATACTTCCATTTCCTTAAGGAACATGGAAGTAAAAATAATGTTACATTTTGGAAATTATGTAAAATTTTTGGAAATTTACAATTATGTAAAATTGGAAATGTGTATTAAAATTTTGAAAATTAAAATTTAGCACGTTAAAAATAAGGACATTAAGTATTCTTTAATATTACAGTAGGTGCACTGAATAAGAAAAGTACATTCAGGTTTATTCTAAACCTATACAAAAATTGTTACATGTTTAATGTACAAAGAGCTTTTAGCAATTACTTAAATATAAAAAATTGAGTAACACTATTGCACAAATTTTTAATGAAAACAGTAGGCCTAGGATTAGCAAAAATGCACTAAAAACCCACTAAAATAATTTTACTAACAAAATTCTGAATCACAAAGTTTATGAAAAAATGCTGATAACTCAAACAACTGTGGTTTCACGATATTAATTGATGACTCGTTGGGCACTTGGTGTAGCCCTGAATTGTAGAGTTCTCAAGACCTGTTGGTTTTGGTGAAGATCGGTTAAGGGAATAGGGTAGTTTACCTGAAACATTTTATGTTTTAACAAGGGTAATTTTTTTTATGACGAACGATAACTGCCGAAAATTCAAAGAGAATCAAATAATTTTTTGCACACTTTCCTGACTTGTAGAGAACTCAAGGTCTGTTGATTTTGGTGAAGATCGGTTAAGGGAAAGGGGTAGTTTACCGGCAACATTTTATTTTTTAACAAGGGTAATTTTTTTATGACGAACGATAACTGCAGTATATTAAAACAGAATCAACTACTCTTCTGCATACCTTTTTGAATTATACAGAACTCAAGGTCTGTTCATTTTGTTGAAGATCGGTTAAGGGAAAGGGGTAGTTTACCTGCAATGTTTTATGTTTTAACAAGGGTATTTTCTTTGGCAAACGATAACAGCCACAAATTCAAAAAAGAATCAAATGATGTTTTGCATACAGCCCTGTATTGTAGAGTTCTCAATACCTGTTGGTGTTGGTGAGGATCGGTTAAGGGAAAGGGGTAGTTTACCTGCAACATTTTATTTTTTAACAAGGGTAATTTTTTTATGACGAACGATAACTGCAGTATATTAAAACAGAATCAACTACTCTTCTGCATACCTTTTTGAATTATACAGAACTCAAGGTCTGTTGATTTTGGTGAAGATCGGTTAAGGGAAAGGGGTAGTCTACCTGCAACATTTTATGTTGTAACAAGAGAAATGTTTCCATGACGAACGATAACTGCCGCACATTCAAACAGAATCAAATATTTTTTTGCATGCATCCCTGAATTGTAGAGGACTGAAGGTCTATTGATTTTGGAGAAGATTGGTTAAGAGAAAGGGGTAGTTTACCGGAAACATTTTATAATTTAACAAGAGTAAAGTACTTAATTTTTATAAATAAAGTATCCTCATAAGAAGCTCATAATAATCCACTGTAGAAACGTAGATGAAATATCTATAAATGAAGAGGTTAGGTGAACGAGGTGGGCGTAATTTTCTATTATTAAAAATTATAGTTGAAGGTGGAGGGGAGAATTTTTTATATGTGTACTACGTTATCGGCAACAAAGAAGTAGTTTTTTGTTAAAATTGCTTCCCGGGCTGTTTAGCCGTAGTCCAATGTTTTCTGAAAAACCAGACTTTTCGGCAGTGCCATCGACTGCCATCATCAGTGAAAATTGAGTGCGAAAACGTGAGGTGGTATACGTTAGTGACCACAGTACTGTGGTCAATGCTGCAGAAATAAGTAGAAAGACGTAGTTTCTATGGAAATATTTCATTTCGAATATGATTTTAAATAGAAATCTTAGAACATGGAAGTCATGTATGGTTCTCCACACTGTTATTTCCTATGGCAAACGATAACAGCCGCAAATTCAAACAGAATCAAATAATGTTTTGCAAACAGCCCTGAATTGCAAAGTTCTCAAAACCTGTTGGTTTTGGTGAAGATCGGTTAAGGGAATGGGGTAGTTTAATAGCAACGTTTTATGTTTTAACAAGAGAACATTTTTTATGACGAACGATAACTGCCGTAAATTCAAACAGAATCAAATAATTTTTTCCATATGTGCATGAGTTGTAGAGTACTCAAGACCTATTGATTTTGGTGAAGGTCGGTTACGGGGAAAGGGTAGTTTACCTGAAACCTTTTTTGTGGTAACAAGAGTAAGGTACTTAATTTTGATAAATAAATTCTCATGATACGAAGATCTTAATAATCCACTGTAGAAACGTAGATATAATATCTAAAAAATGAAGAGGTTAGGTGAACGGGGTGGGGGTAATTTTCTATTAATGAAAATTATATTTGAAGGGGAAGGGGAGAATTTTTTATATATGTACTACGTTATCGGCAACAAAGAAGTAGTTCTCTGTTAAAATTCCTACCCGGGCTGTTTAGCCGTAGTCCAATGTTACCTGCAAAAACCAGACTTTTCGGCAGTGCCATCGACTGCCATCATCAGTGAAAATCGAGTGCGAAAACGTGAGGTGGTATACGTTAGTGACCACAGTACTGTGGTTAAGGCTGAAGCAATAAGTAGAAAGAAGTAGTTTCTATGGAAATATTTCATTTCGAATATGATTTTAAATATAAATCTTAGAACATGGAAGTCATGTATGGTTCTCCATACCGATCGGTTAAGGGAAAGGGGTAGTTTACCAGCAACGGTTTTTTTTAAATCAAGGGTAATTGTTTACTATGGCAAACGATAACAGCCGCAAATTCAAAGAGAATCAAATGATTATTTGCATACAGCCCTAAATTGGAGAGTTCTCAATACCTATTGTTTTTGGTGGAGATCGGTTAAGGGAAAGGGGTAGTTTACGTGCAACGTTTTATGTTTTAACAAGGGTATTTTTTATGGCAAATGATAACAGCCGCAAATTCAAACAGAATCAAATAGTTTTTTGCATACAGTCCTGATTTGTAGAGTACTCAAGACATATTGTTTTTGGTGAAGATCGGTTATGGGAAAGGGGTAGTTTACCTGCAAAGTTTTATGTTTTAACAAGGGTATTTTCTATGGCAAACGATAACAGCCGCAAATTCAAACAGAATCAAATAATAGTTTGCATACTGCCCTGAATTGTAGAGTTATAAAGACCTATTGTTTTTGGTGAAGATTGGTTAAGGAAAATGGGCAGTTTACCTGCAACATTTTTTTTTTATCAAGGGTAATTTTTTTCTATGGCAAACGATAACAGCCGTAAATTCAAACAGAATCAAATACTTTTTTGCATACCTTCCTGAATTATAGAGTACGCAAGGTCTGCTGATTTTGGTGAAGATCGGTTAAGAGAAAAGGGTAGTTACCTGCAACATTTTATGTTTTAAAACGGTAATTTTATTTTTATGACGAATGATAACTGCCGCATATTGAAAGAGAATCAAATAATGTTTTGCATACATTCCTGAAGTTTTAGGTACTCAAGGCCTGTTGATTTTGGTGAAGATCGGTTAGGGAAAGGGGTAGTTTACCAGAAACATTTTAAGTTTTAAGAAGGGTAATTTTTTCTATAACGAACGATAACTGCCGTAAATTCAAAGAGATGCAAATAATTTTTTGCATACTTTCCTGAATTGTAAACGACTGAAGGTCTATTAATTTTGGTGAAGATCAGTTAAGAGAAAGGGTTAGTTTCCCAGCAATGTTTTATGTGATAATAGTCATTTGTCCAATGACGAACGATAACTGCCGTAAATTCAAAGGGAATCAAAGAATTTTTTTTGCATACCTTCCTGAATTGTAAAGCACTGAAGGTCTATTGATTTTGGTGAAGATCGGTTAATGGAAAGAGGTACTTTACCTGCAACATTTTATGTTGTAACAAGAGACATGTTTTTATGACGAACGATAACTGCCGTAAATTCAAACAGAATCAAATAATTTTTTACATATGTGCCTGAGTTGTAGAGGATTCAAGGCCTATTGATTTTGGTGAAGATCGGTTACGGGGAAAGGGTAGTTTACCTGAAACATTTTTTGTTGTAACAAGAGTAAAGTACTTAATTTTGATAAATAAAGTATCCTGATAAGAAGATCTTAATAATCCACTGTAGAATTAAATTAAACCTCCGCTCAACAGTCCGTTAAGGACCAAGGCATACCGCATGGCTTTTGTGTTAGTGTGACGGTGTATGGCTAGTACTACGCGCCACCAGCCGGCGCTGTTATCTCAGCGCCTACTCAGTTTGCCTCACGACGCTGAGTGCACGCCGTAAGGAACCTCCACTGTGAAACGTAGATGAAATATCTATAAATGTAGAGGCTAGTTGAACGGGGTGGGGGTAATTTTCTATAAATGAAAATTATAGTTGAAGGGGCAGGGGATAATTTTTATTTATATGTCATGTGTACTACGTTATCGGCAACAAAGAAGTAGTTTGTTGTTAAAATTCCTTCCTGGGCTGTTTGGGCTTGATCCAATGTTTTCTACAAAACCAGACATTTCGGCAGTGCTATCGACTGCCATCGTCAGTGAAAATTGAGTGCACTATCGTGAGGTGGTATACGTTAGTGATCACAGTACTGTGGTTAAGGCTGAAGAAAGAAGTAATTTCTATGGAAATAGTTCATTTCGAAAGTATTTTAAATATAAATCTTAGAACATGGAAGTCATGTATGGTTCTCCATACCGATATTTTTTCATGTTTTGAGTGTAGTACAATCAGAATCTGCAATAATCTCGAACACGATTTTTTTTGCCATCACCATACTTCCATTTCCTTAAGGAACATCCAAGTAACAACATAAAACGTTACAGGTAAACTACCCCTTTCCTTTAACCGATCATCACCAAAAACAATAGGTCTTGAGAACTCTACAATTCAGAGTTGCATGCAAAAAATTATTTGATTATGTTGGAATTTTGTGCCGATTAATTAATATCGGCGCGAATAAACAAAAATCGTGTACGGTATTTAACGAATACGCTAAAGAAATATAGGAACTGTATTTAGCGGTGGCGTTCTGCCGTACTGTGTTTAACAGAAATACGCACACAATCTACATGAGGTAATTAAGTTGCGCCTGATTGGTGCTGCACTCTGGCGGTCGCTGCTGATCGCGAGTTGAGAAAGGCCAGAATAAACGCTTCTAAGCCTGTCTTATTCTGGTCCTGAACCAAACTCCACGCCTCGCCGCGTTCTCCGACAGAGAGAAGTTTTAATTGTACCATCTTCCACCTATGGCAGGCTAAATTAAAACAGATCTGCGGTAAGTAAGTGCAGTATACTTATATATATATATATATGTATATAAATATATATATATTAATTTGAAGTAATGCAAAAGGAGTTTTGTTGAATAAGTACAGGAATGAATGAAATTGTAACCTATCACATTCACGCCACGTGGCAAATTAGAGTATGTGTAAATTGTATTAATTGTATAGCAATTGTATAACAAACTGAGTAATTATATAACAGTAATTGAAATCTTAACTAAGGCCCCGTAATTGAATTAGAGTACGCAAAATAATATGTAATTTGGTGCGTGTGAGGGTTCTGGGGGAATTAGTGTTGGTGCTTCTCGCTGATAATATTGTATGTTTAGGGTCCCTCGCTTCAAGTCGAGGAACAGCCCCAACCTGAACAAATGACCATCTAGACTCTTAACTTCATCTGCCGGAGGAGAACAGCGAGGACAGGCCACACCCACACTAAAATGTAGACCAGAACACCAACTTCACACCACGGAATAAATCAGGTGACACCAAACCATATTACTTTCACACAAGGGAATGTACCCACTAGAACTCGTGGGCATATAGCTACACCACATGCAATGACTTTAAGCTTTAAACATTTTAATTGGGTCCCCGGTTAACGGGACAGAATAGTGCGCGGACTTGGGGGGGGGGGAATCTTTTGTACATTTTGTAACTCTGTATATATTAAATGTGAGCCCAGAGGTTGGCATGTATCTGTGGCTGATTACCATTCAGGCATGTAAATTTCTTTCTAGTTTTCAGTAAAAGGGTTACCTTAGTGCTAGTAATTCTATCATTCATCATGTAATTTCACACGTTAAATTTAGTTTTCAATTAATGCATTAATTTCATATATTTATATTCAGTTTGGGTCATATAATGGATAGGAGTTTCTTTTGGTAGTTTCAGTCGGGTCCCCAGTTTAATCCTGTATAGGCGGATTTTCAGGCAGACTTGAACATGCTCCTGGGACAGGTTTAGTTATGCACGATCTTGCCTAGGAACATGTCGGCCTTTGGGCCAAATTAATTCTTAAAGGTTACAAAGCATTATGACACCTTACTGTTTTTAATATTTCACAAAATTTATCATGTTTAAATTCTTTTTAATTGATTATGATCACTTGTGTGTTTACTGAATTATAATTATATTTACTCCAAGTCTAAGTGCTCAATGTGGGAGCACTTTATAGTAGTATCAGGCATTATGCCAACTTCTGAATTTTAGTATGCCCTGGGGGCACTGGTGTTACACACATATATCTTGAGTTATTAGGTATTAAGACCTTGCAATAGGCGTTGCGTGCAATAATATTTATAAATTGTAAATTATGTACCTCCTAGGGTGAAAGAGGTGTGGCAAGATTTTAATGATGGAAGTTGTAATTGTCCTGTGATGTGGAACGTGTGTACGTGTTGTATATTGTAGACATATTTCCTTATATGTCCATTATATGTATTGTATATTCATGTGTATTTTTGGGGGTTAGGTATAGGGCTAAGTGGGGAAAAGTAACCCCGATTGGAAAAGAACATTTTATATTCATTTAATTTAAATTTTATATTTAAATTTTTAAATCAGAAACATTTTTAAGGAGAATAAAGAATATAAATTTTATATTTATTAATTTTTTCAAGTAAAATTGTTTTAGTAAAAACATTTTTAAGGAGAATTTAAATTGTATATTTATTTTTCAAGCAAAATATTTTAAAGGAAAATATAATGATTTTGTTGGGTTAAAGAGATTTAAAGTTTGTTTATAATAAAAAATTTATTGGTTGTTAATTTTGTGAGTTATAATTGCAAGTCCCGTCTCACTGGACCCAGCGCATTTTTGGCTTCTCTAGGCTTTGGCCTAGTTTTAATTATCTTGTGGCCCCTCTTTAGAAAAAAAAATTTTCAAAAAACCCAATTTTTTTTATGAGTCACTACAATACTTAAAGAGGGGTTAAATTTGGTAGCAGAGCGTGGTTGAGATTAGGGTCAGCCTTGGGTCCTTTGGGTGTGACGGGGCTTGCAAACTCAGGAAACATTTTGGGGTTCGAATCGGACTTGGAATAATCTCTAGAAGTCCCTATATCTATAAGTACGTATGTCTTGTTATGTTTAAGGTTTTGTTTATGATATGTGTGTATCATTGCCCGCCTGTTGGTATTGTTGAACTGTAGGTCGCCACGCGGTGTGAAATTTTAGGGAGGGAATTCCTTGGAAACTCGAATTATCGCAGATCTGGGCCTAGGTGGGGATATGGTTCGCGTATTACCTGGCCAATAATAGGGAAGGCGTTTTTATTTATGCGGTATGGCCCGACCGGCAGTCGGTCTCCTCCGAGATACGGGAGCCGAAGTTATTGCAAATTATGAGAATTTGTTGTTGTTCGTTGGTCGGTAATTTTGTCATGTTGTGTGTTAGTGTGTGTGTTGTGTTCCTTAGAGTGTAGTGTTGTTGAGAGTTAGTTCAGGTAAGTGGGCTGGGTCCTCGCAACGGTAGGGGGACCCGCAGTCTGCTTGAAGGAAGGACAGTACTCAAGTATTCCTGTGTTCTTGATTGTCAATTTTTGTAGGGTGTTAGGTGTTTTGTGGGAATTTATGTTTTGTTGATTGTGTGTTGTGAATTGTGCAATTCTGGCGGCGGTATGCTATCAGAAATTACCCCACCCCCTTTCAGGAGTTCTCCAGAAACTTTCGGTGGTAGATGGAATAGATGAGGACGGGTTGCTGGTCTTTTTGGATCTTGTCCTGCAGTTGGCAGATTTCCCGGGTGTGTCCGATGGGGAGGTCTTGTCCCTTATATTCCCGTATTGCCGGGGTTCATTGGCAGGGTTGGTCACCAACACTCTGCGTCGGGGCGGCAGTGTCGACGGTTTTCATGGGGAAGTGTTGGATTTCTTCATACCCCATCGACGACGTTCCCAGCTTAAGTTAGATTTATTCTATCGCCTACAGGCCAACGGAGAGGCGTTGGGGGACTTCGTGCACGACATACGGAAAGCTGCCCGGGTATTAAGATTAGGGTTGCCCGAGACGGAAGTGATACAAGCAATCCTGGAAGAACTGAATCCCCAAGAGAGATCTCGTTTGATATTCGCAGACCGTCCCCGTTGTTTTGCGGATCTGTACCGGTTGTGTGTGGTTTCTAATACTATTTCTTTTATGAATTTGCTAACTGCTATAATTTTTTATTGTTCGACTAAGCTTTTCGTCATTACTGACATCTTCAGGTCTTGAACAACGACCTGAAGATCGACCGATCAGGTCGTTCTTCAAGACCTGAAGATGTCAGTAATGACGAAAAGCTTAGTCGAACAATAAAAAATTATAGCAGTTAGCAAATTCATAAAAGAAATAGTAAGGATGGCTGCTAATTTAAACAATACGAAAAAGGTTTCTAATACTGTCCGGGCAGGGGACGAGTCCCGGGGAAGAGCTGCTACGGATGTCCAATACTCCAGTGGTCTGTTAGGAAGAGCTAAAAAGGACAAACATGGCGGTTGGAGAAGAACACAAGAGACTGTCAGAAAAACTGAATATTCCGGAAGTAATGGAGGCTACAAGGGGGTGACAAGTGAGAAGACGGTAGCAACGGTTACAGCAGAGAAGAGAAATAAGTATGAAATTAACAGGGAAAGAAGAAGTTATATTAGAGAACAAACATCGGCAAGTAGGGATCCTGGAGGAAGTCTTTATTCCTATTTGGAGAGAAAGGAAACTTTAAAGCTTCCAGAGGAATTACCAGTGCCTAATAGAGTAGTGGATGAAGAAGGTGAGGAGAAAGAAGAAAAGCGAAGTAACTTCTGTGGATCAATACAAGACGACAAGAACACGTCTGTTGATACTGAATTACAGGACTCAGAGAGGACGTCATGGTTGAATCCAGATGCTGCAGAATTTGTTCCGGTATCTCCATCTCAGTTCATGACGGATCCAGATCCGGTAACATCATCATCGCCTACGCCGGGAGATGAGAAGTCACTTGATGGTGGAGCTTTACCATCGTCAGTAGAATTTAATTTAGACATTGCACATGGACCTGGACAGCTGGATTCCAGGTTGGGACATGTTGAGGAAGTTGTAGTTGCTGAGAGTGGTGAAGAAGAGGAATCGAAGGAAGAGGCAGAAGAGCGGTCTGCACATGCTGCGCAGGGGAGTATAAGTGTAAGTGTTAGGGAGGCTGCAAGTGTTTCTGAGGTTGCGGATGGACAAGGGGATGTCCGGACAAGGGGATGTCCATGCTGCAAGTGTGGTAGAAGTAGATGAGGTAGAAGTTGAGGAGAAATTGGGTGGCAGCATTGTGGAGTGTGTGAATGAGAATGATGTAGTGTGTGAAGATGTGCAGACGCCTTCTGTAAGTAGTGTTGAGGATTCCGAGGAATGGAAAGAAGTTTCATCCGGACCAGGTGAGCAACTAGAGGATGAAGATGTGCAGTGTCGTGATGGTGACTTGGATTATGTAGAGGAGGAAAAGGAAGAGGTGGAAGAAAGAGAACCAGGGGAGGTAGAAGCAGAGGAGTTAGAGGTAGAGGATAATCCAAATCGGGGTAAAGGTAGTCAGGTAAGTTGCCTTGATACTAATTCAGAAGAAACAAATCAGTACAGCTCAACACGAGATAGTTTCTCAGAGAGTGGTGTCCAAAAGGAACGAGTACCTAAAGTTCGTCATAAAAAGGTGAGAAGAAGCGGTTGACGGGTAGCAGGTAGATGTTCCCCACAGTCCCAGTGGTGTTCGTCTACTTCAGGATTGCGCCCCTGCCTCCGCGAGCCTTGGTTTTCTCCACCCATCCTTATTCTCGGAGGGAACCATGTCCTTACCCTTAGTCCTAGCTATTGACCTTTTAATGATCCTTGCCCCGTTTCATCTTCCCGATTTTCCTACCCCTCCCCTAAAAAAAAAAAAAAGATTGTGGTCCTGGAGATTGTCGGTTTCCCCTGTTTTGAAAGTCAAGATGGAGAAGTTATGTGCTGTTGTTCGTTGTTAATAGTGGTGGAATTTGTTTGTGGATCATTGTAGGGTCGGGGCCATGCCGCATTCCCTGGTTGATTCCCCTGGTGTTTTGTTTGGGTTGAGAGTGGTTTGTTAGACGATGCCGTGGAGAAGTAACCCCCCCCCCCCAGTGACGCTGTATTTGAGAAGGTAAGAGAAGGGATTGATGTTCGCGTGCCATTTAGGCGGTTTTCTCTGTCCGGCTAAGCGGGGCCGTCCGCCCTAGTGTAGGTATGTGGGCCAGCCATATGGCAAGGATGGAGATGCCTTGTTGGTGCATGTGGCTGGTCGGTGCGAGAGGTGGACGAGAGGAGTAGTACGGTCACTCACATACCAAGGTGGGTGATACCTTGTTTGGTCTTCGGACGGGTATGTGAGTGGGACCGGTAGAAGTAGGTGGTGGTCACCAGAGAGGGTGACGTGTTGGGGGCGGTCCCGTGGGGTTGGCATGGCGGAGAGGGTCGCATGGGGATGGTAGCAGTTGAGAGGAGTTTTTGTTCTGAGCCACTGCTCTCCTGAGAACAAAGGCAACTGGGAAAACCGAGGAACACATGCGTTTTAGTAGAATATATTGGGGTACACTGCAGGGTACTCCTCTGTTTAAGTGTGGGGCAACTATGTTGCCCTTTTGGGGTGGGGGTGTGCCGATTAATTAATATCGGCGCGAATAAACAAAAATCGTGTACGGTATTTAATGAATACGCTAAAGAAATATAGGAACTGTATTTAGCGGTGGCGTTCTGCCGTACTGTGTTTAACAGTAATACGCACACAATCTACATGAGGTAATTAAGTTGCGCCTGATTGGTGCTGCACTCTGGTGGTCGCTGCTGATCGCGAGTTGAGAAAGGCCAGAATAAACGCTTCTAAGCCTGTCTTATTCAGGACTCAACGCCTCGCCGCGTTCTCCGACAGAGAGAAGTTTTTAATTGTACCATCTTCCACCTATGGCAGGCTAAATTTAAACAGATCTGCGGTAAGTAAGTGCAGTATACTTATATATACATTAATTTGAAGTAATGCAAAAGGAGTTTTGTTGAATAAGTACAGGAATGAATGAAATTGTAACCTATCACATTCACGCCACGTGGCAAATTAGAGTATGTGTAAATTGTGTTAATTGTATAGCAATTGTATAACAAACTGAGTAATTATATAACAGTAATTGAAATCTTAACTAAGGCCCCGTAATTGAATTAGAGTACGCAAAATAATATGTAATTTGGTGCGTGTGAGGGTTCTGGGGGAATTAGTGTTGGTGCTTCTCGCTGATAATATTGTATGTTTAGGGTCCCTCGCTTCAAGTCGAGGAACAGCCCCAACCTGAACAAATGACCATCTAGACTCTTAACTTCATCTGCCGGAGGAGAACAGCGAGGACAGGCCACACCCACACTAAAATGTAGACCAGAACACCAACTTCACACCACGGAATAAATCAGGTGACACCAAACCATATTACTTTCACACAAGGGAATGTACCCACTAGAACTCGTGGGCATATAGCTACACCACATGCAATGACTTTAAGCTTTAAACATTTTAATTGGGTCCCCGGTTAACGGGACAGAATAGTGCGCGGACTTGGGGGGGGGGAATCTTTTGTACATTTTGTAACTCTGTATATATTAAATGTGAGCCCAGAGGTTGGCATGTATCTGTGGCTGATTACCATTCAGGCATGTAAATTTCTTTCTAGTTTTCAGTAAAAGGGTTACCTTAGTGCTAGTAATTCTATCATTCATCATGTAATTTCACACGTTAAATTTAGTTTTCAATTAATGCATTAATTTCATATATTTATATTCAGTTTGGGTCATATAATGGATAGGAGTTTCTTTTGGTAGTTTCAGTCGGGTCCCCAGTTTAATCCTGTATAGGCGGATTTTCAGGCAGACTTGAACATGCTCCTGGGACAGGTTTAGTTATGCACGATCTTGCCTAGGAACATGTCGGCCTTTGGGCCAAATTAATTCTTAAAGGTTACAAAGCATTATGACACCTTACTGTTTTTAATATTTCACAAAATTTATCATGTTTAAATTCTTTTTAATTGATTATGATCACTTGTGTGTTTACTGAATTATAATTATATTTACTCCAAGTCTAAGTGCTCAATGTGGGAGCACTTTATAGTAGTATCAGGCATTATGCCAACTTCTGAATTTTAGTATGCCCTGGGGGCACTGGTGTTACACACATATATCTTGAGTTATTAGGTATTAAGACCTTGCAATAGGCGTTGCGTGCAATAATATTTATAAATTGTAAATTATGTACCTCCTGGGGTGAAAGAGGTGTGGCAAGATTTTAATGATGGAAGTTGTAATTGTCCTGTGATGTGGAACGTGTGTATGTGTTGTATATTGTAGACATATTTCCTTATATGTCCATTATATGTATTGTATATTCATGTGTATTTTTGGGGGTTAGGTATAGGGCTAAGTGGGGAAAAGTAACCCCGATTGGAAAAGACATTTTATATTCATTTAATTTAAATTTTATATTCAAATTTTTAAAGCTGAAGCCTTTTTAAGGAGAATAAAGAATATAAATTTTATATTTATTAATTTTTTCAAGTAAAATTGTTTTAGCAAAAACATTTTTAAGGAGAATTTAAATTTTATATTTACTTTTCAAGCAAAATATTTTAAAGGAGAATGTAATGATTTTGTTGGGTTAAAGAGATTTAAAGTTTTGTTTATAATAAAAAAATTTATTGGTTGTTAATTTTGTGAGTTTTAATTGCAAGTCCCGTCTCACTGGATCCAGCGCATTTTTGGCTTCTCTAGGCTTTGGCCTAGTTTTAATTATCTTGTGACCCCTCTTTAAAAAAAAAAAAAATTCAAAAAAACCAATTTTTTTTTATGAGTCACTACAATACTTAAAGAGGGGTTACAATATGCGGCTGTTATCGTTTGCCATAGAAAATACCCTTGTTAAAACATAAAATGTTGCAGGTAAACTACCCCTTTCCCTTAACCGATCTTCACCAAAAACAATAGGTCTTGAGATCTATATAATTCAGAGTTGCATTCAAAAAATTATTTGATTATGTTTGAATTTGCGGCTGTTATCATTTACCATAGAAAATACCCTTGTTAAATCATAAAACGTTGCAGGTAAACTACCCCTTTACCTTAACCGAACTTCACCAAAAACAATAGGTCTGGAGAAATCTACAATTCAGAGCTGTATGCATAAAAGTATATGATTCTGTTTGAATTAGCGGCTGTTATCGTTTGCCATAGAAAATATCGGTATGGAGAACCAAGACTTCCATGTTCTAAGATATATATTTAAAATCATATTCGAAATATTTCCATAGAAACTAATTCTTTCTATTGCTTCAGCCTTAACCACAGTACTGTAGTCACTAACGTATACCATCTCACGTTTTCGCACTCGATTTTCACTAATGATGGCAGTCGATGGCACTGCCGAACGTCTGGATTTGCAGAAAACATTGGACTACGGCTAAGCAGCCCGGGAAGGAATTTTAACAAAAAACTACTTCTTTGTTGCCGATAACGTAGTACACATATAAAAAATTCTCCCCTCCCCCTGCAACTATAATTTTCATTAATAGAAAATTACCCCCACCCCGTTCAACTAGCCTCTTCATTAATAGATATTTCATCTACGTTTCTACAGTGGATTATTATGAGCTTCTTATCAGGATACTTTGTTTATCAAAATTAAGTACTTTACTCTTGTTAAAACATAAAACGTTGCCGGTAAACTACCCCTTTCTCTTAACCGATCTTCACCAAAATCAATAGGCCTTCAGTCCTCTACAATTCAGGGACGCATGCAAAACATTATTTGATTCTGTTTAAATTTGCGGCTTTTATCGTTTGCCATAGAAAATACCCTTTTAAAACATAAAACTTTGCAGGTAAACTATTCCTTTCCATTAAACGATTTTCACCAAAAACAATAGGTCTTGAGTACTCTACAATTCAGGGCTGTATGCAAACAATTATTTGATTCTGTTTAAATTTGCGACTGTTATCGTTTGCCATATAAAATACCCTTGATAAAACAAAACGTTGCAGGTAAACTACCCCTTTATCTTAACCGATCTTCACCAAAAACAACAGGTCTTGAGAACTTAATAATTCAGGGCTGTGTGCGAAACATTGTTTGATTCTGTTTGAATTTGTGGCGGTTATCGTTTGCCATATAAAAACATTACCCTTGATTTTAAAAAAAAGTTGCTGGTAAACTACCCCTTTCCCTTAACCGATCTTCACCAAAAACAATAGGTCTTGAGTACGCTACAAATAAGGGCTGTATGAAAAAAAATTTTTGATTCTGTTTGAATTTGCGGCTGTTATCGTTTGCCATAGAAAAAAAAATCCACACACACCCACACATACACTTTTCGAAATATCGGTATGGAGAACCATACATGACTTCCATATTCTAAGATTTATATTTAAAATCATTTTCAGCCAAACAGCCAGGCTGTGTCTTACCTGCCTTTTTATTGCTGTATTAAATGAAAAATATTATATTACATTAAAATGAAAAAATTATAATTTTATTGCCTGGCAACAAAATTATTTTATTTTTAACAATTACCATTGTTTCAAAAAGTTTAAATAAATTTTCAAGTACTTTACTCTTGTTAAAACGTAAAAGGTTGCAGGTAAACTACCCCTTCCCCTTAACCGATCTTCACCAAAATCGAAAGTCATTGAGACCTCTACAATTCAGGGACGTATGCAAAACATTATTTGATTCTGTTCGAATTTGTGGCTGTTATCGTTTGCCATAGAAAATACGCTTGATAAAAAAACGTTGCAGGTAAACTACCCCTTCCCCTTAACCGATCTTCACCAAAAATAATATGTCTTGAGTACTCTACAAATCAGGGCTGTATGCAAAACATTATTTGATTCTGTTTGAATTTGCGGCTGTTATCGTTTGCCATAGAAAATACCCTTGTTAAAAAAACGCTACAGGTAAACTACCCCTTTCCCTCAACCGATCTTCACCAAAAACAATAGGTCTTGAGTACTCTACAAATCAGGGCTGTATGCAAAAAATTATTTGATTCTGTTTGAAAATTTGCGGCAGTTATCGTTTGCCATAGAAAAAAAAACTACAGACACACAGACACACAGACAGACAGACAGACAGACAGACAGACACACACACAGACACTTTTCGGAAAACGACATTTTTTCATGTTTTGAGTGTAGTAGACTCAGAATCTGCAATAATCTCGAACACGATTTTTTTTGCCATCACCATACTTCCATTCCTTAAGGAATATGGAAGTAAAATGACTTTTTTCATGTTTTGAGTGTAGTACAATCAGAATCTGCAATAATCTCGAACACGATTTTTTTGCCATCACCATACTTCCATTTCCTTAAGGAACATGGAAGTAAAATATCGGTATGTAGACCCATACATGACTTCCATGTTCTAAGATCTATATTTAAAATCATATTCGAAATGAAATATTTCCATAGAAACTACTTCTTTCTACTTATTGCTTCAGCCTTAACCACAGTACTGTGGTCACTAACGTATACCACCTCACGTTTTAGCACTGGATTTTCACTTATGATGGCAGTTGATGGACTGCCGAAAAGTGTGGGCTTGCAGAAAACATTGGACTACGGCTAAACAGCCCGGGAAGCAATTTTTACAAAGAACTATTTCTTTGTTGCCGATAACGTAGTACACATATAAAAAATTCTCCTCTCCCACTTCAACTATAATTTTCATTAATAGAAAATTACCCCCACCCCGTTCACCTAACCTCTTCATTTATAGATATTTCATCTACGTTTCCACAGTGGATTATTATGAGCTTCTTATCAGGATACTTTATTTATCAAAATTAATTAAGTACAAACATAAAACGTTGCTGGTAAACTACCCCTTTCTCTAAACCTATATTAACCAAAATCAATAGACCTTCAGTCCTCTACAATTCAGGGCTGTATGCAAAATATTATTTGATTCTGTTTAAATTTGCAGCTTTTATCGTTTGCCATAGAAAATACCCTTATTAAAATATAAAATGTTGCAAGTAAACTACCCCTTCCCCTTAACCGATCTTCACCAAAACTAATAGGTCTTGAGAACTCTATAATTCAGGGGTGTATGCAAAAGAGTAGTTGATTCTGTTTGAATTTGCGGCTGTTATCGTTTGCCATACTAAATACCCTTGTTAAAACATAAAAGGTTGCTGGTAAACTACCGCATTCCCTTAACCGATAGTCAACAAAATCTATAGGTCTTGAGTACTCTACTAATCAGGACTGTATGCAAAAAATTATTTGATTTTGTTTGAATTTTCGACTCTTATCGTTTGCCATAATAAAATATCGGTATGGAGAACAATACATGACTTCCATGTTCTAAGATTTATATTTAAAATCATATTCGAAATGAAATATTTCCATAGAAACTACGTCTTTCTACTTATTGCTTCAGCATTAACCACAGCACTGTGGTCACTAATGTATACCACCTCACGTTTTCGCACTCGATTTTCACTGATGATGGCAGTCGATGGCACTGCAGAAAAGTCTGGTTTTACAGAAAACATTGGACTACGGCTAAACAGCCCGGGAAGCAATTTTAACAAAAAAAACTACTTCTTTGTTGCCGATAAAGTAGTACACATAAAAAATTCTCCCCTCCACCTTCAACTATAATTTTAATAATAGAAAATTACCCCCACCCCGTTCACCTAACCTCTTCATTTATAGATATTTCATCTACGTTTCTACTCAGTCCTCTACAATTCAGAGATGCATGCAAAAAAATATTTGATTCTGTTAGAATGTGCGGCAGTTATCGTTCGTCATGGAAACATTTCTCTTGTTACAACTTAAAATGTTGCAGGTAAACTACCCCTTTCCCTTAACCGATCGCCACCAAAATCAACAGACCTTGACTACTCTACAACTCAGGAAAGTGTGAAAAGAATTAGTTGATTCTCTTTGAATTTTCGGCAGTTATCGTTTGTCAAAAAAAAAATTACCCATGTTAAAACATACAATGTTGCAGGTAAACTACCCTATTCCCTTAACCGATCTTCACCAAAACCAACATGTCTTGAGAACTCTACAATTCAGGGTTGCATGCAAAAATTATTTGATTCTATTTGAATTTGCGGCTGTTATCGTTTGCCATATAAAATACCCTTGTTGAAACATAAAACATTGCCGATAAACTACCCCTTTCCCTGAACTGATCTTCACCGAAAACCGTAGGTCTTGAGATCTCTACAATTGAGGGCTGTATGCAAATAATCATTTGATTCAGTTTGAATTTGCGGCAGTTATCGTTTGCCATAGACAATACTCTTGTTAAAACATAAAACGTTGCTGGTAAACTACCCCTTTCCCTTAACCGATCTGCACCAAAAACAATAGGTCTTGAGAACTCTATAATTCTGGACTGTGTGCAAAACAGTAGTTGATTCTGTTTGAATTTGCGGCTGTTATCGTTTGGCATAGAATAAAATTACCCTTGATAAAAAAAAAAAAAACGTTGCGGGTAAACTACCCCTTTCCCTTAACCGATCTTCACCAAAAACAAAAGGTCTTGAGAACTCTGCAAATGAGAGCTGTATGCAGAAGAGTAGTTGATTCTGTTTTAATGTACGGCAGTTATCGTTCGTCATAAAAAAAATTACCCTTGTTAAAACATAAAATGTTGCTGGTAAACTAACCTATTCCCTTAACCGATCTTCACCAAAACCAACATGTCTTGAGAACTCTACAATTCATGGCTATGCAAAACATTATTTGATTCTGTTTGAATTTGCGGCTATTATCGTTTACCATATAAAAAATTACACTTGATAAAAAACCGTTGCAGGTAAACTACCCCTTTCCCTTAACCGATCTTCACCAAAAACAATAGGTCTTGAGTACAAATGAGAGCTGTATGCAAAAAATTATTTGATTCTGTTTGAATTTGCGGCTGTTATCGTTTGCCATAGAAAAAAAATCTACAGACAGACATACAGTTAGACACACACACACACACACACACACACACACTTTTCGAAAATTGTTTTTTTTCATGTTTTGAGTGTAGTACAATCAGAATCTGCAATAATCTCGAACACGATTGTTTTTCCCATCACCATACTTCCATTTCCTTAAGGAACATGGAAGTAATACCCTGTTAAAACATAAAACGTTGCAGGTAAACTACCGCTTTCCCTTAACCGATCTTCACCAAAAACAATAGGTCTTGTGTACTCTACAAATCAATGCTGTATGCACAAAATTATTTCATTCTGTTTCAATTTGTGGTTATCGTTTGCCATAGAATAAAATTACCCTTGATAAGAAAAATGTTGCAGGTAAACTACCACTTCCCGTTAACCGATCTTCACCAAAAACAACAGATCTTGAGTACTCTGCAATTCAGAGCTGTATGCAAAAAATTATTTGTTTTTGTTTGAATTTGCGACTCTTATCGTTTGCCATATAAAATACCCTTGTTAAAACATAAAACGTTTCTGGTAAACTAACCCTTTCCCTTAAATGATCTTCACCAAAAACCGTAGGTCTTGAGATCTCTGCAATTGAGGGCTGTATGCAAATAATTATTTGTTTGTGTTTAAATTTGCGGTTGTTATCGTTTGCCATAGAAGAAATATTACCCTTGAAAAAGAAACGTTAATGGTAAACTACCCCTTTCCCTTACCCGATCTTCACCAAAAACAATAGGTCCTGAGAACTCTACAATTCAGGGCTGTATGTAAAACATTATTTGATTCTTTTTACATTTGCGGCTTTTATAGTTTGCCATAGAAAATACCCTTGTTAAAATATAAAATGTTGCAGGTAAACTACCCCTATCCCTTAACCGATCTTCACCAAAACTAATAGGTCTTGAGAACTCTATACTTCAGGGCTGTATAAAAGAGTAGTTGATTCTGTTTGAATTTGCGGCTTTTATCGTTTGCCATAGAAAAAAATTACCCTTGATTAAAAAACGTTGCAAGTAAACTACCCCCTTCCCTTACCCGATCATAACCAAAATCAATAGGTCTTGCGAACTCTATAATTCAGGACATTATGCAAAAGATTAGTTGATTCTGTTTGAATTTGCGGCTGTTACCGTTTGCCATAGAAAAAAATTACCCTTGATTAAAAAATCGTTGCCGGTAAACTACCCCTTTCCCTTAACCGATCATCACCAAAATCAACAGGTCTTGAGTACTCTACAAATCAGGGCTGTATGCAAAAAATTATTTGATTTTGTTTGAATTTTCGACTCTTATCGTTTGCCAAAAAAAAATATCTGTATGGAGAACCATACATGACTTCCATGTTCTAAGATTTATATTTAAAATCATATTCTTAATGAAATATTTCCATAGAAACTACGTCTTTCTACTTATTGCTTCAGCATTAACCACAGTACTGTGGTCACTAATGTATACCACCTCACGTTTTCGCACTCGATTTTCACTGATGATGGCAGTCGATGGCACTGCAGAAAAGTCTGGTTTTACAGAAAACATTGGAGTACGGCTAAACAGCCCGGGAAGCAATTTTAACAAAAAACTACTTCTTTGTTGCCGATAAAGTAGTACACATAAAAAATTCTCTCCTCCACCTTCAACTATAATTTTAATAATAGAAAATTACCGCCACCCCGTTCACCTAACGTCTTCATTTATAGATATTTCATCTACGTTTCTACAGTGGATTATTATGAGCTTCTTATCAGGATACTTTATTTTTAAAAATTACGTACTTTACTCTTGTTAAATCATAAAATGTTTCAGGTAACCCACCCCTTTCTGTTAACCGATCTTCACCAAAATCAACAGACCTTGAGTCCTCTACAAAACTGGAAAGTGTGCAAAGAATTAGGTGATTCCCTTTGAAATTTCGGCAGTTATCGTTTGTCATAAAAAAAATTACCCTTGTTAAAACATAAAATGTTGCAGGTAAACTACCCTATTCCCTTAACCGATCTTCACCAAAACCAACATGTCTTGAGAACTCTACAATTCACGGCTCCATGCAAAACATTATTTGATTCTGTTTGAATTTGCGGCTATTATCGATTACCATATAAAAATATCTGTATGGAGAACCATACATGACTTCCATATTCTAAGATTTATATTTAAAATCATTTTCGAAATGAAATATTACCATAGAAACTACTTCTTTCTGCTTACTGCTTCAGCCTTAACCACAGTACTGTGGTCACTAATGTATACCACGTCACGTTATCGCACTCGATTTTCACTGATGATGGAAGTCGATGGCATTGCCGAAATGTCTGGTTTTGTAGAAAACATTGGACTACGGCCAAATATCCCGGGAAGGAATTTTAACAAAAACTACTTCTTTGTTGCCGATAACGTTGTACACATTTATATCAGTGGCGAAGTTACATGGAGGCAATTGAGGCAATGCCTACCCTAAAAATTCTGTAGAATAAAAATTATAAATACGTATGAACTACATAACGTAAAGATTATACATTGTTACTGCGACAGTCAAATTTATTAAACCGAAACGTGTTTTATTGAGCGACCGCTAGATGGTGACAGGTGAGATTCGGCATAGTTCGTATAAAGCGAATGAGGCAACCTGAACTTGCCTCAGCGTTTTTTGCATACATCGTATGTAAGCAATGTATAGGTGTGATAGGGAAGTGTAGGGAGGGGGGATTGTCCCGCGCTGTACACATAGAGCGTTGAGGCATGCCTCACTTCTGTGGTCCAAACAGTTAAGTTAAAGCGCCTGTGTTGTTTCTAAGTGTTTATTTTAAACGGTTATTAAAAGTGTCACTGTTATTCCGCTGAACTAACAGATGATCAAGATTGTTATTTGAATTATTTGTAACATTAAACATATATATAGAAACTAATCAAGTTTAAAAATTTGAAGGTCAATCAGTTGTATTATTGCGTATGACTAATACAAGGATTGTTCAATAGACACACGTATAGAGCTGTAAAGCATTTTTTATTCAACGATTTTAAAAGAAGTCTCCAATAACATTAAGACATGAGTTCCACTGTTGCGCTAACCTGTAGATTCCCTGCTAGTAAAATTCTTACAGCTGTTTGTGGAATCATTCGGTTACAGCAAACTCTACCTCAGCGTCCGATTTGACCCACCGTCTTTTTAGTGATTCCTTAAAAAAAATTTAAGATAATATTTTTGCCTACCCATTCATTAACTACTAGCTTCGCCAGTAAGCAAATTGATGTCCATTTTTTCGGCTTGCACGCGTTATGTTGGTGTGGGTTTCGGCACTTTCCATTTAAAAAGCGTGCAAACGTAAGAAAATAAACATGAGTGAGGCCAGAAATTACGTGAATTGTGTGTGTGTGTGTGTGTGTGTGTGTGTGTGTGTGTGTGTGTGTGTGTGTGTGTGTGTGTGTGTGTGTGTGTGTGTGTGTGTGTTTGTGTCTTACCTGCCTTTTTATTGCCGTATAAAATGAAAAAATATCGGTATGGAGAACCATACATGACTTCCATATTCTAAGATTTATATTTAAAATCATTTTCAGCCAAACAGGCAGGGAAGGAATTTTAACAAAAAAATACTTCTTTGTTGCCAATAACGTAGTACACATATAAAAAAAAATTATCCCCTCCCCCTTCAACTATAATTTTGATTTATAGAAAATTACCCCCAGCCCGTTCAACTAGCCTCTTCATTTATAGATATTTCATCTACGTTTCTACAGTGGATTATTAAGATCTTATCAGGATACTTTATCAAAATTAAGTACTTTACTCAAGTTACAACAAAAAATGTTTCAGGTAAACTGCCCTTTCCCCGTAACCGATCTTCACCAAAATCAACAGACATTGAGTTCTCTATAGCTCAGGCACATATGTAAAAAATTATTTGATTCTGTTTGAATTTACGGCAGTTATGGTTCGTCATATAAAAAATTACCCATGTTAAAACATAAAACATGAGATTTATAAAACATATCTAAGATTTATATTTAAAATCATTTTTGAAATAAAATATTTTCATATAACCTACTAACGCTGGGGAAATCTGAGGAGCCAATCAAAGTTGGGCCTACCTGTCACTCTGCTGAATTTGGTGGAAAGCCCTGTCACTGTCGTCAAAGTATCAGCCTTGACAGGGTCCTCTTTTTCTGCAAAATAAGAGACGCTTGAAATGGAGTGAGTGACATGGTCCCCACCTCAATGAAGAACCCATTGTTTTATAAAAATATATTTAAATTTTGAAAACTGAAAATTCTTTTCTTGTTGTAAATATTTATATTTTATAATCAAAATGACTTTATTTTTGTTACCTGGCAACAAAATTATTTTATTTTCAACAATTACCATTGTTTCAAAAAGTTTAAATAAATTTTCAAGTACTTTACTCTTGTTAAAACGTAAAAGGTTGCAGGTAAACTACCCCTTCCCCTTAACCGATATTCACCAAATTCTAAAGGCCTTGAGACCTATACAAATCAGGGACGTATGCAAAAACTTATTTGATTCTGTTTGAATTTGCGGCTGTTATCGTTTGCCATAGAAAATACGCTTGATAAAAAAACGTTGCAGGTAAACTACCCCTTACCCTCAACTGATCTTCACCAAAAACAATAGGTCTTGAGTACTCTACAAATCAGGGCTGTATGCAGAAAATTATTTGATTCTGTTTGAATTTGCGGCTGTTATCGTTTGCCATAGAAAATACCCTTGTCAAAAAAAAACGTTTTGGTAAACTACCCCTTTCCCTTAACCGATCTTCACCAAAAACAACAGGTATTGAGAACTCTACAATTTAGGGCAGTATGCAAATAATCTTTAGATTCTGTGTGAATTTGCGGCTGTTATCGTTTGCCATAGGAAATACCCTTGTTAAAACATAAAACGTTACAGGTAAACTACCCCTTTCCCTCAACCGATCTTCACCAAAAACAATAGGTCTTGAGAACTCTACAATTCAGGGCTGTATGCGAAACATTATTTGATTCTGTTTGAATTTGCGGCTGTTATCGTTTGCCAAAAAAAAAATTTCCCTTGATAAAAAAAAACCGTTGCAGGTAAACTACCCCTTTCCCTCAACCGATCTTCACCAAAAACAATAGGTCGCGAGTACTCTACAAATCAGGACTGTATGCAAAAAATTATTTGATTTTGTTTGAATTTGCGGCAGTTATCGTTTGCCATAGAAAAAAAATCTACAGACAGACACACAGACAGACAGACAGACACACAGACAGACAGACAGACACACAGACAGACACACAGACAGACACACACACACACACTTTTCGGAAAACGACTTTTTTTCATGTTTTGAGTGTAGTAGAATCAGAATCTGCAATAATCTCGAACACGATTTTTTTGCCATCACCATACTTCCATTCCTTAAGGAATATGGAAGTAATATTATATTACATTAAAATGAAAAAATTTTAATTTTATTGCCTGGCAACAAAATTATTTTTTTTTTAACAATTACCATTGTTTCAAAAAGTTTAAATAAATTTTCAAGTACTTTACTCTTGTTAAAACGTAAAAGGTTGCTGGTAAACTACCCCTTCCCCCTAACCGATCTTCACCAAAATCGAATGTCCTTGAGACCTCTACAATTGAGGGACGTATGCAAAAAATTAGTTGATTCTGTTTGAATTTGCGGCTGTTATCTTTTGCCATAGAAAATACGCTTGATAAAAAAACGTTGCCGGTAAACTACCCCTTCCCCTTAACCGATCTTCACCAAAAACAATAGGTCTTGAGTACTCTACAAATCAGGACTGTATGCAAACCATTATTTGATTCTGTTTGAATTTGCGGCTATTATCAATTACCATATAAAACATTACCCTTGAAAAAAACTGTTGCAGGTACTACCCCTTTCCCTTAACCGTTATTCACCAAAAACAATAGGTCTTTATACTCTACAAAATAGAGTTGCATGCAAAAATTATTTAATTCTGTTTGAATTTGCGGCTGTTATCGTTTGCCATAGAAAATACCCTTGTTAAAACATAAAACATTGCAGGTAAACTACCCCTTTCCCTGAACTGATCTTCACCAAAAACCGTAGGTCTTGAGATCTCTACAATTGAGGGCGGTATGCAAATAATCATTTGATTCTGTTAGAATTTGCGGCAGTTATCGTTTGCCATAGACAATACCCTTGTTAAAACATAAAACGTTGCAGGTAAACTACCCCTTTCCCTTACCCGATCTTCACCAAAAACAACACATCCTGAGAACTCTACAATTCCGGGCTGTATGTAAAACATTATTTGATTCTTTTTACATTTGCGGCTTTTATAGTTTGCCAATAGAAAATACCCTTGTTAAAATATAAAATGTTGCTGGTAAACTACCCCTTTCCCATTACCGATCTTCACCAAAACCAATAGGTCTTGAGAACTCTATAATTCAGGGCTGTATGCAAAAGAGTAGTTGATTCTGTTTGAATATGCGGCTGTTTTCGTTTGCCATAGAAAAAAATTACCCTTGATTAAAAAATCGTTGCCGGTAAACTACCCCTTTCCCTTAACCGATCATCACCAAAATCAATAGGTGTTGAGTACTCTACAAATCAGGGCTGTATGCAAAAAATTATTTGATTTTGTTTGAATTTTCGACTCTTATCGTTTGCCATAAAAAAAATCGGTATGGAGAACTGTACATGACTTCCATGTTCTAAGACTTATATTTAAAATCATATTCGAAATGAAATATTTCCATAGAAACTACGTCTTTCTACTTATTGCTTCAGCATTAACCACAGTACTGTGGTCACTAATGTATAACACCTCACGTTTTCGCACTCGATTTTTACTGATGATGGCAGTCGATGGCACTGCAGAAAAGTCTGGTTTTACAGAAAACATTGGAGTACGGCTAAACAGCCCGGGGAGCAATTTTAACAAAAAACTACTTCTTTGTTGCCGATAAAGTAGTACACATAAAAAATTCTCCCCTCCACCTTCAACTATAATTTTAATAATAGAAAATTACCCCCACCCCGTTCACCTAACCTCTTCATTTATAGATATTTCATCTACGTTTCTACAGTGGATTATTATGAGCTTCTTATCAGGATACTTTATTTATAAAAATTAAGTACTTTACTCTTGTTAAATCATAAAATGTTTCAGGTAAACTACACCTTTCTGTTAACCGATCTTCTCCAAAATCAATAGACCTTCAGTCCCCTACAATTCACGGATGCATGCAAAAAAATATTTGATTCTGTTAGAATGTGCGGCAGTTATCGTTCGTCATGGAAACATTTCTCTTGTTACAACTTAAAATGTTGCAGGTAAACTACCCCTTTCCCATAACCGATCTTCACCAAAATCAACAAACATTGAGATCCCTACAAATCAGGAAAGTGTGCAAAGAATTAGTTGATTCTCTTTGAATTTTCGGCAGTTATCGTTTGTCATAAAAAAATACCCTTGTTAAAATATAAAATGTTGCTGGTCAACTACCCTATTCCCTTAACCGATCTTCACCAAAACCAAAATGTCTTGAGGTCATGGAAACATTTCTCTTGTTACAACATAAAATGTTACAGGTAAACTACCCCTTCCCCTAAACTGATCTTCACCAAAATCAATAGACCTTGAGATCTCTGCAACTCAGGAAAGGGTGAAAAAATTATTTGTTTCTCATTGAATTTTCGGCAGTTATCGTTCGTCATATAAAAAAATTCCCTTTTTAAAACATAAAACGTTGCTGATAAACTACCCCTTCCCGTAACCGAACTTCATCAAAATCAACAGACCTTGAGTTCACTTTAGTTCAAAAAGTTATGCAAAAACCTAGTTGATTCTGTTTGAATTTACGGCAGTTATCGTTCGTCATATAAAAAATTACCCTTGTTAAAACATAAAATGTTGCTCGTAAACTACCCCTTTCCCTTAGCCGATCTTCACCAACACCAATAGGTATTGAGAACTCTACAATACAGGGCTGTATGCAAAACATAATTTGATTCTGTTTGAATTTGCGGCTGTTATCGTTTACTATAGAAAAAAATTACCCTTGATAAAAAACCGTTGTAGGTAAACTACCCCTTTCCCTTAACCGATCTTCACCAAAAACGACAGGTCTTGGGTACTCTACAATACAGGCCTGCATGCAAACAATTAATTGATTCTGTTTGAATTTGCGGCTGTTATCATTCGTCATAAAAAAATACCCTTGATAAAACATAAAACGTTGCAGGTAAACTACCCCTTTCCCTTAACCGATCTTCAACAAAATCAACAGACCTTAGGTTCTGTATAATTCAAAAAGGTATGCAGAAGAGTAGTTGATTCTGTTTTAATGTACGGCAGTTATCGTTCGACAAAAAAAAAATTACCCTTGATAAAACATAAAATGTTGCTGGTAAACAACCCTATTCCCTTAACCGATCTTCACTAAAACCAACAGGTCTTGAGAACATTACATTTCAGGGCTGTATGCAAAATATTATATGATTCTGTTTGAATTTGCGGCTGTTATCGTTTGCCATATAAAATATCTTGATAAAACAAAAAACGTTTCTGGTAAACTACCCCTTTCCCTTAACCGATCTTCACCAACACCAAAAGGTATTGAGAAATCTACAATACAGGGCTGTATGCAAAACATCATTTGATTCTGTTTGAATTTTCGGCTGTTATCGTTTACCATAGAAATATCGGTATGGAGAACCATACATGACTTCCATATTCTAAGATTTATATTTAAAATCATTTTCAGCCAAACAGCCAGGGAAGGAATTTTAACAAAAAAATACTTCTTTGTTGCCAATAACGTAGTACACATGTAAAAAAAAAGTATCCCCTCCCCCTTCAACTATAATTTTGATTTATACAAAATTAGCCCCAGCCCGTTCAACTAGCCTCTTCATGTATAGATATTTCATCTACGTTTCTACAGTGGATTATTAAGATCTTATCAGGATACTTTATCAAAATTAAGTACTTTACTCATGTTACAACAAAAAAATGTTTCAGGTAAACTGCCCTTTCCCCGTAACCGATCTTCACCAAAATCAACAGACATTGCGATCTCTATAGCTAAGGCACATATGTAAAAAATTATTTGATTCTGTTTGAATTTACGGCAGTTATGGTTCGTCATATAAAAAATTACCCATGTTAAAACATAAAACATGAGATTTATAAAACATATCTAAGATTTATATTTAAAATCATTTTTGAAATAAAATATTTTCATAGAACCTACTAACGCTGGGGAAATCTGAGGAGCCAATCAGAGTTGGGCCTACCTGTCACTCTGCTGAATTTGGTGGAAAGCCCTGTCACTGTCGTCAAAGTATCAGCCTTGACAGGGTCCTCTTTTTCTGCAAAATGGGAGAGGCTTGAGATGGAGTGAGTGACATGGTCCCCACCTGAATGAAGAACCCATTGTTTTATAAATATATATTTAAATTTTGAAAACTGAAAATTCTTTTCTTGTTGTAAATATTTATATTTTATAATCAAAATGACTTTATTTTTGTTACCTGGCAAAAAAATTATTTTATTTTCAACAATTACCATTGTTTCAAAAAGTTTAAATAAATTTTCAAGTACTTTACTCTTGTTAAAACGTAAAAGGTTGCAGGTAAACTACCCCTTCCCCTTAACCGATCTTCACCAAAATCGAAAGTCCTTGAGATCTCTACAATTTAGGGACGTATGCAAAAAATTATTTGATTCTGTTTGAATTTGCGGCAATTATCGTTTGCCATAGAAAAAAAAAGTTGCTGGTAAACTACCCCTTCCCCTCAACCGATCTTCACCAAAAACAATAGGTCTTGAGTACTCTACAAATCAGGGCTGTACGCAGAAAATTATTTGATTCTGTTTGAACTTGCGGCTGTTATCGTTTGCCATAGAAAATACCCTTGTTAAAAAAACGTTGTAGGTAAACTACCCCTTTCCCTTAACCGATCTTCACCAAAAACAATAGGTCTTGAGAACTCTTCAATTTAGGGCTGTATACAAATAATCTTTTGATTCTGTTTGAATTTGCGGCTGTTATCGTTTGCCATAGGAAATACCCTTGTTCAAACATAAAACGTTACAGGTAAACTACCCCTTTCCCTTAACCGATCTTCACCAAAAACAACAGGTCTTGAGAACTCTACAGTTCAGGGCAGTATGCGAAACATTATTTGATTCTGTTTAATTTTCCGGCTGTTATCGTTTTCAAAAAAAAAAAAAAATTTCCCTTGATAAAAAAAAAACCGTTGCAGGTAAACTACCGCTTTCCCTCAACCGATCTTCACCAAAAACAATAGGTCGCGGGTACTCTACAAATCAGGGCTGTATGCAAAAAATTATTTGATTCTGTTTGAATTTGCGGCAGTTATCGTTTGCCTACAGACAGACACACAGACACACACACAGACACTTTTCGGAAAACGACTTTTTTTCATGTTTTGAGTGTAGTAGAATCAGAATCTGCAATAATCTCGAACACGATTTTTTTTGCCATCACCATACTTCCATCCCTTAAGGAATATGGAAGTAAAAATTACCCTTGATGAAAACCGTTGCAGGTAAACTACCCCTTTCCCTTAACCGATCTTCACCAAAAACAAAAGGTCTTTAGTACTCAACAAATCACGGCTGTATGCAAAAACTTATTTGATTCTGTTTGAACTTGCGGCTCTTATCGTTTGCCATACAAAATACCCTTGTTAAAACATAAAACGTTGCAGGTAAACTACCCCGTTCCCTTAACCGATCTTCACCAACACCAATAGGTATTGAGAACTCTACAATACCTTGATGTATGCAAAACATCATTTGATTCTGTTTGAATTTGCGGCTGTTATCGTTTGCCATAGAAAATACCCTTGTTAAAACATAAAACGTTACAGGTAAACTACCCCTTTCCCTTAACCGATCTTCACCAAAAAAATAGGTCTTGAGTACTCTACAAATCAGGGCTGTATGCAGAAAATTATTTGATTCTGTTTGAATTTGCGGCTGTTATCGTTTGCCATAGAAAATACCCTTGTTAAAAAAACGTTGTAGGTAAACTACCCCTTTCCCTTAACCGATCTTCACCAAAAACAATAGGTCTTGAGAACTCTACAATATAGGGCTGTATGTAAATAATCTTGTTTTTCTCTTTGAATTTGCGGCTGTTATCGTTTGCCACAGGAAATACCCTTGTTAAAACATAAAACGTTACTGGTAAACTACCCCTTTCCCTTAACCGATCTTCACCAAAAACAATAGGTCTTGAGAACTCTACAATTCAGGGCTGTATGCGAAACATTATTTGATTCTGTTTGAATTTGCGGCAGTTATCGTTTGCCATAGAAAAAAATCTATAGACACACAGACAGACACACAGACAGACAGACACACACACACACACACTTTTCGGAAAACGACTTTTTTTCATGTTTTGAGTGTAGTACAATCAGAATCTGCAATAATCTCGAACACGATTTTTTTGCCATCACCATACTTCCATTTCTTAAGGAATATGGAAGTAAAAATATCGGTATGGAGAACCATACATGACTTCCATATTCTAAGATTTATATTTAACATCATTTTCAGCCAAACAGCCAGGCTGTGTCTTACCTGCCTTTTTATTGCTGTATTAAATGAAAAATATTATATTACATTAAAATGAAAAAATTATAATTTTATTGCCTGGCAACAAAATTATTTTATTTTTAACAATTACCATTGTTTCAAAAAGTTTAAATAAATATTCAAGTACTTTACTCTTGTTAAAACGTAAAAGGTTGCAGGTAAACTACCCCTTCCCCTTAACCGATCTTCACCAAAATCGAAAGTCATTGGGAACTCTACAATTCAGGGACGTATGCAAAAAATTATTTGATTCTGTTTGAATTTGCGGCTGTTATCGTTTGCCATAAAAAATACGCTTGATAAAAAAACGTTGCTGGTAAACTACCCCTTCCCCTTAACCGATCTTCACCAAAAACAACAGGTCTTGAGTACTCTACAAATCAGGGCTCTATGCAAAACATTATTTGATTCTGTTTGAATTTGCGGCTGTTATCGTTTGCCAAAGAAATACCCTTGTTAAAACATAAAACGTTACAGGTAAACTACCCCTTTCCCTTAACCGATCTTCACCAAAAACAACAGATCTTGAGTACTTTACAAATCAGGGCTGTATGCAAAACATTATTTGATTCTGTTTGAATTTGCGGCTGTTATCGTTTGCCATAGAAAATAACCTTGTTAAAAAAACGTTGCAGGTAAACTACCCCTTTCCCTCAACCGATCTTCACCAAAAACAATAGGTCTTGAGAACTCTACAATTTAGGGCTGCATGCAAATAATCTTTTGATTCTGTTTGAATTTGCGGCTGTTATCGTTTGTTTCAGAAAGTTTAAATAAATTTTCAAGTACTTTACTCTTGTTAAAACGTAAAAGGTTGCAGGTAAACTACCCCTTCCCCTTAATCGATCTTCACCAAAATCGAAAGTCCTTGAGATCCCTACAAATCAGGGCTCTATGCAAAACATTATTTGATTCTGTTTGAATTTGCGGCTGTTATCGTTTGCCAAAAAATACCCTTGTTAAAACATAAAACGTTACAGGTAAACTACCCCTTTCCCTTAACCGATCTTCACCAAAAACAACAGGTCTTGAGAAATCTACAGTTCAGGGCAGTATGCGAAACATTATTTGATTCTGTTTGATTTTCCGGCTGTTATCGTTTGCCAAAAAAAAAAAATTTCCCTTGATAAAAAAAAAAACCGTTGCAGGTAAACTACCGCTTTCCCTCAACCGATCTTCACCAAAAACAATAAGTCGCGGGTACTCTACAAATCAGGGCTGTATGCAAAAAATTATTTGATTCTGTTTGAATTTGCGGCAGTTATCGTTTGCCTACAGACAGACACACAGACAGACACACACACAGACACTTTTCTTAAAACGACTTTTTTTCATGTTTTGAGTGTAGTAGAATCAGAATCTGCAATAATCTCGAACACGATTTTTTTTTGCCATCACCATACTTCCATCCCTTAAGGAATATGGAAGTAAAAATTACCCTTGATGGAAACCGTTGCAGGTAAACTACCCCTTTCCCTTAACCGATCTTCACCAAAAACAAAAGGTCTTTAGTACTCAACAAATCACGGCTGTATGCAAAAACTTATTTGATTCTGTTTGAACTTGCGGCTCTTATCGTTTGCCATACAAAATACCCTTGTTAAAACATAAAACGTTGCAGGTAAACTTCCCCGTTCCCTTAACCGATCTTCACCAACACCAATAGGTCTTGCGTACTCTACAAATCAGTGCTGTATGCAGAAAATTATTTGATTCTGTTTGAATTTGCGGCTGTTATCGTTTGCCATAGAAAATACCCTTGTTAATAAAACGTTGTAGGTAAACTACCCCTTTCCCTTAACCGATCTTCACCAAAAACAATAGGTCTTGAGAACTCTACAATTTAGGGCTGTATGTAAATAATCTTTTGATTCTCTTTGAATTTGCGGCTGTTATCGTTTGCCACAAGAAATACCCTTGTTAAAACATAAAACGTTACTGGTAAACTACCCCTTTCCCTTAACCGATCTTCACCAAAAACAATAGGTCTTGAGAACTCTACAATTCAGAGCTGTATGCGAAACATTATTTGATTCTGTTTGAATTTGCGGCTGTTATCGTTTGCCAAATAAAAATTTCCCTTGATAAAAAAAACCGTTGCAGGTAAACTACCCCTTTCCCTCAACCGATCTTCACCAAAAACAATAGGTCGTGAGTACTCTACAAATCAGGGCTGTATGCAAAACATTATTTGATTCTGTTTGAATTTGCGGCAGTTATCGTTTGCCATAGAAAAAAATCTACAGACACACAGACAGACACACACACACACACTTTTCGGAAAACGACTTTTTTTCATGTTTTGAGTGTAGTACAATCAGAATCTGCAATAATCTCGAACACGATTTTTTTGCCATCACCATACTTCCATTTCTTAAGGAATATGGAAGTAAAAATATCGGTATGGAGAACCATACATGACTTCCATATTCTAAGATTTATATTTAAAATCATTTTCAGCCAAACAGCCAGGCTGTGTCTTACCTGCCTTTTTATTGCTGTATTAAATGAAAAATATTATATTACATTAAAATGAAAAAATTATAATTTTATTGCCTGGCAACAAAATTATTTTATTTTTAACAATTACCATTGTTTCAAAAAGTTTAAATAAATATTCAAGTACTTTACTCTTGTTAAAACGTAAAAGGTTGCAGGTAAACTACCCCTTCCCCTTAACCGATCTTCACCAAAATCGAAAGTCATTGAGACCTCTACAATTCAGGGACGTATGCAAAAAATTATTTGATTCTGTTTGAATTTGCGGCTGTTATCGTTTGCCATAGAAAATACGCTTGATAAAAAAACGTTGCAGGTAAACTACCCCTTCCCCTTAACCGATCTTCACCAAAAATAACAGGTCTTGAGTATTCTACAAATCAGGGCTCTATGCAAAACATTATTTGATTCTGTTTGAATTTGCGGCTGTTATCGTTTGCCATAGGAAATACCCTTGTTAAAACATAAAACGTTACAGGTAAACTTCCCCTTTCCCTTAACCGATCTTCACCAAAAACAATAGGTCTTGAGTACTCTACAAATCAGGGCTGTATGCAAAACATTATTTGATTCTGTTTGAATTTGCGGCTGTTATCGTTTGCCATAGAAAATACCCTTGTTAAAAAAAGTTGCTGATAAACTACCCCTTTCCCTCAACCGAACTTCACCAAAAACAATAGGTCTTGAGAACTCTACAATATAGGGCTGTATGCAAATAATTTTTTGATTCTGTTTGAATTTGCGGCTGTTATCGTTTGCCATAGGAAATACCCTTGTTAAAACATAAAACGTTACTGGTAAACTACCCCTTTCCCTTAACCGATCTTCACCAAACTCAACAGATCTTGAGAACTCTACAATTCAGGGCAGTATGCGAAAAATTATTTGATTCTGTTTGAATTTGCGGCTGTTATCGTTTGCCAAACAAACAAAATTACCCTTGCTAAAAAAAAAACCGTTGCAGGTAAACTACCCCTTTCCCTCAACCGATCTTCACCAAAAACAATAGGTCGCGAGTACTCTGCAAATCAGGGCTGCATGCAAAAAATTATTTGATTCTGTTTGAATTTGCGGCAGTTATCGTTTGCCATAGAAAAAAAATCTACAGACACACACACACACACAGACAGACACACACACAGACACTTTTCGGAAAACGACTTTTTTTCATGTTTTGAGTGTAGTAGAATCAGAATCTGCAATAATCTCGAACACGATTTTTTTTGCCATCACCATACTTCCATTCCTTAAGGAATATGGAAGTAAAATTACCCTTGATAAAAAACCGTTGCAGGTAAACTACCCCTTTCCGTTAACCGATCTTCACCAAAAACGACAGGTCTTGAGAACTCTCCAATTTAAGGTTGTATGCAAAATATTATATGATTTTCTGTGAATTTTGCGGCTGTTATCGTTTACCATACAAAATACCCTTAATAAAACAAAAAACGTGGCTGGTAAACTACCCCTTTCCCTTAAACGATCTTTACCAAAAACAATAGGTCTTTAGTACTCAAGAAATCAGGACTGTATGTAAAAACGTATTTGATTCTGTTTGAATTTGCGGCTCTTATCGTTTGCCATAGAAAATACCCTTTTAAAACATAAAACGTTGCTGGTAAACTACCCCTTTCCCTTAACCGATCTTCACCAAAAACAAAAGGTCGTGAGAACTGTACAATTCAGGACAGTATGCAAAACATTATTTGATTATGTTTGAATTTGCGGCTGTTATCGTTTGCCATAAAAAATACCCTTGTTAAAACATAAAACGGTGCCGGTAAACTACCCCTTTCCCTTACCCGATCTTTACCAAAATCAACAGATCGTGAGAACTTTACAATTCAGGGCTGTATGCGAAACATTATTTGATTGTGTTTGAATTTGCGGCTGTTATCGTTTGCCATAGAAAAAAAATCTACAGACACACACACACACACACACACACACACACGGACACACAGACACACACACAGACACTTTTCGAAAAATGACTTTTTTCATGTTTTGAGTGTAGTACAATGATATTCTGCGATTATCTCGAACACGATTTTTTTTGCCATCACCATACTTCCATTTCCTTAAGGAACATGGAAGTAAAATTACCATTGATAAGAAAAACGTTGCAGGTAAACTACCACTTCCCGTTAACCGATCTTCACCAAAACTAATAGGTCTTGAGAACTCTATATTTCAGGGCTGTATGCAAAAGAGTAGTTGATTCTGTCTGAATTTGCGGCTTTTATCGTTTGCCATAGAAAATACCCTTGTTAAAATATACAATGTTGCTGGTAAACTACCCCATTCCCTTACCCGATCTTCACCAAAAACAACACGTCCTGAGAACTCTACAATTCTGGGCTGTATGTAAAACATTATTTGATTCTGTTTACATTTGCGGCTTTTATAGTTTGCCATAGAAAATACCCTTGTTAAAATATAAAATGTTGCTGGTAAACTACCCCTTTCCCATTACCGATCTTCACCAAAACCAATAGGTCTTGAGAACTCTATAAATCAGGGCAGTATGCAAAAGAGTAGTTGATTCTGTTTGAATTTGCGGTTGTTATCGTTTGCCATAGAAAAAAATTACCCTTGATTAAAAAATCGTTGGAGGTAAACCCCTTTCCCTTAACCGATCATCACCAAAATCAATAGGTGTTGAGTAATCTACAAATCAGGACTGTATGCAAAAAATTATTTGATTTTGTTTGAATTTTCGACTCTTATCGTTTTGCCATAAAAAAAATGGGTATGGAGAATTATACATGACTTCCATGTTCTAAGATTTATATTTAAAATCATATTCGAAATGAAATATTTCCATAGAAACTACGTCTTTCTACTTATTGCTTCAGCATTAACCACAGTACTGTGGTCACTGATGTATACCACCTCACGTTTTCGCACTCGATTTTTACTGATGATGGCAGTCGATGGCACTGCAGAAAAGTCTGGTTTTACAGAAAACATTGGACTACGGCTAAACAGCCCGGGAAGCAATTTTAACAAAAAACTACTTCTTTGTTGCCGATAAAGTAGTACACATAAAAAATTCTCCCCTCCACCTTCAACTATAATTTTAATAATAGAAAATAACCCCCACCCCGTTCACCTAACCTCTTCATTTATAGATATTTCATCAACGTTTCTACAGTGGATTATTATGAGCTTCTTATCAGGATACTTTATTTATAAAAATTAAGTACTTTACTCTTGTTAAATCATAAAATGTTTCAGGTAAACTACACCTTTCTGTTAACCGATCTTCTCCAAAATCAATAGACCTTCAGTCCTCTACAATTCAGGGATGGATGCAAAAAAATATTTGATTCTGTTTGAATGTGCGGCAGTTATCGTTCGTCATGGAAACATTTCTCTTGTTACAACATAAAATGTTGCAGGTAAACTACCCCTTCCCCTAAACTGATCTTCACCAAAATCAATAGACCTTGAGCTCTCTGCAACTCAGGAAAGGGTGCAAAAAATTATTTGTTTCTCATTGAATTTTCGGCAGTTATCGTTCGTCATATAAAAAAATACCCTTTTTAAAACATAAAACGTTGCTGATAAACTACCCCTTCCCTTAACCGATCTTCAACAAAATCAACAGACCTTGAGTTCTCTTTAGTTCAAAAAGGTATGCAAAAACCTAGTTGATTCTGTTTGAATTTACGGCAGTTATCGTTCGTCATATAAAAAAATACCCTTGTTAAAACATAAAACGTTGCAGGTAAACTACCCCTTTCCCTTAACCGATCTTCACAAAATCAACAGACCTTAGGTTCTGTATAATTCAAAAAGGTATGCAGAAGAGTAGTTGATTCTGTTTTAATGTACGGCAGTTATCGTTCCTCAAAAAAAAAAAATTACCCTTGATAAAACATAAAATGTTGCTGGTAAACAACCCTATTCCCCTAACCGATCTTCACCAAAACCAACAGGTCTTGAGAACTTTACATTTCAGGGCTGTATGCAAAATATTATATGATTCTGTTTGAATTTGCGGCTGTTATCGTTTGCCATATAAAATATCTTGATAAAACAAAAAACGTTTCAGGTAAACTACCCCTTTTCCTTAACCGATCTTCACCAAAAACTATAGGTCTTTAGTACTCAACAAAACATGGCTGTATGCAAAAACTGTAACTGCTTTTCGCCGCGTTACAAATCCAGGGAACCCCTCGTAATTAAGCTCCGTTAATTAGATGGGCTGCCTACGTTGTAACAGAATTGATCACAAATAATTAATATAACAAATTACTTACTAACTGTGTAAGGAAACAATGGCAAGGTATACAATTGATTTAAGCACTCATCATATGTGTGTAACAAGAAGACTTCTCTTTATTTAACATTAAAAAACATATACTGACAGATCCCATGACTTTACTAATTCAATTATTAAGTTATTTGAAAGGTTTCTTTAAACATTGAGATCAAAGTTGATTTTATATATCTATACCTCGGATCCGGGTCAACTTTCTGTATTTCTGTAATTAAGACTTTTAATTATACTCATTTCATGATATTAGCTTGCAAGACTTTCTTTTATTCAACCATTGGAAGAATGGTATTATTACTTGAATTACATTACTCTACATTAGCATATAAACTGTTACAACGTATGAAGTTAGAATAGTTACATGAAATTCTTAGATTTAATTTATAAGTCTTTACAAAGTTAATAGTTTCTGAAAAGTCTCTTTCAAGATGTGTTGTGTAACAAATATTAGTAACCCTCGATAGACAGGCTATCGAGTCACCTTTTAATTGGTATGCAGAAGACTCGTCCTGGGGCATCCGTCTTGGGAAACAGGAACAGCTACGTCGTCATCTCGGTCTGGCCTTCCTCTGTAAAGGGCTCCAAAAGTTCGCAGGTTGAACAATATGTCGTGTACATATCTACGATGATCTTGTAGATTCTCTGATGTCCTGATCTGCATATTCTGTCACATGCAGTAGAGTTTGTGGCTTCTGCTAGTTCACATCTCCGGGTATGACTTTGGAATTGTTGTTATTTGTTCAAGCACGATGTCATCTTGTGTTACACTCTTTGTTACGTTTCGATACTTTTTGTTTTACATTACTTTAAACTTATTGTCTATTCACATGACTACATTAATTAATACATCCAGATGCTTTGAACAGCGACATCTGGTACACCATCTTAAGACGAGACAAAATGTAGTTACATATTTTAAGCGCACAGCTCCTACGTCTGTACGGTACGAAGTCACCATTGCAAGAGAGAGAAATTCCGCTCCCTTCGCCTGGTACTGGGCAAAAGTTAGTGGGACAATTTCCGCGCGAGAATATAGTTCCTAACTATATTTAAGTTAACTTTTTTATTTATACAAACTATCCCTAAACAAATATACATAATTTAAATCAGTTGTTTTAGCGACTATTTATGTCTTCAGATTTTTAATTATTAACATTAGTTTTTTTATCTTATTCTTACTCACACAAGACTCGGAAAACATGTCGAGTCTGGAATCAACAGGACAGCGCCTGCTTACAAGCAAAGGGTTAAATACGATATTAATAACTCTTTACAATTTATCTTTTTATTAGAGTATCTTCTAAATAACTAATTAATTACTGCTTCCTCTCATACTGAGAACATACAGGTATTTTATATTAATACAGTGAGATTTAAATGGCTTAAGAGCTCGCAACCTTAATTTTTTTTAAATTTTTATTTTCTTGATTATTTCTTTTATTTAAATCGTCACATACTCCACCGCTTAAATTGCACGCTACGGTTAAGCTTTTTGAGTCTAACTCACTATTGGGCACTGGGATATTGAATGGGGTTAGTGTGTGTACTTTCTTTCACATAGTTGTTGGACACTTTACAACGTTGCCCACATAGTTATTACCTATAGTTACAACACAGTATACTTTATATTCTTATTAACTACCTTTTTTTTTACATCCTATTTACACTTAATATTTACACAATTAAAACACAAAACTCTTTCTTATCTCTATTACTTAATTTTACTACCGGTTTTTCTGTTTGTCTTACTCTCTCTTCTGTAGAGTAACTTTCTAAATCTTTACTATTTAGAATTCTATCTTTTCTTCTGTGAGTCCTATATATAACTCATGTAGTTAATGAGTGTTAGTACCCATCTAGTTAATGATTATTCATTAATGCATGCTTCGCAGAACTGGAACTCGGGTTGATCAGGCCTCGTTTCCAAACTCTACGTTTTACATTTCTTACGTGGATTCAGAAATATAATTTTCTTTACTGCCTAGTATTCCCTTTTCTTTTTGGGTTATACTCTACCGTCACTTCTTCTTATACAACTTTAGTTGCGAAATATGCGTTCTCCGCACATATTTCTGAGTTGCAGGTTCGCACAGGGCTACTGTAACTGGAGTTAGGTACTTTTGGATTTGGTAAGGGCCACACCATCTGAATGATAGTTTCGAGGTGGTCTTATCAATCGCACTACTAATGGGGTGAGTCTTGTACACTACTAAGTCACCTACTTGGTACCTGACTGACTTGCTATGATTACCTTTCTCGTGGTATCTTCTGGATTTTTCCAAGCTTGCTCTCAAGTTAGAGCGGGCTTTGTTCCATATTCGCTTTATCTGCTTATCCGTTATTTGCGGAGGCAGCAGATCTTGTATATTCCATCTTGTGGACAAAGGGTGGTTTGGTCGATACTTGTATAGTAACTCGAACGGGGTCGACTTGTGACCTTCGTGGTAAGCTGAATTAAAAGCGTATTGAATCCAGGATAGGTTTTGGTCCCACGACGTGTGATCGTTCGCATGATAGGCGATTAGCGCAGATTTGAGGTTTCGTAGATACCTTTCAGCAATATTGCCTTGCGGTCGATACTCTGTAGTGGTTATATGGTCTATCCCTAACTTGAAACACATATTCCTAAATTCTTTTGCTTTAAACTGCGGGCCGTTATCAGATACTATACGTACTGGAGTACCGTAATCTTTAAATAATCTTCCCTGTAGTATTTTAACTGTTGTCGACGCTAATGCTCGTCGCATGGGATACATCCAAACAAATTTGGTGAACGAATCTACACATATCAGTAACATGGTATTTCCTGATTTGGATCGTGGATACGGACCTGAGAAATCTAGATAAAGTTTCGAAAAAGGGGTCGTTGGGATTTCTGATATCAATTGGCTTACTTGAGTATTTCTGGCGGGTTTGCTAAGGGCGCATAATGAACATTTCTTTACGAAGGTAGCGATTTCGCAGTTCATATTGTTCCAATGATATTCCTTTCGAATACGATGTATCGTCTTATTGATTCCCATATGGGCTCCTATGGTAGATGAATGGAAGTATTCCATTAGCATGGGCTTAATTACATCCGGGGCTATTATTCTTAATTCCTTTCCATCTCTTATTTTGAGACACAGTACATTCTTACTCAATACGTACTTCTCGGATTTAATACCTTGGGTAAGTTGTTCTATAATAGGCTTCAGTAAGGGGTCTTGTTGTTGATATAGGGCAATGTTTGTAAAGGCAAGGGGGAATTCAGTAATTACAGCGTTCGCACTTGCTATTTCCGGCTTCACTACGTTTTCGGAAGTTTTAGTGGGTGACTGGAACATACGGGACAGGGTATCGGCGACTACATTTTGAGTACCTTTAATATGCTGCACTCTGAATTTGTAGCAGTTTAATTTCAATATCCATCTGCCAATTCGTCCTAATTGTTTAGGGTGATTCAATAACCATGATAACGCCTGATTGTCGGTTTCTAAAAGAAATTCTTTATGTTCTAGGAAGGGTTTAAACTTTTCGAATGCAAAAGCAATTGCTAAACATTCAAATTCATATGCAGAATACTTTCTTTCTTGATCGCTCAGTGTTCGTGATGCATAACTAATTGGTAGTCTACAGTTATCTATCTCTTGGTATATCACTGCACCTAACGCTACACTGGAACTGTCGGTTTGCACGACGAATGGTTTTGTGAAATCAGCTAATTGCAAAACTGGGGGAGATATAATGCTTTCTTTAAGTTGCTCAAACGCGTTTTGATGTATTGAGCTCCATTCGAACTTTGTTCCCTTCTTTCGTAAGGAGTTTAGGGGTGCTGCTATTTCGGCAAGATGGGGAATGTATTTGTGGAAATAATTCACCATACCTAAAAATCGGGCTATACCTTTTGCATCTCGTGGGGGTGCAAATTCTCTAATAGCACGGGTACGTTCGGGGTCAATGCTTACCTTTCCATTCGCTTTCACTATGTGTCCTAAGAAAGAAAACTGAGGGACAGCAAAACTTACCTTATTTGGGTTCACCGTTAATCCTGCTCTTAGTAAACGAGATAACACTTCACGCAAATGTCTGAGATGTTGTTCCATTGATTCACTGTATATTACGATGTCGTCCAAATAGTGGTACACATATTTAAATTTAATGTCGTGAAATATCTTCTCCAATAGTCTACTACATACGGAACTTCCTTGAGATATTCCAAAGGGTACCCTAGTAAATTGGTACAAGTTAAAAGGAACTGCAAACGCGGTTAGACGTTTGGATTCTTCTGAAAGAGGTATTTGGTGAAAAGCTTGATTTAGATCCATTACCGTAAAAACCATTGCTTTAGTAAAATAATGAAACGCACTATGGATGTCTGGAAGAGGGATTGATTTAAATTCTATTCTTTTATTTAATTGCCTGTAGTCTACAACTAGTCGGTGTTTATCTGGTCCTTTCGGTACTAAAAAGGAGGGTGAAGAATATGGGGACGTAGAGGGTTCTATGACTCCTTGATCCAATAACTTATTGATATGGTTTCGCATGACTTCCATCTTGGGGGGCGACAACTTGTACGGGGGTAGTCGTATTACTTTCTGATCACTCAGATTAATTTTATACTCTATTAGGTCCGTAAGTCCTAGTTTTGGTGTAAGAACCGAGGAAAATTCTTTTATTAGTTTTACTATTTTGACTCTATCTCTTCGTTCTAGGTGAGATAAATCTGAATCTTGGTGTATTACATGTGCAGTAGATGAACAACGTTTATCTTCATTACTATCAAATTTATGTTTTCTTGCACGGTCAAATCTGAAATAAAATTCTCGCTCGTAGATGTCAAGAATCATTCCTGTCTTACTAATAAAATCTGCACCTAATATTAAATCAGGTCCTAATTCTTTACATACTAACATTGTAAATATCCAACTTAGGTTTTTTATTTTAACCTTAACGGTAATGCTCAGGTTTATATTTATTTTACGTTTATCAGCGGTAGCACACTTTATATTCACAGGTTGGTTCCGTTTTACTAGATGATGTTTAGCTAACATGATCGCTAATTCTTGGCTGATTAAGCTTCTACTAGATCCCGAATCAATTAAGGCGATGGGGGATGTAACGCCTAAGTCGACTCGTATTAATGGTAGTAGATTTTTTTTCCATTTACATCTATTAATCGCATTACACTTTTCACGAAATTCTCGCACATAGGGGTCGATATCTTTCGCACCTTTTTTGTTTTTCACTTGGTTACAGAATAATTCATTCTTATTATTATTACTGGTTTCTTTTATTTTACCCAATTTTGAGTAGCTGCGGAAGACACAGGTTTTCGGGTCTCCCTGCCTTACATGTTTTTTTGAATTGGGGTTATTCCGTTCCAATGGCTTACTTTTGCACTCTCTTCTTATGTGCCCATATTTGCCACAATTATAACAGGTGGGTTTTCTGCGAGGTGGGTACTGGGTTTCCGCTTTATCTGGGTTTACAGTTAACTTACCAGCTTTGCGCACATGGTGAGGTCTACTAGAAACTTGTCTTTCATACGAGGTTGTTACATCAGGCAGTAGTGCTCGCAATTGATGTCTATTAGTTCCAGAGGTTTTCATTGCTTCTCTATTTTGATCTGAGTACCATACATTTGAAGAATGGATACTGCACTGTTCTAGATCAGCAATAGTATTGGGTCTATTCATCAATGATAGTCGAGATCTTTCTTCAGGTGACACTCCTATTAAAATGGTGTCCACCAGTTGTGTTTCATTCCAGCTTACACGTAGTAGTCGAGAGGACTCCCTAATATCGGAGATGTAGTGAGCTAATCTCTCTTGATGTCCTTGTACTCGGAGTACTGTCTTCCTTTTTATTTCCTCATAGATGCCGGTGGGAATAAAGTATTTTATTAAAGAGCTATGTAGCTCTTCTACTGGGAAAGTAGAGGTTAGGGCTTCTAGCACACGATTTTTTAACGGGGGTTTACACTTTGGTAACAGAACTTGTAAAATTTGCCAGTCATTCAGCTGCTGTAGATCCTTTATCTGAAGAAGATAACTAATAAATGTTAGTAACTTGGAAACATTTAAACCATCTGTATAAGGGATTTCGGTTAAAATCTTCTCCACAGGGTGAGTCATTTTTCCGTATAGATCTGCGTTATAGTTCATAGGGGTAATTCCTCGATGAGGGCGATTAGATTCATTGGGGGTGTTGGTCAATTCATTATTTCCGGGACGAAACTGAAAATGCTCGGGAGGAGGGACATTTACATCTGTATCAGTGTTTTGTTCTGGGTTCGCTTGCACTTGCGATACGATAGGTGAGTTCCGATCCGAGTTAGGCGGAGGTAAACCAGTGGTGGGGGATTGTACTGGGGAGATGTATAATTTCATTAATGATTTCTCTATTTCGTCCATCCTGAATGAGTCGGATTTTCGTCTTAAATCGTTGATAATTGAAGGTAAGCGGCGTAGAGCTTCGTCTGCTAGCTTTTGTACATCAACGGGTATTTCTGTGAGATTCGGCCAGATCGACAAATTTTTTATTCGCCTGGTTAAATGCTCTATTCTCTGGGTAGTCCGCAAAATTTTTGCCGGAGATTTCTCGTCTTGGAGTGTTTGAGACAATAAGTATAGTTCACTATACTTGGCATTACAAATTTCTTTCTCGTTTTCATAATCTAGTTGGCTTAGATTGTTTAATTGCACGGGCGCATCAAATCCACATTCGCGAATTGAACTTCGTAATTCCGCGACTGTTACATCAGCATGGGGTAGTCCACGCAAAAGGGCTTCGTAGGACAGCTCGTAACCAATCCGGGTTAAATTGGGCCATTTTGTTCTAACTCATTAGCACGTACTTACAATTAATACTAGTATATTACACATATATTACATATACATATAATAAATTCATAAGTAATCAATTTACACAAATTAGAAAAGAACAATTTCTCTTCTAAGGGAGAGACAGAAATCACACACACATATCTTTCAAGGTTAAATAGCCGATCAGCTGTTTACTGGAATGTAGGTCAGAGGGTGGCCTACATATTTAGTTAACAAATGAGGGTTGAGCGTGTCAGCGAGAGAGGGGGTTTTCTTTTATTGTTCTCCACAATGCGACTGAATAACTCAACTACTGTATACGTACTCTAAACCCGTATAAACACGAGAAAAGGGGAGCGCAATCTTATGCAACACATTTATTATTACTACGCTTAGACAACACTTTGGCTCCGTTCATTCATAAACTTTTCTCAATTAAATAATTACTTATTTTGTTCACAAGTTTTAAATCACGAACTTCTACTTAATTACTTTATTATTATTAACAAAGTTATTTTTAATCAAATTTTGTTTTTTATAACACATACTAGTGTATGTAAGCTAGATAGTTGGACATACACTGTGCAGAATGATTCAGGAAACAACAGGTCGTAGATTGTCGTAAACAAACCTGTTACAGATTGTTCGGTTGACCAAAATTGTTATGCTTGGTCACAATTCATGTATGCAAGTACTTACATCGAATTATGCAGGTTATGTAGGAAGTACAAGTAGGAACCTGCATATAGCATTTTGCATTGTATGAAGCTAAGGATATTTTACTTATACATACTACCATCTACGTAACTTAATACATATTACGTTATTTAATAGTGTATTAAATATGTTTTGAACATTACATTTATTAAAGTAACTTTCTGAGTGCATATATCAATATTATATATTTAGTTATTGATCTTACAATTTATCCACGCATAGTGAATGCAATTTTGTTTGTGACACTATATACACAATTAAAACTCTTTCCTTTGTTTCCTTTATTTTTTGAATGACGCAATTTTGTTTGCTTAAAACACCTTTATAAAATTTACCCAGAGTGGCACACTTTTGTGACACTCTGTAAACAATTACCCTTTTATTTTTTACAAGTAAGCAGAGTGGCGCACTTTTGTAACTGCTTTTCGCCGCGTTACAAATCCAGGGAACCCCTCGTAATTAAACTCCGTTAATTAGATGGGCTGCCTACGTTGTAACAGAATTGATCACAAATAATTAATATAACAAATTACTTACTAACTGTGTAAGGAAACAATGGCAAGGTATACAATTGATTTAAGCACTCATCATATGTGTGTAACAAGAAGACTTCTCTTTATTTAACATTAAAAAACATATACTGACAGATCCCATGACTTTACTAATTCAATTATTAAGTTATTTGAAAGGTTTCTTTAAACTTTGAGATCAAAGTTGATTTTATATATCTATACCTCGGATCCGGGTCAACTTTCTGTATTTCTGTAATTAAGACTTTTAATTATACTCATTTCATGATATTAGCTTGCAAGACTTTCTTTTATTCAACCATTGGAAGAATGGTATTATTACTTGAATTACATTACTCTACATTAGCATATAAACTGTTACAACGTATGAAGTTAGAATAGTTACATGAAATTCTTAGATTTAATTTATAAGTCTTTACAAAGTTAATAGTTTCTGAAAAGTCTCTTTCAAGATGTGTTGTGTAACAAATATTAGTAACCCTCGATAGACAGGCTATCGAGTCACCTTTTAATTGGTATGCAGAAGACTCGTCCTGGGGCATCCGTCTTGGGAAACAGGAACAGCTACGTCGTCATCTCGGTCTGGCCTTCCTCTGTAAAGGGCTCCAAAAGTTCGCAGGTTGAACAATATGTCGTGTACATATCTACGATGATCTTGTAGATTCTCTGATGTCCTGATCTGCATATTCTGTCACATGCAGTAGAGTTTGTGGCTTCTGCTAGTTCACATCTCCGGGTATGACTTTGGAATTGTTGTTATTTGTTCAAGCACGATGTCATCTTGTGTTACACTCTTTGTTACGTTTCGATACTTTTTGTTTTACATTACTTTAAACTTATTGTCTATTCACATGACTACATTAATTAATACATCCAGATGCTTTGAACAGCGACATCTGGTACACCATCTTAAGACGAGACAAAATGTAGTTACATATTTTAAGCGCACAGCTCCTACGTCTGTACGGTACGAAGTCACCATTGCAAGAGAGAGAAATTCCGCTCCCTTCGCCTGGTACTGGGCAAAAGTTAGTGGGACAATTTCCGCGCGAGAATATAGTTCCTAACTATATTTAAGTTAACTTTTTTATTTATACAAACTATCCCTAAACAAATATACATAATTTAAATCAGTTGTTTTAGCGACTATTTATGTCTTCAGATTTTTAATTATTAACATTAGTTTTTTTATCTTATTCTTACTCACACAAGACTCGGAAAACATGTCGAGTCTGGAATCAACAGGACAGCGCCTGCTTACAAGCAAAGGGTTAAATACGATATTAATAACTCTTTACAATTTATCTTTTTATTAGAGTATCTTCTAAATAACTAATTAATTACTGCTTCCTCTCATACTGAGTACATACAGGTATTTTATATTAATACAGTGAGATTTAAATGGCTTAAGAGCTCGCAACCTTAATTTTTTTTAAATTTTTATTTTCTTGATTATTTCTTTTATTTAAATCGTCACAAAACGTATTTGATTCTGTTTGAATTTGCGGCTCTTATCGTTTGCCATAGAAAATAACCTTTTAAAACATAAAACGTTGCTGGTAAACTACCCCTTTCCCTTAACCGATCTTCACCAACACCAAAAGGTATTGAGAAATCTACAATACAGGGCTGTATGCAAAACATCATTTGATTCTGTTTGAATTTGCGGCTGTTATCGTTTACCATAGAAAAAAATTACCCGTGATAAAAAACCGTTGCAGGTAAACTACCTCTTCCCCTTAACCGATCTTCACCAAAAACGACAGGTCTTGAGAACTCTCCAATTTAAGGTTGTATGCAAAATATTATATGATTTTCTGTGAATTTGCGGCTGTTATCGTTTACCATACAAAATACCCTTAATAAAACAAAAAACGTGGCAGGTAAACTACCCCTTTCCCTTAAACGATCTTTACCAAAAACAACAGGTCTTTAGTACTCAAGAAATCAGGACGGTATGTAAAAACGTATTTGATTCTGTTTGAATTTGCGGCTCTTATCGTTTGCCATAAAAAATACCCTTGTTAAAACATAAAACGGTGCAGGTAAACTACCCCTTTCCCTTAACCGATCTTTACCAAAATCAACAGATCGTGAGAACTCTACAATTCATGGCTGAATGCGAAACATTATTTGATTGTGTTTGAATTTGCGGCTGTTATCGTTTGCCAAACAAACAAAATTACCCTTGATAAAAAAAAACCGTTGCCGGTAAACTACCCTTTTCCCTCAACCGATCTTCACCAAAAACAATAGGTTGCGAGTACTCTACAAATCAGTGCTGTATGCAAAAAATTATTTGATTCTGTTTGAATTTGCGGCTTTTATCGTTTGCCATAGAAAAAAAATCTACAGACGCACAGACACACACACACACACACACACACGGACACACAGACACACACACAGACACTTTTCGAAAAATGACTTTTTTCATGTTTTGAGTGTAGTACAATCATATTCTGCGATAATCTCGAACACGATTTTTTTTTGCCATCACCATACTTCCATTTCCTTAAGGAACATGGAAGTAAAATTACCATTGATAAGAAAAACGTTGCAGGTAAACTACCACTTCCCGTTAACCGATCTTCACCAAAACTAATAGGTCTTGACAACTCTATACTTCAGGGCTGTATGCAAAAGAGTAGTTGATTCTGTTTGAATTTGCGGCTTTTATCGTTTGCCATAGAAAATACCCTTGTTAAAATATACAATGTTGCAGGTAAACTACCCCATTCCCTTACCCGATCTTCACCAAAAACAACACATCCTGAGAACTCTACAATTCTGGGCTGTATGTAAAACATTATTTGATTCTGTTTACATTTGCGGCTTTTATAGTTTGCCATAGAAAATACCCTTGTTAAAATATAAAATGTTGCTGGTAAACTACCCCTTTCCCATTACCGATCTTCACCAAAACCAATAGGTCTTGAGAACTCTATAAATCAGGGCTGTATGCAAAAGAGTAGTTGATTCTGTTTGAATTTGCGGCTGTTATCGTTTGCCATAGAAAAAAATTACCCTTGATTAAAAAACCGTTGCAGGTAAACTACCCCTTTCCCTTAACCGATCATAACCAAAATAAACAGGTCTTGAGAACTCTATAATTCAGGGCTGTATGCAAAAGAGTAGTTGCTTCTGTTTGAATTTGCGGCTCTTATCGTTTGCCATAAGAAAAAATTACCCTTAATTAAAACATCGTTGCAGGTAAACTACCCCTTTCCCTTAACCGATCATCACCAAAATCAATAGGTGTTGAGTAATCTACAAATCACCACTGTATGCAAAAAAATATTTGATTTTGTTTGAATTTTCGACTCTTATCGTTTTGCCATAAAAAAATGGGTATGGAGAATTATACATGACTTCCATGTTCTAAGATTTATATTTAAAATCATATTCGAAATGAAATATTTCCATAGAAACTACGTCTTTCTACTTATTGCTTCAGCATTAACCACAGTACTGTGGTCACTAATGTATACCACCTCACGTTTTCGCACTCGATTTTTACTGATGATGGCAGTCGATGGCACTGCAGAAAAGTCTGGTTTTACAGAAAACATTGGACTACGGCTAAACAGCCCGGGAAGCAATTTTAACAAAAAACTACTTCTTTGTTGCCGATAAAGTAGTACACATAAAAAATTCTCCCCTCCACCTTCAACTATAATTTTAATAATAGAAAATTACCCCCACCCCGTTCACCTAACCTCTTCATTTATAGATATTTCATCAACGTTTCTACAGTGGATTATTATGAGCTTCTTATCAGGATACTTTATTTATAAAAATTAAGTACATTACTCTTGTTAAATCATAAAATGTTTCAGGTAAACTACACCTTTCTATTAACCGATCTTCTCCAAAATCAATAAACCTTCAGTCCTCTACAATTCAGGGATGGATGCAAAAAAATATTTGATTCTGTTTGAATGTGCGGCAGTTATCGTTCGTCATGGAAACATTTCTCCTGTTACAACATAAAATGTTGCAGGTAAACTACCCCTTCCCCTAAACTGATCTTCACCAAAATCAATAGACCTTGAGCTCTCTGCAACTCAGGAAAGGGTGCAAAAAATTATTTGTTTCTCATTGAATTTTCGGCAGTTATCGTTCGTCATATAAAAAAATACCCTTTTTAGAACATAAAACGTTGCTGATAAACTACCCCTTCCCTTAACCGATCTTCAACAAAATCAACAGACCTTGAGTTCTCTTTAGTTCAAAAAGGTATGCAAAAACCTAGTTGATTCTGTTTGAATTTACGGCAGTTATCGTTCGTCATATAAAAAATTACCCTTGTTAAAACATAAAATGTTGCTGGTAAACTACCCCTTTCCCTTAGCCGATCTTCACCAACACCAATAGGTATTGAGAACTCTACTATACAGGGCTGTATGCAAAACATCATTTGAGTCTGTTTGAATTTGCGGCTGTTATCGTTTACTATAGAAAAAAATTAGCCTTGATAAAAAACCGTTGTAGGTAAACTACCCCTTTCCCTTAACCGATCTTCACCAAAAACGACAGGTCTTGGGTACTCTACAATTCAGGCCTACATGCAAACAATTAATTGATTATGTTTGAATTTGCGGCTGTTATCATTCGTCGTAAAAAAAATACCCTTGTTAAATCATAAAACGTTGCAGGTAAACTACCCCTTTCCCTTAACCGATCTTCAACAAAATCAACAGACCTTAGGTTCTGTATAATTCAAAAAGGTATGCAGAAGAGTAGTTGATTCTGTTTTAATGTACGGCAGTTATCGTTCGTCAAAAAAAAAAATTACCCTTGATAAAACATAAAATGTTGCAGGTAAACAACCCTATTCCCTTAACCGATCTTCACCAAAACCAACAGGTCTTGAGAACTTTACATTTCAGGGCTGTATGCAAAATATTATATGATTCTGTTTGAATTTGCGGCTGTTATCGTTTGCCATATAAAATATCTTGATAAAACAAAAAACGTTTCAGGTAAACTACCCCTTTCCCTTAACCGATCTTCACCAACACCAAAAGGTATTGAGAAATCTACAATACAGGGCTGTATGAAAAACATCATTTGATTCTGTTTGAATTTGCGGCTGTTATCATTCGTCATAAAAAAAATACCCTTGTTAAAACATAAAACGTTGCAGGTAAACTACCCCTTTCCCTTAACCGATCTTCAACAAAATCAACAGACCGTAGGTTCTGTATAATTCAAAAAGGTATGCAGAAGAGTAGTTGATTCTGTTTGAATTTGCGGCTGTTATCGTTTGCCATATAAAATACCTTGATAAAACAAAAAACGTTTCAGGTAAACTACCCCTTTTCCTTAACCGGTCTTCACCAAAAACAATAAGTCTTTAGTACTCAACAAAACATGGCGGTATGCAAAAACGTATTTGATTCTGTTTGAATTTGCGGCTCTTATCGTTTGCCATAGAAAATACCCTTTTAAAACATAAAACGTTGCTGGTAAACTACCCCTTTCCCTTAACCGACCTTCACCAACACCAAAAGGTATTGAGAAATCTACAATACAGGGCTGTATGCAAAACATCATTTGATTCTGTTTGAATTTGCGGCTGTTATCGTTTACCATAGAAAAAAATTACCCTTGATAAAAAACCGTTGCACGTAAACTACCCCTTCCCGTTAACCGATCTTCACCAAAAACGAAAGGTCTTGAGAACTCTCCAATTTAAGGTTGTATGCAAAATATTATATGATTTTCTGTGAATTTGCGGCTGTTATCGTTTACCATACAAAATACCCTTAATAAAACAAAAAACGTGGCAGGTAAACTACCCCTTTCCCTTAAACGATCTTTACAAAAAACAACAGGTCTTTAGTACTCAAGAAATCAGGACTGTATGTAAAAACGTATTTGATTCTGTTTGAATTTGCGGCTCTTATCGTTTGCCATAAAAAATACCCTTGTTAAAACATAAAACGGTGCAGGTAAACTACCCCTTTCCCTTAACCGATCTTTACCAAAATCAACAGATCGTGAGAACTCTACAATTCAGGGCAGTATGCGAAACATTATTTGATTGTGTTTGAATTTGCGGCTGTTATCGTTTGCCAAACAAACAAAATTACCCTTGATAAAAAAAAACCGTTGGACGTAAACTACCCCTTTCCCTCAACCGATCTTCACCAAAAACAGTAGGTCGCGAGTACTCTACAAATCAGTGCTGTATGCAAAAAATTATTTGATTCTGTTTGAATTTGCGGTTTTATCGTTTGCCATAGAAAAAAAATCTACAGACACACAGACACACAGACACACACACACACACACACACACACACACACACACACATACACACACACACACACACACACACACACACACACACACACACACACACACGGACACACAGACACACACACAGACACTTTTCGAAAAATGACTTTTTTCATGTTTTGAGTGTAGTACAATCATATTCTGCGATAATCTCGAACACGATTTTTTTTGCCATCACCATACTTCCATTTCCTTAAGGAACATGGAAGTAAAATTACCATTGATAAGAAAAACGTTGCAGGTAAACTACCACTTCCCGTTAACCGATCTTCACCAAAACTAATAGGTCTTGACAACTCTATACTTCAGGGCTGTATGCAAAAGAGTAGTTGATTCTGTTTGAATTTGCGGCTTTTATCGTTTGCCATAGAAAATACCCTTGTTAAAATATACAATGTTGCAGGTAAACTACCCCATTCCCTTACCCGATCTTCACCAAAAACAACACGTCCTGAGAACTCTACAATTCTGGGCTGTATGTAAAACATTATTTGATTCTGTTTACATTTGCGGCTTTTATAGTTTGCCATAGAAAATTCCCTTGTTAAAATATAAAATGTTGCTGGTAAACTACCCCTTTCCCATTACCGATCTTCACCAAAACCAATAGGTCTTGAGAACTCTATAAATCAGGGCTGTATGCAAAAGAGTAGTTGATTCTGTTTGAATTTGCGGCTGTTATCGTTTGCCATAGAAAAAAATTACCCTTGATTAAAAAACCTTTGCAGGTAAACTACCCCTTTCCCTTAACCGATCATAACCAAAATAAATAGGTATTGAGAACTCTATAATTCAGGGCAGTATGCAAAAGAGTAGTTGATTCTCTTTGAATTTGCGGCTATTATCGTTTGCCATAAAAAAAATTACCCTTAATTAAAAAATCGTTGCAGGTAAACTACCCCTTTCCCTTAACCGACCATCACCAAAATCAATAGGTGTTGAGTACTCTACAAATCAGAGCTGTATGCAAAAAATTATTTGATTTTGTTTGAATTTTCGACTCTTATCGTTTTGCCATATAAAAAATGGGTATGGAGAACCATACATGACTTCCATGTTCTAAGATTTATATTTAAAATCATATTCGAAATGAAATGTTTCCATAGAAACTACGTCTTTCTACTTATTGCTTCAGCATTAACCACAGTACTGTGGTCACTAATGTATACCACCTCACGTTTTCGCACTCGATTTTTACTGATGATGGCAGTCGATGGCACTGCAGAAAAGTCTGGTTTTACAGAACACATTGGACTACGGCTAAACAGCCCGGGAAGCAATTTTAACAAAAAACTACTTCTTTGTTGCCGATAAAGTAGTACACATAAAAAATTCTCCCCTCCACCTTCAACTATAATTTTAATAATAGAAAATTACCCCCACCCCGTTCACCTAACCTCTTCATTTATAGATATTTCATCAACGTTTCTACAGTGGATTATTATGAGCTTCTTATCAGGATACTTTATTTATAAAAATTAAGTACTTTACTCTTGTTAAATCATAAAATGTTTCTGGTAAACTACACCTTTCTGTTAACCGATCTTCTCCAAAATCAATAGACCTTCAGTCCTCTACAATTCAGGGATGGATGCAAAAAAATATTTGATTCTGTTAGAATGTGTGGCAGTTATCGTTCGTCATGGAAACATTTCTCTTGTTACAACTTAAAATGTTGCAGGTAAACTACCCCTTTCCCATAACCGATCTTCACCAAAATCAACAGACATTGAGTTCCCTACAACTCAGGAAAGTGTGCAAAGAATTAGTTGATTCTCTTTGAATTTTCGGCAGTTATCGTTTTTCATAAAAAAATTACCCTTGTTAAAACATAAAATGTTGCTGGTCAACTACCCTATTCCCTTAACCGATCTTCACCAAAACCAAAATGTCTTGAGAACTCTACAATTCAGGGCTCTATGCAAAACATTAATTGATTCTGTTTGAATTTGCGGCTATTATCGATTACCATATAAAAAATTATCCTTGATAAAAAACTGTTGCAAGTACTACCCCTTTCCCTTAACCGATATTCACCAAAAACAATAGGTCTTTATACTCTACAAATCAGGGTTGCATGCAAAAATTATTTGATTCTATTTGAATTTGCGGCTGTTATCGTTTGCCATAGAAAATACCCTTGTTAAAACATAAAACATTGCTGGTAAACTTCCCCTTTCCCTGCACTGATCTTCACCAAAAACCGTAGGTCTTGAGATCTCTACAATTGAGGGCTGTATGCAAATAATCATTTGATTCTGTTTGAATTTGCGGCAGTTATCGTTTGCCATAGACAATACCCTTGTTAAAACATAAAACGTTCCCGGTAAACTACCCCTTTCCCTTAACCGAACTTCACCAAAAACAAAAGATCTTGAGTACTCAGCAAATGAGAGCTGTATGCAAAAAATTATTTGATTATGTTTGATGTTGAGGCTGTTATCGTTTGGTATAGAAAAAAATTACCCTTGATTTAAAAAAACCCGTTGCAGGTAAACTACCCCTTTCCCTTAACCGATCTTCACCAAAAACAATAGGTCTTGAGTAGTCTACAAGTCAGGACAATGTGCAAAAATTATTTGATTCTGTTTGAATTTGCGGCTCTTATCGTTTGCCATACTAAATATCCTTGTTAAAACATAAAAGGTTGCAGGGAAACTACCCCATTCCCTTAACCGATCTTCAACAAAATCTACACTCCTTGAGTTCGCTATAATTAAAAAAGGTATGAAAAAGACTAGTTGATTCTATTTGAATTTGCGGCTGTTATCGTTTGCCATAAGAAAAAATTACCCTTGATAAAAACAAATGATGCCGGTAAACTACCCCTTTCCTTTAACCGATCTTCAACAAAAACAATAGGTCTTGTGTACTCTACAATTCAATGCTGTATGCACAAAATTATTTGATTCTGTTTGAATTTGTGGCTATCGTTTGCCATAGAAAAATATCGGTATGGAGAACCATACATGACTTCCATATTCTAAGATTTATATTTAAAATCATTTTCGAAATGAAATATTACCATAGAAACTACTTCTTTCTACTTACTGCTTCAGCCTTAACCACAGTACTGTGGTCACTAACGTATACCACCTCACGTTATCGCACTCGATTTTCACTGATGATGGAAGTCGATGGCATTGCCGAAATGTCTGGTTTTGTAGAAAACATTGGACTACGGCCAAATATCCCGGGAAGGAATTTTAACAAAAACTACTTCTTTTGTGCCGATAACGTTGTACACATATATATCAGTGGCGAAGTTACATGGAGGCAATTGAGGCAATGCCTACCCTAAAAAATTCTGTAGAATAAAAATTATAAATACGGATGAACTACATAACGTAAAGATTATACTTTGTTACTGCGACTGTCAAATTTATTAAACCGAAACGTGCTTTATTGAGCGACCGCTAGATGGTGACAGGTGAGATTCGGCATAATTCGTTTAAAGTGAATGAGGCAACCTGAACTTGCCTCAGCGTTTTTTGTATACATCGTATGTAAGCAATGTAGTGGTGTGATAGGGAAGTGTAGGGAGGGGGGATTGTCCCGCGCTGTACACATAGAGCGTTGAGGCATGCCTCACTTCTGTGGTCCAAACAGTTAAGTTAAAGCGCCTGTATTGTTTCTAAGTGTTTATTTTATGCGGTTATTAAAAGTGTCACTGTTATTCCGCTGAACTAACAGATGATCAAGAGTGTTATTTGAATTATTTGTAACATTAAACATATATATAGAAACTAATGAAGTTTAAAAATTTGAAGTTCAATCAGTTGTATTATTGTGTATGACTAATACAAGGATTGTTCAATAGACACACGTATAGAGCTGTAAAGCATTTTTTATTCAACGATTTTAAAAGAAGTCTCCAATAACATTAAGACATGAGTTCCACTGTTGCACTAACCTGTAGATTCCCTGCTAGTAAAATTCTTACGGCTGTTTGTGGAACCATTCGGTTACAGCAAACTCTACCTCAGCGTCCGATTTGACCCACCGTCCTTTTAGTGATTCCTTAAAACAAATTTAAGATAAGATTTTTGCCTACCCATTCATTAACTACTAGCTTCGCCAGTAAGCAAATTGATGTCCTTTTTTTCGGCTTGCACGCGTTATGTTGGTGTGGGTTTCGGCACTTTCCATTTAAAAAGCGTGCAAACGTAAGAAAATAAACATGAGTGAGGCCAGAAATAACGTGAATGTGTGTGTGTGTGTGTGTGTGTGTGTGTGTGTGTGTGTGTGTGTGTGTGTGTGTGTGTGTGTGTGTGTGTGTCTTACCTGCCTTTTTATTGCCGAGTAGTGGTATAATGACAGTTCAAACGCACAAAGGAATGCCGCCTTCTTAAAAAACAATAAAAAACGATAAAAAACATGATCTAAGAGATGACGCCGCCACCGCTGGACCCGCAGCATCCCAATGGACCACAGCACCGCGAATTTCCGCGAATAAATTTTTTAATTTTTTTAATTTGATTTTTTTATTTTTTTTATTAAATTGATTCGCATATAAAGGGGGTGGGATGAGGTTTAATGGACCACCAGCATCCGTGAATATAATTACTTATTTTTTTAAGAAAGCTGATTGGCATATCAGGGGGTGGTGTAGGGTGGGAGGTTTTTTATTTCATATCAGTGGGTGGTGGTGGGTGGGAGGTTCCAACTCGATGCATTATAGTGTATATTAAAATATATGATCAGGTGTACCAACCTTTGCATGAGTTCAAATTTGTCGTGTGTTATAATGTATATTAAATCTATATGATCAGGTGTACCAACCTTTGTATTATTATAGTGTATAGATATTTTATATGAGCAGGGTTGTCAACATTTTCTACGGCGGGGGGAGGGAAATTCAAATATGTGTTATATAGTGTGTATATTAAAATATATGATCAGGGTTACCAATCTTACATTATTGTGTGTATAGAGCAGATCTGCCAACATTTTTTTCTCTTCTGTAGTGGGAAATTCAAACTATATGATCATAATTGTTACTCTCTCTCTCTCTCTCTCTCACATTTGAATGTAAGTAAAACTATCTCTCTCTCTTGTTGTCAAACGTTATGTTCAAACCGTTTTCTCCTCTCCCTCTCTCTCTCTTTCTCTCTATCTCTCTCTCTCTCACTGTGTACATTGAGTAAATAATTTTAGCTCTCTCTCTCTCTCACTCGTTGTGTATTATAACACACGACAAATTTGAGTATGTCTCTCTCTCTCTCGTTGTCAAACGTTATGCTCAAACTGTTCTCCTCTCTCTGTGGTCATTACCGCACGCATGTATATGAAATTAGAAAGTTTATATTTATTCGACAAATATTAACGCCCTCTCTCGCTCTCTCTCTCTCTCTCTCTCTCTCTCTCTCTCTCTCTCTCTCTCACTCTCACATGTTTCAACTGTGTCAACAAATAGTAACGCTCTCTCTCTCTCTCTCTCTCTCTCTCTCTCTCTCTCTCTCTCTCTCTCACTCTCACGCGTTTCAACTGTGCAAACTCTCTCTCTCTTACCGTGTACATGGAGTAGTCGATGTGATGAATAAATAATTTTAGCTCTCTCTCTCGTTGTCAAAACGCCGTCTTCATTTTTCATGTATTAAATAATTAATTAATAGTTTATAATGCAGTCAGTGTGATTGATCCTTGTTAGAAATATATATATTTGGCAAATATTAACTATGTATGTGTGTTGTTGTCAATGAACTACTTACCTGTGTGCTGTTACAGATGACAAATCCATACGTTAACGGCGTAGCAATCTGGTACAATACTTCTGTTTAATGGGTACAGTTTACACACACACATAGGTTCAGTAGTGTATAGCGAAATAAATTAAAATTATACACACACATGAAAACGGTGGTTGAAATTCATACAAATCTGCTGATGTAACAGTTCACAAAAATAAATTAATTGTACACATGTTCAGAGGTGTAGAGTGAAATAAAATAAAGTCATAATTTGTTTAAATGATTAAATATATTTTAAAATTCATAATATAAAATTCACAATTCATAATTAAATAAATACATTATAAAATTGAAAATTCACAATATAAAATTCACAATTCATAATTAAATAAATACATTATAAAATTGATATTTTTTCAAAAGTTTATATATAATTGTGTCGTACTTGTAGGAGAAGCAACCTGCAACATAACAATACAACAACATTAAAATCATGTTAAATATCACACACACACACACACACACACACACACACACACACACACACACACACACACACACACACACACACACACACACACACAGATATAGTTGGCAGAATCAACGCTTTACGCGAGTAACTTCTTAAATTATGTGTCATTCTCTCTCTCTCTCTCTCTCTCATAAGTTAATGTCCATTCATCAAAACTTTGTAAATTAGAATCCGCACTACATTCAAACACACGCACACACAATGATATAAAAAATTGTTTATTAAAAGTAGTTTGTTACCTTAACGAGATACATGCAGAACTAGTGCTGTTACAAAATATATATATAGTAGGAAAGCCCACAGACTACTAGAAATAGTTATCGCCTGAAAAAAAGAAACCGCACATTACGAACTAATATGTATAAACACAAATATCGTTACAATATTAATAATGATAATAATACTACGCAAACTTACGTTTACTGCTGTCCGAACTGAAGTGTGAGGAGGCAATAACTATAGATATCACAGTGGGAATTTTGTTGTTGTTTTTTTGTTTTTAACAGGTGGTGTAACGGGGAATTTTAGCAGGTGGAGGAGCAGAGTCGTCATCGTCGTCGGCACGTATCCGATAATGACCGTACGCAAGGGTATCACGGCCATTGTCTAATATATAGCGCTTATCATTATACGGTGACAACGCTTGCTTATTTACGCGCATCGTGTACAGCGTATGATGATCGCTACGTAAACACAACGCACTGACAGAAAACCGACAATGATCAGTGAGACACTTGCGATACATATCGTGTCGCAGACTCCTCTTAATAGCAACTCGAGGCACACCTTTACACACACGTTTTTGACACGCATTGCCGGGATCTTCATGGGCCACAAGGAACGAATAACATTTCGCTCTGAGACCTACGAATTCTCTAATAGGACGACCACACGTTTCATCCTTGAACAGCCCGACAACCTTTTTGTTCTTAAGGCTATAACAAGGATGAGACGTGGGGTAATCCGAGGTGTCAAAAACGTACAAGTCCTTCTTCATATCTGCATACAAGTCTGATGTTTGAATATTATACATCAGACTGTCTTATCAGTCATTAACAATTTAACATTGCGGCCGTACTTGGCGACAGCATAACGATAATGAAAGTCGTACATTATTGTTTTGCTAACGTCAAGCACCGTGAAGCCGACATACACGGGACGAGAAAGAACAATGGATTTTTTACGGAGTGAGAGCCCCACCAGATCGTTCGTATAACGAATCATACGTTTTAGCCTAGGTGTGGAAACTAGTTTTTGAAGCCGTCGTTCATCCGAGACTAGTTCAAAGTCTATATGTTTCCGTACGTTCTCCAGCGACTTACCGTATACGGCGTTGTTCATCAGTTTGAAAAGGTCTTTTTCAAAGCTGTTGACGGCTGCTTGCCTCTTGCGGGTGTTGAAATCGATAAACGGTTTCAACCAAGCGCTTTGCTTAAAACACAACACCCTATGAGTCGCTTTCAGCTCTAAACCAAGACTTAAATACAATTTCAAATTTCGATAATGGAGAACGTAATTTTGTTTGTCCTCCAAAGTTGTTAACAACTTCTCTACGGATGACCCTGATTCGTTATACGATGATTTGTATATACTCTCGTGTAAACGTTTGGAAAAGGGAGAAAGGATATCGTGTGTTATGCGCTGGCGCACAGGTGCAAGCGGGTAGTCGGAATGCAGGTCGTGTAAGGTATTAGGATAGTGTAGGTCGACTTCGAGGAAGTACCCGATGTCAGCATCATCACTCACATTACGTACGTCCAAGGACTCGATTTCGTTACGATCGAGCCATCGGAAGTCTCCGTAAGGGAGTGGTTGCGACATGGCTGCACCGTATAAATTGTTACAGTCTGTATACAGAATGAAGGAGGTCGGTTTCGAAACATCGTACTGATCTGGAATCAGAGGATTGTTAGCGACTGCATGACGGTTGGATATCATCGCGCAGCCTCCGCGGACCCCAGACTCGACGAACAGATGTAGACTTATTTCTGTCAACAGTTCTAATTCGACCCCGGTCATTTTTAGCATCGCGTTCCAAGCGAGTCCGGGAAGCGAGTAAAAATGACATGGGTCCAAGCAGTAATCGCGTAAGGCCATGTCTCGAAAACTTTCAAAGACATCGGCCAGCAGCATTACGTCTGTCAACAAATACAAATCATGGTAATCTCCAAACGTACGCAGATTGAATGCACTCCACACGTTTTGTGCGTGCTCGTAATCTGCGTCTGAAATAGATGATTCCATCAACCGGTTATCAAAGTGTTCACGAGCGGGTAGACTTGTTTCGTTGAACCGATCAATACTGTCAACGTACTCGTATGGGTATACCCCCTTGCGTACGAGCAGATTGGTCTGTTCATCGAAACCCCGTCTAAGCATTTCCTCTCTAAGCAAAGGAAATTGGCTCCCGGACGCGGACAGATTGGTAACGAGTGTGTCCAGAGAGCGATTAAGAAATTGAAAGGAGTCTACGAAACGCAAGGGACCCAGGGAGAACGACACGTAACGCTCACTGGATGTCGCGATGCAGGATACGCGTTCGTCCTTATATTTCCCTAAACCCTGCATTAAATGGTGACAGTCGTAGCCACGAAGGTTGTGAAAGAAGACGGGGATATGACGAGGCATCTTGTAGCTCAGATTACAGATATTATGGGCTGCTCCCAAGAATTTCCCCGTAAGATGGCAATGATTGCGTACCTTGTCATCGTCTGTCAAAGGGCGCTCACACAAATGACAAACGGTGGCGTTAGTGAACGCAACATTGTCATCATCGGACATAATTAATTGTACGTTATGTCGTACTATCTTCATCATATCCTCGACGTCTTTCATCAACCACGAGAAGAACGTGTCTACAACGTTTTCACCTCGATAAACTTTAGCCTCTCTCCAAAGGCTGTGCGTGTGATCGACGATAGCATAGGAGAAACCTGACGGAATATGCATCGCTTCGTATGATGTGGACGATACAGGAGGAGAAGTTATTTTCTGACGGGCACCGCTGCTATCGACGGAGTAGAATTCACCTAACTCATGCACTGTCGTCGGGACGTTGTTACCAGGTGAACACGATTGAAGCGGAGTGATGAGGGACTCGAAGTCGGCGTAGACGGTGAAGGGTACTTTACGACAGTGCGCGTAATTTTTAAAGGACATAAACTTCTCCTCCTCCGTGGGCATTTTGGTTTTCTGCTCGCCGTAAGGTGTGCAGTAGGGGAGATGATCGGACAGACCATGTTCTGTGGCGAAACGATGTAGGCAGTAGTCGCAGTAAAATGATTGAGCGCGGTGTTTTGTTAGGGATGATAACAATCTACTCATGTTACTGATAAGACAGTAATGTTTTCGGCTATTTGTATCGGTCAGAAGCAAAAGATTAACGTGATGCGACCTGTCCTTATTCGGGGTAATTCTCAGAGGGTAAACCTCATTTTTTGATTCATTTTTGATATTGTCTTCTATATCATAGCCGAAAACGTTTATAGAAATGTTAGGATTCTGTGCTTCAAATTTGGAAATGGACTTTAACGAAACAGGGTACTCGATACCGGACATATTTAATGTGTTTATGAATGGGATGTAGTTTGAAGCACGGTCTCTATTACGTTCTTGAGGGTGTATGTGGGCTAGAACAGACCACAGAAAACACATTTCATCGTGGGGGTTCTTGATGTTGACTACTGCCCTGGTGTGTGAGAGTTTTCGCGGGGTTGGAAGGTAGTAGGACGCTGCTAGAGGCTGGTACCGTCCAACAACCAGTTCCAGCTTAAGTACAGCATCCACCGACCATCCGCTCCCGTCACGGGTAAAATTAGATATGCTATTGAAGATTTTATCGTAGGATTCATCGAGTAGACAATTCAACTCGTCGCTGTCGTCCGCGAGCAACGTGCGACAACGTCCGTGGAAGACGGCGTCTTTCGTTACCTCTTTCTCCTCACCACTGTCACCATCTACCACGGTTTTGGTAAAACGTATCCTGCACGCAATATGCCACTTGATATTGCGTAAACGTGCCTGCTCTGCCTGAATATCCTCAAGCAATAAAGGACGTGCCTCGGTCATTACGAATACTATGTCATGATCCGACGCGTTGACGTTCACTGGAAGGTAGTCGAAAGTTGTGATGCACCCTCGGACACTACTGTTCCTCTCGATATAAAACCGAGTCACAACTGAAACAATAGAAACATGAGTATTATTATTAACCAATAGGAATGATAAATAACGTGTACACAAATTCATGTTTGTAGTAAATAAATAACACTCGTCGGGGGTAATATGTCAGTTTATTACAAACCGTGAAGATGTCGGCTACTCCTGATTTTAGTATTGAAAGTGAAAGAATAAAATCATTCAAGTATTGGGAAGTGACGTTTATCAGCCCCGACGAGTTAGCGTTTGCGGGGTTCTACTTCTACCCTAGAAATTTCGATGTTTGTGGGCATAGTATGTCATTCGTAGACGATAGAGTTAAATGCTTTTGTTGTGGAATTGAATTAGTTGATTGGAAAGAAGGTGACAAACCTATGAAGGAACATGAAAAATTTTCATCTACATGTCAATTTCTAAACGATGTTAAGAGTGAGACTTTTCATACACACACCAATAGACATAGTATGACTCAAACGTTAATTCACATCAGCAAGTTTGCACGCTACATAATTACAAAAATAATTTCTTAACTGTGACAATTGGTATTGAACTTTTTACCTTGTTCAGTCTGCTCCTCCCCACGTTCCTGCTGAAGGTTAGCCATGATCTTCAAGAGAGAGAGAGAATGAATGAATACTGAAAAACAAAAGGTACTGTTATAACGCTGGTATTATGTTAGTGTATCTTAAACGTTTTATATATCAATTTGTAGCACATGACCGAGTGGTAAGTAAGACGTTGTTGCAAGTGAGTGTCGATGTGTGTGCAACCGTACTAAAAAAGCTGTTATGCGCATGCGCAAATAATTCAAATGCACTTACGTAGATGACTGAAAAGAGAGGATTTACATAATACATGTACGCTTAGAACAACTATTTGATAGATCGAGAAAATTAAGTTTATTTTCGCGCACACACACAGACGCACACGCAACGCGCGCACACACGAACACACACAGACGTACACGTAATCACACATCCGACGTGCACACACACACACACAGGCGCACACGCAACGTAACCAAACACGCAACGCGCGCACACACGAACACACGCACACGCACACACAACGAGCGCACACGTTGGCATGAATCATGTTAGGTCCAATTACGTTGTGTCGCACTGACTTGATATTTATAGATGACTTCCATACAGAAGCAGATAACAGATTTAAATAATACTTTCATGCTTACAATATACAACCAATGTACACAAACTTATAAAGCATCAAACTATATATCCGTCGTTGGGTTGTAATTATTATTAAACAGTAAAAATGCTTAGAATGAAAATATTTGCTATGATTTTAGTAGCATATAACAGCGTCTTACATACCACTCGAATCTATATATACCGTTCTGTTTCAGATAATAATAATAGTTTGAATATAAAAAGACTGTGTATGAATACAAAGAAATATCAATTATTCGAGTGAAAGTGATTGTGAGTAGGAAAACAAACGAACCGGTAAACATTATGAATTTCCCTATGATTACAACAACAGCTTAACTCAAGAACGCACGCTTAAAATTCAGCTATACCTAAAATATATCTTCAATTAGAAGTGTGATATAAAAAGTACAGTAAGAATATATTTCAGAAATTGTACTTTGATCACACACACACACACACACACACACACACACACACACACACACACACACACACACACACACACACACACACACACACACACACACACATGTATTAAATCAATAAATAATGCACTTGATAAATTATGCTGTACACTCACCAAACTAGTGTATGTTGACTACACAGGAACTTGTGTGTATACTGAGACGCACAATAATACAAGCAGTCTTTCAACTATTAAAAAAAACTGCTGAGATAGATTTATCAACGCACGCGAGCAGTCAGTGTGAAACCGCTAAAATTCAGTTATACCTAAAAATATATATCTTCAATTAGAAGTGTAATATAAAAGGTACAGTAAGAATATATTTCAGAAAATTGATCACTCACACACACACACACACACACACACACACACACACACACACACATGTATTAAATTCAAATATATATCTTCAATTAGAAGTGTAATATAAAAAATACGGTAAGAATATATTTCAGAAATTGTGATTTGAACATACACATACATGTATTAAATTCAATAAATAATGTTTTAATGCAAATAATTTTTACGTTTAAATAAAATCTGTACATACAATAAATTATGCTCACCAAACTAGCGTATGTTGACTACACACACAGGAACTTGTGTATACTGAGACGCACAATAATACAAGCAGTCTTTCAACTATTAAAAAAAAACTGCTGAGATAGATTTATCAACGCACGCAAGCAGTCAGTGTGAAACCGATAAAATTCAGTTATACCTAAAAATATATATCTTCAATTAGAAGTGTAATATAAAAGGTACAGTAAGAATATATTTCAGAAAATTGTAATTTGATCACATACACACACACATGTATTAAATTCAAATATATATCTTCAATTAGAAGTGCGTTAAGAATAAAAGTACGTTAAGAATATATTCAGAAAATCGTAATTTGATCATACGCGCACGCTTACACACACACATGTATTAAATTCAAATATATATCTTCAATTAGAAGTGTAATATAAAAAAAAAAAATACGGTAAGAATATATTTCATAAATTGTGATTTGAACATACACATACATGTATTAAATAATGTTTTAATGCAAATAATTTTTACGTTTAAATAAAATCTGTACATACAATAAATTATGCTCACTCACCAAAACTAGCGTATGTTGACTACACACAGGAACTTGCGTATACTGAGATGCACAATAATACAAGCAGTCTTCCAACTATTAAAAATGTCGTGATAGATTTATCAGTGCACGCAAGCCAGTCAATGAGAAATTATCGCTAAATTTGTTGAGTATATATTGGTCTCTGGTGGTAGGGGAAAGCAGGTGTTTGTTTTGGAAGTGAATACTTTCTAATCCATAATTACTTGCGGTGGTGCCGCTAATGAGTGTCATGTGTCATATTAGAAAGTGAAAGGAGGATTTAGCGAATACACACTGGTTTATTTCGGTATAACCCTCTGAACATACATGCAATTAGTTGTATAGTAATCAGAAATGTGTGTGAGAGAGAGAGACAATTTAATAGTTTGAATTTTATACCACAAGGTAAACTATATTTTTTAAGTCGTGGGTTGTTTCCGAAAATTATTATTTAAAACTGATAATTGTTTTATTAAAATCTTAGCGCTATATACTACAATGACAATGGCCGTAATACGCTTGCGTACGTGCCAAATTAATTGCCGACGGCGACTCTGCTCCCCCACCTGCTAAAATTCCACGTTACACCACCTGTTAAAAACAAAAACAAACAAAAAATTCTCACTGTGATATCGTTAGTTATTCTCTCTCCACTCTTCAGTTCGGTCGGCAGTAAACGTAAGTTTGTGTGTTATTATCATTATTGTAACGATCTTTGTGTTTATAAATATTAGTTTGTAATGTGTGGTTTCTTTTTTTTTTATAGTATAATGGAAAACGCTGCTGTAATAATTGACTTTCACTGCTTTTATGATAACAACGGCAATTATATAGTAAAGGAGTTGTCGGTTATGGACGTAACACGTTTTGCATGCAGACATTGGATTTTCGCCCCGCCTGCTACAGTCGTTACGAATTCGAAATACACTAGAACCAACTGTTGGTTAACGACAAACTATCATGGGCTGAGATGGGGTGAAGGAGAGACACCGTACGACAATCTTGTTTCAGTGTTAACAACGTATACGAACATATATAAATATGTGTTTGTGAAGGGTCTTGAGAAAAAACGTTTTTTAGAATCGAAAATAATTCATCATCATATAATAAATCTTGATGACATTGGTTGCCCGAAAGACATACCATATCTATTTCCCGGTACGTTATGTCTTATACATTGCAATTCTTCTTCTACACAGTGTACAAATCATAATGTGTACGCACTTAGAGAGTGGATAATTAATGATTTTTCTGTTATACAAACATTTTTAATGTGAGTGTCTCATAGCATTGTTAATTTCGTTAGTAAACTTGTATATGCCTGCAGGCGATAACTATTTCTGTGGACTTTCCTAATATATATATTATGTAACAGCCATAATTCTGCATGTATGTACATGCAAAGCTTCAGGGGATGAAAAATTTCCTGATAACTACCACCACCACCATTACATTCCACTAGTCTTCTTTGTAGTCATTGTTTAGTTCCGCCTCGTTTGATACAGACGTCTTCACTTCTAATAATGTCGTTTATCACAAAATTCAATGCAGTTTCTGCTATTGAGTACAAACGGTGTGCAGAATTAACAATGAACAAGCAGTATCCGATCGTTAACATGGTGCATGTGGACACACGATATGGGAAGTCTGTGCTTGTAACGTTGGAAGATGGTGAGCTACGCTATCGTGTATATCTACCTAAGAGATATGCTTGCGTCTTTACAGATGAAGAGCTCCGTCATATAAACCCCAGCGACCTACATCTCGTGTTTCGAGGCATGAGGAACCAAACAGTGCAAGTGGAAATTGTATCTCGTTAAGGTGACAAACTACTTTTAATAAACAATTTTTATCACTGTGTGTGCGTGTGTTTGAATGTAGTGCGGATTCTAATTTACAAAGTTTTGATGAATGGACATTAACTTATGAGAGAGAGAGAGAGAGAGAGAGAGAGAGAGAGAGAGAGAGAGAGAGAGAGAGAGAGAGAGAGAGAGAGAGAGAGAGAGAGAGAGAGACGAGAGAGAGAGAGAGAGAGAGAGAGAGAGAGAGAGAGAGAGAGAGAGAGAGAATGACACATAATTTAAGAAGTTACTCGCGTAAAGCGTTGATTCTGCCAACTATATCTGTGTGTGTGTGTGTGTGTGTGTGTGTGTGTGTGTGTGTGTGTGTGTGTGTGTGTGTGTGTGTGTGTGTGTGTGTGTGTGTGTGTGTGTGTGTGTGTGTGTGTGTGTGTGTGTGTGTGTGTGTGATATTTAACATGATTTTAATGTTGTTGTATTGTTATGTTGCAGGTTGCTTCTCCTACAAGTACGACACAATTATATATAAACTTTTGAAAAAATATCAATTTTATAATGTATTTATTTAATTATGAATTGTGAATTTTATATTGTGAATTTTCAATTTTATAATGTATTTATTTAATTATGAATTGTGAATTTTATATTATGAATTTTAAAATATATTTAATCATTTAAACAAATTATGACTTTATTTTATTTCACTCTACACCTCTGAACATGTGTACAATTAATTTATTTTTGTGAACTGTTACATCAGCAGATTTGTATGAATTTCAAACACCGTTTTCATGTGTGTGTATAATTTTAATTTATTTCGCTATACACTACTGAACCTATGTGTGTGTGTAAACTGTACCCATTAAACAGAAGTATTGTACCAGATTGCTACGCCGTTAACGTATGGATTTGTCATCTGTAACAGCACACAGGTAAGTAGTTCATTGACAACAAAACACATACATAGTTAATATTTGCCAAATATATATATTTCTAACAAGGATCAATCACACTGACTGCATTATAAACTATTAATTAATTATTTAATACATGAAAAATGAAGACGGCGTTTTGACAACGAGAGAGAGAGCTAAAATTATTTATTCATCACATCGACTACTCCCTGTACACGGTAAGAGAGAGAGAGCTTGCACAGTTGAAACGCGTGAGAGTGAGAGAGAGAGAGAGAGAGAGAGAGAGAGAGAGAGAGGGCGTTACTATTTGTTGACACAGTTGAAACGTGTGAGAGTGAGAGAGAGAGAGAGAGAGAGAGAGAGAGAGAGAGAGAGAGAGCGAGAGAGGGCGTTAATATTTGTCGAATAAATATAAACTTTCTAATTTCATATACATGCGTGCGGTAATGACCACAGAGAGAGGAGAACAGTTTGAGCATAACGTTTGACAACGAGAGAGAGAGAGACATACTCAAATTTGTCGTGTGTTATAATACACAACGAGTGAGAGAGAGAGAGAGCTAAAATTATTTACTCAATGTACACAGTGGGAGAGAGAGAGATAGAGAGAAAGAGAGAGAGAGGGAGAGGAGAAAACGGTTTGAACATAACGTTTGACAACAAGAGAGAGAGATAGTTTTACTTACATTCAAATGTGAGAGAGAGAGAGAGAGAGTAACAATTATGATCATATAGTTTGAATTTCCCACTACAGAAGAGAAAAAAATGTTGGCAGATCTGCTCTATACACACAATAATGTAAGATTGGTAACCCTGATCATATATTTTAATATATACACTATATAACACATATTTGAATTTCCCTCCCCCCGCCGCAGAAAATGTTGACAACCCTGCTCATATAAAATATCTATACACTATAATAATACAAAGGTTGGTACACCTGATCATATAGATTTAATATACATTATAACACACGACGAATTTGAACTCATGCAAAGGTTGGTACACCTGATCATATATTTTAATATACACTATAATGCATCGAGTTGGAACCTCCCACCCACCACCACCCACTGATATGAAATAAAAAACCTCCCACCCTACACCACCACCTGATATGCAAATCAGCTTTCTTAAAAAAATAAGAAATTATATTCACGGATGCTGGTGGTCCATTAAACCTCATCCCACCCCCTTTATATGCGAATCAATTTAATTAAAAAAATAAAAAAATCAAATTAACAAAATAAAAAATTATTCGCGGAAATTCGCGGTGCTGTGGTCCATTGGGATGCTGCGGGTCCAGCGGTGGCGGCGTCATCTCTTAGATCATGTTTTTTAGTGTTTTTTATTGTTTTTTAAGAAGGCGGCATTCCTTTGTGCGTTTGAACTGTCATTATACCACTACTTTGCCGTATTAAATGAAAAATATTATATTACATTATAATGAAAAAATTTTAATTTTATTGCCTGGCAACAAAATTATTTTATTTTTAACAATTACCATTGTTTCAAAAAGTTTAAATGAATTGCCAAAGTCATCGTTTGCCAAAAAAAAAAATTTCCCTTGATAAAAAAAAACCGTTGCAGGTAAACTACCCCTTTCCCTCAACCGATCTTCACCAAAACCAATAGGTCGTGAGTACTCTACAAATCAGGACTGTATGCAAAAAATTATTTGATTCTGTTTGAATTTGCGGCAGTTATCGTTTGCCATAGAAAAAAAATCTACAGACACACAGACACACACACAGACACTTTTCGGAAAACGACTTTTTTTCATGTTTTGAGTGTAGTACAATCAGAATCTGCAATAATCTCGAACACGATTTTTTTTGCCATCACCATACTTCCATTCCTTAAGGAATATGGAAGTAAAATATCGGTATGGAGAACCATACATGACTTCCATGTTCTAAGATTTATATTTAAAATCATATTCGAAATGAAATATTTCCATAGGTCTTTAGTCCTCAACAAAACAGGGCTGTATGCAAAAACGTATTTGATTCTGTTTGAATTTGCGGCTCTTATCGTTTGCCATAGAAAATACCTTTTTAAAACATAAAACGTTGCTGGTAAACTACCCCTTTCCCTTAACCGATCTTCACCAACACCAAAAGGTATTGAGAAATCTACAATACAGGGCTGAATGCAAAACATCATTTGATTCTGTTTGAATTTGCGGCTTTTATCGTTTACCATAGAAAAATATCGGTATGGAGAACCATACATGACTTCCATATTCTAAGATTTATATTTAAATCTTAATATCGCCTGCCAAGCGCGATATATTTTCTCTTATACATGATTTACATTAAAATGAAAAAATTATAATTTTATTGCCTAGCAACAAAATTATTTTATTTTCAACAAGTACCATTGTTTGAAAAAGTTTAAATGAATTTTCAAGTACCTTACTCTTGTTAAAACGTAAAAGGTTGCAGGTAAACTACCCCTTCCCCTTAACCGATCTTCACCAAAATCTAAAGGCCTTGAGTCCTCTACAATTCACTGACGTATGCAAAACATTATTTGATTCTGTTTGAATTTGCGGCTGTTATCGTTTGCCATAGAAAATACCCTTGTTAAAAAAACGTTGTAGGTAAACTACCCCTTTCCCTTAACCGATCTTCACCAAAAACAATAGGTCTTGAGAACTCTAAAATGTAGGGCAGTATGCAAATAATCTTTTGATTCTGTTTGAATTTGCGGCTGTAATCGTTTGCCATAGGTAATACCCTTGTTAAAACATAAAACGTTACAGGTAAACTACCCCTTTCCCTTACCCGATCTTCACCAAAAACAATAGGTCTTGAGACCTCTACAATTCAGGGCAGTATGCGAAACATTATTTGATTCTGTTTGAATTTGCGGCTGTTATCGTTTGCCAAACAAACAAAATTACCCTTGATAAAAAAAAACCGTTCCAGGTAAACTACCCCCTTCCCTCAACCGATCTTCACCAAAAACAATAGGTCTTGAGTACTCTACAAATCAGGGCTGCATGCAAAAAATTATTTGATTCTGTTTGCATTTGCGGCAGTTATCGTTTGCCATAGAAAAAAAATCTACCGACACAGACACACACACAGACACTTTTCGGAAACCGACTTTTTTTCATGTTTTGAGTGCAGTACAATCAGAATCTGCAATAATCTCGAACACGATTTTTTTTGCCATCACCATACTTCCATTCCTTAAGGAATATGGAAGTAAAAATTACCCTTGATAAGAAAAACGTTGCAGGTAAACTACCACCTCCAGTTAACCGATCTTCACCAAAAACAACAGATCTTGAGTACTCTGCAAATCAGAGCTGTATGCAGAAAATTATAATGATTCTGTTTGAATTTGCGGCTGTTATCGTTTGCCATAGAAAATACCCTTGTTAAAAAAACGTTGTAAGTAAACTACCCCTTTCCCTTAACCGATCTTCACCAAAAACAATAGGTCTTGAGAATTCTACAATTCAGGGACGTATGCGAAACATTATTTTATTCTGTTTGAATTTGCGGCTGTTATCGTTTGCCATAGGAAATACCCTAGTTAAAACATAAAACGTTACAGGTAAACTACCCCTTTCCCTTAACGGATCTTCACCAAAAACAAAAGGTCTTGAGAACTCTACAATTCAGGGCTGTATGCGAAACATTATTTGATTATGTTTGAATTTGCGGCTGTTAACGTTTGCCAAAAAAAAAAATTTCCCTTGATAAAAAAAAACCGTTGCAGGTAAACTACCCCTTTCCCTCAACCGATCTTCACCAAAAACAATAGGTCGTGAGTAATCTACAAATCAGGGCTGCATGCAAAAAATTATTTGATTCTGTTTGCATTTGCGGCAGTTATCGTTTGCCATAGAAAAAAAATCTACCGACACAGACACACACACAGACACTTTTCGGAAACCGACTTTTTTTCATGTTTTGAGTGCAGTACAATCAGAATCTGCAATAATCTCGAACACGATTTTTTTTGCCATCACCATACTTCCATTCCTTAAGGAATATGGAAGTAAAAATTACCCTTGATAAGAAAAACGTTGCAGGTAAACTACCACCTCCAGTTAACCGATCTTCACCAAAAACAACAGATCTTGAGTACTCTGCAAATCAGAGCTGTATGTAAAAAATTATTTGTTTTTGTTTGAATTTGCGACTCTTATCGTTTGCCATAGAAAATACCCTTTTAAAACATAAAACGTTATAGGTAAACTACCACTTTCTCTAAACCTATCTTAACCAAAATCAATAGACCTTCAGTCCTCTACAATTCAGAGCTGTATGCAAAACATTATTTGATTCTGTTAAAAAAGCGGTTGTTATCGTTTGCCATAGAAGAAATATTAACCTTGATAAAAAAACGTTGCTGGTAAACTACCCCCTTCCCTTACCTGATCTTCACCAAAAACAATAGGTCCTGAGAACTCTACAATTCACGGCTGCATGTAAAACATTATTTGATTCTGTTTATATTTGCGGCTTTTATCGTTTGCCATAGAAAATACCCTGGTTAAAATATAAAATGTTGCAGGTAAACTACCATTTTCCCTTAACCGATCTTCACCAAAACTAATAGGTCTTGAGAACTCTAAACTACAGGGCTGTATGCAAAAGAGTAGTTGATTCTGTTTGAATTTGCGGCTGTTATCGTTTGCCATAGAAACAAATTACCCTTGATTAAAAAACCGTTGCCGGTAAACTACCCCTTTCCCTTAACCCATCATCACCAAAATCAACAGGTCTTGAGTACTCTACTCAGGACTGTATGCAAAAAATTATTTGATTTTGTTTGAATTTTCGACTCTTATCGTTTGCCATTATAAAATATCGGTATGGAGAAACATACATGACTTCCATGTTCTAAGATTTATATTTAAAATCATATTCGAAATGAAATATTTCCATAGAAACTACGTCTTTCTACTTATTGCTTCAGCATTAACCACAGTACTGTGGTCACTAATGTATACCACCTCATGTTTTCGCACACGATTTTCACTGATGATGGTAGACGATGGACTGCCGAAAAGTCTGGTCTTGCAGAAAACATTGGACTATGGCTAAACAGCCCGGGAATGAATTTTAACAAAGAACTACTTCATTGGGTACACATATAAAAATTTCTCCCCTCCCCCTTCAACTATAATTTTCATTAATAGAAAATTACCCCCACCCCGTTCACCTAACCTCTTCATTTATAGAAATTCATCTACGTTTCCACAGTGGATTATTATGAGCTTCTTATCAGGATACTTTATTTATCAAAATTAAGTAATTTACTCTTGTTAAAACATAAAATGTTGCACGTAAACTACCCCTTTCTCTTAACCGATCTTCACCAAAATCAACAAACCTTGAGACCACTATAATTCAGGAAGGTATGCAAAAAAATATTTGATTCTGTTAGAATGTGCGGCAGTTATCGTTCGTCATGGAAACATTTCTCTGGTTACAACTTAAAATGTTGCAAGTAAACTACCCCTTTCCCTTAATCGATCTTCACCAAAATCAACAGACCTTGAGATCATTACAACTCAGGAAAGTGTGCAAAGAATTAGTTGATTCCCTTCGAATTTACGGCAGTTATCATTCGTCATAGAAACAATTACCCTTGTTAAAACATAAAATGTTGCTGGTAAACTACCCCTCTCCCTTAACCGATCTTCACCAAAAACAACAGATCTTGAGAACTCTACAATTCAGGGGTGTATGAAAACCATTATTTGATTCTGTTTGAATTTGCGGCAGTTATTGTTCGTCATTGAAACAATTACCCTTGTTAAAACAATAAAGGTGGCAAGTAAACTACCCCTTTCCCTTAACCGATCTTCAACAAAATAAACAGACCTTGAGTTCTGAATAATGCAAATAGGTATGCAAAAACGTAGTTGATTCTGTTTGAATTTACGGCAGTTATCGTACATCATATAAAAAATTACCCTTGTTAAAACATAAATGTTGCAGGTAAACTACCCCTTTCCATTAACCGATCTTCACCAACATCAATAGGTCTAGAGAACTCTACAATACAGGGCTGTATGCAAAACATTATTTGATTCTGTTTGAATTTGCGGCTCTTATTGTTTGCCATATAAATACCCTTGTTAAAATATAAAATGTTGCAGGTAAACTACCCCTTTCCCATAACCGATCTTCACCAAAACCAATAGGTCTTGAGAACTCTATAGTTCAGGGCTGTATGCAAAAGAGTAGTTGATTCTGTTTGAATTTGCGGCTGTTATCGTTTGCCATAAAAAAAAATTACCCTTGGTTAAAAAACCGTTGCAGGTAAACTACCCCTTTCCCTTAACCGATCATCACCAAAATCAAAAGGTCTTGAGTACTCTACAAATCAGGCCTGTATGCAAAAATAATTTGATTTTGTTTGAATTTTCGACTCTTATCGTTTGCCATAAAGAAATATCGGTATGGAGAAACATACATGACTTCCATGTTCTAAGATTTATATTTAAAATCATATTCGAAATGAAATATTTCCATAGAAACTACGTCTTTCTACTTATTGCTTCAGCATAGCCCACAGTACTGTGGTCACTAATGTATACCACCTCACGTTTTCGCACTCGATTTTTATTGATGATGGCAGTCGATGGCACTGCAGAAAAGTCTGGTTTTACAGAAAACATTGGACTACGGCTAAACAGCCCGGGAAGCAATTTTAACGAAAAACTACTTCTTTGTTGCCGATAAAGTAGTACACATAAAAAATTCTCCCCTCCACCTTCAACTATAATTTTAATAATAGAGAATTACCCCCACCCCGTTCACCTAACCTCTTCATTTACAGATATTTCATTTACGTTTCTACAGTGGATTATTATGAGCTTCTTATCAGGATACTTTATTTATAAAAATTAAGTACTTTACTCTTGTTAAATCATAAAATGTTTCAGGTAAACTACCTCTTTCTGTTAACCGATCTTCTCCAAAATCAATAGACCTTCAGTCCTCTACAATTCAGGGATGCATGCAAAAAAATATTCGATTCTGTTAGAATGTGCGGCAGTTATCGTTCGTCATGGAAACATTTCTCTTGTTACAACTTAAAATGTTGCCGGTAAACTACCCCTTTCCCTTAACCGATCTTCACCAAAATCAACAGACCTTGAGTTCTCTACAACTCAGGAAAGTGTGCAAAGAATTAGTTGATTCTCTTTGAATTTTCGGCAGTTATCGTTTGTCATAAAAAAAATTACCCTTGTTAAAACATAAAATGTTGCTGGTAAACTACCCTATTCCCTTAACCGATCTTCACCAAAACCAACATGTCTTGAGAACTCTACAATTCAGGGCTCTATGCAAAACATTATTTGATTGTGTTTGAATTTGCGGCTATTATCGATTCCAATATAAAACATTACCCTTGATAAAAAACCGCTGCAGGTACTACCCCTTTCCCTTAACCGATATTCACCAAAAACAATAGGTCTTTATACTCTACAAATCAGGATTGCATGCAAAAATTATTTGATTCTATTTGAATTTGCGGCTGTTATCGTTTGCCATAGAAAATACCCTTGTTAAAACATAAAACATTGCAGCAAACTACCCCTTCCCCTCAACTGATCCTCACCAAAAACCGTAGGTCTTGAGATCTCTACAATTGAGGGCTGTATGCAAATAATCATTTGATTCTGTTTGAAATTGCGGCAGTTATCATTTGCCATTGGCAATACCCTTGTTAAAACATAAAACGTTGCAGGTAAACTACCCCTTTCCCTTAACCGATCTTCACCAAAAACAACAGGTCATGAGAACTCTATAATTCTGGGCTGTGTGCAAAACAGTAGTTGATTCTGTTTGAATTTGCAGCTGTTATCGTTTGGCATAGTATAAAATTACCATTGATTAAAAAAAAAAAAGTTGCTGGTAAACTACCCCTTTCCCTTAACCGATCTTCACCAAAAACAATAGGTCTTGAAAAATCTACAATTTAGAGCTGTATGCAAATAATCATTTGATTCTGTTTGAATTTGCGGCGGTTATCGTTTGCCATAGAAAATACCCTTGTTAAAACATAAAACGTTGCAGGTAAAGTACCCTTTTCCCTTAACCGATCTTCAACAAAATCAACAGACCTTGAGATCGGTATAATACAAAAAGGTATGCAGAAGAGTAGTTGATTCTGTTTTAATGTACGGCAGTTATCGTTCGTCATAAAAAAAATTACCCTTGTTAAAACATAAAATATTGATGGTAAACTACCCTATTCCCTTAACCGATCTTCACCAAAACCAACATGTCTTGAGAACTCTACAATTCATGGTTCTATGCAAAACATTATTTGATTCTGTTTGAATTTGCGGTTATTATCGTTTACCATATAAAAAATTACCATTGATAAAAAACCGTTGCAGGTAAACTACCCCTTTCCCTTAACCGATCTTCACCAAAAACAACAGGTCTTGAGTACTCTGCAAATCAGGACAATGTGCAAAAAATTATTTGATTCTGTTTGAATTTGCGGCTCTTATCGTTTGCCATACTAAATACCCTTGTTAAAACATAAAAGGTTGCAGGTAAACTACCCCATTCCCTTAACCGATCGTCAACAAAATGTACACACCTTGAGTTTGCTATAATTAAAAAAGGTATGAAAAAGACTAGTTGATTCTATTTGAATTTGCGGCTGTTATCGTTTGCCATAAGAAAAAATTACCCTTGATAAAAACAAATGTTGCCGGTAAACTACCCCTTTACTTTAACCGATCTTCACCAAAATAATAGGTCTTGTATACTCTACAAATCAATGCTGTATGCAAAAAATTATTTGATTCTGTTTGAATTTGTGGCTATCGTTAGCCATAGAAAAAAATTACCCTTGATAAGAAAAACGTTGCAGGTAAACTACCACTTCCCGTTAACCGATCTTCACCAAAAACAACAGATCTTGAGTACTCTGCAAATCAGAGCTGTATGTAAAAAATTATTTGTTTTTGTTTGAATTTGCGACTCTTATCCTTTGCCATAGAAAATACCCTTTTAAAACATAAAACGTTGAAGGTAAACTACCACTTTCTCTAAACCTATCTTAACCAAAATCAATAGACCTTCCGTCCTCTACAATTCAGGGCTGTATGCAAAACATTATTTGATTCTGTTAAAAAAGCGGTTGTTATCGTTTGCCATAGAAGAAATAATACCCTTGATAAAAAAACGTTGCTGGTAAACTACCCCTTTCCCTTACCTGATCTTCACCAAAAACAATAGGCCGTGAGAACTCTACAATTCACGGCTGCATGTAAAACATTATTTGATTCTGTTTACATTTGCGGCTTTATCGTTTGCCATAGAAAATACCCTTGTTAAAATATAAAATGTTGCAGGTAAACTACCCCTTTCAATTAACCGATCTTCACCAAAACTAATAGGTCTTGAGAACTCTATACTTCAGGGCTGTATGCAAAAGAGTAGTTGATTCTGTTTGAATTTGCGGCTGTTATCGTTTGCCATAGAAAAAAATTACCCTTGATTAAAAAATCGTTGCCGGTAAACTACCCCTTTCCCTTAACCCATCATCACCAAAATCAAAAGGTCTTGAGTACTCTACAAATCAGGGCTGTATGCAAAAATAATTTGATTTTGTTTGAATTTTCGACTCTTATCGTTTGCCATAAAAAAATATCGGTATGGAGAAACATACATGACTTCCATGTTCTAAGATTTATATTTAAAATCATATTCGAAATGAAATATTTCCATAGAAACTACGTCTTTCTACTTATTGCTTCAGCATTAACCACAGTACTGTGGTCACTAATGTATACCACCTCATGTTTTCGCACTCGATTTTCACTGATGAAGGTAGTCGATGGACTGCCGAAAAGTCTGGTCTTGCAGAAAACATTGGACTATGGCTAAACAGCCCGGGAATGAATTTTATCAAAGAACTACTTCATTGTTGCCGATAAAGTAGTACACATATAAAAATTTCTCCCCTCCCCCTCCAACTATAATTTTCATTAATAGAAAATTACCCCCACCCCGTTCACCTAACCTCTTCATTTATAGAAATTCATCTACGTTTCTACAGTGGATTATTATGAGCTTCTTATCAGGATACTTTATTTATCAAAATTAAGGACTTTACTCTTGTTAAAACATAAAATGTTGCACGTAAACTACCCCTTTCTCTTAACCGATCTTCACCAAAATCAACAAACCTTGAGACCACTATAAATCAGGAAGGTATGCAAAAAAATATTTGATTCTGTTAGAATGTGCGGCAGTTATCGTTCGTCATGGAAACATTTCTCTGGTTACAACTTAAAATGTTGCAGGTAAACTACCCCTTTCCCTTAATCGATCTTCACCAAAATCAACAGACCTTGAGATCATTACAACTCAGGAAAGTGTGCAAAGAATTAGTTGATTCTCTTTGAATTTACGGCAGTTATCATTCGTCATAGAAACAATTACCCTTGTTAAAACATAAAATGTTGCTGGTAAACTACCCCTCTCCCTTAACCGATCTTCACCAAAAACAACAGATCTTGCGAACTCTACAATTCAGGGGTGTATGAAAACCACTATTTGATTCTGTTTGAATTTGCGGCAGTTATTGTTCGTCATTGAAACAATTACTCTTGTTAAAACAATAAAGGTGGCAAGTAAACTACCCCTTTCCCTTAACCGATCTTCAACAAAATAAACAGACCTTGAGTTCTGAATAATTCAAATAGGTATGCAAAAACGTAGTTGATTCTGTTTGAATTTACGGCAGTTATCGTTCATCATATAAAAATTACCCTTGTTAAAACATAAATGTTGCAGGTAAACTACCCCTTTCCATTAACCGATCTTCACCAACACCAATAGGTCTAGAGAACTCTACAATACAGGGCTGTATGCAAAACATTATTTGATTCTGTTTGAATTTGCGGCTCTTATTGTTTGCCATATAAATACCCTTGTTAAAATATAAAATGTTGCAGGTAAACTACCCCTTTCCCATAACCGATCTTCACCAAAACCAATAGGTCTTGAGAACTCTATAATTCAGGGCTGTATGCAAAAGAGTAGTTGATTCTGTTTGAATTTGCGGCTGTTATCGTTTGCCATAGAAAAAAATTACCCTTGATTAAAAAACCGTTGCAGGTAAACTACCCCTTTCCCTTAACCGATCATCACCAAAATCAAAAGGTCTTGAGTACTCTACAAATCAGGGCTGTATGCAAAAATAATTTGATTTTGTTTGAATTTTCGACTCTTATCGTTTGCCATAAAAAAATATCGGTATGGAGAAACATACATGACTTCCATGTTCTAAGATTTATATTTAAAATCATATTCGAAATGAAATATTTAAATAGAAACTACGTCTTTCTACTTATTGCTTCAGCATTACCCACAGTACTGTGGTCACTAATGTATACCACCTCACGTTTTCGCACTCGATTTTTATTGATGATGGCAGTCGATGGCACTGCAGAAAAGTCTGGTTTTACAGAAAACATTGGACTACGGCTAAACAGCCCGGGAAGCAATTTTAACGAAAAACTACTTCTTTGTTGCCGATAAAGTAGTACACATAAAAAATTCTCCCCTCCACCTTCAACTATAATTTTAATAATAGCGAATTACCCCCACCCCGTTCACCTAACCTCTTCATTTACAGATATTTCATCTACGTTTCTACAGTGGATTATTATGAGCTTCTTATCAGGATAATTTATTTATAAAAATTAAGTACTTTACTCTTGTTAAATCATAGAATGTTTCAGGTAAACTACCCCTTTCTGTTAACCGATCTTCTCCAAAATCAATAGACCTTCAGTCCTCTACAATTCAGGGATGCATGCAAAAAATATTCGATTCTGTTAGAATGTGCGGCAGTTATCGTTCGTCATGGAAACATTTCTCTTGTTACAACTTAAAATGTTGCAGGTAAACTACCCCTTTCCCTTAACCGATCTTCACCAAAATCAACAGACCTTGAGTTCTCTACAACTCAGGAAAGTGTGCAAAGAATTAGTTGATTCTCTTTGAATTTTCGGCAGTTATCGTTTGTCATAAAAAAAATTACCCTTGTTAAAACATAAAATGTTGCTGGTAAACTACCCTATTCCCTTAACCGATCTTCACCAAAACCAACATGTCTTGAGAACTCTACAATTCAGGGCTCTATGCAAAACATTATTTGATTGTGTTTGAATTTGCGGCTATTATCGATTCCAATATAAAACATTACCCTTGATAAAAAACCGCTGCAGGTACTACCCCTTTCCCTTAACCGATTTCAACAAAAACAATTGGTCTTTATACTCTACAAATCAGGATTGCATGCAAAAATTGTTTGATTCTATTGAATTTGCGGCTGTTATCGTTTGCCATAGAAAATACCTTTGTTAAAACATAAAACATTGCAGGTAAACTACCCCTTCCCCCCAACTGATCCTCACCAAAAACCGTAGGTCTTGAGATCTCTACAATTGAGGGCTGTATGCAAATAATTGATTCTGTTTTAAATTGCGGCAGTTATCATTTGCCATTGGCAATACCCTTGTTAAAACATAAAACGTTGCAGGTAAACTACCCCTTTCCCTTAACCGATCTTCACCAAAAACAACAGGTCATGAGAACTCTATAATTCTGGGCTGTGTGCAAAACAGTAGTTGATTCTGTTTGAATTTGCAGCTGTTATCGTTTGGCATAGTATAAAATTACCATTGATTAAAAAAAAAAAAGTTGCTGGTAAACTACCCCTTTCCCTTAACCGATCTTCACCAAAAACAATAGGTCTTGAAAAATCTACAATTTAGAGCTGTATGCAAATAATCATTTGATTCTGTTTGAATTTGCGGCGGTTATCGTTTGCCATAGAAAATACCCTTGTTAAAACATAAAACGTTGCAGGTAAAGTACCCTTTTCCCTTAACCGATCTTCAACAAAATCAACAGACCTTGAGATCGGTATAATGCAAAAAGGTATGCAGAAGAGTAGTTGATTCTGTTTTAATGTACGGCAGTTATCGTTCGTCATAAAAAAAATTACCCTTGTTAAAACATAAAATATTGATGGTAAACTACCGTATTCCCTTAACCGATCTTCACCAAAACCAACATGTCTTGAGAACTCTACAATTCATGGTTCTATGCAAAACATTATTTGATTCTGTTTGAATTTGCGGCTATTATCGTTTACCATATAAAAAATTACCATTGATAAAAAACCGTTGCAGGTAAACTACCCCTTTCCCTTAACCGATCATCACCAAAAACAACAGGTCTTGAGTACTCTGCAAATCAGGACAATGTGCAAAAAATTATTTGATTCTGTTTGAATTTGCGGCTCTTATCGTTTGCCATACTAAATACCCTTGTTAAAACATAAAAGGTTGCAGGTAAACTACCCCATTCCCTTAACCGATCGTCAACAAAATGTACACACCTTGAGTTTGCTATAATTAAAAAAGGTATGAAAAAGACTAGTTGATTCTATTTGAATTTGCGGCTGTTATCGTTTGCCATAAGAAAAAATTACCCTTGATAAAAACAAATGTTGCCGGTAAACTACCCCTTTACTTTAACCGATCTTCACCAAAATAATAGGTCTTGTATACTCTACAAATCAATGCTGTATGCAAAAAATTATTTGATTCTGTTTGAATTTGTGGCTATCGTTAGCCATAGAAAAAAATTACCCTTGATAAGAAAAACGTTGCAGGTAAACTACCACTTCCCGTTAACCGATCTTCACCTAAAACAACAGATCTTGAGTACTCTGCAAATCAGAGCTGTATGTAAAAAATTATTTGTTTTTGTTTGAATTTGCGACTCTTATCCTTTGCCATAGAAAATACCCTTTTAAAACATAAAACGTTGAAGGTAAACTACCACTTTCTCTAAACCTATCTTAACCAAAATCAATAGACCTTCCGTCCTCTACAATTCAGGGCTGTATGCAAAACATTATTTGATTCTGTTAAAAAAGCGGTTGTTATCGTTTGCCATAGAAGAAATAATACCCTTGATAAAAAAACGTTGCTGGTAAACTACCCCTTTCCCTTACCTGATCTTCACCAAAAACAATAGGCCGTGAGAACTCTACAATTCACGGCTGCATGTAAAACATTATTTGATTCTGTTTACATTTGCGGCTTTATCGTTTGCCATAGAAAATACCCTTGTTAAAATATAAAATGTTGCAGGTAAACTACCCCTTTCAATTAACCGATCTTCACCAAAACTAATAGGTCTTGAGAACTCTATACTTCAGGGCTGTATGCAAAAGAGTAGTTGATTCTGTTTGAATTTGCGGCTGTTATCGTTTGCCATAGAAAAAAATTACCCTTGATTAAAAAATCGTTGCCGGTAAACTACCCCTTTCCCTTAACCCATCATCACCAAAATCAAAAGGTCTTGAGTACTCTACAAATCAGGGCTGTATGCAAAAATAATTTGATTTTGTTTGAATTTTCGACTCTTATCGTTTGCCATAAAAAAATATCGGTATTGTGAAACATACATGACTTCCATGTTCTAAGATTTATATTTAAAATCATATTCGAAATGAAATATTTCCATAGAAACTACGTCTTTCTACTTATTGCTTCAGCATTAACCACAGTACTGTGGTCACTAATGTATACCACCTCATGTTTTCGCACTCGATTTTCACTGATGAAGGTAGTCGATGGACTGCCGAAAAGTCTGGTCTTGCAGAAAACATTGGACTATGGCTAAACAGCCCGGGAATTAATTTTATCAAAGAACTACTTCATTGTTGCCGATAAAGTAGTACACATATAAAAATTTCTCCCCTCCCCCTCCAACTATAATTTTCATTAATAGAAAATTACCCCCACCCCGTTCACCTAACCTCTTCATTTATAGAAATTCATCTACGTTTCTACAGTGGATTATTATGAGCTTCTTATCAGGATACTTTATTTATCAAAATTAAGGACTTTACTCTTGTTAAAACATAAAATGTTGCACGTAAACTACCCCTTTCTCTTAACCGATCTTCACCAAAATCAACAAACCTTGAGACCACTATAAATCAGGAAGGTATGCAAAAAAATATTTGATTCTGTTAGAATGTGCGGCAGTTATCGTTCGTCATGGAAACATTTCTCTGGTTACAACTTAAAATGTTGCAGGTAAACTACCCCTTTCCCTTAATCGATCTTCACCAAAATCAACAGACCTTGAGATCATTACAACTCAGGAAAGTGTGCAAAGAATTAGTTGATTCTCTTTGAATTTACGGCAGTTATCATTCGTCATAGAAACAATTACCCTTGTTAAAACATAAAATGTTGCTGGTAAACTACCCCTCTCCCTTAACCGATCTTCACCAAAAACAACAGATCTTGCGAACTCTACAATTCAGGGGTGTATGAAAACCACTATTTGATTCTGTTTGAATTTGCGGCAGTTATTGTTCGTCATTGAAACAATTACTCTTGTTAAAACAATAAAGGTGGCAAGTAAACTACCCCTTTCCCTTAACCGATCTTCAACAAAATAAACAGACCTTGAGTTCTGAATAATTCAAATAGGTATGCAAAAACGTATGAAAAAAAATCTACCGACACAGACACACACACAGACACTTTTCGGAAACCGACTTTTTTTCATGTTTTGAGTGCAGTACAATCAGAATCTGCAATAATCTCGAACACGATTTTTTTTGCCATCACCATACTTCCATTCCTTAAGGAATATGGAAGTAAAAATTACCCTTGATAAGAAAAACGTTGCAGGTAAACTACCACCTCCAGTTAACCGATCTTCACCAAAAACAACAGATCTTGAGTACTCTGCAAATCAGAGCTGTATGCAGAAAATTATAATGATTCTGTTTGAATTTGCGGCTGTTATCGTTTGCCATAGAAAATACCCTTGTTAAAAAAACGTTGTAAGTAAACTACCCCTTTCCCTTAACCGATCTTCACCAAAAACAATAGGTCTTGAGAATTCTACAATTCAGGGACGTATGCTAAACATTATTTTATTCTGTTTGAATTTGCGGCTGTTATCGTTTGCCATAGGAAATACCCTAGTTAAAACATAAAACGTTACAGGTAAACTACCCCTTTCCCTTAACGGATCTTCACCAAATACAAAAGGTCTTGAGAACTCTACAATTCAGGGCTGTATGCGAAACATTATTTGATTATGTTTGAATTTGCGGCTGTTAACGTTTGCCAAAAAAAAAAATTTCCCTTGATAAAAAAAACCGTTGCAGGTAAACTACCCCTTTCCCTCAACCGATCTTCACCAAAAACAATAGGTCGTGAGTAATCTACAAATCAGGGCTGCATGCAAAAAATTATTTGATTCTGTTTGCATTTGCGGCAGTTATCGTTTGCCATAGAAAAAAAATCTACCGACACAGACACACACACAGACACTTTTCGGAAACCGACTTTTTTTCATGTTTTGAGTGCAGTACAATCAGAATCTGCAATAATCTCGAACACGATTTTTTTTGCCATCACCATACTTCCATTCCTTAAGGAATATGGAAGTAAAAATTACCCTTGATAAGAAAAACGTTGCAGGTAAACTACCACCTCCAGTTAACCGATCTTCACCAAAAACAACAGATCTTGAGTACTCTGCAAATCAGAGCTGTATGTAAAAAATTATTTGTTTTTGTTTGAATTTGCGACTCTTATCGTTTGCCATAGAAAATACCCTTTTAAAACATAAAACGTTATAGGTAAACTACCACTTTCTCTAAACCTATCTTAACCAAAATCAATAGACCTTCAGTCCTCTACAATTCAGAGCTGTATGCAAAACATTATTTGATTCTGTTAAAAAAGCGGTTGTTATCGTTTGCCATAGAAGAAATATTAACCTTGATAAAAAAACGTTGCTGGTAAACTACCCCCTTCCCTTACCTGATCTTCACCAAAAACAATAGGTCCTGAGAACTCTACAATTCACGGCTGCATGTAAAACATTATTTGATTCTGTTTATATTTGCGGCTTTTATCGTTTGCCATAGAAAATACCCTGGTTAAAATATAAAATGTTGCAGGTAAACTACCATTTTCCCTTAACCGATCTTCACCAAAACTAATAGGTCTTGAGAACTCTAAACTACAGGGCTGTATGCAAAAGAGTAGTTGATTCTGTTTGAATTTGCGGCTGTTATCGTTTGCCATAGAAACAAATTACCCTTGATTAAAAAACCGTTGCCGGTAAACTACCCCTTTCCCTTAACCCATCATCACCAAAATCAACAGGTCTTGAGTACTCTACTCAGGACTGTATGCAAAAAATTATTTGATTTTGTTTGAATTTTCGACTCTTATCGTTTGCCATTATAAAATATCGGTATGGAGAAACATACATGACTTCCATGTTCTAAGATTTATATTTAAAATCATATTCGAAATGAAATATTTCCATAGAAACTACGTCTTTCTACTTATTGCTTCAGCATTAACCACAGTACTGTGGTCACTAATGTATACCACCTCATGTTTTCGCACACGATTTTCACTGATGATGGTAGACGATGGACTGCCGAAAAGTCTGGTCTTGCAGAAAACATTGGACTATGGCTAAACAGCCCGGGAATGAATTTTAACAAAGAACTACTTCATTGGGTACACATATAAAAATTTCTCCCCTCCCCCTTCAACTATAATTTTCATTAATAGAAAATTACCCCCACCCCGTTCACCTAACCTCTTCATTTATAGAAATTCATCTACGTTTCCACAGTGGATTATTATGAGCTTCTTATCAGGATACTTTATTTATCAAAATTAAGTAATTTACTCTTGTTAAAACATAAAATGTTGCACGTAAACTACCCCTTTCTCTTAACCGATCTTCACCAAAATCAACAAACCTTGAGACCACTATAATTCAGGAAGGTATGCAAAAAAATATTTGATTCTGTTAGAATGTGCGGCAGTTATCGTTCGTCATGGAAACATTTCTCTGGTTACAACTTAAAATGTTGCAGGTAAACTACCCCTTTCCCTTAATCGATCTTCACCAAAATCAACAGACCTTGAGATCATTACAACTCAGGAAAGTGTGCAAAGAATTAGTTGATTCCCTTCGAATTTACGGCAGTTATCATTCGTCATAGAAACAATTACCCTTGTTAAAACATAAAATGTTGCTGGTAAACTACCCCTCTCCCTTAACCGATCTTCACCAAAAACAACAGATCTTGAGAACTCTACAATTCAGGGGTGTATGAAAACCATTATTTGATTCTGTTTGAATTTGCGGCAGTTATTGTTCGTCATTGAAACAATTACCCTTGTTAAAACAATAAAGGTGGCAAGTAAACTACCCCTTTCCCTTAACCGATCTTCAACAAAATAAACAGACCTTGAGTTCTGAATAATGCAAATAGGTATGCAAAAACGTAGTTGATTCTGTTTGAATTTACGGCAGTTATCGTACATCATATAAAAAATTACCCTTGTTAAAACATAAATGTTGCAGGTAAACTACCCCTTTCCATTAACCGATCTTCACCAACATCAATAGGTCTAGAGAACTCTACAATACAGGGCTGTATGCAAAACATTATTTGATTCTGTTTGAATTTGCGGCTCTTATTGTTTGCCATATAAATACCCTTGTTAAAATATAAAATGTTGCAGGTAAACTACCCCTTTCCCATAACCGATCTTCACCAAAACCAATAGGTCTTGAGAACTCTATAGTTCAGGGCTGTATGCAAAAGAGTAGTTGATTCTGTTTGAATTTGCGGCTGTTATCGTTTGCCATAAAAAAAAATTACCCTTGGTTAAAAAACCGTTGCAGGTAAACTACCCCTTTCCCTTAACCGATCATCACCAAAATCAAAAGGTCTTGAGTACTCTACAAATCAGGCCTGTATGCAAAAATAATTTGATTTTGTTTGAATTTTCGACTCTTATCGTTTGCCATAAAGAAATATCGGTATGGAGAAACATACATGACTTCCATGTTCTAAGATTTATATTTAAAATCATATTCGAAATGAAATATTTCCATAGAAACTACGTCTTTCTACTTATTGCTTCAGCATTACCACAGTACTGTGGTCACTAATGTATACCACCTCACGTTTTCGCACTCGATTTTATTGATGATGGCAGTCGATGGCACTGCAGAAAAGTCTGGTTTTACAGAAAACATTGGACTACGGCTAACAGCCCGGGAAGCAATTTTAACGAAAAACTACTTCTTTGTTGCCGATAAAGTAGTACACATAAAAATTCTCCCCTCCACCTTCAACTATAATTTTAATAATAGAGAAGTAACCCCCACCCCGTTCACCTAACCTCTTCATTTACAGATATTTCATCTACGTTTCTACAGTGGATTATTATGAGCTTCTTATCAGGATACTTTATTTATAAAAATTAAGTACTACTTTACTCTTGTTAAATCATAAAATGTTTCAGGTAAACTACCTCTTTCTGTTAACCGATCTTCTCCAAAATCAATAGACCTTCAGTCCTCTACAATTCAGGGATGCATGCAAAAAAATATTCGATTCTGTTAGAATGTGCGGCAGTTATCGTTCGTCATGGAAACATTTCTCTTGTTACAACTTAAAATGTTGCCGGTAAACTACCCCTTTCCCTTAACCGATCTTCACCAAAATCAACAGACCTTGAGTTCTCTACAACTCAGGAAAGTGTGCAAAGAATTAGTTGATTCTCTTTGAATTTTCGGCAGTTATCGTTTGTCATAAAAAAAATTACCCTTGTTAAAACATAAAATGTTGCTGGTAAACTACCCTATTCCCTTAACCGATCTTCACCAAAACCAACATGTCTTGAGAACTCTACAATTCAGGGCTCTATGCAAAACATTATTTGATTGTGTTTGAATTTGCGGCTATTATCGATTCCAATATAAAACATTACCCTTGATAAAAAACCGCTGCAGGTACTACCCCTTTCCCTTAACCGATATTCACCAAAAACAATAGGTCTTTATACTCTACAAATCAGGATTGCATGCAAAAATTATTTGATTCTATTTGAATTTGCGGCTGTTATCGTTTGCCATAGAAAATACCCTTGTTAAAACATAAAACATTGCAGCAAACTATCCCTTCCCCTCAACTGATCCTCACCAAAAACCGTAGGTCTTGAGATCTCTACAATTGAGGGCTGTATGCAAATAATCATTTGATTCTGTTTGAAATTGCGGCAGTTATCATTTGCCATTGGCAATACCCTTGTTAAAACATAAAACGTTGCAGGTAAACTACCCCTTTCCCTTAACCGATCTTCACCAAAAACAACAGGTCATGAGAACTCTATAATTCTGGGCTGTGTGCAAAACAGTAGTTGATTCTGTTTGAATTTGCAGCTGTTATCGTTTGGCATAGTATAAAATTACCATTGATTAAAAAAAAAAAAGTTGCTGGTAAACTACCCCTTTCCCTTAACCGATCTTCACCAAAAACAATAGGTCTTGAAAAATCTACAATTTAGAGCTGTATGCAAATAATCATTTGATTCTGTTTGAATTTGCGGCGGTTATCGTTTGCCATAGAAAATACCCTTGTTAAAACATAAAACGTTGCAGGTAAAGTACCCTTTTCCCTTAACCGATCTTCAACAAAATCAACAGACCTTGAGATCGGTATAATACAAAAAGGTATGCAGAAGAGTAGTTGATTCTGTTTTAATGTACGGCAGTTATCGTTCGTCATAAAAAAAATTACCCTTGTTAAAACATAAAATATTGATGGTAAACTACCCTATTCCCTTAACCGATCTTCACCAAAACCAACATGTCTTGAGAACTCTACAATTCATGGTTCTATGCAAAACATTATTTGATTCTGTTTGAATTTGCGGTTATTATCGTTTACCATATAAAAAATTACCATTGATAAAAAACCGTTGCAGGTAAACTACCCCTTTCCCTTAACCGATCTTCACCAAAAACAACAGGTCTTGAGTACTCTGCAAATCAGGACAATGTGCAAAAAATTATTTGATTCTGTTTGAATTTGCGGCTCTTATCGTTTGCCATACTAAATACCCTTGTTAAAACATAAAAGGTTGCAGGTAAACTACCCCATTCCCTTAACCGATCGTCAACAAAATGTACACACCTTGAGTTTGCTATAATTAAAAAAGGTATGAAAAAGACTAGTTGATTCTATTTGAATTTGCGGCTGTTATCGTTTGCCATAAGAAAAAATTACCCTTGATAAAAACAAATGTTGCCGGTAAACTACCCCTTTACTTTAACCGATCTTCACCAAAATAATAGGTCTTGTATACTCTACAAATCAATGCTGTATGCAAAAAATTATTTGATTCTGTTTGAATTTGTGGCTATCGTTAGCCATAGAAAAAAATTACCCTTGATAAGAAAAACGTTGCAGGTAAACTACCACTTCCCGTTAACCGATCTTCACCAAAAACAACAGATCTTGAGTACTCTGCAAATCAGAGCTGTATGTAAAAAATTATTTGTTTTTGTTTGAATTTGCGACTCTTATCCTTTGCCATAGAAAATACCCTTTTAAAACATAAAACGTTGAAGGTAAACTACCACTTTCTCTAAACCTATCTTAACCAAAATCAATAGACCTTCCGTCCTCTACAATTCAGGGCTGTATGCAAAACATTATTTGATTCTGTTAAAAAAGCGGTTGTTATCGTTTGCCATAGAAGAAATAATACCCTTGATAAAAAAACGTTGCTGGTAAACTACCCCTTTCCCTTACCTGATCTTCACCAAAAACAATAGGCCGTGAGAACTCTACAATTCACGGCTGCATGTAAAACATTATTTGATTCTGTTTACATTTGCGGCTTTATCGTTTGCCATAGAAAATACCCTTGTTAAAATATAAAATGTTGCAGGTAAACTACCCCTTTCAATTAACCGATCTTCACCAAAACTAATAGGTCTTGAGAACTCTATACTTCAGGGCTGTATGCAAAAGAGTAGTTGATTCTGTTTGAATTTGCGGCTGTTATCGTTTGCCATAGAAAAAAATTACCCTTGATTAAAAAATCGTTGCCGGTAAACTACCCCTTTCCCTTAACCCATCATCACCAAAATCAAAAGGTCTTGAGTACTCTACAAATCAGGGCTGTATGCAAAAATAATTTGATTTTGTTTGAATTTTCGACTCTTATCGTTTGCCATAAAAAAATATCGGTATGGAGAAACATACATGACTTCCATGTTCTAAGATTTATATTTAAAATCATATTCGAAATGAAATATTTCCATAGAAACTACGTCTTTCTACTTATTGCTTCAGCATTAACCACAGTACTGTGGTCACTAATGTATACCACCTCATGTTTTCGCACTCGATTTTCACTGATGAAGGTAGTCGATGGACTGCCGAAAAGTCTGGTCTTGCAGAAAACATTGGACTATGGCTAAACAGCCCGGGAATGAATTTTATCAAAGAACTACTTCATTGTTGCCGATAAAGTAGTACACATATAAAAATTTCTCCCCTCCCCCTCCAACTATAATTTTCATTAATAGAAAATTACCCCCACCCCGTTCACCTAACCTCTTCATTTATAGAAATTCATCTACGTTTCTACAGTGGATTATTATGAGCTTCTTATCAGGATACTTTATTTATCAAAATTAAGGACTTTACTCTTGTTAAAACATAAAATGTTGCACGTAAACTACCCCTTTCTCTTAACCGATCTTCACCAAAATCAACAAACCTTGAGACCACTATAAATCAGGAAGGTATGCAAAAAAATATTTGATTCTGTTAGAATGTGCGGCAGTTATCGTTCGTCATGGAAACATTTCTCTGGTTACAACTTAAAATGTTGCAGGTAAACTACCCCTTTCCCTTAATCGATCTTCACCAAAATCAACAGACCTTGAGATCATTACAACTCAGGAAAGTGTGCAAAGAATTAGTTGATTCTCTTTGAATTTACGGCAGTTATCATTCGTCATAGAAACAATTACCCTTGTTAAAACATAAAATGTTGCTGGTAAACTACCCCTCTCCCTTAACCGATCTTCACCAAAAACAACAGATCTTGCGAACTCTACAATTCAGGGGTGTATGAAAACCACTATTTGATTCTGTTTGAATTTGCGGCAGTTATTGTTCGTCATTGAAACAATTACTCTTGTTAAAACAATAAAGGTGGCAAGTAAACTACCCCTTTCCCTTAACCGATCTTCAACAAAATAAACAGACCTTGAGTTCTGAATAATTCAAATAGGTATGCAAAAACGTAGTTGATTCTGTTTGAATTTACGGCAGTTATCGTTCATCATATAAAAATTACCCTTGTTAAAACATAAATGTTGCAGGTAAACTACCCCTTTCCATTAACCGATCTTCACCAACACCAATAGGTCTAGAGAACTCTACAATACAGGGCTGTATGCAAAACATTATTTGATTCTGTTTGAATTTGCGGCTCTTATTGTTTGCCATATAAATACCCTTGTTAAAATATAAAATGTTGCAGGTAAACTACCCCTTTCCCATAACCGATCTTCACCAAAACCAATAGGTCTTGAGAACTCTATAATTCAGGGCTGTATGCAAAAGAGTAGTTGATTCTGTTTGAATTTGCGGCTGTTATCGTTTGCCATAGAAAAAAATTACCCTTGATTAAAAAACCGTTGCAGGTAAACTACCCCTTTCCCTTAACCGATCATCACCAAAATCAAAAGGTCTTGAGTACTCTACAAATCAGGGCTGTATGCAAAAATAATTTGATTTTGTTTGAATTTTCGACTCTTATCGTTTGCCATAAAAAAATATCGGTATGGAGAAACATACATGACTTCCATGTTCTAAGATTTATATTTAAAATCATATTCGAAATGAAATATTTAAATAGAAACTACGTCTTTCTACTTATTGCTTCAGCATTACCCACAGTACTGTGGTCACTAATGTATACCACCTCACGTTTTCGCACTCGATTTTTATTGATGATGGCAGTCGATGGCACTGCAGAAAAGTCTGGTTTTACAGAAAACATTGGACTACGGCTAAACAGCCCGGGAAGCAATTTTAACGAAAAACTACTTCTTTGTTGCCGATAAAGTAGTACACATAAAAAATTCTCCCCTCCACCTTCAACTATAATTTTAATAATAGAGAATTACCCCCACCCCGTTCACCTAACCTCTTCATTTACAGATATTTCATCTACGTTTCTACAGTGGATTATTATGAGCTTCTTATCAGGATAATTTATTTATAAAAATTAAGTACTTTACTCTTGTTAAATCATAGAATGTTTCAGGTAAACTACCCCTTTCTGTTAACCGATCTTCTCCAAAATCAATAGACCTTCAGTCCTCTACAATTCAGGGATGCATGCAAAAAATATTCGATTCTGTTAGAATGTGCGGTAGTTATCGTTCGTCATGGAAACATTTCTCTTGTTACAACTTAAAATGTTGCAGGTAAACTACCCCTTTCCCTTAACCGATCTTCACCAAAATCAACAGACCTTGAGTTCTCTACAACTCAGGAAAGTGTGCAAAGAATTAGTTGATTCTCTTTGAATTTTCGGCAGTTATCGTTTGTCATAAAAAAAATTACCCTTGTTAAAACATAAAATGTTGCTGGTAAACTACCCTATTCCCTTAACCGATCTTCACCAAAACCAACATGTCTTGAGAACTCTACAATTCAGGGCTCTATGCAAAACATTATTTGATTGTGTTTGAATTTGCGGCTATTATCGATTCCAATATAAAACATTACCCTTGATAAAAAACCGCTGCAGGTACTACCCCTTTCCCTTAACCGATTTCAACAAAAACAATTGGTCTTTATACTCTACAAATCAGGATTGCATGCAAAAATTGTTTGATTCTATTTGAATTTGCGGCTGTTATCGTTTGCCATAGAAAATACCTTTGTTAAAACATAAAACATTGCAGGTAAACTACCCCTTCCCCTCAACTGATCCTCACCAAAAACCGTAGGTCTTGAGATCTCTACAATTGAGGGCTGTATGCAAATAATTGATTCTGTTTTAAATTGCGGCAGTTATCATTTGCCATTGGCAATACCCTTGTTAAAACATAAAACGTTGCAGGTAAACTACCCCTTTCCCTTAACCGATCTTCACCAAAAACAACAGGTCATGAGAACTCTATAATTCTGGGCTGTGTGCAAAACAGTAGTTGATTCTGTTTGAATTTGCAGCTGTTATCGTTTGGCATAGTATAAAATTACCATTGATTAAAAAAAAAAAAGTTGCTGGTAAACTACCCCTTTCCCTTAACCGATCTTCACCAAAAACAATAGGTCTTGAAAAATCTACAATTTAGAGCTGTATGCAAATAATCATTTGATTCTGTTTGAATTTGCGGCGGTTATCGTTTGCCATAGAAAATACCCTTGTTAAAACATAAAACGTTGCAGGTAAAGTACCCTTTTCCCTTAACCGATCTTCAACAAAATCAACAGACCTTGAGATCGGTATAATACAAAAAGGTATGCAGAAGAGTAGTTGATTCTGTTTTAATGTACGGCAGTTATCGTTCGTCATAAAAAAAATTACCCTTGTTAAAACATAAAATATTGATGGTAAACTACCGTATTCCCTTAACCGATCTTCACCAAAACCAACATGTCTTGAGAACTCTACAATTCATGGTTCTATGCAAAACATTATTTGATTCTGTTTGAATTTGCGGCTATTATCGTTTACCATATAAAAAATTACCATTGATAAAAAACCGTTGCAGGTAAACTACCCCTTTCCCTTAACCGATCATCACCAAAAACAACAGGTCTTGAGTACTCTGCAAATCAGGACAATGTGCAAAAAATTATTTGATTCTGTTTGAATTTGCGGCTCTTATCGTTTGCCATACTAAATACCCTTGTTAAAACATAAAAGGTTGCAGGTAAACTACCCCATTCCCTTAACCGATCGTCAACAAAATGTACACACCTTGAGTTTGCTATAATTAAAAAAGGTATGAAAAAGACTAGTTGATTCTATTTGAATTTGCGGCTGTTATCGTTTGCCATAAGAAAAAATTACCCTTGATAAAAACAAATGTTGCCGGTAAACTACCCCTTTACTTTAACCGATCTTCACCAAAATAATAGGTCTTGTATACTCTACAAATCAATGCTGTATGCAAAAAATTATTTGATTCTGTTTGAATTTGTGGCTATCGTTAGCCATAGAAAAAAATTACCCTTGATAAGAAAAACGTTGCAGGTAAACTACCACTTCCCGTTAACCGATCTTCACCAAAAACAACAGATATTGAGTACTCTGCAAATCAGAGCTGTATGTAAAAAATTATTTGTTTTTGTTTGAATTTGCGACTCTTATCCTTTGCCATAGAAAATACCCTTTTAAAACATAAAACGTTGAAGGTAAACTACCACTTTCTCTATACCTATCTTAACCAAAATCAATAGACCTTCCGTCCTCTACAATTCAGGGCTGTATGCAAAACATTATTTGATTCTGTTAAAAAAGCGGTTGTTATCGTTTGCCATAGAAGAAATAATACCCTTGATAAAAAAACGTTGCTGGTAAACTACCCCTTTCCCTTACCTGATCTTCACCAAAAACAATAGGCCGTGAGAACTCTACAATTCACGGCTGCATGTAAAACATTATTTGATTCTGTTTACATTTGCGGCTTTATCGTTTGCCATAGAAAATACCCTTGTTAAAATATAAAATGTTGCAGGTAAACTACCCCTTTCAATTAACCGATCTTCACCAAAACTAATAGGTCTTGAGAACTCTATACTTCAGGGCTGTATGCAAAAGAGTAGTTGATTCTGTTTGAATTTGCGGCTGTTATCGTTTGCCATAGAAAAAAATTACCCTTGATTAAAAAATCGTTGCCGGTAAACTACCCCTTTCCCTTAACCCATCATCACCAAAATCAAAAGGTCTTGAGTACTCTACAAATCAGGGCTGTATGCAAAAATAATTTGATTTTGTTTGAATTTTCGACTCTTATCGTTTGCCATAAAAAAATATCGGTATGGAGAAACATACATGACTTCCATGTTCTAAGATTTATATTTAAAATCATATTCGAAATGAAATATTTCCATAGAAACTACGTCTTTCTACTTATTGCTTCAGCATTAACCACAGTACTGTGGTCACTAATGTATACCACCTCATGTTTTCGCACTCGATTTTCACTGATGAAGGTAGTCGATGGACTGCCGAAAAGTCTGGTCTTGCAGAAAACATTGGACTATGGCTAAACAGCCCGGGAATGAATTTTATCAAAGAACTACTTCATTGTTGCCGATAAAGTAGTACACATATAAAAATTTCTCCCCTCCCCCTCCAACTATAATTTTCATTAATAGAAAATTACCCCCACCCCGTTCACCTAACCTCTTCATTTATAGAAATTCATCTACGTTTCTACAGTGGATTATTATGAGCTTCTTATCAGGATACTTTATTTATCAAAATTAAGGACTTTACTCTTGTTAAAACATAAAATGTTGCACGTAAACTACCCCTTTCTCTTAACCGATCTTCACCAAAATCAACAAACCTTGAGACCACTATAAATCAGGAAGGTATGCAAAAAAATATTTGATTCTGTTAGAATGTGCGGCAGTTATCGTTCGTCATGGAAACATTTCTCTGGTTACAACTTAAAATGTTGCAGGTAAACTACCCCTTTCCCTTAATCGATCTTCACCAAAATCAACAGACCTTGAGATCATTACAACTCAGGAAAGTGTGCAAAGAATTAGTTGATTCTCTTTGAATTTACGGCAGTTATCATTCGTCATAGAAACAATTACCCTTGTTAAAACATAAAATGTTGCTGGTAAACTACCCCTCTCCCTTAACCGATCTTCACCAAAAACAACAGATCTTGCGAACTCTACAATTCAGGGGTGTATGAAAACCACTATTTGATTCTGTTTGAATTTGCGGCAGTTATTGTTCGTCATTGAAACAATTACTCTTGTTAAAACAATAAAGGTGGCAAGTAAACTACCCCTTTCCCTTAACCGATCTTCAACAAAATAAACAGACCTTGAGTTCTGAATAATTCAAATAGGTATGCAAAAACGTAGTTGATTCTGTTTGAATTTACGGCAGTTATCGTTCATCATATAAAAATTACCCTTGTTAAAACATAAATGTTGCAGGTAAACTACCCCTTTCCATTAACCGATCTTCACCAACACCAATAGGTCTAGAGAACTCTACAATACAGGGCTGTATGCAAAACATTATTTGATTCTGTTTGAATTTGCGGCTCTTATTGTTTGCCATATAAATACCCTTGTTAAAATATAAAATGTTGCAGGTAAACTACCCCTTTCCCATAACCGATCTTCACCAAAACCAATAGGTCTTGAGAACTCTATAATTCAGGGCTGTATGCAAAAGAGTAGTTGATTCTGTTTGAATTTGCGGCTGTTATCGTTTGCCATAGAAAAAAATTACCCTTGATTAAAAAACCGTTGCAGGTAAACTACCCCTTTCCCTTAACCGATCATCACCAAAATCAAAAGGTCTTGAGTACTCTACAAATCAGGGCTGTATGCAAAAATAATTTGATTTTGTTTGAATTTTCGACTCTTATCGTTTGCCATAAAAAAATATCGGTATGGAGAAACATACATGACTTCCATGTTCTAAGATTTATATTTAAAATCATATTCGAAATGAAATATTTAAATAGAAACTACGTCTTTCTACTTATTGCTTCAGCATTACCCACAGTACTGTGGTCACTAATGTATACCACCTCACGTTTTCGCACTCGATTTTTATTGATGATGGCAGTCAATGGCACTGCAGAAAAGTCTGGTTTTACAGAAAACATTGGACTACGGCTAAACAGCCCGGGAAGCAATTTTAACGAAAAACTACTTCTTTGTTGCCGATAAAGTAGTACACATAAAAAATTCTCCCCTCCACCTTCAACTATAATTTTAATAATAGAGAATTACCCCCACCCCGTTCACCTAACCTCTTCATTTACAGATATTTCATCTACGTTTCTACAGTGGATTATTATGAGCTTCTTATCAGGATAATTTATTTATAAAAATTAAGTACTTTACTCTTGTTAAATCATAGAATGTTTCAGGTAAACTACCCCTTTCTGTTAACCGATCTTCTCCAAAATCAATAGACCTTCAGTCCTCTACAATTCAGGGATGCATGCAAAAAATATTCGATTCTGTTAGAATGTGCGGCAGTTATCGTTCGTCATGGAAACATTTCTCTTGTTACAACTTAAAATGTTGCAGGTAAACTACCCCTTTCCCTTAACCGATCTTCACCAAAATCAACAGACCTTGAGTTCTCTACAACTCAGGAAAGTGTGCAAAGAATTAGTTGATTCTCTTTGAATTTTCGGCAGTTATCGTTTGTCATAAAAAAAATTACCCTTGTTAAAACATAAAATGTTGCTGGTAAACTACCCTATTCCCTTAACCGATCTTCACCAAAACCAACATGTCTTGAGAACTCTACAATTCAGGGCTCTATGCAAAACATTATTTGATTGTGTTTGAATTTGCGGCTATTATCGATTCCAATATAAAACATTACCCTTGATAAAAAACCGCTGCAGGTACTACCCCTTTCCCTTAACCGATTTCAACAAAAACAATAGGTCTTTATACTCTACAAATCAGGATTGCATGCAAAAATTGTTTGATTCTATTTGAATTTGCGGCTGTTATCGTTTGCCATAGAAAATACCTTTGTTAAAACATAAAACATTGCAGGTAAACTACCCCTTCCCCTCAACTGATCCTCACCAAAAACCGTAGGTCTTGAGATCTCTACAATTGAGGGCTGTATGCAAATAATTGATTCTGTTTTAAATTGCGGCAGTTATCATTTGCCATTGGCAATACCCTTGTTAAAACATAAAACGTTGCAGGTAAACTACCCCTTTCCCTTAACCGATCTTCACCAAAAACAACAGGTCATGAGAACTCTATAATTCTGGGCTGTGTGCAAAACAGTAGTTGATTATGTTTGAATTTGCAGCTGTTATCGTTTGGCATAGTATAAAATTACCATTGATTAAAAAAAAAAAAGTTGCTGGTAAACTACCCCTTTCCCTTAACCGATCTTCACCAAAAACAATAGGTCTTGAAAAATCTACAATTTAGAGCTGTATGCAAATAATCATTTGATTCTGTTTGAATTTGCGGCGGTTATCGTTTGCCATAGAAAATACCCTTGTTAAAACATAAAACGTTGCAGGTAAAGTACCCTTTTCCCTTAACCGATCTTCAACAAAATCAACAGACCTTGAGATCGGTATAATACAAAAAGGTATGCAGAAGAGTAGTTGATTCTGTTTTAATGTACGGCAGTTATCGTTCGTCATAAAAAAAATTACCCTTGTTAAAACATAAAATATTGATGGTAAACTACCCTATTCCCTTAACCGATCTTCACCAAAACCAACATGTCTTGAGAACTCTACAATTCATGGTTCTATGCAAAACATTATTTGATTCTGTTTGAATTTGCGGCTATTATCGTTTACCATATAAAAAATTACCATTGATAAAAAACCGTTGCAGGTAAACTACCCCTTTCCCTTAACCGATCTTCACCAAAAACAATAGATCTTGAGTACTCTACAAATCAGGACAATGTGCAAAAAATTATTTGATTCTGTTTGAATTTGCGGCTCTTATCGTTTGCCATACTAAATACCCTTGTTAAAACATAAAAGGTTGCAGGTAAACTACCCCATTCCCTTAATCGATCGTCAACAAAATGTACACACCTTGAATTTGCTATAATTAAAAAAGGTATGAAAAAGACTAGTTGATTCTATTTGAATTTGCGGCTGTTATCGTTTGCCATAAGAAAAAATTACCCTTGATAAAAACAAATGTTGCCGGTAAACTACCCCTTTACTTTAACCGATCTTCACCAAAATAATAGGTCTTGAGTACTCTACAAATCAGGGCTGTATGCAAAAATAATTTGATTTTGTTTGAATTTTCGACTCTTATCGTTTGCCATAAAAAAATATCGGTATGGAGAAACATACATGACTTCCATGTTCTAAGATTTATATTCTAAATCATATTCGAAATGAAATATTTCCATAGAAACTACGTCTTTCTACTTATTGCTTCAGCATTAACCACAGTACTGTGGTCACTAATGTATACCACCTCATGTTTTCGCACTCGATTTCCACTGATGAAGGTAGTCGATGGACTGCCGAAAAGTCTGGTCTTGCAGAAAACATTGGACTATGGCTAAACAGCCCGGGAATGAATTTTATCAAAGAACTACTTCATTGTTGCCGATAAAGTAGTACACATATAAAAATTTCTCCCCTCCCACTCCAACTATAATTTTCATTAATAGAAAATTACCCCCACCCCGTTCACCTAACCTCTTCATTTATAGAAATTCATCTACGTTTCCACAGTGGATTATTATGAGCTTCTTATCAGGATACTTTATTTATCAAAATTAAGTACTTTACTCTTGTTAAAACATAAAATGTTGCACGTAAACTACCCCTTTCTCTTAACCGATCTTCACCAAAATCAACAAACCTTGAGACCAATATAAATCAGGAAGGTATGCAAAAAAATATTTGATTCTGTTAGAATGTGCGGCAGTTATCGTTCGTCATGGAAACATTTCTCTGGTTACAACTTAAAATGTTGCAGGTAAACTACCCGTTTCCCTTAATCGATCTTCACCAAAATCAACAGACCTTGAGATCATTACAACTCAGGAATGTGTGCAAAGAATTAGTTGATTCTCTTTGAATTTACGGCAGTTATCATTCGTCATAGAAACAATTACCCTTGTTAAAACATAAAATGTTGCTGGTAAACTACCCCTCTCCCTTAACCGATCTTCACCAAAAACAACAGATCTTGCGAACTCTACAATTCAGGGGTGTATGAAAACCATTATTTGATTCTCTTTGAATTTGCGGCAGTTATTGTTCGTCATTGAAACAATTACTCTTGTTAAAACAATAAAGGTGGCAAGTAAACTACCCCTTTCCCTTAACCGATCTTCAACAAAATAAACAGACCTTGAGTTCTGAATAATTCAAATAGGTATGCAAAAACGTAGTTGATTCTGTTTGAATTTATGGCAGTTATCGTTCATCATATAAAAATTACCCTTGTTAAAACATAAATGTTGCAGGTAAACTACCCCTTTCCATTAACCGATCTTCACCAACACCAATAGGTCTAGAGAACTCTACAATACAGGGCTGTATGCAAAACATTATTTGATTCTGTTTGAATTTGCGGCTCTTATTGTTTGCCATATAAATACCCTTGTTAAAATATAAAATGTTGCAGGTAAACTACCCCTTTCCCATAACCGATCTTCACCAAAACCAATAGGTCTTGAGAACTCTATAATTCAGGGCTGTATGCAAAAGAGTAGTTGATTCTGTTTGAATTTGCGGCTGTTATCGTTTGCCATAAAAAAAAATTACCCTTGATTAAAAAACCGTTGCAGGTAAACTACCCCTTTCCCTTAACCGATCATCACCAAAATCAAAAGGTCTTGAGTACTCTACAAATCAGGGCTGTATGCAAAAATAATTTGATTTTGTTTGAATTTTCGACTCTTATCGTTTGCCATAAAAAAATATCGGTATGGAGAAACATACATGACTTCCATGTTCTAAGATTTATATTTAAAATCATATTCGAAATGAAATATTTAAATAGAAACTACGTCTTTCTACTTATTGCTTCAGCATTACCCACAGTACTGTGGTCACTAATGTATACCACCTCACGTTTTCGCACTCGATTTTTATTGATGATGGCAGTCGATGGCACTGCAGAAAAGTCTGGTTTTACAGAAAACATTGGACTACGGCTAAACAGCCCGGGAAGCAATTTTAACGAAAAACTACTTCTTTGTTGCCGATAAAGTAGTACACATAAAAAATTCTCCCCTCCACCTTCAACTATAATTTTAATAATAGAGAATTACCCCCACCCCGTTCACCTAACCTCTTCATTTACAGATATTTCATCTACGTTTCTACAGTGGATTATTATGAGCTTCTTATCAGGATAATTTATTTATAAAAATTAAGTACTTTACTCTTGTTAAATCATAGAATGTTTCAGGTAAACTACCCCTTTCTGTTAACCGATCTTCTCCAAAATCAATAGACCTTCAGTCCTCTACAATTCAGGGATGCATGCAAAAAATATTCGATTCTGTTAGAATGTGCGGCAGTTATCGTTCGTCATGGAAACATTTCTCTTGTTACAACTTAAAATGTTGCAGGTAAACTACCCCTTTCCCTTAACCGAACTTCACCAAAATCAACAGACCTTGAGTTCTCTACAACTCAGGAAAGTGTGCAAAGAATTAGTTGATTCTCTTTGAATTTTCGGCAGTTATCGTTTGTCATAAAAAAAATTACCCTTGTTAAAACATAAAATGTTGCTGGTAAACTACCCTATTCCCTTAACCGATCTTCACCAAAACCAACATGTCTTGAGAACTCTACAATTCAGGGCTCTATGCAAAACATTATTTGATTGTGTTTGAATTTGCGGCTATTATCGATTCCAATATAAAACATTACCCTTGATAAAAAACCGCTGCAGGTACTACCCCTTTCCCTTAACCGATTTCAACAAAAACAATAGGTCTTTATATTCTACAAATCAGGATTGCATGCAAAAATTGTTTGATTCTATTTGAATTTGCGGCTGTTATCGTTTGCCATAGAAAATACCCTTGTTAAAACATAAAACATTGCAGGTAAACTACCCCTTCCCCTCAACTGATCCTCACCAAAAACCGTAGGTCTTGAGATCTCTACAATTGAGGGCTGTATGCAAATAATTGATTCTGTTTTAAATTGCGGCAGTTATCATTTGCCATTGGCAATACCCTTGTTAAAACATAAAACGTTGCAGGTAAACTACCCCTTTCCCTTAACCGATCTTCACCAAAAACAACAGGTCATGAGAACTCTATAATTCTGGGCTGTGTGCAAAACAGTAGTTGATTCTGTTTGAATTTGCAGCTGTTATCGTTTGGCATAGTATAAAATTACCATTGATTAAAAAAAAAAAGTTGCTAGTAAACTACCCCTTTCCCTTAACCGATCTTCACCAAAAACAATAGGTCTTGAAAAATCTACAATTTAGAGCTGTATACAAATAATCATTTGATTCTGTTTGAATTTGCGGCGGTTATCGTTTGCCATAGAAAATACCCTTGTTAAAACATAAAACGTTGCAGGTAAAGTACCCTTTTCCCTTAACCGATCTTCAACAAAATCAACAGACCTTGAGATCGGTATAATACAAAAAGGTATGCAGAAGAGTAGTTGATTCTGTTTTAATGTACGGCAGTTATCGTTCGTCATAAAAAAAATTACCCTTGTTAAAACATAAAATATTGATGGTAAACTACCCTATTCCCTTATCCGATCTTCACCAAAACCAACATGTCTTGAGAACTCTACAATTCATGGTTCTATGCAAAACATTATTTGATTCTGTTTGAATTTGCGGCTATTATCGTTTACCATATAAAAAATTACCATTGATAAAAAACCGTTGCAGGTAAACTACCCCTTTCCCTTAACCGATCTTCACCAAAAACAATAGGTCTTGAGTACTCTACAAATCAGGACAATGTGCAAAAAATTATTTGATTCTGTTTGAATTTGCGGCTCTTATCGTTTGCCATACTAAATACCCTTGTTAAAACATAAAAGGTTGCAGGTAAACTACCCCATTCCCTTAACCGATCGTCAACAAAATGTACACACCTTGAGTTTGCTATAATTAAAAAAGGTATGAAAAAGACTAGTTGATTCTATTTGAATTTGCGGCTGTTATCGTTTGCCATAAGAAAAAATTACCCTTGATAAAAACAAATGTTGCCGGTAAACTACCCCTTTACTTTAACCGATCTTCACCAAAATAATAGGTCTTGAGTACTCTACAAATCAGGGCTGTATGCAAAAATAATTTGATTTTGTTTGAATTTTCGACTCTTATCGTTTGCCATAAAAAAATATCGGTATGGAGAAACATACATGACTTCCATGTTCTAAGATTTATATTTAAAATCATATTCGAAATGAAATATTTCCATAGAAACTACGTCTTTCTACTTATTGCTTCAGCATTAACCACAGTACTGTGGTCACTAATGTATACCACCTCATGTTTTCGCACTCGATTTTCACTGATGAAGGTAGTCGATGGACTGCCGAAAAGTCTGGTCTTGCAGAAAACATTGGACTATGGCTAAACAGCCCGGGAATGAATTTTATCAAAGAACTACTTCATTGTTGCCGATAAAGTAGTACACATATAAAAATTTCTCCCCTCCCCCTCCAACTATAATTTTCATTAATAGAAAATTACCCCCACCCCGTTCACCTAACCTCTTCATTTATAGAAATTCATCTACGTTTCCACAGTGGATTATTATGAGCTTCTTATCAGGATACTTTATTTATCAAAATTAAGTACTTTACTCTTGTTAAAACATAAAATGTTGCACGTAAACTACCCCTTTCTCTTAACCGATCTTCACCAAAATCAACAAACCTTGAGACCACTATAAATCAGGAAGGTATGCAAAAAAATATTTGATTCTGTTAGAATGTGCGGCAGTTATCGTTCGTCATGGAAACATTTCTCTGGTTACAACTTAAAATGTTGCAGGTAAACTACCCGTTTCCCTTAATCGATCTTCACCAAAATCAACAGACCTTGAGATCATTACAGCTCAGGAAAGTGTGCAAAGAATTAGTCGATTCTCTTTGAATTTACGGCAGTTATCATTCGTCATAGAAACAATTACCCTTGTTAAAACATAAAATGTTGCTGGTAAACTACCCCTCTCCCTTAACCGATCTTCACCAAAAACAACAGATCTTGCGAACTCTACAATTCAGGGGTGTATGAAAACCATTATTTGATTCTCTTTGAATTTGCGGCAGTTATTGTTCGTCATTGAAACAATTACTCTTGTTAAAACAATAAAGGTGGCAAGTAAACTACCCCTTTCCCTTAACCGATCTTCAACAAAATAAACAGACCTTGAGTTCTGAATAATTCAAATAGGTATGCAAAAACGTAGTTGATTCTGTTTGAATTTACGGCAGTTATCGTTCATCATATAAAAATTACCCTTGTTAAAACATAAATGTTGCAGGTAAACTACCCCTTTCCATTAACCGATCTTCACCAACACCAATAGGTCTAGAGAACTCTACAATACAGGGCTGTATGCAAAACATTATTTGATTCTGTTTGAATTTGCGGCTCTTATTGTTTGCCATATAAATACCCTTGTTAAAATATAAAATGTTGCAGGTAAACTACCCCTTTCCCATAACCGATCTTCACCAAAACCAATAGGTCTTGAGAACTCTATAATTCAGGGCTGTATGCAAAAGAGTAGTTGATTCTGTTTGAATTTGCGGCTGTTAACGTTTGCCATAGAAAAAAATTACCCTTGATTAAAAAACCGTTGCAGGTAAACTACCCCTTTCCCTTAACCGATCATCACCAAAATCAAAAGGTCTTGAGTACTCTACAAATCAGGGCTGTATGCAAAAATAATTTGATTTTGTTTGAATTTTCGACTCTTATCGTTTGCCATAAAAAAATATCGGTATGGAGAAACATACATGACTTCCATGTTCTAAGATTTATATTTAAAATCATATTCGAAATGAAATATTTAAATAGAAACTACGTCTTTCTACTTATTGCTTCAGCATTACCCACAGTACTGTGGTCACTAATGTATACCACCTCACGTTTTCGCACTCGATTTTTATTGATGATGGCAGTCGATGGCACTGCAGAAAAGTCTGGTTTTACAGAAAACATTGGACTACGGCTAAACAGCCCGGGAAGCAATTTTAACGAAAAACTACTTCTTTGTTGCCGATAAAGTGGTACACATAAAAAATTCTCCCCTCCACCTTCAACTATAATTTTAATAATAGAGAATTACCCCCACCCCGTTCACCTAACCTCTTCATTTACAGATATTTCATCTACGTTTCTACAGTGGATTATTATGAGCTTCTTATCAGGATAATTTATTTATAAAAATTAAGTACTTTACTCTTGTTAAATCATAGAATGTTTCAGGTAAACTACCCCTTTCTGTTAACCGATCTTCTCCAAAATCAATAGACCTTCAGTCCTCTACAATTCAGGGATGCATGCAAAAAATATTCGATTCTGTTAGAATGTGCGGCAGTTATCGTTCGTCATGGAAACATTTCTCTTGTTACAACTTAAAATGTTGCAGGTAAACTACCCCTTTCCCTTAACCGATCTTCACCAAAATCAACAGACCTTGAGTTCTCTACAACTCAGGAAAGTGTGCAAAGAATTAGTTGATTCTCTTTGAATTTTCGGCAGTTATCGTTTGTCATAAAAAAAATTACCCTTGTTAAAACATAAAATGTTGCTGGTAAACTACCCTATTCCCTTAACCGATCTTCACCAAAACCAACATGTCTTGAGAACTCTACAATTCAGGGCTCTATGCAAAACATTATTTGATTGTGTTTGAATTTGCGGCTATTATCGATTCCAATATAAAACATTACCCTTGATAAAAAACCGCTGCAGGTACTACCCCTTTCCCTTAACCGATTTCAACAAAAACAATAGGTCTTTATACTCTACAAATCAGGATTGCATGCAAAAATTGTTTGATTCTATTTGAATTTGCGGCTGTTATCGTTTGCCATATAAAATACCCTTGTTAAAACATAAAACATTGCAGGTAAACTACCCCTTCCCCTCAACTGATCCTCACCAAAAACCGTAGGTCTTGAGATCTCTACAATTGAGGGCTGTATGCAAATAATTGATTCTGTTTTAAATTGCGGCAGTTATCATTTGCCATTGGCAATACCCTTGTTAAAACATAAAACGTTGCAGGTAAACTACCCCTTTCCCTTAACCGATCTTCACCAAAAACAACAGGTCATGAGAACTCTATAATTCTGGGCTGTGTGCAAAACAGTAGTTGATTCTGTTTGAATTTGCAGCTGTTATCGTTTGGCATAGTATAAAATTACCATTGATTAAAAAAAAAAAAGTTGCTGGTAAACTACCCCTTTCCCTTAACCGATCTTCACCAAAAACAATAGGTCTTGAAAAATCTACAATTTAGAGCTGTATGCAAATAATCATTTGATTCTGTTTGAATTTGCGGCGGTTATCGTTTGCCATAGAAAATACCCTTGTTAAAACATAAAACGTTGCAGGTAAAGTACCCTTTTCCCTTAACCGATCTTCAACAAAATAAACAGACCTTGAGATCGGTATAATACAAAAAGGTATGCAGAAGAGTAGTTGATTCTGTTTTAATGTACGGCAGTTATCGTTCGTCATAAAAAAAATTACCCTTGTTAAAACATAAAATATTGATGGTAAACTACCCTATTCCCTTAACCGATCTTCACCAAAACCAACATGTCTTGAGAACTCTACAATTCATGGTTCTATGCAAAACATTATTTGATTCTGTTTGAATTTGCGGCTATTATCGTTTACCATATAAAAAATTACCATTGATAAAAAACCGTTGCAGGTAAACTACCCCTTTCCCTTAACCGATCTTCACCAAAAACGATAGGTCTTGAGTACTCTACAAATCAGGACAATGTGCAAAAAATTATTTGATTCTGTTTGAATTTGCGGCTCTTATCGTTTGCCATACTAAATACCCTTGTTAAAACATAAAAGGTTGCAGGTAAACTACCCCATTCCCTTAACCGATCGTCAACAAAATGTACACACCTTGAGTTTGCTATAATTAAAAAAGGTATGAAAAAGACTAGTTGATTCTATTTGAATTTGCGGCTGTTATCGTTTGCCATAAGAAAAAATTACCCTTGATAAAAACAAATGTTGCCGGTAAACTACCCCTTTACTTTAACCGATCTTCACCAAAATAATAGGTCTTGAGTACTCTACAAATCAGGGCTGTATGCAAAAATAATTTGATTTTGTTTGAATTTTCGACTCTTATCGTTTGCCATAAAAAAATATCGGTATGGAGAAACATACATGACTTCCATGTTCTAAGATTTATATTTAAAATCATATTCGAAATGAAATATTTCCATAGAAACTACGTCTTTCTACTTATTGCTTCAGCATTAACCACAGTACTGTGGTCACTAATGTATACCACCTCATGTTTTCGCACTCGATTTTCACTGATGAAGGTAGTCGATGGACTGCCGAAAAGTCTGGTCTTGCAGAAAACATTGGACTATGGCTAAACAGCCCGGGAATGAATTTTATCAAAGAACTACTTCATTGTTGCCGATAAAGTAGTACACATATAAAAATTTCTCCCCTCCCCCTCCAACTATAATTTTCATTAATAGAAAATTACCCCCACCCCGTTCACCTAACCTCTTCATTTATAGAAATTCATCTACGTTTCCACAGTGGATTATTATGAGCTTCTTATCAGGATACTTTATTTATCAAAATTAAGTACTTTACTCTTGTTAAAACATAAAATGTTGCACGTAAACTACCCCTTTCTCTTAACCGATCTTCACCAAAATCAACAAACCTTGAGACCACTATAAATCAGGAAGGTATGCAAAAAAATATTTGATTCTGTTAGAATGTGCGGCAGTTATCGTTCGTCATGGAAACATTTCTCTGGTTACAACTTAAAATGTTGCAGGTAAACTACCCGTTTCCCTTAATCGATCTTCACCAAAATCAACAGACCTTGAGATCATTACAGCTCAGGAAAGTGTGCAAAGAATTAGTCGATTCTCTTTGAATTTACGGCAGTTATCATTCGTCATAGAAACAATTACCCTTGTTAAAACATAAAATGTTGCTGGTAAACTACCCCTCTCCCTTAACCGATCTTCACCAAAAACAACAGATCTTGCGAACTCTACAATTCAGGGGTGTATGAAAACCATTATTTGATTCTCTTTGAATTTGCGGCAGTTATTGTTCGTCATTGAAACAATTACTCTTGTTAAAACAATAAAGGTGGCAAGTAAACTACCCCTTTCCCTTAACCGATCTTCAACAAAATAAACAGACCTTGAGTTCTGAATAATTCAAATAGGTATGCAAAAACGTAGTTGATTCTGTTTGAATTTACGGCAGTTATCGTTCATCATATAAAAATTACCCTTGTTAAAACATAAATGTTGCAGGTAAACTACCCCTTTCCATTAACCGATCTTCACCAACACCAATAGGTCTAGAGAACTCTACAATACAGGGCTGTATGCAAAACATTATTTGATTCTGTTTGAATTTGCGGCTCTTATTGTTTGCCATATAAATACCCTTGTTAAAATATAAAATGTTGCAGGTAAACTACCCCTTTCCCATAACCGATCTTCACCAAAACCAATAGGTCTTGAGAACTCTATAATTCAGGGCTGTATGCAAAAGAGTAGTTGATTCTGTTTGAATTTGCGGCTGTTATCGTTTGCCATAGAAAAAAATTACCCTTGATTAAAAAACCGTTGCAGGTAAACTACCCCTTTCCCTTAACCGATCATCACCAAAATCAAAAGGTCTTGAGTACTCTACAAATCAGGGCTGTATGCAAAAATAATTTGATTTTGTTTGAATTTTCGACTCTTATCGTTTGCCATAAAAAAATATCGGTATGGAGAAACATACATGACTTCCATGTTCTAAGATTTATATTTAAAATCATATTCGAAATGAAATATTTAAATAGAAACTACGTCTTTCTACTTATTGCTTCAGCATTACCCACAGTACTGTGGTCACTAATGTATACCACCTCACGTTTTCGCACTCGATTTTTATTGATGATGGCAGTCGATGGCACTGCAGAAAAGTCTGGTTTTACAGAAAACATTGGACTACGGCTAAACAGCCCGGGAAGCAATTTTAACGAAAAACTACTTCTTTGTTGCCGATAAAGTGGTACACATAAAAAATTCTCCCCTCCACCTTCAACTATAATTTTAATAATAGAGAATTACCCCCACCCCGTTCACCTAACCTCTTCATTTACAGATATTTCATCTACGTTTCTACAGTGGATTATTATGAGCTTCTTATCAGGATAATTTATTTATAAAAATTAAGTACTTTACTCTTGTTAAATCATAGAATGTTTCAGGTAAACTACCCCTTTCTGTTAACCGATCTTCTCCAAAATCAATAGACCTTCAGTCCTCTACAATTCAGGGATGCATGCAAAAAATATTCGATTCTGTTAGAATGTGCGGCAGTTATCGTTCGTCATGGAAACATTTCTCTTGTTACAACTTAAAATGTTGCAGGTAAACTACCCCTTTCCCTTAACCGATCTTCACCAAAATCAACAGACCTTGAGTTCTCTACAACTCAGGAAAGTGTGCAAAGAATTAGTTGATTCTCTTTGAATTTTCGGCAGTTATCGTTTGTCATAAAAAAAATTACCCTTGTTAAAACATAAAATGTTGCTGGTAAACTACCCTATTCCCTTAACCGATCTTCACCAAAACCAACATGTCTTGAGAACTCTACAATTCAGGGCTCTATGCAAAACATTATTTGATTGTGTTTGAATTTGCGGCTATTATCGATTCCAATATAAAACATTACCCTTGATAAAAAACCGCTGCAGGTACTACCCCTTTCCCTTAACCGATTTCAACAAAAACAATAGGTCTTTATACTCTACAAATCAGGATTGCATGCAAAAATTGTTTGATTCTATTTGAATTTGCGGCTGTTATCGTTTGCCATATAAAATACCCTTGTTAAAACATAAAACATTGCAGGTAAACTACCCCTTCCCCTCAACTGATCCTCACCAAAAACCGTAGGTCTTGAGATCTCTACAATTGAGGGCTGTATGCAAATAATTGATTCTGTTTTAAATTGCGGCAGTTATCATTTGCCATTGGCAATACCCTTGTTAAAACATAAAACGTTGCAGGTAAACTACCCCTTTCCCTTAACCGATCTTCACCAAAAACAACAGGTCATGAGAACTCTATAATTCTGGGCTGTGTGCAAAACAGTAGTTGATTCTGTTTGAATTTGCAGCTGTTATCGTTTGGCATAGTATAAAATTACCATTGATTAAAAAAAAAAAAGTTGCTGGTAAACTACCCCTTTCCCTTAACCGATCTTCACCAAAAACAATAGGTCTTGAAAAATCTACAATTTAGAGCTGTATGCAAATAATCATTTGATTCTGTTTGAATTTGCGGCGGTTATCGTTTGCCATAGAAAATACCCTTGTTAAAACATAAAACGTTGCAGGTAAAGTACCCTTTTCCCTTAACCGATCTTCAACAAAATAAACAGACCTTGAGATCGGTATAATACAAAAAGGTATGCAGAAGAGTAGTTGATTCTGTTTTAATGTACGGCAGTTATCGTTCGTCATAAAAAAAATTACCCTTGTTAAAACATAAAATATTGATGGTAAACTACCCTATTCCCTTAACCGATCTTCACCAAAACCAACATGTCTTGAGAACTCTACAATTCATGGTTCTATGCAAAACATTATTTGATTCTGTTTGAATTTGCGGCTATTATCGTTTACCATATAAAAAATTACCATTGATAAAAAACCGTTGCAGGTAAACTACCCCTTTCCCTTAACCGATCTTCACCAAAAACGATAGGTCTTGAGTACTCTACAAATCAGGACAATGTGCAAAAAATTATTTGATTCTGTTTGAATTTGCGGCTCTTATCGTTTGCCATACTAAATACCCTTGTTAAAACATAAAAGGTTGCAGGTAAACTACCCCATTCCCTTAACCGATCGTCAACAAAATGTACACACCTTGAGTTTGCTATAATTAAAAAAGGTATGAAAAAGACTAGTTGATTCTATTTGAATTTGCGGCTGTTATCGTTTGCCATAAGAAAAAATTACCCTTGATAAAAACAAATGTTGCCGGTAAACTACCCCTTTACTTTAACCGATCTTCACCAAAATAATAGGTCTTGAGTACTCTACAAATCAGGGCTGTATGCAAAAATAATTTGATTTTGTTTGAATTTTCGACTCTTATCGTTTGCCATAAAAAAATATCGGTATGGAGAAACATACATGACTTCCATGTTCTAAGATTTATATTTAAAATCATATTCGAAATGAAATATTTCCATAGAAACTACGTCTTTCTACTTATTGCTTCAGCATTAACCACAGTACTGTGGTCACTAATGTATACCACCTCATGTTTTCGCACTCGATTTTCACTGATGAAGGTAGTCGATGGACTGCCGAAAAGTCTGGTCTTGCAGAAAACATTGGACTATGGCTAAACAGCCCGGGAATGAATTTTATCAAAGAACTACTTCATTGTTGCCGATAAAGTAGTATACATATAAAAATTTCTCCCCTCCCCCTCCAACTATAATTTTCATTAATAGAAAATTACCCCCACCCCGTTCACCTAACCTCTTCATTTATAGAAATTCATCTACGTTTCCACAGTGGATTATTATGAGCTTCTTATCAGGATACTTTATTTATCAAAATTAAGTACTTTACTCTTGTTAAAACATAAAATGTTGCACGTAAACTACCCCTTTCTCTTAACCGATCTTCACCAAAATCAACAAACCTTGAGACCACTATAAATCAGGAAGGTATGCAAAAAAATATTTGATTCTGTTAGAATGTGCGGCAGTTATCGTTCGTCATGGAAACATTTCTCTGGTTACAACTTAAAATGTTGCAGGTAAACTACCCCTTTCCCTTAATCGATCTTCACCAAAATCAACAGACCTTGAGATCATTACAACTCAGGAAAGTGTGCAAAGAATTAGTTGATTCTCTTTGAATTTACGGCAGTTATCATTCGTCATAGAGACAATTACCCTTGTTAAAACATAAAATGTTGCTGGTAAACTACCCCTCTCCCTTAACCGATCTTCACCAAAAACAACAGATCTTGCGAACTCTACAATTCAGGGGTGTATGAAAACCATTATTTGATTCTGTTTGAATTTGCGGCAGTTATTGTTCGTCATTGAAACAATTACTCTTGTTAAAACAATAAAGGTGGCAAGTAAACTACCCCTTTCCCTTAACCGATCTTCAACAAAATAAACAGACCTTGAGTTCTGAATAATTCAAATAGGTATGCAAAAACGTAGTTGATTCTGTTAGAATTTACGGCAGTTATCGTTCATCATATAAAAATTACCCTTGTTAAAACATAAATGTTGCAGGTAAACTACCCCTTTCCATTAACCGATCTTCACCAACACCAATAGGTCTAGAGAACTCTACAATACAGGGCTGTATGCAAAACATTATTTGATTCTGTTTGAATTTGCGGCTCTTATTGTTTGCCATATAAATACCCTTGTTAAAATATAAAATGTTGCAGGTAAACTACCCCTTTCCGATAACCGATCTTCACCAAAACCAATAGGTCTTGAGAACTCTATAATTCAGGGCTGTATGCAAAAGAGTAGTTGATTCTGTTTGAATTTGCGGCTGTTATCGTTTGCCATAGAAAAAAATTACCCTTGATTAAAAAACCGTTGCAGGTAAACTACCCCTTTCCCTTAACCGATCATCACCAAAATCAAAAGGTCTTGAGTACTCTACAAATCAGGGCTGTATGCAAAAATAATTTGATTTTGTTTGAATTTTCGACTCTTATCGTTTGCCATAAAAAAATATCGGTATGGAGAAACATACATGACTTCCATGTTCTAAGATTTATATTTAAAATCATATTCGAAATGAAATATTTAAATAGAAACTACGTCTTTCTACTTATTGCTTCAGCATTACCCACAGTACTGTGGTCACTAATGTATACCACCTCACGTTTTCGCACTCGATTTTTATTGATGATGGCAGTCGATGGCACTGCAGAAAAGTCTGGTTTTACAGAAAACATTGGACTACGGCTAAACAGCCCGGGAAGCAATTTTAACGAAAAACTACTTCTTTGTTGCCGATAAAGTGGTACACATAAAAAATTCTCCCCTCCACCTTCAACTATAATTTTAATAATAGAGAATTACCCCCACCCCGTTCACCTAACCTCTTCATTTACAGATATTTCATCTACGTTTCTACAGTGGATTATTATGAGCTTCTTATCAGGATAATTTATTTATAAAAATTAAGTACTTTACTCTTGTTAAATCATAGAATGTTTCAGGTAAACTACCCCTTTCTGTTAACCGATCTTCTCCAAAATCAATAGACCTTCAGTCCTCTACAATTCAGGGATGCATGCAAAAAATATTCGATTCTGTTAGAATGTGCGGCAGTTATCGTTCGTCATGGAAACCTTTCTCTTGTTACAACTTAAAATGTTGCAGGTAAACTACCCCTTTCCCTTAACCGATCTTCACCAAAATCAACAGACCTTGAGTTCTCTACAACTCAGGAAAGTGTGCAAAGAATTAGTTGATTCTCTTTGAATTTTCGGCAGTTATCGTTTGTCATAAAAAAAATTACCCTTGTTAAAACATAAAATGTTGCTGGTAAACTACCCTATTCCCTTAACCGATCTTCACCAAAACCAACATGTCTTGAGAACTCTACAATTCAGGGCTCTATGCAAAACATTATTTGATTGTGTTTGAATTTGCGGCTATTATCGATTCCAATATAAAACATTACCCTTGATAAAAAACCGCTGCAGGTACTACCCCTTTCCCTTAACCGATTTCAACAAAAACAATAGGTCTTTATACTCTACAAATCAGGATTGCATGCAAAAATTGTTTGATTCTATTTGAATTTGCGGCTGTTATCGTTTGCCATAGAAAATACCCTTGTTAAAACATAAAACATTGCAGGTAAACTACCCCTTCCCCTCAACTGATCCTCACCAAAAACCGTAGGTCTTGAGATCTCTACAATTGAGGGCTGTATGCAAATAATTGATTCTGTTTTAAATTGCGGCAGTTATCATTTGCCATTGGCAATACCCTTGTTAAAACATAAAACGTTGCAGGTAAACTACCCCTTTCCCTTAACCGATCTTCACCAAAAACAACAGGTCATGAGAACTCTATAATTCTGGGCTGTGTGCAAAACAGTAGTTGATTCTGTTTGAATTTGCAGCTGTTATCGTTTGGCATAGTATAAAATTACCATTGATTAAAAAAAAAAAAGTTGCTGGTAAACTACCCCTTTCCCTTAACCGATCTTCACCAAAAACAATAGGTCTTGAAAAATCTACAATTTAGAGCTGTATGCAAATAATCATTTGATTCTGTTTGAATTTGCGGCGGTTATCGTTTGCCATAGAAAATACCCTTGTTAAAACATAAAACGTTGCAGGTAAAGTACCCTTTTCCCTTAACCGATCTTCAACAAAATCAACAGACCTTGAGATCGGTATAATACAAAAAGGTATGCAGAAGAGTAGTTGATTCTGTTTTAATGTTCGGCAGTTATCGTTCGTCATAAAAAAAATTACCCTTGTTAAAACATAAAATATTGATGGTAAACTACCCTATTCCCTTAACCGATCTTCACCAAAACCAACATGTCTTGAGAACTCTACAATTCATGGTTCTATGCAAAACATTATTTGATTCTGTTTGAATTTGCGGCTATTATCGTTTACCATATAAAAAATTACCATTGATAAAAAACCGTTGCAGGTAAACTACCCCTTTCCCTTAACCGATCTTCACCAAAAACAATAGATCTTGAGTACTCTACAAATCAGGACAATGTGCAAAAAATTATTTGATTCTGTTTGAATTTGCGGCTCTTATCGTTTGCCATACTAAATACCCTTGTTAAAACATAAAAGGTTGCACGTAAACTACCCCATTCCCTTAATCGATCGTCAACAAAATGTACACACCTTGAGTTTGCTATAATTAAAAAAGGTATGAAAAAGACTAGTTGATTCTATTTGAATTTGCGGCTGTTATCGTTTGCCATAAGAAAAAATTACCCTTGATAAAAACAAATGTTGCCGGTAAACTACCCCTTTACTTTAACCGATCTTCACCAAAATAATAGGTCTTGAGTACTCTACAAATCAGGGCTGTATGCAAAAATAATTTGATTTTGTTTGAATTTTCGACTCTTATCGTTTGCCATAAAAAAATATCGGTATGGAGAAACATACATGACTTCCATGTTCTAAGATTTATATTTAAAATCATATTCGAAATGAAATATTTCCATAGAAACTACGTCTTTCTACTTATTGCTTCAGCATTAACCACAGTACTGTGGTCACTAATGTATACCACCTCATGTTTTCGCACTCGATTTTCACTGATGAAGGTAGTCGATGGACTGCCGAAAAGTCTGGTCTTGCAGAAAACATTGGACTATGGCTAAACAGCCCGGGAATGAATTTTATCAAAGAACTACTTCATTGTTGCCGATAAAGTAGTACACATATAAAAATTTCTCCCCTCCCACTCCAACTATAATTTTCATTAATAGAAAATTACCCCCACCCCGTTCACCTAACCTCTTCATTTATAGAAATTCATCTACGTTTCCACAGTGGATTATTATGAGCTTCTTATCAGGATACTTTATTTATCAAAATTAAGTACTTTACTCTTGTTAAAACATAAAATGTTGCACGTAAACTACCCCTTTCTCTTAACCGATCTTCACAAAAATCAACAAACCTTGAGACCACTATAAATCAGGAAGGTATGCAAAAAAATATTTGATTCTGTTAGAATGTGCGGCAGTTATCGTTCGTCATGGAAACATTTCTCTGGTTACAACTTAAAATGTTGCAGGTAAACTACCCGTTTCCCTTAATCGATCTTCACCAAAATCAACAGACCTTGAGATCATTACAACTCAGGAATGTGTGCAAAGAATTAGTTGATTCTCTTTGAATTTACGGCAGTTATCATTCGTCATAGAAACAATTACCCTTGTTAAAACATAAAATGTTGCTGGTAAACTACCCCTCTCCCTTAACCGATCTTCACCAAAAACAACAGATCTTGCGAACTCTACAATTCAGGGGTGTATGAAAACCATTATTTGATTCTCTTTGAATTTGCGGCAGTTATTGTTCGTCATTGAAACAATTACTCTTGTTAAAACAATAAAGGTGGCAAGTAAACTACCCCTTTCCCTTAACCGATCTTCAACAAAATAAACAGACCTTGAGTTCTGAATAATTCAAATAGGTATGCAAAAACGTAGTTGATTCTGTTTGAATTTATGGCAGTTATCGTTCATCATATAAAAATTACCCTTGTTAAAACATAAATGTTGCAGGTAAACTACCCCTTTCCATTAACCGATCTTCACCAACACCAATAGGTCTAGAGAACTCTACAATACAGGGCTGTATGCAAAACATTATTTGATTCTGTTTGAATTTGCGGCTCTTATTGTTTGCCATATAAATACCCTTGTTAAAATATAAAATGTTGCAGGTAAACTACCCCTTTCCCATAACCGATCTTCACCAAAACCAATAGGTCTTGAGAACTCTATAATTCAGGGCTGTATGCAAAAGAGTAGTTGATTCTGTTTGAATTTGCGGCTGTTATCGTTTGCCATAGAAAAAAATTACCCTTGATTAAAAAACCGTTGCAGGTAAACTACCCCTTTCCCTTAACCGATCATCACCAAAATCAAAAGGTCTTGAGTACTCTACAAATCAGGGCTGTATGCAAAAATAATTTGATTTTGTTTGAATTTTCGACTCTTATCGTTTGCCATAAAAAAATATCGGTATGGAGAAACATACATGACTTCCATGTTCTAAGATTTATATTTAAAATCATATTCGAAATGAAATATTTAAATAGAAACTACGTCTTTCTACTTATTGCTTCAGCATTACCCACAGTACTGTGGTCACTAATGTATACCACCTCACGTTTTCGCACTCGATTTTTATTGATGATGGCAGTCGATGGCACTGCAGAAAAGTCTGGTTTTACAGAAAACATTGGACTACGGCTAAACAGCCCGGGAAGCAATTTTAACGAAAAACTACTTCTTTGTTGCCGATAAAGTAGTACACATAAAAAATTCTCCCCTCCACCTTCAACTATAATTTTAATAATAGAGAATTACCCCCACCCCGTTCACCTAACCTCTTCATTTACAGATATTTCATCTACGTTTCTACAGTGGATTATTATGAGCTTCTTATCAGGATAATTTATTTATAAAAATTAAGTACTTTACTCTTGTTAAATCATAGAATGTTTCAGGTAAACTACCCCTTTCTGTTAACCGATCTTCTCCAAAATCAATAGACCTTCAGTCCTCTACAATTCAGGGATGCATGCAAAAAATATTCGATTCTGTTAGAATGTGCGGCAGTTATCGTTCGTCATGGAAACATTTCTCTTGTTACAACTTAAAATGTTGCAGGTAAACTACCCCTTTCCCTTAACCGATCTTCACCAAAATCAACAGACCTTGAGTTCTCTACAACTCAGGAAAGTGTGCAAAGAATTAGTTGATTCTCTTTGAATTTTCGGCAGTTATCGTTTGTCATAAAAAAAATTACCCTTGTTAAAACATAAAATGTTGCTGGTAAACTACCCTATTCCCTTAACCGATCTTCACCAAAACCAACATGTCTTGAGAACTCTACAATTCAGGGCTCTATGCAAAACATTATTTGATTGTGTTTGAATTTGCGGCTATTATCGATTCCAATATAAAACATTACCCTTGATAAAAAACCGCTGCAGGTACTACCCCTTTCCCTTAACCGATTTCAACAAAAACAATAGGTCTTTATACTCTACAAATCAGGATTGCATGCAAAAATTGTTTGATTCTATTTGAATTTGCGGCTGTTATCGTTTGCCATAGAAAATACCCTTGTTAAAACATAAAACATTGCAGGTAAACTACCCCTTCCCCTCAACTGATCCTCACCAAAAACCGTAGGTCTTGAGATCTCTACAATTGAGGGCTGTATGCAAATAATTGATTCTGTTTTAAATTGCGGCAGTTATCATTTGCCATTGGCAATACCCTTGTTAAAACATAAAACGTTGCAGGTAAACTACCCCTTTCCCTTAACCGATCTTCACCAAAAACAACAGGTCATGAGAACTCTATAATTCTGGGCTGTGTGCAAAACAGTAGTTGATTCTGTTTGAATTTGCAGCTGTTATCGTTTGGCATAGTATAAAATTACCATTGATTAAAAAAAAAAAGTTGCTAGTAAACTACCCCTTTCCCTTAACCGATCTTCACCAAAAACAATAGGTCTTGAAAAATCTACAATTTAGAGCTGTATGCAAATAATCATTTGATTCTGTTTGAATTTGCGGCGGTTATCGTTTGCCATAGAAAATACCCTTGTTAAAACATAAAACGTTGCAGGTAAAGTACCCTTTTCCCTTAACCGATCTTCAACAAAATCAACAGACCTTGAGATCGGTATAATACAAAAAGGTATGCAGAAGAGTAGTTGATTCTGTTTTAATGTACGGCAGTTATCGTTCGTCATAAAAAAAATTACCCTTGTTAAAACATAAAATATTGATGGTAAACTACCCTATTCCCTTATCCGATCTTCACCAAAACCAACATGTCTTGAGAACTCTACAATTCATGGTTCTATGCAAAACATTATTTGATTCTGTTTGAATTTGCGGCTATTATCGTTTACCATATAAAAAATTACCATTGATAAAAAACCGTTGCTGGTAAACTACCCCTTTCCCTTAACCGATCTTCACCAAAAACAATAGGTCTTGAGTACTCTACAAATCAGGACAATGTGCAAAAAATTATTTGATTCTGTTTGAATTTGCGGCTCTTATCGTTTGCCATACTAAATACCCTTGTTAAAACATAAAAGGTTGCAGGTAAACTACCCCATTCCCTTAACCGATCGTCAACAAAATGTACACACCTTGAGTTTGCTATAATTAAAAAAGGTATGAAAAAGACTAGTTGATTCTATTTGAATTTGCGGCTGTTATCGTTTGCCATAAGAAAAAATTACCCTTGATAAAAACAAATGTTGCCGGTAAACTACCCCTTTACTTTAACCGATCTTCACCAAAATAATAGGTCTTGAGTACTCTACAAATCAGGGCTGTATGCAAAAATAATTTGATTTTGTTTGAATTTTCGACTCTTATCGTTTGCCATAAAAAAATATCGGTATGGAGAAACATACATGACTTCCATGTTCTAAGATTTATATTTAAAATCATATTCGAAATGAAATATTTCCATAGAAACTACGTCTTTCTACTTATTGCTTCAGCATTAACCACAGTACTGTGGTCACTAATGTATACCACCTCATGTTTTCGCACTCGATTTTCACTGATGAAGGTAGTCGATGGACTGCCGAAAAGTCTGGTCTTGCAGAAAACATTGGACTATGGCTAAACAGCCCGGGAATGAATTTTATCAAAGAACTACTTCATTGTTGCCGATAAAGTAGTACACATATAAAAATTTCTCCCCTCCCCCTCCAACTATAATTTTCATTAATAGAAAATTACCCCCACCCCGTTCACCTAACCTCTTCATTTATAGAAATTCATCTACGTTTCCACAGTGGATTATTATGAGCTTCTTATCAGGATACTTTATTTATCAAAATTAAGTACTTTACTCTTGTTAAAACATAAAATGTTGCACGTAAACTACCCCTTTCTCTTAACCGATCTTCACCAAAATCAACAAACCTTGAGACCACTATAAATCAGGAAGGTATGCAAAAAAATATTTGATTCTGTTAGAATGTGCGGCAGTTATCGTTCGTCATGGAAACATTTCTCTGGTTACAACTTAAAATGTTGCAGGTAAACTACCCGTTTCCCTTAATCGATCTTCACCAAAATCAACAGACCTTGAGATCATTACAGCTCAGGAAAGTGTGCAAAGAATTAGTCGATTCTCTTTGAATTTACGGCAGTTATCATTCGTCATAGAAACAATTACCCTTGTTAAAACATAAAATGTTGCTGGTAAACTACCCCTCTCCCTTAACCGATCTTCACCAAAAACAACAGATCTTGCGAACTCTACAATTCAGGGGTGTATGAAAACCATTATTTGATTCTCTTTGAATTTGCGGCAATTATTGTTCGTCATTGAAACAATTACTCTTGTTAAAACAATAAAGGTGGCAAGTAAACTACCCCTTTCCCTTAACCGATCTTCAACAAAATAAACAGACCTTGAGTTCTGAATAATTCAAATAGGTATGCAAAAACGTAGTTGATTCTGTTTGAATTTACGGCAGTTATCGTTCATCATATAAAAATTACCCTTGTTAAAACATAAATGTTGCAGGTAAACTACCCCTTTCCATTAACCGATCTTCACCAACACCAATAGGTCTAGAGAACTCTACAATACAGGGCTGTATGCAAAACATTATTTGATTCTGTTTGAATTTGCGGCTCTTATTGTTTGCCATATAAATACCCTTGTTAAAATATAATATGTTGCAGGTAAACTACCCCTTTCCCATAACCGATCTTCACCAAAACCAATAGGTCTTGAGAACTCTATAATTCAGGGCTGTATGCAAAAGAGTAGTTGATTCTGTTTGAATTTGCGGCTGTTATCGTTTGCCATAGAAAAAAATTACCCTTGATTAAAAAACCGTTGCAGGTAAACTACCCCTTTCCCTTAACCGATCATCACCAAAATCAAAAGGTCTTGAGTACTCTACAAATCAGGGCTGTATGCAAAAATAATTTGATTTTGTTTGAATTTTCGACTCTTATCGTTTGCCATAAAAAAATATCGGTATGGAGAAACATACATGACTTCCATGTTCTAAGATTTATATTTAAAATCATATTCGAAATGAAATATTTAAATAGAAACTACGTCTTTCTACTTATTGCTTCAGCATTACCCACAGTACTGTGGTCACTAATGTATACCACCTCACGTTTTCGCACTCGATTTTTATTGATGATGGCAGTCGATGGCACTGCAGAAAAGTCTGGTTTTACAGAAAACATTGGACTACGGCTAAACAGCCCGGGAAGCAATTTTAACGAAAAACTACTTCTTTGTTGCCGATAAAGTGGTACACATAAAAAATTCTCCCCTCCACCTTCAACTATAATTTTAATAATAGAGAATTACCCCCACCCCGTTCACCTAACCTCTTCATTTACAGATATTTCATCTACGTTTCTACAGTGGATTATTATGAGCTTCTTATCAGGATAATTTATTTATAAAAATTAAGTACTTTACTCTTGTTAAATCATAGAATGTTTCAGGTAAACTACCCCTTTCTGTTAACCGATCTTCTCCAAAATCAATAGACCTTCAGTCCTCTACAATTCAGGGATGCATGCAAAAAATATTCGATTCTGTTAGAATGTGCGGCAGTTATCGTTCGTCATGGAAACATTTCTCTTGTTACAACTTAAAATGTTGCAGGTAAACTACCCCTTTCCCTTAACCGATCTTCACCAAAATCAACAGACCTTGAGTTCTCTACAACTCAGGAAAGTGTGCAAAGAATTAGTTGATTCTCTTTGAATTTTCGGCAGTTATCGTTTGTCATAAAAAAAATTACCCTTGTTAAAACATAAAATGTTGCTGGTAAACTACCCTATTCCCTTAACCGATCTTCACCAAAACCAACATGTCTTGAGAACTCTACAATTCAGGGCTCTATGCAAAACATTATTTGATTGTGTTTGAATTTGCGGCTATTATCGATTCCAATATAAAACATTACCCTTGATAAAAAACCGCTGCAGGTACTACCCCTTTCCCTTAACCGATTTCAACAAAAACAATAGGTCTTTATACTCTACAAATCAGGATTGCATGCAAAAATTGTTTGATTCTATTTGAATTTGCGGCTGTTATCGTTTGCCATAGAAAATACCCTTGTTAAAACATAAAACATTGCAGGTAAACTACCCCTTCCCCTCAACTGATCCTCACCAAAAACCGTAGGTCTTGAGATCTCTACAATTGAGGGCTGTATGCAAATAATTGATTCTGTTTTAAATTGCGGCAGTTATCATTTGCCATTGGCAATACCCTTGTTAAAACATAAAACGTTGCAGGTAAACTACCCCTTTCCCTTAACCGATCTTCACCAAAAACAACAGGTCATGAGAACTCTATAATTCTGGGCTGTGTGCAAAACAGTAGTTGATTCTGTTTGAATTTGCAGCTGTTATCGTTTGGCATAGTATAAAATTACCATTGATTAAAAAAAAAAAGTTGCTAGTAAACTACCCCTTTCCCTTAACCGATCTTCACCAAAAACAATAGGTCTTGAAAAATCTACAATTTAGAGCTGTATGCAAATAATCATTTGATTCTGTTTGAATTTGCGGCGGTTATCGTTTGCCATAGAAAATACCCTTGTTAAAACATAAAACGTTGCAGGTAAAGTACCCTTTTCCCTTAACCGATCTTCAACAAAATCAACAGACCTTGAGATCGGTATAATACAAAAAGGTATGCAGAAGAGTAGTTGATTCTGTTTTAATGTACGGCAGTTATCGTTCGTCATAAAAAAAATTACCCTTGTTAAAACATAAAATATTGATGGTAAACTACCCTATTCCCTTATCCGATCTTCACCAAAACCAACATGTCTTGAGAACTCTACAATTCATGGTTCTATGCAAAACATTATTTGATTCTGTTTGAATTTGCGGCTATTATCGTTTACCATATAAAAAATTACCATTGATAAAAAACCGTTGCAGGTAAACTACCCCTTTCCCTTAACCGATCTTCACCAAAAACAATAGGTCTTGAGTACTCTACAAATCAGGACAATGTGCAAAAAATTATTTGATTCTGTTTGAATTTGCGGCTCTTATCGTTTGCCATACTAAATACCCTTGTTAAAACATAAAAGGTTGCAGGTAAACTACCCCATTCCCTTAACCGATCGTCAACAAAATGTACACACCTTGAGTTTGCTATAATTAAAAAAGGTATGAAAAAGACTAGTTGATTCTATTTGAATTTGCGGCTGTTATCGTTTGCCATAAGAAAAAATTACCCTTGATAAAAACAAATGTTGCCGGTAAACTACCCCTTTACTTTAACCGATCTTCACCAAAATAATAGGTCTTGAGTACTCTACAAATCAGGGCTGTATGCAAAAATAATTTGATTTTGTTTGAATTTTCGACTCTTATCGTTTGCCATAAAAAAATATCGGTATGGAGAAACATACATGACTTCCATGTTCTAAGATTTATATTTAAAATCATATTCGAAATGAAATATTTCCATAGAAACTACGTCTTTCTACTTATTGCTTCAGCATTAACCACAGTACTGTGGTCACTAATGTATACCACCTCATGTTTTCGCACTCGATTTTCACTGATGAAGGTAGTCGATGGACTGCCGAAAAGTCTGGTCTTGCAGAAAACATTGGACTATGGCTAAACAGCCCGGGAATGAATTTTATCAAAGAACTACTTCATTGTTGCCGATAAAGTAGTACACATATAAAAATTTCTCCCCTCCCCCTCCAACTATAATTTTCATTAATAGAAAATTACCCCCACCCCGTTCACCTAACCTCTTCATTTATAGAAATTCATCTACGTTTCCACAGTGGATTATTATGAGCTTCTTATCAGGATACTTTATTTATCAAAATTAAGTACTTTACTCTTGTTAAAACATAAAATGTTGCACGTAAACTACCCCTTTCTCTTAACCGATCTTCACCAAAATCAACAAACCTTGAGACCACTATAAATCAGGAAGGTATGCAAAAAAATATTTGATTCTGTTAGAATGTGCGGCAGTTATCGTTCGTCATGGAAACATTTCTCTGGTTACAACTTAAAATGTTGCAGGTAAACTACCCGTTTCCCTTAATCGATCTTCACCAAAATCAACAGACCTTGAGATCATTACAGCTCAGGAAAGTGTGCAAAGAATTAGTCGATTCTCTTTGAATTTACGGCAGTTATCATTCGTCATAGAAACAATTACCCTTGTTAAAACATAAAATGTTGCTGGTAAACTACCCCTCTCCCTTAACCGATCTTCACCAAAAACAACAGATCTTGCGAACTCTACAATTCAGGGGTGTATGAAAACCATTATTTGATTCTCTTTGAATTTGCGGCAATTATTGTTCGTCATTGAAACAATTACTCTTGTTAAAACAATAAAGGTGGCAAGTAAACTACCCCTTTCCCTTAACCGATCTTCAACAAAATAAACAGACCTTGAGTTCTGAATAATTCAAATAGGTATGCAAAAACGTAGTTGATTCTGTTTGAATTTACGGCAGTTATCGTTCATCATATAAAAATTACCCTTGTTAAAACATAAATGTTGCAGGTAAACTACCCCTTTCCATTAACCGATCTTCACCAACACCAATAGGTCTAGAGAACTCTACAATACAGGGCTGTATGCAAAACATTATTTGATTCTGTTTGAATTTGCGGCTCTTATTGTTTGCCATATAAATACCCTTGTTAAAATATAATATGTTGCAGGTAAACTACCCCTTTCCCATAACCGATCTTCACCAAAACCAATAGGTCTTGAGAACTCTATAATTCAGGGCTGTATGCAAAAGAGTAGTTGATTCTGTTTGAATTTGCGGCTGTTATCGTTTGCCATAGAAAAAAATTACCCTTGATTAAAAAACCGTTGCAGGTAAACTACCCCTTTCCCTTAACCGATCATCACCAAAATCAAAAGGTCTTGAGTACTCTACAAATCAGGGCTGTATGCAAAAATAATTTGATTTTGTTTGAATTTTCGACTCTTATCGTTTGCCATAAAAAAATATCGGTATGGAGAAACATACATGACTTCCATGTTCTAAGATTTATATTTAAAATCATATTCGAAATGAAATATTTAAATAGAAACTACGTCTTTCTACTTATTGCTTCAGCATTACCCACAGTACTGTGGTCACTAATGTATACCACCTCACGTTTTCGCACTCGATTTTTATTGATGATGGCAGTCGATGGCACTGCAGAAAAGTCTGGTTTTACAGAAAACATTGGACTACGGCTAAACAGCCCGGGAAGCAATTTTAACGAAAAACTACTTCTTTGTTGCCGATAAAGTGGTACACATAAAAAATTCTCCCCTCCACCTTCAACTATAATTTTAATAATAGAGAATTACCCCCACCCCGTTCACCTAACCTCTTCATTTACAGATATTTCATCTACGTTTCTACAGTGGATTATTATGAGCTTCTTATCAGGATAATTTATTTATAAAAATTAAGTACTTTACTCTTGTTAAATCATAGAATGTTTCAGGTAAACTACCCCTTTCTGTTAACCGATCTTCTCCAAAATCAATAGACCTTCAGTCCTCTACAATTCAGGGATGCATGCAAAAAATATTCGATTCTGTTAGAATGTGCGGCAGTTATCGTTCGTCATGGAAACATTTCTCTTGTTACAACTTAAAATGTTGCAGGTAAACTACCCCTTTCCCTTAACCGATCTTCACCAAAATCAACAGACCTTGAGTTCTCTACAACTCAGGAAAGTGTGCAAAGAATTAGTTGATTCTCTTTGAATTTTCGGCAGTTATCGTTTGTCATAAAAAAAATTACCCTTGTTAAAACATAAAATGTTGCTGGTAAACTACCCTATTCCCTTAACCGATCTTCACCAAAACCAACATGTCTTGAGAACTCTACAATTCAGGGCTCTATGCAAAACATTATTTGATTGTGTTTGAATTTGCGGCTATTATCGATTCCAATATAAAACATTACCCTTGATAAAAAACCGCTGCAGGTACTACCCCTTTCCCTTAACCGATTTCAACAAAAACAATAGGTCTTTATACTCTACAAATCAGGATTGCATGCAAAAATTGTTTGATTCTATTTGAATTTGCGGCTGTTATCGTTTGCCATAGAAAATACCCTTGTTAAAACATAAAACATTGCAGGTAAACTACCCCTTCCCCTCAACTGATCCTCACCAAAAACCGTAGGTCTTGAGATCTCTACAATTGAGGGCTGTATGCAAATAATTGATTCTGTTTTAAATTGCGGCAGTTATCATTTGCCATTGGCAATACCCTTGTTAAAACATAAAACGTTGCAGGTAAACTACCCCTTTCCCTTAACCGATCTTCACCAAAAACAACAGGTCATGAGAACTCTATAATTCTGGGCTGTGTGCAAAACAGTAGTTGATTCTGTTTGAATTTGCAGCTGTTATCGTTTGGCATAGTATAAAATTACCATTGATTAAAAAAAAAAAGTTGCTAGTAAACTACCCCTTTCCCTTAACCGATCTTCACCAAAAACAATAGGTCTTGAAAAATCTACAATTTAGAGCTGTATGCAAATAATCATTTGATTCTGTTTGAATTTGCGGCGGTTATCGTTTGCCATAGAAAATACCCTTGTTAAAACATAAAACGTTGCAGGTAAAGTACCCTTTTCCCTTAACCGATCTTCAACAAAATCAACAGACCTTGAGATCGGTATAATACAAAAAGGTATGCAGAAGAGTAGTTGATTCTGTTTTAATGTACGGCAGTTATCGTTCGTCATAAAAAAAATTACCCTTGTTAAAACATAAAATATTGATGGTAAACTACCCTATTCCCTTATCCGATCTTCACCAAAACCAACATGTCTTGAGAACTCTACAATTCATGGTTCTATGCAAAACATTATTTGATTCTGTTTGAATTTGCGGCTATTATCGTTTACCATATAAAAAATTACCATTGATAAAAAACCGTTGCAGGTAAACTACCCCTTTCCCTTAACCGATCTTCACCAAAAACAATAGGTCTTGAGTACTCTACAAATCAGGACAATGTGCAAAAAATTATTTGATTCTGTTTGAATTTGCGGCTCTTATCGTTTGCCATACTAAATACCCTTGTTAAAACATAAAAGGTTGCAGGTAAACTACCCCATTCCCTTAACCGATCGTCAACAAAATGTACACACCTTGAGTTTGCTATAATTAAAAAAGGTATGAAAAAGACTAGTTGATTCTATTTGAATTTGCGGCTGTTATCGTTTGCCATAAGAAAAAATTACCCTTGATAAAAACAAATGTTGCCGGTAAACTACCCCTTTACTTTAACCGATCTTCACCAAAATAATAGGTCTTGAGTACTCTACAAATCAGGGCTGTATGCAAAAATAATTTGATTTTGTTTGAATTTTCGACTCTTATCGTTTGCCATAAAAAAATATCGGTATGGAGAAACATACATGACTTCCATGTTCTAAGATTTATATTTAAAATCATATTCGAAATGAAATATTTCCATAGAAACTACGTCTTTCTACTTATTGCTTCAGCATTAACCACAGTACTGTGGTCACTAATGTATACCACCTCATGTTTTCGCACTCGATTTTCACTGATGAAGGTAGTCGATGGACTGCCGAAAAGTCTGGTCTTGCAGAAAACATTGGACTATGGCTAAACAGCCCGGGAATGAATTTTATCAAAGAACTACTTCATTGTTGCCGATAAAGTAGTACACATATAAAAATTTCTCCCCTCCCCCTCCAACTATAATTTTCATTAATAGAAAATTACCCCCACCCCGTTCACCTAACCTCTTCATTTATAGAAATTCATCTACGTTTCCACAGTGGATTATTATGAGCTTCTTATCAGGATACTTTATTTATCAAAATTAAGTACTTTACTCTTGTTAAAACATAAAATGTTGCACGTAAACTACCCCTTTCTCTTAACCGATCTTCACCAAAATCAACAAACCTTGAGACCACTATAAATCAGGAAGGTATGCAAAAAAATATTTGATTCTGTTAGAATGTGCGGCAGTTATCGTTCGTCATGGAAACATTTCTCTGGTTACAACTTAAAATGTTGCAGGTAAACTACCCCTTTCCCTTAATCGATCTTCACCAAAATCAACAGACCTTGAGATCATTACAACTCAGGAAAGTGTGCAAAGAATTAGTTGATTCTCTTTGAATTTACGGCAGTTATCATTCGTCATAGAGACAATTACCCTTGTTAAAACATAAAATGTTGCTGGTAAACTACCCCTCTCCCTTAACCGATCTTCACCAAAAACAACAGATCTTGCGAACTCTACAATTCAGGGGTGTATGAAAACCATTATTTGATTCTGTTTGAATTTGCGGCAGTTATTGTTCGTCATTGAAACAATTACTCTTGTTAAAACAATAAAGGTGGCAAGTAAACTACCCCTTTCCCTTAACCGATCTTCAACAAAATAAACAGACCTTGAGTTCTGAATAATTCAAATAGGTATGCAAAAACGTAGTTGATTCTGTTAGAATTTACGGCAGTTATCGTTCATCATATAAAAATTACCCTTGTTAAAACATAAATGTTGCAGGTAAACTACCCCTTTCCATTAACCGATCTTCACCAACACCAATAGGTCTAGAGAACTCTACAATACAGGGCTGTATGCAAAACATTATTTGATTCTGTTTGAATTTGCGGCTCTTATTGTTTGCCATATAAATACCCTTGTTAAAATATAAAATGTTGCAGGTAAACTACCCCTTTCCGATAACCGATCTTCACCAAAACCAATAGGTCTTGAGAACTCTATAATTCAGGGCTGTATGCAAAAGAGTAGTTGATTCTGTTTGAATTTGCGGCTGTTATCGTTTGCCATAGAAAAAAATTACCCTTGATTAAAAAACCGTTGCAGGTAAACTACCCCTTTCCCTTAACCGATCATCACCAAAATCAAAAGGTCTTGAGTACTCTACAAATCAGGGCTGTATGCAAAAATAATTTGATTTTGTTTGAATTTTCGACTCTTATCGTTTGCCATAAAAAAATATCGGTATGGAGAAACATACATGACTTCCATGTTCTAAGATTTATATTTAAAATCATATTCGAAATGAAATATTTAAATAGAAACTACGTCTTTCTACTTATTGCTTCAGCATTACCCACAGTACTGTGGTCACTAATGTATACCACCTCACGTTTTCGCACTCGATTTTTATTGATGATGGCAGTCGATGGCACTGCAGAAAATTCTGGTTTTACAGAAAACATTGGACTACGGCTAAACAGCCCGGGAAGCAATTTTAACGAAAAACTACTTCTTTGTTGCCGATAAAGTGGTACACATAAAAAATTCTCCCCTCCACCTTCAACTATAATTTTAATAATAGAGAATTACCCCCACCCCGTTCACCTAACCTCTTCATTTACAGATATTTCATCTACGTTTCTACAGTGGATTATTATGAGCTTCTTATCAGGATAATTTATTTATAAAAATTAAGTACTTTACTCTTGTTAAATCATAGAATGTTTCAGGTAAACTACCCCTTTCTGTTAACCGATCTTCTCCAAAATCAATAGACCTTCAGTCCTCTACAATTCAGGGATGCATGCAAAAAATATTCGATTCTGTTAGAATGTGCGGCAGTTATCGTTCGTCATGGAAACCTTTCTCTTGTTACAACTTAAAATGTTGCAGGTAAACTACCCCTTTCCCTTAACCGATCTTCACCAAAATCAACAGACCTTGAGTTCTCTACAACTCAGGAAAGTGTGCAAAGAATTAGTTGATTCTCTTTGAATTTTCGGCAGTTATCGTTTGTCATAAAAAAAATTACCCTTGTTAAAACATAAAATGTTGCTGGTAAACTACCCTATTCCCTTAACCGATCTTCACCAAAACCAACATGTCTTGAGAACTCTACAATTCAGGGCTCTATGCAAAACATTATTTGATTGTGTTTGAATTTGCGGCTATTATCGATTCCAATATAAAACATTACCCTTGATAAAAAACCGCTGCAGGTACTACCCCTTTCCCTTAACCGATTTCAACAAAAACAATAGGTCTTTATACTCTACAAATCAGGATTGCATGCAAAAATTGTTTGATTCTATTTGAATTTGCGGCTGTTATCGTTTGCCATAGAAAATACCCTTGTTAAAACATAAAACATTGCAGGTAAACTACCCCTTCCCCTCAACTGATCCTCACCAAAAACCGTAGGTCTTGAGATCTCTACAATTGAGGGCTGTATGCAAATAATCATTTGATTCTGTTTTAAATTGCGGCAGTTATCATTTGCCATTGGCAATACCCTTGTTAAAACATAAAACGTTGCAGGTAAACTACCCCTTTCCCTTAACCGATCTTCACCAAAAACAACAGGTCATGAGAACTCTATAATTCTGGGCTGTGTGCAAAACAGTAGTTGATTCTGTTTGAATTTGCAGCTGTTATCGTTTGGCATAGTATAAAATTACCATTGATTAAAAAAAAAAAAGTTGCTGGTAAACTACCCCTTTCCCTTAACCGATCTTCACCAAAAACAATAGGTCTTGAAAAATCTACAATTTAGAGCTGTATGCAAATAATCATTTGATTCTGTTTGAATTTGCGGCGGTTATCGTTTGCCATAGAAAATACCCTTGTTAAAACATAAAACGTTGCAGGTAAAGTACCCTTTTCCCTTAACCGATCTTCAACAAAATCAACAGACCTTGAGATCGGTATAATAAAAAAAGGTATGCAGAAGAGTAGTTGATTCTGTTTTAATGTTCGGCAGTTATCGTTCGTCATAAAAAAAATTACCCTTGTTAAAACATAAAATATTGATGGTAAACTACCCTATTCCCTTAACCGATCTTCACCAAAACCAACATGTCTTGAGAACTCTACAATTCATGGTTCTATGCAAAACATTATTTGATTCTGTTTGAATTTGCGGCTATTATCGTTTACCATATAAAAAATTACCATTGATAAAAAACCGTTGCAGGTAAACTACCCCTTTCCCTTAACCGATCTTCACCAAAAACAATAGGTCTTGAGTACTCTACAAATCAGGACAATGTGCAAAACATTATTTGATTCTGTTTGAATTTGCGGCTCTTATCGTTTGCCATACTAAATACCCTTGTTAAAACATAAAAGGTTGCAGGTAAACTACCCCATTCCCTTAACCGATCGTCAACAAAATGTACACACCTTGAGTTTGCTATAATTAAAAAAGGTATGAAAAAGACTAGTTGATTCTATTTGAATTTGCGGCTGTTATCGTTTGCCATAAGAAAAAATTACCCTTGATAAAAACAAATGTTGCCGGTAAACTACCCATTTACTTTAACCGATCTTCACCAAAATAATAGGTCTTGAGTACTCTACAAATCAGGGCTGTATGCAAAAATAATTTGATTTTGTTTGAATTTTCGACTCTTATCGTTTGCCATAAAAAAATATCGGTATGGAGAAACATACATGACTTCCATGTTCTAAGATTTATATTTAAAATCATATTCGAAATGAAATATTTCCATAGAAACTACGTCTTTCTACTTATTGCTTCAGCATTAACCACAGTACTGTGGTCACTAATGTATACCACCTCATGTTTTCGCACTCGATTTTCACTGATGAAGGTAGTCGATGGACTGCCGAAAAGTCTGGTCTTGCAGAAAACATTGGACTATGGCTAAACAGCCCGGGAATGAATTTTATCAAAGAACTACTTCATTGTTGCCGATAAAGTAGTACACATATAAAAATTTCTCCCCTCCCCCTCCAACTATAATTTTCATTAATAGAAAATTACCCCCACCCCGTTCACCTAACCTCTTCATTTATAGAAATTCATCTACGTTTCCACAGTGGATTATTATGAGCTTCTTATCAGGATACTTTATTTATCAAAATTAAGTACTTTACTCTTGTTAAAACATAAAATGTTGCACGTAAACTACCCCTTTCTCTTAACCGATCTTCACCAAAATCAACAAACCTTGAGACCACTATAAATCAGGAAGGTATGCAAAAAAATATTTGATTCTGTTAGAATGTGCGGCAGTTATCGTTCGTCATGGAAACATTTCTCTGGTTACAACTTAAAATGTTGCAGGTAAACTACCCCTTTCCCTTAATCGATCTTCACCAAAATCAACAGACCTTGAGATCATTACAACTCAGGAAAGTGTGCAAAGAATTAGTTGATTCTCTTTGAATTTACGGCAGTTATCATTCGTCATAGAAACAATTACCCTTGTTAAAACATAAAATGTTGCTGGTAAACTACCCCTCTCCCTTAACCGATCTTCACCAAAAACAACAGATCTTGCGAACTCTACAATTCAGGGGTGTATGAAAACCATTATTTGATTCTGTTTGAATTTGCGGCAGTTATTGTTCGTCATTGAAACAATTACTCTTGTTAAAACAATAAAGGTGGCAAGTAAACTACCCCTTTCCCTTAATCGATCTTCAACAAAATAAACAGACCTTGAGTTCTGAATAATTCAAATAGGTATGCAAAAACGTAGTTGATTCTGTTAGAATTTACGGCAGTTATCGTTCATCATATAAAAATTACCCTTGTTAAAACATAAATGTTGCAGGTAAACTACCCCTTTCCATTAACCGATCTTCACCAACACCAATAGGTCTAGAGAACTCTACAATACAGGGCTGTATGCAAAACATTATTTGATTCTGTTTGAATTTGCGGCTCTTATTGTTTGCCATATAAATACCCTTGTTAAAATATAAAATGTTGCAGGTAAACTACCCCTTTCCCATAACCGATCTTCACCAAAACCAATAGGTCTTGAGAACTCTATAATTCAGGGCTGTATGCAAAAGAGTAGTTGATTCTGTTTGAATTTGCGGCTGTTATCGTTTGCCATAGAAAAAAATTACCCTTGATTAAAAAACCGTTGCAGGTAAACTACCCCTTTCCCTTAACCGATCATCACCAAAATCAAAAGGTCTTGAGTACTCTACAAATCAGGGCTGTATGCAAAAATAATTTGATTTTGTTTGAATTTTCGACTCTTATCGTTTGCCATAAAAAAATATCGGTATGGAGAAACATACATGACTTCCATGTTCTAAGATTTATATTTAAAATCATATTCGAAATGAAATATTTAAATAGAAACTACGTCTTCCTACTTATTGCTTCAGCATTACCCACAGTACTGTGGTCACTAATGTATACCACCTCACGTTCTCGCACTCGATTTTTATTGATGATGGCAGTCGATGGCACTGCAGAAAAGTCTGGTTTTACAGAAAACATTGGACTACGGCTAAACAGCCCGGGAAGCAATTTTAACGAAAAACTACTTCTTTGTTGCCGATAAAGTGGTACACATAAAAAATTCTCCCCTCCACCTTCAACTATAATTTTAATAATAGAGAATTACCCCCACCCCGTTCACCTAACCTCTTCATTTACAGATATTTCATCTACGTTTCTACAGTGGATTATTATGAGCTTCTTATCAGGATAATTTATTTATAAAAATTAAGTACTTTACTCTTGTTAAATCATAGAATGTTTCAGGTAAACTACCCCTTTCTGTTAACCGATCTTCTCCAAAATCAATAGACCTTCAGTCCTCTACAATTCAGGGATGCATGCAAAAAATATTCGATTCTGTTAGAATGTGCGGCAGTTATCGTTCGTCATGGAAACATTTCTCTTGTTACAACTTAAAATGTTGCAGGTAAACTACCCCTTTCCCTTAACCGATCTTCACCAAAATCAACAGACCTTGAGTTCTCTACAACTCAGGAAAGTGTGCAAAGAATTAGTTGATTCTCTTTGAATTTTCGGCAGTTATCGTTTGTCATAAAAAAAATTACCCTTGTTAAAACATAAAATGTTGCTGGTAAACTACCCTATTCCCTTAACCGATCTTCACCAAAACCAACATGTCTTGAGAACTCTACAATTCAGGGCTCTATGCAAAACATTATTTGATTGTGTTTGAATTTGCGGCTATTATCGATTCCAATATAAAACATTACCCTTGATAAAAAACCGCTGCAGGTACTACCCCTTTCCTTTAACCGATTTCAACAAAAACAATAGGTCTTTATACTCTACAAATCAGGATTGCATGCAAAAATTGTTTGATTCTATTTGAATTTGCGGCTGTTATCGTTTGCCATAGAAAATACCCTTGTTAAAACATAAAACATTGCAGGTAAACTACCCCTTCCCCTCAACTGATCCTCACCAAAAACCGTAGGTCTTGAGATCTCTACAATTGAGGGCTGTATGCAAATAATCATTTGATTCTGTTTTAAATTGCGGCAGTTATCATTTGCCATTGGCAATACCCTTGTTAAAACATAAAACGTTGCAGGTAAACTACCCCTTTCCCTTAACCGATCTTCACCAAAAACAACAGGTCATGAGAACTCTATAATTCTGGGCTGTGTGCAAAACAGTAGTTGATTCTGTTTGAATTTGCAGCTGTTATCGTTTGGCATAGTATAAAATTACCATTGATTAAAAAAAAAAAAGTTGCTGGTAAACTACCCCTTTCCCTTAACCGATCTTCACCAAAAACAATAGGTCTTGAAAAATCTACAATTTAGAGCTGTATGCAAATAATCATTTGATTCTGTTTGAATTTGCGGCGGTTATCGTTTGCCATAGAAAATACCCTTGTTAAAACATAAAACGTTGCAGGTAAAGTACCCTTTTCCCTTAACCGATCTTCAACAAAATCAACAGACCTTGAGATCGGTATAATACAAAAAGGTATGCAGAAGAGTAGTTGATTCTGTTTTAATGTACGGCAGTTATCGTTCGTCATAAAAAAAATTACCCTTGTTAAAACATAAAATATTGATGGTAAACTACCCTATTCCCTTAACCGATCTTCACCAAAACCAACATGTCTTGAGAACTCTACAATTCATGGTTCTATGCAAAACATTATTTGATTCTGTTTGAATTTGCGGCTATTATCGTTTACCATATAAAAAATTACCATTGATAAAAAAACCGTTGCAGGTAAACTACCCCTTTCCCTTAACCGATCTTCACCAAAAACAATAGGTCTTGAGTACTCTACAAATCAGGACAATGTGCAAAAAATTATTTGATTCTGTTTGAATTTGCGGCTCTTATCGTTTGCCATACTAAATACCCTTGTTAAAACATAAAAGGTTGCAGGTAAACTACCCCATTCCCTTAACCGATCGTCAACAAAATGTACACACCTTGAGCTTGCTATAATTAAAAAAGGTATGAAAAAGACTAGTTGATTCTATTTGAATTTGCGGCTGTTATCGTTTGCCATAAGAAAAAATTACCCTTGATAAAAACAAATGTTGCCGGTAAACTACCCCTTTACTTTAACCGATCTTCACCAAAATAATAGGTCTTGAGTACTCTACAAATCAGGGCTGTATGCAAAAATAATTTGATTTTGTTTGAATTTTCGACTCTTATCGTTTGCCATAAAAAAATATCGGTATGGAGAAACATACATGACTTCCATGTTCTAAGATTTATATTTAAAATCATATTCGAAATGAAATATTTCCATAGAAACTACGTCTTTCTACTTATTGCTTCAGCATTAACCACAGTACTGTGGTCACTAATGTATACCACCTCATGTTTTCGCACTCGATTTTCACTGATGAAGGTAGTCGATGGACTGCCGAAAAGTCTGGTCTTGCAGAAAACATTGGACTATGGCTAAACAGCCCGGGAATGAATTTTATCAAAGAACTACTTCATTGTTGCCGATAAAGTAGTACACATATAAAAATTTCTCCCCTCCCCCTCCAACTATAATTTTCATTAATAGAAAATTACCCCCACCCCGTTCACCTAACCTCTTCATTTATAGAAATTCATCTACGTTTCCACAGTGGATTATTATGAGCTTCTTATCAGGATACTTTATTTATCAAAATTAAGTACTTTACTCTTGTTAAAACATAAAATGTTGCACGTAAACTACCCCTTTCTCTTAACCGATCTTCACCAAAATCAACAAACCTTGAGACCACTATAAATCAGGAAGGTATGCAAAAAAATATTTGATTCTGTTAGAATGTGCGGCAGTTATCGTTCGTCATGGAAACATTTCTCTGGTTACAACTTAAAATGTTGCAGGTAAACTACCCCTTTCCCTTAATCGATCTTCACCAAAAACCGTAGGTCTTGAGATCTCTACAATTGAGGGCTGTATGCAAATAATCATTTGATTCTGTTTTAAATTGCGGCAGTTATCATTTGCCATTGGCAATACCCTTGTTAAAACATAAAACGTTGCAGGTAAACTACCCCTTTCCCTTAACCGATCTTCACCAAAAACAACAGGTCATGAGAACTCTATAATTCTGGGCTGTGTGCAAAACAGTAGTTGATTCTGTTTGAATTTGCAGCTGTTATCGTTTGGCATAGTATAAAATTACAATTGATTAAAAAAAAAAAAGTTGCTGGTAAACTACCCCTTTCCCTTAACCGATCTTCACCAAAAACAATAGGTCTTGAAAAATCTACAATTTAGAGCTGTATGCAAATAATCATTTGATTCTGTTTGAATTTGCGGCGGTTATCGTTTGCCATAGAAAATACCCTTGTTAAAACATAAAACGTTGCAGGTAAAGTACCCTTTTCCCTTAACCGATCTTCAACAAAATCAACAGACCTTGAGATCGGTATAATACAAAAAGGTATACAGAAGAGTAGTTGATTCTGTTTTAATGTACGGCAGTTATCGTTCGTCATAAAAAAATTACCCTTGTTAAAACATAAAATATTGATGGTAAACTACCCTATTCCCTTAACCGATCTTCACCAAAACCAACATGTCTTGAGAACTCTACAATTCATGGTTCTATGCAAAACATTATTTGATTCTGTTTGAATTTGCGGCTATTATCGTTTACCATATAAAAAATTACCATTGATAAAAAAACCGTTGCTGGTAAACTACCCCTTTCCCTTAACCGATCTTCACCAAAAACAATAGGTCTTGAGTACTCTACAAATCAGGACAATGTGCAAAAAATTATTTGATTCTGTTTGAATTTGCGGCTCTTATCGTTTGCCATACTAAATACCCTTGTTAAAACATAAAAGGTTGCAGGTAAACTACCCCATTCCCTTAACCGATCGTCAACAAAATGTACACACCTTGAGTTTGCTATAATTAAAAAAGGTATGAAAAAGACTAGTTGATTCTATTTGAATTTGCGGCTGTTATCGTTTGCCATAGAAAATACCCTTGTTAAAACATAAAACATTGCAGGTAAACTACCCCTTCCCCTCAACTGATCCTCACCAAAAACCGTAGGTCTTGAGATCTCTACAATTGAGGGCTGTATGCAAATAATCATTTGATTCTGTTTTAAATTGCGGCAGTTATCATTTGCCATTGGCAATACCCTTGTTAAAACATAAAACGTTGCAGGTAAACTACCCCTTTCCCTTAACCGATCTTCACCAAAAACAACAGGTCATGAGAACTCTATAATTCTGGGCTGTGTGCAAAACAGTAGTTGATTCTGTTTGAATTTGCAGCTGTTATCGTTTGGCATAGTATAAAATTACCATTGATTAAAAAAAAAAAAGTTGCTGGTAAACTACCCCTTTCCCTTAACCGATCTTCACCAAAAACAATAGGTCTTGAAAAATCTACAATTTAGAGCTGTATGCAAATAATCATTTGATTCTGTTTGAATTTGCGGCGGTTATCGTTTGCCATAGAAAATACCCTTGTTAAAACATAAAACGTTGCAGGTAAAGTACCCTTTTCCCTTAACCGATCTTCAACAAAATCAACAGACCTTGAGATCGGTATAATACAAAAAGGTATGCAGAAGAGTAGTTGATTCTGTTTTAATGTACGGCAGTTATCGTTCGTCATAAAAAAAATTACCCTTGTTAAAACATAAAATATTGATGGTAAACTACCCTATTCCCTTAACCGATCTTCACCAAAACCAACATGTCTTGAGAACTCTACAATTCATGGTTCTATGCAAAACATTATTTGATTCTGTTTGAATTTGCGGCTATTATCGTTTACCATATAAAAAATTACCATTGATAAAAAAACCGTTGCAGGTAAACTACCCCTTTCCCTTAACCGATCTTCACCAAAAACAATAGGTCTTGAGTACTCTACAAATCAGGACAATGTGCAAAAAATTATTTGATTCTGTTTGAATTTGCGGCTCTTATCGTTTGCCATACTAAATACCCTTGTTAAAACATAAAAGGTTGCAGGTAAACTACCCCATTCCCTTAACCGATCGTCAACAAAATGTACACACCTTGAGTTTGCTATAATTAAAAAAGGTATGAAAAAGACTAGTTGATTCTATTTGAATTTGCGGCTGTTATCGTTTGCCATAAGAAAAAATTACCCTTGATAAAAACAAATGTTGCCGGTAAACTACCCCTTTACTTTAACCGATCTTCACCAAAATAATAGGTCTTGAGTACTCTACAAATCAGGGCTGTATGCAAAAATAATTTGATTTTGTTTGAATTTTCGACTCTTATCGTTTGCCATAAAAAAATATCGGTATGGAGAATCATACATGACTTCCATGTTCTAAGATTTATATTTAAAATCATATTCGAAATGAAATATTTAAATAGAAACTACGTCTTTCTACTTATTGCTTCAGCATTACCCACAGTACTGTGGTCACTAATGTATACCACCTCACGTTTTCGCACTCGATTTTTATTGATGATGGCAGTCGATGGCACTGCAGAAAAGTCTGGTTTTACAGAAAACATTGGACTACGGCTAAACAGCCCGGGAAGCAATTTTAACGAAAAACTACTTCTTTGTTGCCGATAAAGTGGTACACATAAAAAATTCTCCCCTCCACCTTCAACTATAATTTTAATAATAGAGAATTACCCCCACCCCGTTCACCTAACCTCTTCATTTACAGATATTTCATCTACGTTTCTACAGTGGATTATTATGAGCTTCTTATCAGGATAATTTATTTATAAAAATTAAGTACTTTACTCTTGTTAAATCATAGAATGTTTCAGGTAAACTACCCCTTTCTGTTAACCGATCTTCTCCAAAATCAATAGACCTTCAGTCCTCTACAATTCAGGGATGCATGCAAAAAATATTCGATTCTGTTAGAATGTGCGGCAGTTATCGTTCGTCATGGAAACATTTCTCTTGTTACAACTTAAAATGTTGCAGGTAAACTACCCCTTTCCCTTAACCGATCTTCACCAAAATCAACAGACCTTGAGTTCTCTACAACTCAGGAAAGTGTGCAAAGAATTAGTTGATTCTCTTTGAATTTTCGGCAGTTATCGTTTGTCATAAAAAAAATTACCCTTGTTAAAACATAAAATGTTGCTGGTAAACTACCCTATTCCCTTAACCGATCTTCACCAAAACCAACATGTCTTGAGAACTCTACAATTCAGGGCTCTATGCAAAACATTATTTGATTGTGTTTGAATTTGCGGCTATTATCGATTCCAATATAAAACATTACCCTTGATAAAAAAACCGCTGCAGGTACTACCCCTTTCCCTTAACCGATTTCAACAAAAACAATAGGTCTTTATACTCTACAAATCAGGATTGCATGCAAAAATTGTTTGATTCTATTTGAATTTGCGGCTGTTATCGTTTGCCATAGAAAATACCCTTGTTAAAACATAAAACATTGCAGGTAAACTACCCCTTCCCCTCAACTGATCCTCACCAAAAACCGTAGGTCTTGAGATCTCTACAATTGAGGGCTGTATGCAAATAATTGATTCTGTTTTAAATTGCGGCAGTTATCATTTGCCATTGGCAATACCCTTGTTAAAACATAAAACGTTGCAGGTAAACTACCCCTTTCCCTTAACCGATCTTCACCAAAAACAACAGGTCATGAGAACTCTATAATTCTGGGCTGTGTGCAAAACAGTAGTTGATTCTGTTTGAATTTGCAGCTGTTATCGTTTGGCATAGTATAAAATTACCATTGATTAAAAAAAAAAAAGTTGCTGGTAAACTACCCCTTTCCCTTAACCGATCTTCACCAAAAACAATAGGTCTTGAAAAATCTACAATTTAGAGCTGTATGCAAATAATCATTTGATTCTGTTTGAATTTGCGGCGGTTATCGTTTGCCATAGAAAATACCCTTGTTAAAACATAAAACGTTGCAGGTAAAGTACCCTTTTCCCTTAACCGATCTTCAACAAAATCAACAGACCTTGAGATCGGTATAATACAAAAAGGTATGCAGAAGAGTAGTTGATTCTGTTTTAATGTACGGCAGTTATCGTTCGTCATAAAAAAAATTACCCTTGTTAAAACATAAAATATTGATGGTAAACTACCCTATTCCCTTAACCGATCTTCACCAAAACTAACATGTCTTGAGAACTCTACAATTCATGGTTCTATGCAAAACATTATTTGATTCTGTTTGAATTTGCGGCTATTATCGTTTACCATATAAAAAATTACCATTGATAAAAAACCGTTGCAGGTAAACTACCCCTTTCCCTTAACCGATCTTCACCAAAAACAATAGGTCTTGAGTACTCTACAAATCAGGACAATGTGCAAAAAATTATTTGATTCTGTTTGAATTTGCGGCTCTTATCGTTTGCCATACTAAATACCCTTGTTAAAACATAAAAGATTGCAGGTAAACTACCCCATTCCCTTAACCGATCGTCAACAAAATGTACACACCTTGAGTTTGCTATAATTAAAAAAGGTATGAAAAAGACTAGTTGATTCTATTTGAATTTGCGGCTGTTATCGTTTGCCATAAGAAAAAATTACCCTTGATAAAAACAAATGTTGCCGGTAAACTACCCCTTTACTTTAACCGATCTTCACCAAAATAATAGGTCTTGAGTACTCTACAAATCAGGGCTGTATGCAAAAATAATTTGATTTTGTTTGAATTTTCGACTCTTATCGTTTGCCATAAAAAAATATCGGTATGGAGAAACATACATGACTTCCATGTTCTAAGATTTATATTTAAAATCATATTCGAAATGAAATATTTCCATAGAAACTACGTCTTTCTACTTATTGCTTCAGCATTAACCACAGTACTGTGGTCACTAATGTATACCACCTCATGTTTTCGCACTCGATTTTCACTGATGAAGGTAGTCGATGGACTGCCGAAAAGTATGGTCTTGCAGAAAACATTGGACTATGGCTAAACAGCCCGGGAATGAATTTTATCAAAGAACTACTTCATTGTTGCCGATAAAGTAGTACACATATAAAAATTTCTCCCCTCCCCCTCCAACTATAATTTTCATTAATAGAAAATTACCCCCACCCCGTTCACCTAACCTCTTCATTTATAGAAATTCATCTACGTTTCCACAGTGGATTATTATGAGCTTCTTATCAGGATACTTTATTTATCAAAATTAAGTACTTTACTCTTGTTAAAACATAAAATGTTGCACGTAAACTACCCCTTTCTCTTAACCGATCTTCACCAAAATCAACAAACCTTGAGACCACTATAAATCAGGAAGGTATGCAAAAAAATATTTGATTCTGTTAGAATGTGCGGCAGTTATCGTTCGTCATGGAAACATTTCTCTGGTTACAACTTAAAATGTTGCAGGTAAACTACCCCTTTCCCTTAATCGATCTTCACCAAAATCAACAGACCTTGAGATCATTACAACTCAGGAAAGTGTGCAAAGAATTAGTTGATTCTCTTTGAATTTACGGCAGTTATCATTCGTCATAGAAACAATTACCCTTGTTAAAACATAAAATGTTGCTGGTAAACTACCCCTCTCCCTTAACCGATCTTCACCAAAAACAACAGATCTTGCGAACTCTACAATTCAGGGGTGTATGAAAACCATTATTTGATTCTGTTTGAATTTGCGGCAGTTATTGTTCGTCATTGAAACAATTACTCTTGTTAAAACAATAAAGGTGGCAAGTAAACTACCCCTTTCCCTTAACCGATCTTCAACAAAATAAACAGACCTTGAGTTCTGAATAATTCAAATAGGTATTCAAAAACGTAGTTGATTCTGTTAGAATTTACGGCAGTTATCGTTCATCATATAAAAATTACCCTTGTTAAAACATAAATGTTGCAGGTAAACTACCCCTTTCCATTAACCGATCTTCACCAACACCAATAGGTCTAGAGAACTCTACAATACAGGGCTGTATGCAAAACATTATTTGATTCTGTTTGAATTTGCGGCTCTTATTGTTTGCCATATAAATACCCTTGTTAAAATATAAAATGTTGCAGGTAAACTACCCCTTTCCCATAACCGATCTTCACCAAAACCAATAGGTCTTGAGAACTCTATAATTCAGGGCTGTATGCAAAAGAGTAGTTGATTCTGTTTGAATTTGCGGCTGTTATCGTTTGCCATAGAAAAAAATTACCCTTGATTAAAAAACCGTTGCAGGTAAACTACCCCTTTCCCTTAACCGATCATCACCAAAATCAAAAGGTCTTGAGTACTCTACAAATCAGGGCTGTATGCAAAAATAATTTGATTTTGTTTGAATTTTCGACTCTTATCGTTTGCCATAAAAAAATATCGGTATGGAGAAACATACATGACTTCCATGTTCTAAGATTTATATTTAAAATCATATTCGAAATGAAATATTTAAATAGAAACTACGTCTTCCTACTTATTGCTTCAGCATTACCCACAGTACTGTGGTCACTAATGTATACCACCTCACGTTCTCGCACTCGATTTTTATTGATGATGGCAGTCGATGGCACTGCAGAAAAGTCTGGTTTTACAGAAAACATTGGACTACGGCTAAACAGCCCGGGAAGCAATTTTAACGAAAAACTACTTCTTTGTTGCCGATAAAGTGGTACACATAAAAAATTCTCCCCTCCACCTTCAACTATAATTTTAATAATAGAGAATTACCCCCACCCCGTTCACCTAACCTCTTCATTTACAGATATTTCATCTACGTTTCTACAGTGGATTATTATGAGCTTCTTATCAGGATAATTTATTTATAAAAATTAAGTACTTTACTCTTGTTAAATCATAGAATGTTTCAGGTAAACTACCCCTTTCTGTTAACCGATCTTCTCCAAAATCAATAGACCTTCAGTCCTCTACAATTCAGGGATGCATGCAAAAAATATTCGATTCTGTTAGAATGTGCGGCAGTTATCGTTCGTCATGGAAACATTTCTCTTGTTACAACTTAAAATGTTGCAGGTAAACTACCCCTTTCCCTTAACCGATCTTCACCAAAATCAACAGACCTTGAGTTCTCTACAACTCAGGAAAGTGTGCAAAGAATTAGTTGATTCTCTTTGAATTTTCGGCAGTTATCGTTTGTCATAAAAAAAATTACCCTTGTTAAAACATAAAATGTTGCTGGTAAACTACCCTATTCCCTTAACCGATCTTCACCAAAACCAACATGTCTTGAGAACTCTACAATTCAGGGCTCTATGCAAAACATTATTTGATTGTGTTTGAATTTGCGGCTATTATCGATTCCAATATAAAACATTACCCTTGATAAAAAACCGCTGCAGGTACTACCCCTTTCCTTTAACCGATTTCAACAAAAACAATAGGTCTTTATACTCTACAAATCAGGATTGCATGCAAAAATTGTTTGATTCTATTTGAATTTGCGGCTGTTATCGTTTGCCATAGAAAATACCCTTGTTAAAACATAAAACATTGCAGGTAAACTACCCCTTCCCCTCAACTGATCCTCACCAAAAACCGTAGGTCTTGAGATCTCTACAATTGAGGGCTGTATGCAAATAATCATTTGATTCTGTTTTAAATTGCGGCAGTTATCATTTGCCATTGGCAATACCCTTGTTAAAACATAAAACGTTGCAGGTAAACTACCCCTTTCCCTTAACCGATCTTCACCAAAAACAACAGGTCATGAGAACTCTATAATTCTGGGCTGTGTGCAAAACAGTAGTTGATTCTGTTTGAATTTGCAGCTGTTATCGTTTGGCATAGTATAAAATTACCATTGATTAAAAAAAAAAAAGTTGCTGGTAAACTACCCCTTTCCCTTAACCGATCTTCACCAAAAACAATAGGTCTTGAAAAATCTACAATTTAGAGCTGTATGCAAATAATCATTTGATTCTGTTTGAATTTGCGGCGGTTATCGTTTGCCATAGAAAATACCCTTGTTAAAACATAAAACGTTGCAGGTAAAGTACCCTTTTCCCTTAACCGATCTTCAACAAAATCAACAGACCTTGAGATCGGTATAATACAAAAAGGTATGCAGAAGAGTAGTTGATTCTGTTTTAATGTACGGCAGTTATCGTTCGTCATAAAAAAAATTACCCTTGTTAAAACATAAAATATTGATGGTAAACTACCCTATTCCCTTAACCGATCTTCACCAAAACCAACATGTCTTGAGAACTCTACAATTCATGGTTCTATGCAAAACATTATTTGATTCTGTTTGAATTTGCGGCTATTATCGTTTACCATATAAAAAATTACCATTGATAAAAAAACCGTTGCAGGTAAACTACCCCTTTCCCTTAACCGATCTTCACCAAAAACAATAGGTCTTGAGTACTCTACAAATCAGGACAATGTGCAAAAAATTATTTGATTCTGTTTGAATTTGCGGCTCTTATCGTTTGCCATACTAAATACCCTTGTTAAAACATAAAAGGTTGCAGGTAAACTACCCCATTCCCTTAACCGATCGTCAACAAAATGTACACACCTTGAGTTTGCTATAATTAAAAAAGGTATGAAAAAGACTAGTTGATTCTATTTGAATTTGCGGCTGTTATCGTTTGCCATAAGAAAAAATTACCCTTGATAAAAACAAATGTTGCCGGTAAACTACCCCTTTACTTTAACCGATCTTCACCAAAATAATAGGTCTTGAGTACTCTACAAATCAGGGCTGTATGCAAAAATAATTTGATTTTGTTTGAATTTTCGACTCTTATCGTTTGCCATAAAAAAATATCGGTATGGAGAAACATACATGACTTCCATGTTCTAAGATTTATATTTAAAATCATATTCGAAATGAAATATTTAAATAGAAACTACGTCTTTCTACTTATTGCTTCAGCATTACCCACAGTACTGTGGTCACTAATGTATACCACCTCACGTTTTCGCACTCGATTTTTATTGATGATGGCAGTCGATGGCACTGCAGAAAAGTCTGGTTTTACAGAAAACATTGGACTACGGCTAAACAGCCCGGGAAGCAATTTTAACGAAAAACTACTTCTTTGTTGCCGATAAAGTGGTACACATAAAAAATTCTCCCCTCCACCTTCAACTATAATTTTAATAATAGAGAATTGCCCCCACCCCGTTCACCTAACCTCTTCATTTACAGATATTTCATCTACGTTTCTACAGTGGATTATTATGAGCTTCTTATCAGGATAATTTATTTATAAAAATTAAGTACTTTACTCTTGTTAAATCATAGAATGTTTCAGGTAAACTACCCCTTTCTGTTAACCGATCTTCTCCAAAATCAATAGACCTTCAGTCCTCTACAATTCAGGGATGCATTCAAAAAATATTCGATTCTGTTAGAATGTGCGGCAGTTATCGTTCGTCATGGAAACATTTCTCTTGTTACAACTTAAAATGTTGCAGGTAAACTACCCCTTTCCCTTAACCGATCTTCACCAAAATCAACAGACCTTGAGTTCTCTACAACTCAGGAAAGTGTGCAAAGAATTAGTTGATTCTCTTTGAATTTTCGGCAGTTATCGTTTGTCATAAAAAAAATTACCCTTGTTAAAACATAAAATGTTGCTGGTAAACTACCCTATTCCCTTAACCGATCTTCACCAAAACCAACATGTCTTGAGAACTCTACAATTCAGGGCTCTATGCAAAACATTATTTGATTGTGTTTGAATTTGCGGCTATTATCGATTCCAATATAAAACATTACCCTTGATAAAAAACCGCTGCAGGTACTACCCCTTTCCCTTAACCGATTTCAACAAAAACAATAGGTCTTTATACTCTACAAATCAGGATTGCATGCAAAAATTGTTTGATTCTATTTGAATTTGCGGCTGTTATCGTTTGCCATAGAAAATACCCTTGTTAAAACATAAAACATTGCAGGTAAACTACCCCTTCCCCTCAACTGATCCTCACCAAAAACCGTAGGTCTTGAGATCTCTACAATTGAGGGCTGTATGCAAATAATTGATTCTGTTTTAAATTGCGGCAGTTATCATTTGCCATTGGCAATACCCTTGTTAAAACATAAAACGTTGCAGGTAAACTACCCCTTTCCCTTAACCGATCTTCACCAAAAACAACAGGTCATGAGAACTCTATAATTCTGGGCTGTGTGCAAAACAGTAGTTGATTCTGTTTGAATTTGCAGCTGTTATCGTTTGGCATAGTATAAAATTACCATTGATTAAAAAAAAAAAAGTTGCTGGTAAACTACCCCTTTCCCTTAACCGATCTTCACCAAAAACAATAGGTCTTGAAAAATCTACAATTTAGAGCTGTATGCAAATAATCATTTGATTCTGTTTGAATTTGCGGCGGTTATCGTTTGCCATAGAAAATACCCTTGTTAAAACATAAAACGTTGCAGGTAAAGTACCCTTTTCCCTTAACCGATCTTCAACAAAATCAACAGACCTTGAGATCGGTATAATACAAAAAGGTATGCAGAAGAGTAGTTGATTCTGTTTTAATGTACGGCAGTTATCGTTCGTCATAAAAAAAATTACCCTTGTTAAAACATAAAATATTGATGGTAAACTACCCTATTCCCTTAACCGATCTTCACCAAAACTAACATGTCTTGAGAACTCTACAATTCATGGTTCTATGCAAAACATTATTTGATTCTGTTTGAATTTGCGGCTATTATCGTTTACCATATAAAAAATTACCATTGATAAAAAACCGTTGCAGGTAAACTACCCCTTTCCCTTAACCGATCTTCACCAAAAACAATAGGTCTTGAGTACTCTACAAATCAGGACAATGTGCAAAAAATTATTTGATTCTGTTTGAATTTGCGGCTCTTATCGTTTGCCATACTAAATACCCTTGTTAAAACATAAAAGGTTGCAGGTAAACTACCCCATTCCCTTAACCGATCGTCAACAAAATGTACACACCTTGAGTTTGCTATAATTAAAAAAGGTATGAAAAAGACTAGTTGATTCTATTTGAATTTGCGGCTGTTATCGTTTGCCATAAGAAAAAATTACCCTTGATAAAAACAAATGTTGCCGGTAAACTACCCCTTTACTTTAACCGATCTTCACCAAAATAATAGGTCTTGAGTACTCTACAAATCAGGGCTGTATGCAAAAATAATTTGATTTTGTTTGAATTTTCGACTCTTATCGTTTGCCATAAAAAAATATCGGTATGGAGAAACATACATGACTTCCATGTTCTAAGATTTATATTTAAAATCATATTCGAAATGAAATATTTCCATAGAAACTACGTCTTTCTACTTATTGCTTCAGCATTAACCACAGTACTGTGGTCACTAATGTATACCACCTCATGTTTTCGCACTCGATTTTCACTGATGAAGGTAGTCGATGGACTGCCGAAAAGTCTGGTCTTGCAGAAAACATTGGACTATGGCTAAACAGCCCGGGAATGAATTTTATCAAAGAACTACTTCATTGTTGCCGATAAAGTAGTACACATATAAAAATTTCTCCCCTCCCCCTCCAACTATAATTTTCATTAATAGAAAATTACCCCCACCCCGTTCACCTAACCTCTTCATTTATAGAAATTCATCTACGTTTCCACAGTGGATTATTATGAGCTTCTTATCAGGATACTTTATTTATCAAAATTAAGTACTTTACTCTTGTTAAAACATAAAATGTTGCACGTAAACTACCCCTTTCTCTTAACCGATCTTCACCAAAATCAACAAACCTTGAGACCACTATAAATCAGGAAGGTATGCAAAAAAATATTTGATTCTGTTAGAATGTGCGGCAGTTATCGTTCGTCATGGAAACATTTCTCTGGTTACAACTTAAAATGTTGCAGGTAAACTACCCCTTTCCCTTAATCGATCTTCACCAAAATCAACAGACCTTGAGATCATTACAACTCAGGAAAGTGTGCAAAGAATTAGTTGATTCTCTTTGAATTTACGGCAGTTATCATTCGTCATAGAAACAATTACCCTTGTTAAAACATAAAATGTTGCTGGTAAACTACCCCTCTCCCTTAACCGATCTTCACCAAAAACAACAGATCTTGCGAACTCTACAATTCAGGGGTGTATGAAAACCATTATTTGATACTGTTTGAATTTGCGGCAGTTATTGTTCGTCATTGAAACAATTACTCTTGTTAAAACAATAAAGGTGGCAAGTAAACTACCCCTTTCCCTTAACCGATCTTCAACAAAATAAACAGACCTTGAGTTCTGAATAATTCAAATAGGTATGCAAAAACGTAGTTGATTCTGTTAGAATTTACGGCAGTTATCGTTCATCATATAAAAATTACCCTTGTTAAAACATAAATGTTGCAGGTAAACTACCCCTTTCCATTAACCGATCTTCACCAACACCAATAGGTCTAGAGAACTCTACAATACAGGGCTGTATGCAAAACATTATTTGATTCTGTTTGAATTTGCGGCTCTTATTGTTTGCCATATAAATACCCTTGTTAAAATATAAAATGTTGCAGGTAAACTACCCCTTTCCCATAACCGATCTTCACCAAAACCAATAGGTCTTGAGAACTCTATAATTCAGGGCTGTATGCAAAAGAGTAGTTGATTCTGTTTAAATTTGCGGCTGTTATCGTTTGCCATAGAAAAAAATTACCCTTGATTAAAAAACCGTTGCAGGTAAACTACCCCTTTCCCTTAACCGATCATCACCAAAATCAAAAGGTCTTGAGTACTCTACAAATCAGGGCTGTATGCAAAAATAATTTGATTTTGTTTGAATTTTCGACTCTTATCGTTTGCCATAAAAAAATATCGGTATGGAGAAACATACATGACTTCCATGTTCTAAGATTTATATTTAAAATCATATTCGAAATGAAATATTTAAATAGAAACTACGTCTTCCTACTTATTGCTTCAGCATTACCCACAGTACTGTGGTCACTAATGTATACCACCTCACGTTCTCGCACTCGATTTTTATTGATGATGGCAGTCGATGGCACTGCAGAAAAGTCTGGTTTTACAGAAAACATTGGACTACGGCTAAACAGCCCGGGAAGCAATTTTAACGAAAAACTACTTCTTTGTTGCCGATAAAGTGGTACACATAAAAAATTCTCCCCTCCACCTTCAACTATAATTTTAATAATGGAGAATTACCCCCACCCCGTTCACCTAACCTCTTCATTTACAGATATTTCATCTACGTTTCTACAGTGGATTATTATGAGCTTCTTATCAGGATAATTTATTTATAAAAATTAAGTACTTTACTCTTGTTAAATCATAGAATGTTTCAGGTAAACTACCCCTTTCTGTTAACCGATCTTCTCCAAAATCAATAGACCTTCAGTCCTCTACAATTCAGGGATGCATGCAAAAAATATTCGATTCTGTTAGAATGTGCGGCAGTTATCGTTCGTCATGGAAACATTTCTCTTGTTACAACTTAAAATGTTGCAGGTAAACTACCCCTTTCCCTTAACCGATCTTCACCAAAATCAACAGACCTTGAGTTCTCTACAACTCAGGAAAGTGTGCAAAGAATTAGTTGATTCTCTTTGAATTTTCGGCAGTTATCGTTTGTCATAAAAAAAATTACCCTTGTTAAAACATAAAATGTTGCTGGTAAACTACCCTATTCCCTTAACCGATCTTCACCAAAACCAACATGTCTTGAGAACTCTACAATTCAGGGCTCTATGCAAAACATTATTTGATTGTGTTTGAATTTGCGGCTATTATCGATTCCAATATAAAACATTACCCTTGATAAAAAACCGCTGCAGGTACTACCCCTTTCCTTTAACCGATTTCAACAAAAACAATAGGTCTTTATACTCTACAAATCAGGATTGCATGCAAAAATTGTTTGATTCTATTTGAATTTGCGGCTGTTATCGTTTGCCATAGAAAATACCCTTGTTAAAACATAAAACATTGCAGGTAAACTACCCCTTCCCCTCAACTGATCCTCACCAAAAACCGTAGGTCTTGAGATCTCTACAATTGAGGGCTGTATGCAAATAATCATTTGATTCTGTTTTAAATTGCGGCAGTTATCATTTGCCATTGGCAATACCCTTGTTAAAACATAAAACGTTGCAGGTAAACTACCCCTTTCCCTTAACCGATCTTCACCAAAAACAACAGGTCATGAGAACTCTATAATTCTGGGCTGTGTGCAAAACAGTAGTTGATTCTGTTTGAATTTGCAGCTGTTATCGTTTGGCATAGTATAAAATTACCATTGATTAAAAAAAAAAAAGTTGCTGGTAAACTACCCCTTTCCCTTAACCGATCTTCACCAAAAACAATAGGTCTTGAAAAATCTACAATTTAGAGCTGTATGCAAATAATCATTTGATTCTGTTTGAATTTGCGGCGGTTATCGTTTGCCATAGAAAATACCCTTGTTAAAACATAAAACGTTGCAGGTAAAGTACCCTTTTCCCTTAACCGATCTTCAACAAAATCAACAGACCTTGAGATCGGTATAATACAAAAAGGTATGCAGAAGAGTAGTTGATTCTGTTTTAATGTACGGCAGTTATCGTTCGTCATAAAAAAAATTACCCTTGTTAAAACATAAAATATTGATGGTAAACTACCCTATTCCCTTAACCGATCTTCACCAAAACCAACATGTCTTGAGAACTCTACAATTCATGGTTCTATGCAAAACATTATTTGATTCTGTTTGAATTTGCGGCTATTATCGTTTACCATATAAAAAATTACCATTGATAAAAAAACCGTTGCAGGTAAACTACCCCTTTCCCTTAACCGATCTTCACCAAAAACAATAGGTCTTGAGTACTCTACAAATCAGGACAATGTGCAAAAAATTATTTGATTCTGTTTGAATTTGCGGCTCTTATCGTTTGCCATACTAAATACCCTTGTTAAAACATAAAAGGTTGCAGGTAAACTACCCCATTCCCTTAACCGATCGTCAACAAAATGTACACACCTTGAGTTTGCTATAATTAAAAAAGGTATGAAAAAGACTAGTTGATTCTATTTGAATTTGCGGCTGTTATCGTTTGCCATAAGAAAAAATTACCCTTGATAAAAACAAATGTTGCCGGTAAACTACCCCTTTACTTTAACCGATCTTCACCAAAATAATAGGTCTTGAGTACTCTACAAATCAGGGCTGTATGCAAAAATAATTTGATTTTGTTTGAATTTTCGACTCTTATCGTTTGCCATAAAAAAATATCGGTATGGAGAAACATACATGACTTCCATGTTCTAAGATTTATATTTAAAATCATATTCGAAATGAAATATTTAAATAGAAACTACGTCTTTCTACTTATTGCTTCAGCATTACCCACAGTACTGTGGTCACTAATGTATACCACCTCACGTTTTCGCACTCGATTTTTATTGATGATGGCAGTCGATGGCACTGCAGAAAAGTCTGGTTTTACAGAAAACATTGGACTACGGCTAAACAGCCCGGGAAGCAATTTTAACGAAAAACTACTTCTTTGTTGCCGATAAAGTGGTACACATAAAAAATTCTCCCCTCCACCTTCAACTATAATTTTAATAATAGAGAATTACCCCCACCCCGTTCACCTAACCTCTTCATTTACAGATATTTCATCTACGTTTCTACAGTGGATTATTATGAGCTTCTTATCAGGATAATTTATTTATAAAAATTAAGTACTTTACTCTTGTTAAATCATAGAATGTTTCAGGTAAACTACCCCTTTCTGTTAACCGATCTTCTCCAAAATCAATAGACCTTCAGTCCTCTACAATTCAGGGATGCATGCAAAAAATATTCGATTCTGTTAGAATGTGCGGCAGTTATCGTTCGTCATGGAAACATTTCTCTTGTTACAACTTAAAATGTTGCAGGTAAACTACCCCTTTCCCTTAACCGATCTTCACCAAAATCAACAGACCTTGAGTTCTCTACAACTCAGGAAAGTGTGCAAAGAATTAGTTGATTCTCTTTGAATTTTCGGCAGTTATCGTTTGTCATAAAAAAAATTACCCTTGTTAAAACATAAAATGTTGCTGGTAAACTACCCTATTCCCTTAACCGATCTTCACCAAAACCAACAAGTCTTGAGAACTCTACAATTCAGGGCTCTATGCAAAACATTATTTGATTGTGTTTGAATTTGCGGCTATTATCGATTCCAATATAAAACATTACCCTTGATAAAAAACCGCTGCAGGTACTACCCCTTTCCCTTAACCGATTTCAACAAAAACAATAGGTCTTTATACTCTACAAATCAGGATTGCATGCAAAAATTGTTTGATTCTATTTGAATTTGCGGCTGTTATCGTTTGCCATAGAAAATACCCTTGTTAAAACATAAAACATTGCAGGTAAACTACCCCTTCCCCTCAACTGATCCTCACCAAAAACCGTAGGTCTTGAGATCTCTACAATTGAGGGCTGTATGCAAATAATTGATTCTGTTTTAAATTGCGGCAGTTATCATTTGCCATTGGCAATACCCTTGTTAAAACATAAAACGTTGCAGGTAAACTACCCCTTTCCCTTAACCGATCTTCACCAAAAACAACAGGTCATGAGAACTCTATAATTCTGGGCTGTGTGCAAAACAGTAGTTGATTCTGTTTGAATTTGCAGCTGTTATCGTTTGGCATAGTATAAAATTACCATTGATTAAAAAAAAAAAAGTTGCTGGTAAACTACCCCTTTCCCTTAACCGATCTTCACCAAAAACAATAGGTCTTGAAAAATCTACAATTTAGAGCTGTATGCAAATAATCATTTGATTCTGTTTGAATTTGCGGCGGTTATCGTTTGCCATAGAAAATACCCTTGTTAAAACATAAAACGTTGCAGGTAAAGTACCCTTTTCCCTTAACCGATCTTCAACAAAATCAACAGACCTTGAGATCGGTATAATACAAAAAGGTATGCAGAAGAGTAGTTGATTCTGTTTTAATGTACGGCAGTTATCGTTCGTCATAAAAAAAATTACCCTTGTTAAAACATAAAATATTGATGGTAAACTACCCTATTCCCTTAACCGATCTTCACCAAAACTAACATGTCTTGAGAACTCTACAATTCATGGTTCTATGCAAAACATTATTTGATTCTGTTTGAATTTGCGGCTATTATCGTTTACCATATAAAAAATTACCATTGATAAAAAACCGTTGCAGGTAAACTACCCCTTTCCCTTAACCGATCTTCACCAAAAACAATAGGTCTTGAGTACTCTACAAATCAGGACAATGTGCAAAAAATTATTTGATTCTGTTTGAATTTGCGGCTCTTATCGTTTGCCATACTAAATACCCTTGTTAAAACATAAAAGGTTGCAGGTAAACTACCCCATTCCCTTAACCGATCGTCAACAAAATGTACACACCTTGAGTTTGCTATAATTAAAAAAGGTATGAAAAAGACTAGTTGATTCTATTTGAATTTGCGGCTGTTATCGTTTGCCATAAGAAAAAATTACCCTTGATAAAAACAAATGTTGCCGGTAAACTACCCCTTTACTTTAACCGATCTTCACCAAAATAATAGGTCTTGAGTACTCTACAAATCAGGGCTGTATGCAAAAATAATTTGATTTTGTTTGAATTTTCGACTCTTATCGTTTGCCATAAAAAAATATCGGTATGGAGAAACATACATGACTTCCATGTTCTAAGATTTATATTTAAAATCATATTCGAAATGAAATATTTCCATAGAAACTACGTCTTTCTACTTATTGCTTCAGCATTAACCACAGTACTGTGGTCACTAATGTATACCACCTCATGTTTTCGCACTCGATTTTCACTGATGAAGGTAGTCGATGGACTGCCGAAAAGTCTGGTCTTGCAGAAAACATTGGACTATGGCTAAACAGCCCGGGAATGAATTTTATCAAAGAACTACTTCATTGTTGCCGATAAAGTAGTACACATATAAAAATTTCTCCCCTCCCCCTCCAACTATAATTTTCATTAATAGAAAATTACCCCCACCCCGTTCACCTAACCTCTTCATTTATAGAAATTCATCTACGTTTCCACAGTGGATTATTATGAGCTTCTTATCAGGATACTTTATTTATCAAAATTAAGTACTTTACTCTTGTTAAAACATAAAATGTTGCACGTAAACTACCCCTTTCTCTTAACCGATCTTCACCAAAATCAACAAACCTTGAGACCACTATAAATCAGGAAGGTATGCAAAAAAATATTTGATTCTGTTAGAATGTGCGGCAGTTATCGTTCGTCATGGAAACATTTCTCTGGTTACAACTTAAAATGTTGCAGGTAAACTACCCCTTTCCCTTAATCGATCTTCACCAAAATCAACAGACCTTGAGATCATTACAACTCAGGAAAGTGTGCAAAGAATTAGTTGATTCTCTTTGAATTTACGGCAGTTATCATTCGTCATAGAAACAATTACCCTTGTTAAAACATAAAATGTTGCTGGTAAACTACCCCTCTCCCTTAACCGATCTTCACCAAAAACAACAGATCTTGCGAACTCTACAATTCAGGGGTGTATGAAAACCATTATTTGATTCTGTTTGAATTTGCGGCAGTTATTGTTCGTCATTGAAACAATTACTCTTGTTAAAACAATAAAGGTGGCAAGTAAACTACCCCTTTCCCTTAACCGATCTTCAACAAAATAAACAGACCTTGAGTTCTGAATAATTCAAATAGGTATGCAAAAACGTAGTTGATTCTGTTAGAATTTACGGCAGTTATCGTTCATCATATAAAAATTACCCTTGTTAAAACATAAATGTTGCAGGTAAACTACTCCTTTCCATTAACCGATCTTCACCAACACCAATAGGTCTAGAGAACTCTACAATACAGGGCTGTATGCAAAACATTATTTGATTCTGTTTGAATTTGCGGCTCTTATTGTTTGCCATATAAATACCCTTGTTAAAATATAAAATGTTGCAGGTAAACTACCCCTTTCCCATAACCGATCTTCACCAAAACCAATAGGTCTTGAGAACTCTATAATTCAGGGCTGTATGCAAAAGAGTAGTTGATTCTGTTTGAATTTGCGGCTGTTATCGTTTGCCATAGAAAAAAATTACCCTTGATTAAAAAACCGTTGCAGGTAAACTACCCCTTTCCCTTAACCGATCATCACCAAAATCAAAAGGTCTTGAGTACTCTACAAATCAGGGCTGTATGCAAAAATAATTTGATTTTGTTTGAATTTTCGACTCTTATCGTTTGCCATAAAAAAATATCGGTATGGAGAAACATACATGACTTCCATGTTCTAAGATTTATATTTAAAATCATATTCGAAATGAAATATTTAAATAGAAACTACGTCTTTCTACTTATTGCTTCAGCATTACCCACAGTACTGTGGTCACTAATGTATACCACCTCACGTTCTCGCACTCGATTTTTATTGATGATGGCAGTCGATGGCACTGCAGAAAAGTCTGGTTTTACAGAAAACATTGGACTACGGCTAAACAGCCCGGGAAGCAATTTTAACGAAAAACTACTTCTTTGTTGCCGATAAAGTGGTACACATAAAAAATTCTCCCCTCCACCTTCAACTATAATTTTAATAATAGAGAATTACCCCCACCCCGTTCACCTAACCTCTTCATTTACAGATATTTCATCTACGTTTCTACAGTGGATTATTATGAGCTTCTTATCAGGAAAATTTATTTATAAAAATTAAGTACTTTACTCTTGTTAAATCATAGAATGTTTCAGGTAAACTACCCCTTTCTGTTAACCGATCTTCTCCAAAATCAATAGACCTTGAGTTCTCTACAACTCAGGAAAGTGTGCAAAGAATTAGTTGATTCTCTTTGAATTTTCGGCAGTTATCGTTTGTCATAAAAAAAATTACCCTTGTTAAAACATAAAATGTTGCTGGTAAACTACCCTATTCCCTTAACCGATCTTCACCAAAACCAACATGTCTTGAGAACTCTACAATTCAGGGCTCTATGCAAAACATTATTTGATTGTGTTTGAATTTGCGGCTATTATCGATTCCAATATAAAACATTACCCTTGATAAAAAACCGCTGCAGGTACTACCCCTTTCCTTTAACCGATTTCAACAAAAACAATAGGTCTTTATACTCTACAAATCAGGATTGCATGCAAAAATTGTTTGATTCTATTTGAATTTGCGGCTGTTATCGTTTGCCATAGAAAATACCCTTGTTAAAACATAAAACATTGCAGGTAAACTACCCCTTCCCCTCAACTGATCCTCACCAAAAACCGTAGGTCTTGAGATCTCTACAATTGAGGGCTGTATGCAAATAATCATTTGATTCTGTTTTAAATTGCGGCAGTTATCATTTGCCATTGGCAATACCCTTGTTAAAACATAAAACGTTGCAGGTAAACTACCCCTTTCCCTTAACCGATCTTCACCAAAAACAACAGGTCATGAGAACTCTATAGTTCTGGGCTGTGTGCAAAACAGTAGTTGATTCTGTTTGAATTTGCAGCTGTTATCGTTTGGCATAGTATAAAATTACCATTGATTAAAAAAAAAAAAGTTGCTGGTAAACTACCCCTTTCCCTTAACCGATCTTCACCAAAAACAATAGGTCTTGAAAAATCTACAATTTAGAGCTGTATGCAAATAATCATTTGATTCTGTTTGAATTTGCGGCGGTTATCGTTTGCCATAGAAAATACCCTTGTTAAAACATAAAACGTTGCAGGTAAAGTACCCTTTTCCCTTAACCGATCTTCAACAAAATCAACAGACCTTGAGATCGGTATAATACAAAAAGGTATGCAGAAGAGTAGTTGATTCTGTTTTAATGTACGGCAGTTATCGTTCGTCATAAAAAAAATTACCCTTGTTAAAACATAAAATATTGATGGTAAACTACCCTATTCCCTTAACCGATCTTCACCAAAACCAACATGTCTTGAGAACTCTACAATTCATGGTTCTATGCAAAACATTATTTGATTCTGTTTGAATTTGCGGCTATTATCGTTTACCATATAAAAAATTACCATTGATAAAAAAACCGTTGCAGGTAAACTACCCCTTTCCCTTAACCGATCTTCACCAAAAACAATAGGTCTTGAGTACTCTACAAATCAGGACAATGTGCAAAAAATTATTTGATTCTGTTTGAATTTGCGGCTCTTATCGTTTGCCATACTAAATACCCTGGTTAAAACATAAAAGGTTGCAGGTAAACTACCCCATTCCCTTAACCGATCGTCAACAAAATGTACACACCTTGAGTTTGCTATAATTAAAAAAGGTATGAAAAAGACTAGTTGATTCTATTTGAATTTGCGGCTGTTATCGTTTGCCATAAGAAAAAATTACCCTTGATAAAAACAAATGTTGCCGGTAAACTACCCCTTTACTTTAACCGATCTTCACCAAAATAATAGGTCTTGAGTACTCTACAAATCAGGGCTGTATGCAAAAATAATTTGATTTTGTTTGAATTTTCGACTCTTATCGTTTGCCATAAAAAAATATCGGTATGGAGAAACATACATGACTTCCATGTTCTAAGATTTATATTTAAAATCATATTCGAAATGAAATATTTCCATAGAAACTACGTCTTTCTACTTATTGCTTCAGCATTAACCACAGTACTGTGGTCACTAATGTATACCACCTCATGTTTTCGCACTCGATTTTCACTGATGAAGGTAGTCGATGGACTGCCGAAAAGTCTGATCTTGCAGAAAACATTGGACTATGGCTAAACAGCCCGGGAACGAATTTTATCAAAGAACTACTCCATTGTTGCCGATAAAGTAGTACACATATAAAAATTTCTCCCCTCCCCCTCCAACTATAATTTTCATTAATAGAAAATTACCCCCACCCCGTTCACCTAACCTCTTCATTTATAGAAATTCATCTACGTTTCCACAGTGGATTATTATGAGCTTCTTATCAGGATACTTTATTTATCAAAATTAAGTACTTTACTCTTGTTAAAACATAAAATGTTGCACGTAAACTACCCCTTTCTCTTAACCGATCTTCACCAAAATCAACAAACCTTGAGACCACTATAAATCAGGAAGGTATGCAAAAAAATATTTGATTCTGTTAGAATGTGCGGCAGTTATCGTTCGTCATGGAAACATTTCTCTGGTTACAACTTAAAATGTTGCAGGTAAACTACCCCTTTCCCTTAATCGATCTTCACCAAAATCAACAGACCTTGAGACCATTACAGCTCAGGAAAGTGTGCAAAGAATTAGTTGATTCTCTTTGAATTTACGGCAGTTATCAATCGTCATAGAAACAATTACCCTTGTTAAAACATAAAATGTTGCTGGTAAACTACCCCTCTCCCTTAACCGATCTTCACCAAAAACAACAGATCTTGCGAACTCTACAATTCAGGGGTGTATGAAAACCATTATTTGATTCTGTTTGAATTTGCGGCAGTTATTGTTCGTCATTGAAACAATTACTCTTGTTAAAACAATAAAGGTGGCAAGTAAACTACCCCTTTCCCTTAACCGATCTTCAACAAAATAAACAGACCTTGAGTTCTGAATAATTCAAATAGGTATGCAAAAACGTAGTTGATTCTGTTTGAATTTACGGCAGTTATCGTTCATCATATAAAAATTACCCTTGTTAAAACATAAATGTTGCAGGTAAACTACCCCTTTCCATTAACCGATCTTCACCAACACCAATAGGTCTAGAGAACTCTACAATACAGGGCTGTATGCAAAACATTATTTGATTCTGTTTGAATTTGCGGCTCTTATTGTTTGCCATATAAATACCCTTGTTAAAATATAAAATGTTGCAGGTAAACTACCCCTTTCCCATAACCGATCTTCACCAAAACCAATAGGTCTTGAGAACTCTACAATTCAGGGCTGTATGCAAAAGAGTAGTTGATTCTGTTTGAATTTGCGGCTGTTATCGTTTGCCATAGAAAAAAATTACCCTTGATTAAAAAACCGTTGCAGGTAAACTACCCCTTTCCCTTAACCGATCATCACCAAAATCAAAAGGTCTTGAGTACTCTACAAATCAGGGCTGTATGCAAAAATAATTTGATTTTGTTTGAATTTTCGACTCTTATCGTTTGCCATAAAAAAATATCGGTATGGAGAAACATACATGACTTCCATGTTCTAAGATTTATATTTAAAATCATATTCGAAATGAAATATTTAAATAGAAACTACGTCTTTCTACTTATTGCTTCAGCATTACCCACAGTACTGTGGTCACTAATGTATACCACCTCACGTTCTCGCACTCGATTTTTATTGATGATGGCAGTCGATGGCACTGCAGAAAAGTCTGGTTTTACAGAAAACATTGGACTACGGCTAAACAGCCCGGGAAGCAATTTTAACGAAAAACTACTTCTTTGTTGCCGATAAAGTGGTACACATAAAAAATTCTCCCCTCCACCTTCAACTATAATTTTAATAATAGAGAATTACCCCCACCCCGTTCACCTAACCTCTTCATTTAAAGATATTTCATCTACGTTTCTACAGTGGATTATTATGAGCTTCTTATCAGGATAATTTATTTATAAAAATTAAGTACTTTACTCTTGTTAAATCATAGAATGTTTCAGGTAAACTACCCCTTTCTGTTAACCGATCTTCTCCAAAATCAATAGACCTTCAGTCCTCTACAATTCAGGGATGCATGCAAAAAATATTCGATTCTGTTAGAATGTGCGGCAGTTATCGTTCGTCATGGAAACATTTCTCTTGTTACAACTTAAAATGTTGCAGGTAAACTACCCCTTTCCCTTAACCGATCTTCACCAAAATCAACAGACCTTGAGTCCTCTACAACTCAGGAAAGTGTGCAAAGAATTAGTTGATTCTCTTTGAATTTTCGGCAGTTATCGTTTGTCATAAGAAAAATTACCCTTGTTAAAACATAAAATGTTGCTGGTAAACTACCCTATTCCCTTAACCGATCTTCACCAAAACCAACATGTCTTGAGAACTCTACAATACAGGGCTCTATGCAAAACATTATTTGATTGTGTTTGAATTTGCGGCTATTATCGATTCCAATATAAAACATTACCCTTGATAAAAAACCGCTGCAGGTACTACCCCTTTCCTTTAACCGATTTCAACAAAAACAATAGGTCTTTATACTCTACAAATCAGGATTGCATGCAAAAATTGTTTGATTCTATTTGAATTTGCGGCTGTTATCGTTTGCCATAGAAAATACCCTTGTTAAAACATAAAACATTGCAGGTAAACTACCCCTTCCCCTCAACTGATCCTCACCAAAAACCGTAGATCTTGAGATCTCTACAATTGAGGGCTGTATGCAAATAATCATTTGATTCTGTTTTAAATTGCGGCAGTTATCATTTGCCATTGGCAATACCCTTGTTAAAACATAAAACGTTGCAGGTAAACTACCCCTTTCCCTTAACCGATCTTCACCAAAAACAACAGGTCATGAGAACTCTATAATTCTGGGCTGTGTGCAAAACAGTAGTTGATTCTGTTTGAATTTGCAGCTGTTATCGTTTGGCATAGTATAAAATTACCATTGATTAAAAAAAAAAAAGTTGCTGGTAAACTACCCCTTTCCCTTAACCGATCTTCACCAAAAACAATAGGTCTTGAAAAATCTACAATTTAGAGCTGTATGCAAATAATCATTTGATTCTGTTTGAATTTGCGGCGGTTATCGTTTGCCATAGAAAATACCCTTGTTAAAACATAAAACGTTGCAGGTAAAGTACCCTTTTCCCTTAACCGATCTTCAACAAAATCAACAGACCTTGAGATCGGTATAATACAAAAAGGTACGCAGAAGAGTAGTTGATTCTGTTTTAATGTACGGCAGTTATCGTTCGTCATAAAAAAAATTACCCTTGTTAAAACATAAAATATTGATGGTAAACTACCCTATTCCCTTAACCGATCTTCACCAAAACCAACATGTCTTGAGAACTCTACAATTCATGGTTCTATGCAAAACATTATTTGATTCTGTTTGAATTTGCGGCTCTTATCGTTTGCCATACTAAATACCCTTGTTAAAACATAAAAGGTTGCAGGTAAACTACCCCATTCCCTTAACCGATCGTCAACAAAATGTACACACCTTGAGTTTGCTATAATTAAAAAAGGTATGAAAAAGACTAGTTGATTCTATTTGAATTTGCGGCTGTTATCGTTTGCCATAAGAAAAAATTACCCTTGATAAAAACAAATGTTGCCGGTAAACTACCCCTTTACTTTAACCGATCTTCACCAAAATAATAGGTCTTGAGTACTCTACAAATCAGGGCTGTATGCAAAAATAATTTGATTTTGTTTGAATTTTCGACTCTTATCGTTTGCCATAAAAAAATATCGGTATGGAGAAACATACATGACTTCCATGTTCTAAGATTTATATTTAAAATCATATTCGAAATTAAATATTTCCATAGAAACTACGTCTTTCTACTTATTGCTTCAGCATTAACCACAGTACTGTGGTCACTAATGTATACCACCTCATGTTTTCGCACTCGATTTTCACTGATGAAGGTAGTCGATGGACTGCCGAAAAGTCTGGTCTTGCAGAAAACATTGGACTATGGCTAAACAGCCCGGGAATGAATTTTATCAAAGAACTACTTCATTGTTGCCGATAAAGTAGTACACATATAAAAATTTCTCCCCTCCCCCTCCAACTATAATTTTCATTAATAGAAAATTACCCCCACCCCGTTCACCTAACCTCTTCATTTATAGAAATTCATCTACGTTTCCACAGTGGATTATTATGAGCTTCTTATCAGGATACTTTATTTATCAAAATTAAGTACTTTACTCTTGTTAAAACATAAAATGTTGCACGTAAACTACCCCTTTCTCTTAACCGATCTTCACCAAAATCAACAAACCTTGAGACCACTATAAATCAGGAAGGTATGCAAAAAAATATTTGATTCTGTTAGAATGTGCGGCAGTTATCGTTCGTCATGGAAACATTTCTCTGGTTACAACTTAAAATGTTGCAGGTAAACTACCCCTTTCCCTTAATCGATCTTCACCAAAATCAACAGACCTTGAGATCATTACAGCTCAGGAAAGTGTGCAAAGAATTAGTTGATTCTCTTTGAATTTACGGCAGTTATCATTCGTCATAGAAACAATTACCCTTGTTAAAACATAAAATGTTGCTGGTAAACTACCCCTCTCCCTTAACCGATCTTCACCAAAAACAACAGATCTTGCGAACTCTACAATTCAGGGGTGTATGAAAACCATTATTTGATTCTGTTTGAATTTGCGGCAGTTATTGTTCGTCATTGAAACAATTACTCTTGTTAAAACAATAAAGGTGGCAAGTAAACTACCCCTTTCCCTTAACCGATCTTCAACAAAATAAACAGACCTTGAGTTCTGAATAATTCAAATAGGTATGCAAAAACGTAGTTGATTCTGTTTGAATTTACGGCAGTTATCGTTCATCATATAAAAATTACCCTTGTTAAAACATAAATGTTGCAGGTAAACTACCCCTTTCCATTAACCGATCTTCACCAACACCAATAGGTCTAGAGAACTCTACAATACAGGGCTGTATGCAAAACATTATTTGATTCTGTTTGAATTTGCGGCTCTTATTGTTTGCCATATAAATACCCTTGTTAAAATATAAAATGTTGCAGGTAAACTACCCCTTTCCCATAACCGATCTTCACCAAAACCAATAGGTCTTGAGAACTCTATAATTCAGGGCTGTATGCAAAAGAGTAGTTGATTCTGTTTGAATTTGCGGCTGTTATCGTTTGCCATAGAAAAAAATTACCCTTGATTAAAAAACCGTTGCAGGTAAACTACCCCTTTCCCTTAACCGATCATCACCAAAATCAAAAGGTCTTGAGTACTCTACAAATCAGGGCTGTATGCAAAAATAATTTGATTTTGTTTGAATTTTCGACTCTTATCGTTTGCCATAAAAAAATATCGGTATGGAGAAACATACATGACTTCCATGTTCTAAGATTTATATTTAAAATCATATTCGAAATGAAATATTTAAATAGAAACTACGTCTTTCTACTTATTGCTTCAGCATTACCCACAGTACTGTGGTCACTAATGTATACCACCTCACGTTCTCGTACTCGATTTTTATTGATGATGGCAGTCGATGGCACTGCAGAAAAGTCTGGTTTTACAGAAAACATTGGACTACGGCTAAACAGCCCGGGAAGCAATTTTAACGAAAAACTACTTCTTTGTTGCCGATAAAGTGGTACACATAAAAAATTCTCCCCTCCACCTTCAACTATAATTTTAATAATAGAGAATTACCCCCACCCCGTTCACCTAACCTCTTCATTTACAGATATTTCATCTACGTTTCTACAGTGGATTATTATGAGCTTCTTATCAGGATAATTTATTTATAAAAATTAAGTACTTTACTCTTGTTAAATCATAGAATGTTTCAGGTAAACTACCCCTTTCTGTTAACCGATCTTCTCCAAAATCAATAGACCTTCAGTCCTCTACAATTCAGGGATGCATGCAAAAAATATTCGATTCTGTTAGAATGTGCGGCAGTTATCGTTCGTCATGGAAACATTTCTCTTGTTACAACTTAAAATGTTGCAGGTAAACTACCCCTTTCCCTTAACCGATCTTCACCAAAATCAACAGACCTTGAGTTCTCTACAACTCAGGAAAGTGTGCAAAGAATTAGTTGATTCTCTTTGAATTTTCGGCAGTTATCGTTTGTCATAAAAAAAATTACCCTTGTTAAAACATAAAATGTTGCTGGTAAACTACCCTATTCCCTTAACCGATCTTCACCAAAACCAACATGTCTTGAGAACTCTACAATTCAGGGCTCTATGCAAAACATTATTTGATTGTGTTTGAATTTGCGGCTATTATCGATTCCAATATAAAACATTACCCTTGATAAAAAACCGCTGCAGGTACTACCCCTTTCCTTTAACCGATTTCAACAAAAACAATAGGTCTTTATACTCTACAAATCAGGATTGCATGCAAAAATTGTTTGATTCTATTTGAATTTGCGGCTGTTATCGTTTGCCATAGAAAATACCCTTGTTAAAACATAAAACATTGCAGGTAAACTACCCCTTCCCCTCAACTGATCCTCACCAAAAACCGTAGGTCTTGAGATCTCTACAATTGAGGGCTGTATGCAAATAATCATTTGATTCTGTTTTAAATTGCGGCAGTTATCATTTGCCATTGGCAATACCCTTGTTAAAACATAAAACGTTGCAGGTAAACTACCCCTTTCCCTTAACCGATCTTCACCAAAAACAACAGGTCATGAGAACTCTATAATTCTGGGCTGTGTGCAAAACAGTAGTTGATTCTGTTTGAATTTGCAGCTGTTATCGTTTGGCATAGTATAAAATTACCATTGATTAAAAAAAAAAAGTTGCTGGTAAACTACCCCTTTCCCTTAACCGATCTTCACCAAAAACAATAGGTCTTGAAAAATCTACAATTTAGAGCTGTATGCAAATAATCATTTGATTCTGTTTGAATTTGCGGCGGTTATCGTTTGCCATAGAAAATACCCTTGTTAAAACATAAAACGTTGCAGGTAAAGTACCCTTTTCCCTTAACCGATCTTCAACAAAATCAACAGACCTTGAGATCGGTATAATACAAAAAGGTATGCAGAAGAGTAGTTGATTCTGTTTTAATGTACGGCAGTTATCGTTCGTCATAAAAAAAATTACCCTTGTTAAAACATAAAATATTGATGGTAAACTACCCTATTCCCTTAACCGATCTTCACCAAAACCAACATGTCTTGAGAACTCTACAATTCATGGTTCTATGCAAAACATTATTTGATTCTGTTTGAATTTGCGGCTATTATCGTTTACCATATAAAAAATTACCATTGATAAAAAAACCGTTGCAGGTAAACTACCCCTTTCCCTTAACCGATCTTCACCAAAAACAATAGGTCTTGAGTACTCTACAAATCAGGACAATGTGCAAAAAATTATTTGATTCTGTTTGAATTTGCGGCTCTTATCGTTTGCCATACTAAATACCCTTGTTAAAATATAAAAGTTTGCAGGTAAACTACCCCATTCCCTTAACCGATCGTCAACAAAATGTACACACCTTGAGTTTGCTATAATTAAAAAAGGTATGAAAAAGACTAGTTGATTCTATTTGAATTTGCGGCTGTTATCGTTTGCCATAAGAAAAAATTACCCTTGATAAAAACAAATGTTGCCGGTAAACTACCCCTTTACTTTAACCGATCTTCACCAAAATAATAGGTCTTGAGTACTCTACAAATCAGGGCTGTATGCAAAAATAATTTGATTTTGTTTGAATTTTCGACTCTTATCGTTTGCCATAAAAAAATATCGGTATGGAGAAACATACATGACTTCCATGTTCTAAGATTTATATTTAAAATCATATTCGAAATTAAATATTTCCATAGAAACTACGTCTTTCTACTTATTGCTTCAGCATTAACCACAGTACTGTGGTCACTAATGTATACCACCTCATGTTTTCGCACTCGATTTTCACTGATGAAGGTAGTCGATGGACTGCCGAAAAGTCTGGTCTTGCAGAAAACATTGGACTATGGCTAAACAGCAAGGGAATGAATTTTATCAAAGAACTACTTCATTGTTGCCGATAAAGTAGTACACATATAAAAATTTCTCCCCTCCCCCTCCAACTATAATTTTCATTAATAGAAAATTACCCCCACCCCGTTCACCTAACCTCTTCATTTATAGAAATTCATCTACGTTTCCACAGTGGATTATTATGAGCTTCTTATCAGGATACTTTATTTATCAAAATTAAGTACTTTACTCTTGTTAAAACATAAAATGTTGCACGTAAACTACCCCTTTCTCTTAACCGATCTTCACCAAAATCAACAAACCTTGAGACCACTATAAATCAGGAAGGTATGCAAAAAAATATTTGATTCTGTTAGAATGTGCGGCAGTTATCGTTCGTCATGGAAACTTTTCTCTGGTTACAACTTAAAATGTTGCAGGTAAACTACCCCTTTCCCTTAATCGATCTTCACCAAAATCAACAGACCTTGAGATCATTACAGCTCAGGAAAGTGTGCAAAGAATTAGTTGATTCTCTTTGAATTTACGGCAGTTATCATTCGTCATAGAAACAATTACCCTTGTTAAAACATAAAATGTTGCTGGTAAACTACCCCTCTCCCTTAACCGATCTTCACCAAAAACAACAGATCTTGCGAACTCTACAATTCAGGGGTGTATGAAAACCATTATTTGATTCTGTTTGAATTTGCGGCAGTTATTGTTCGTCATTGAAACAATTACTCTTGTTAAAACAATAAAGGTGGCAAGTAAACTACCCCTTTCCCTTAACCGATCTTCAACAAAATAAACAGACCTTGAGTTCTGAATAATTCAAATAGGTATGCAAAAACGTAGTTGATTCTGTTTGAATTTACGGCAGTTATCGTTCATCATATAACAATTACCCTTGTTAAAACATAAATGTTGCAGGTAAACTACCCCTTTCCATTAACCGATCTTCACCAACACCAATAGGTCTAGAGAACTCTACAATACAGGGCTGTATGCAAAACATTATTTGATTCTGTTTGAATTTGCGGCTCTTATTGTTTGCCATATAAATACCCTTGTTAAAATATAAAATGTTGCAGGTAAACTACCCCTTTCCCATAACCGATCTTCACCAAAACCAATAGGTCTTGAGAACTCTATAATTCAGGGCTGTATGCAAAAGAGTAGTTGATTCTGTTTGAATTTGCGGCTGTTATCGTTTGCCATAGAAAAAAATTACCCTTGATTAAAAAACCGTTGCAGGTAAACTACCCCTTTCCCTTAACCGATCATCACCAAAATCAAAAGGTCTTGAGTACTCTACAAATCAGGGCTGTATGCAAAAATAATTTGATTTTGTTTGAATTTTCGACTCTTATCGTTTGCCATAAAAAAATATCGGTATGGAGAAACATACATGACTTCCATGTTCTAAGATTTATATTTAAAATCATATTCGAAATGAAATATTTAAATAGAAACTACGTCTTTCTACTTATTGCTTCAGCATTACCCACAGTACTGTGGTCACTAATGTATACCACCTCACGTTTTCGCACTCGATTTTTATTAATGATGGCAGTCGATGGCACTGCAGAAAAGTCTGGTTTTACAGAAAACATTGGACTACGGCTAAACAGCCCGGGAAGCAATTTTAACGAAAAACTACTTCTTTGTTGCCGATAAAGTGGTACACATAAAAAATTCTCCCCTCCACCTTCAACTATAATTTTAATAATAGAGAATTACCCCCACCCCGTTCACCTAACCTCTTCATTTACAGATATTTCATCTACGTTTCTACAGTGGATTATTATGAGCTTCTTATCAGGATAATTTATTTATAAAAATTAAGTACTTTACTCTTGTTAAATCATAGAATGTTTCAGGTAAACTACCCCTTTCTGTTAACCGATCTTCTCCAAAATCAATAGACCTTCAGTCCTCTACAATTCAGGGATGCATGCAAAAAATATTCGATTCTGTTAGAATGTGCGGCAGTTATCGTTCGTCATGGAAACATTTCTCTTGTTACAACTTAAAATGTTGCAGGTAAACTACCCCTTTCCCTTAACCGATCTTCACCAAAATCAACAGACCTTGAGCTCTCTACAACTCAGGAAAGTGTGCAAAGAATTAGTTGATTCTCTTTGAATTTTCGGCAGTTATCGTTTGTCATAAAAAAAATTACCCTTGTTAAAACATAAAATGTTGCTGGTAAACTACCCTATTCCCTTAACCGATCTTCACCAAAACCAACATGTCTTGAGAACTCTACAATTCAGGGCTCTATGCAAAACATTATTTGATTGTGTTTGAATTTGCGGCTATTATCGATTCCAATATAAAACATTACCCTTGATAAAAAACCGCTGCAGGTACTACCCCTTTCCCTTAACCGATTTCAACAAAAACAATAGGTCTTTATACTCTACAAATCAGGATTGCATGCAAAAATTGTTTGATTCTATTTGAATTTGCGGCTGTTATCGTTTGCCATAGAAAATACCCTTGTTAAAACATAAAACATTGCAGGTAAACTACCCCTTCCCCTCAACTGATCCTCACCAAAAACCGTAGGTCTTGAGATCTCTACAATTGAGGGCTGTATGCAAATAATCATTTGATTCTGTTTTAAATTGCGGCAGTTATCATTTGCCATTGGCAATACCCTTGTTAAAACATAAAACGTTGCAGGTAAACTACCCCTTTCCCTTAACCGATCTTCACCAAAAACAACAGGTCATGAGAACTCTATAATTCTGGGCTGTGTGCAAAACAGTAGTTGATTCTGTTTGAATTTGCAGCTGTTATCGTTTGGCATAGTATAAAATTACCATTGATTAAAAAAAAAAAAGTTGCTGGTAAACTACCCCTTTCCCTTAACCGATCTTCACCAAAAACAATAGGTCTTCAAAAATCTACAATTTAGAGCTGTATGCAAATAATCATTTGATTCTGTTTGAATTTGCGGCGGTTATCGTTTGCCATAGAAAATACCCTTGTTAAAACATAAAACGTTGCAGGTAAAGTACCCTTTTCCCTTAACCGATCTTCAACAAAATCAACAGACCTTGAGATCGGTATAATACAAAAAGGTATGCAGAAGAGTAGTTGATTCTGTTTTAATGTACGGCAGTTATCGTTCGTCATAAAAAAAATTACCCTTGTTAAAACATAAAATATTGATGGTAAACTACCCTATTCCCTTAACCGATCTTCACCAAAACCAACATGTCTTGAGAACTCTACAATTCATGGTTCTATGCAAAACATTATTTGATTCTGTTTGAATTTGCGGCTATTATCGTTTACCATATAAAAAATTACCATTGATAAAAAACCGTTGCAGGTAAACTACCCCTTTCCCTTAACCGATCTTCACCAAAAACAATAGGTCTTGAGTACTCTACAAATCAGGACAATGTGCAAAAAATTATTTGATTCTGTTTGAATTTGCGGCTCTTATCGTTTGCCATACTAAATACCCTTGTTAAAACATAAAAGATTGCAGGTAAACTACCCCATTCCCTTAACCGATCGTCAACAAAATGTACACACCTTGAGTTTGCTATAATTAAAAAAGGTATGAAAAAGACTAGTTGATTCTATTTGAATTTGCGGCTGTTATCGTTTGCCATAAGAAAAAATTACCCTTGATAAAAACAAATGTTGCCGGTAAACTACCCCTTTACTTTAACCGATCTTCACCAAAATAATAGGTCTTGAGTACTCTACAAATCAGGGCTGTATGCAAAAATAATTTGATTTTGTTTGAATTTTCGACTCTTATCGTTTGCCATAAAAAAATATCGGTATGGAGAAACATACATGACTTCCATGTTCTAAGATTTATATTTAAAATCATATTCGAAATGAAATATTTCCATAGAAACTACGTCTTTCTACTTATTGCTTCAGCATTAACCACAGTACTGTGGTCACTAATGTATACCACCTCATGTTTTCGCACTCGATTTTCACTGATGAAGGTAGTCGATGGACTGCCGAAAAGTCTGGTCTTGCAGAAAACATTGGACTATGGCTAAACAGCCCGGGAATGAATTTTATCAAAGAACTACTTCATTGTTGCCGATAAAGTAGTACACATATAAAAATTTCTCCCCTCCCCCTCCAACTATAATTTTCATTAATAGAAAATTACCCCCACCCCGTTCACCTAACCTCTTCATTTATAGAAATTCATCTACGCTTCCACAGTGGATTATTATGAGCTTCTTATCAGGATACTTTATTTATCAAAATTAAGGACTTTACTCTTGTTAAAACATAAAATGTTGCACGTAAACTACCCCTTTCTCTTAACCGATCTTCACCAAAATCAACAAACCTTGAGACCACTATAAATCAGGAAGGTATGCAAAAAAATATTTGATTCTGTTAGAATGTGCGGCAGTTATCGTTCGTCATGGAAACATTTCAATGGTTACAACTTAAAATGTTGCAGGTAAACCACCCCTTTCCCTTAATCGATCTTCACCAAAATCAACAGACCTTGAGATCATTACAACTCAGGAAAGTGTGCAAAGAATTAGTTGATTCTCTTTGAATTTACGGCAGTTATCATTCGTCATAGAAACAATTACCCTTGTTAAAACATAAAATGATGCTGGTAAACTACCCCTCTCCATTAACCGATCTTCACCAAAAACAACAGATCTTGCGAACTCTACAATTCAGGGGTGTATGAAAACCATTATTTGATTCTGTTTGAATTTGCGGCAGTTCTTGTTCGTCATTGAAACAATTACTCTTGTTAAAACAATAAAGGTGGCAAGTAAACTACCCCTTTCCCTTAACCGATCTTCAACAAAATAAACAGACCTTGAGTTCTGAATAATTCAAATAGGTATGCAAAAACGTAGTTGATTCTGTTTGAATTTACGGCAGTTATCGTTCATCATATAAAAATTACCCTTGTTAAAACATAAATGTTGCAGGTAAACTACCCCTTTACTTTAACCGATCTTCACCAAAATAATAGGTCTTGTATACTCTACAAATCAATGCTGTATGCAAAAAATTATTTGATTCTGTTTGAATTTGTGGCTATAGTTAGCCATAGAAAAAAATTACCCTTGATAAGAAAAACGTTGCAGGTAAACTACCACTTCCCGTTAACCGATCTTCACCAAAAACAACAGATCTTGAGTACTCTTAAAATCAGAGCTGTATGTAAAAAATTATTTGTTTTTGTTTGAATTTGCGACTCTTATCCTTTGCCATAGAAAATACCCTTTTAAAACATAAAACGTTGAAGGTAAACTACCACTTTCTCTAAACCTATCTTAACCAAAATCAATAGACCTTCCGTCCTCTACAATTCAGGGCTGTATGCAAAACATTATTTGATTCTGTTAAAAAAGCGATTGTTATCGTTTGCCATAGAATAAATAATACCCTTGATAAAAAAACGTTGCTGGTAAACTACCCCTTTCCCTTACCTGATCTTCACCAAAAACAATAGGCCGTGAGAACTCTACAATTCACGGCTGCATGTAAAACATTATTTGATTCTGTTTACATTTGCGGCTTTATCGTTTGCCATAGAAAATACCCTTGTTAAAATATAAAATGTTGCAGGTAAACTACCCCTCTCAATTAACCGATCTTCACCAAAACTAATAGGTCTTGAGAACTCTATACTTCAGGGCTGTATGCAAAAGAGTAGTTGATTCTGTTTGAATTTGCGGCTGTTATCGTTTGCCATAGAAAAAAATTACCCTTGATTAAAAAATCGTTGCCGGTAAACTACCCCTTTCCATTAACCAATCATCACCAAAATCAAAAGGTCTTGAGTACTCTACAAATCAGGGCTGTATGCAAAAATAATTTGATTTTGTTTGAATTTTCGACTCTTATCGTTTGCCATAAAAAAATATCGGTATGGAGAAACATACATGACTTCCATGTTCTAAGATTTATATTTAAAATCATATTCGAAATGAAATATTTCCATAGAAACTACGTCTTTCTACTTATTGCTTCAGCATTAACCACAGTACTGTGGTCACTAATGTATACCACCTCATGTTTTCGCACTCGATTTTCACTGATGAAGGTAGTCGATGGACTGCCGAAAAGTCTGGTCTTGCAGAAAACATTGGACTATGGCTAAACAGCCCGGGAATGAATTTTATCAAAGAACTACTTCATTGTTGCCGATAAAGTAGTACACATATAAAAATTTCTCCCCTCCCCCACCAACTATAATTTTCATTAATAGAAAATTACCCCCACCCCGTTCACCTAACCTCTTCATTTATAGAAATTCATCTACGTTTCCACAGTGGATTATTATGAGCTTCTTATCAGGATACTTTATTTATCAAAATTAAGGACTTTACTCTTGTTAAAACATAAAATGTTGCACGTAAACTACCCCTTTCTCTTAACCGATCTTCACCAAAATCAACAAACCTTGAGACCACTATAAATCAGGAAGGTATGCAAAAAAATATTTGATTCTGTTAGAATGTGCGGCAGTTATCGTTCGTCATGGAAACATTTCTCTGGTTACAACTTAAAATGTTGCAGGTAAACTACCCCTTTCCCTTAATCGATCTTCACCAAAATCAACAGACCTTGAGATCATTACAACTCAGGAAAGTGTGCAAAGAATTAGTTGATTCTCTTTGAATTTACGGCAGTTATCATTCGTCATAGAAACAATTACCCTTGTTAAAACATAAAATGTTGCTGGTAAACTACCCCTCTCCCTTAACCGATCTTCACCAAAAACAACAGATCTTGCGAACTCTACAATTCAGGGGTGTATGAAAACCATTATTTGATTCTGTTTGAATTTGCGGCAGTTATTGTTCGTCATTGAAACAATTACTCTTGTTAAAACAATAAAGGTGGCAAGTAAACTACCCCTTTCCCTTAACCGATCTTCAACAAAATAAACAGACCTTGAGTTCTGAATAATTCAAATAGGTATGCAAAAACGTAGTTGATTCTGTTTGAATTTACGGCAGTTATCGTTCATCATATAAAAATTACCCTTGTTAAAACATAAATGTTGCAGGTAAACTACCCCTTTCCATTAACCGATCTTCACCAACACCAATAGGTCTAGAGAACTCTACAATACAGGGCTGTATGCAAAACATTATTTGATTCTGTTTGAATTTGCGGCTCTTATTGTTTGCCATATAAATACCCTTGTTAAAATATAAAATGTTGCAGGTAAACTACCCCTTTCCCATAACCGATCTTCACCAAAACCAATAGGTCTTGAGAACTCTATAATTCAGGGCTGTATGCAAAAGAGTAGTTGATTCTGTTTGAATTTGCGGCTGTTATCGTTTGCCATAGAAAAAAATTACCCTTGATTAAAAAACCGTTGCAGGTAAACTACCCCTTTCCCTTAACCGATCATCACCAAAATCAAAAGGTCTTGAGTACTCTACAAATCAGGGCTGTATGCAAAAATAATTTGATTTTGTTTGAATTTTCGACTCTTATCGTTTGCCATAAAGAAATATCGGTATGGATAAACATACATGACTTCCATGTTCTAAGATTTATATTTAAAATCATATTCGAAATGAAATATTTAAATAGAAACTACGTCTTTCTACTTATTGCTTCAGCATTACCCACAGTACTGTGGTCACTAATGTATACCACCTCACGTTTTCGCACTCGATTTTTATTGATGATGGCAGTCGATGGCACTGCAGAAAAGTCTGGTTTTACAGAAAACATTGGACTACGGCTAAACAGCCCGGGAAGCAATTTTAACGAAAAACTACTTCTTTGTTGCCGATAAAGTAGTACACATAAAAAATTCTCCCCTCCACCTTCAACTATAATTTTAATAATAGAGAATTACCCCCACCCCGTTCACCTAACCTCTTCATTTACAGATATTTCATCTACGTTTCTACAGTGGATTATTATGAGCTTCTTATCAGGATAATTTATTTATAAAAATTAAGTACTTTACTCTTGTTAAATCATAGAATGTTTCAGGTAAACTACCCCTTTCTGTTAACCGATCTTCTCCAAAATCAATAGACCTTCAGTCCTCTACAATTCAGGGATGCATGCAAAAAATATTCGATTCTGTTAGAATGTGCGGCAGTTATCGTTCGTCATGGAAACATTTCTCTTGTTACAACTTAAAATGTTGCAGGTAAACTACCCCTTTCCCTTAACCGATCTTCACCAAAATCAACAGACCTTGAGTTCTCTACAACTCAGGAAAGTGTGCAAAGAATTAGTTGATTCTCTTTGAATTTTCGGCAGTTATCGTTTGTCATAAAAAAATTACCCTTGTTAAAACATAAAATGTTGCTGGTAAACTACCCTATTCCCTTAACCGATCTTCACCAAAACCAACATGTCTTGAGAACTCTACAATTCAGGGCTCTATGCAAAACATTATTTGATTGTGTTTGAATTTGCGGCTATTATCGATTCCAATATAAAACATTACCCTTGATAAAAAACCGCTGCAGGTACTACCCCTTTCCCTTAACCGATATTCACCAAAAACAATAGGTCTTTATACTCTACAAATCAGGATTGCATGCAAAAATTGTTTGATTCTATTTGAATTTGCGGCTGTTATCGTTTGCCATAGAAAATACCCTTGTTAAAACATAAAACATTGCAGGTAAACTACCCCTTCCCCTCAACTGATCCTCACCAAAAACCGTAGGTCTTGAGATCTCTACAATTGAGGGCTGTATGCAAATAATCATTTGATTCTGTTTTAAATTGCGGCAGTTATCATTTGCCATTGGCAATACCCTTGTTAAAACATAAAACGTTGCAGGTAAACTACCCCTTTCCCTTAACCGATCTTCACCAAAAACAACTGGTCATGAGAACTCTATAATTCTGGGCTGTGTGCAAAACAGTAGTTGATTCTGTTTGAATTTGCAGCTGTTATCGTTTGGCATAGTATAAAATTACCATTGATTAAAAAAAAAAAAGTTGCTGGTAAACTACCCCTTTCCCTTAACCGATCTTCACCAAAAACAATAGGTCTTGAAAAATCTACAATTTAGAGCTGTATGCAAATAATCATTTGATTCTGTTTGAATTTCCGGCGGTTATCGTTTGCCATAGAAAATACCCTTGTTAAAACATAAAACGTTGCAGGTAAAGTACCCTTTTCCCTTAACCGATCTTCAACAAAATCAACAGACCTTGAGACCGGTATAATACAAAAAGGTATGCAGAAGAGTAGTTGATTCTCTTTTAATGTACGGCAGTTATCGTTCGTCATAAAAAAAATTACCCTTGTTAAAACATAAAATATTGATGGTAAACTACCCTATTCCCTTAACCGATCTTCACCAAAACCAACATGTCTTGAGAACTCTACAATTCATGGCTCTATGCAAAACATTATTTGATTCTGTTTGAATTTGCGGCTATTATCGTTTACCATATAAAAAATTACCATTGATAAAAAACCGTTGCAGGTAAACTACCCCTTTCCCTTAACCGATCTTCACCAAAAACAATAGGTCTTGAGTACTCTGCAAATCAGGACAATGTGCAAAAAATTATTTGATTCTGTTTGAATTTGCGGCTCTTATCGTTTGCCATACTAAATACCCTTGTTAAAACATAAAAGGTTGCAGGTAAACTACCCCATTTCCTTAACCGATCGTCAACAAAATATACACACCTTGAGTTTGCTATAATTAAAAAAGGTATGAAAAAGACTAGTTGATTCTATTTGAATTTGCGGCTGTTATCGTTTGCCATAAGAAAAAATTACCCTTGATAAAAACAAATGTTGCCGGTAAACTACCCCTTTACTTTAACCGATCTTCACCAAAATAATAGGTCTTGTGTACTCTACAAATCAATGCTGTATGCAAAAAATTATTTGATTCTGTTTGAATTTGTGGCTATCGTTAGCCATAGAAAAAAATTACCCTTGTTAAGAAAAACGTTGCAGGTAAACTACCACTTCCCGTTAACCGATCTTCACCAAAAACAACAGATCTTGAGTACTCTGCAAATCAGAGCTGTATGTAAAAAATTATTTGTTTTTGTTTGAATTTGCGACTCTTATCCTTTGCCATAGAAAATACCCTTTTAAAACATAAAACGTTGAAGGTAAACTACCACTTTCTCTAAACCTATCTTAACCAAAATCAATAGACCTTCCGTCCTCTACAATTCAGGGCTGTATGCAAAACATTATTTGATTCTGTTAAAAAAGCGGTTGTTATCGTTTGCCATTGAAGAAATAATACCCTTGATAAAAAAACGTTGCTGGTAAACTACCCCTTTCCCTTACCTGATCTTCACCAAAAACAATAGCCCGTGAGAACTCTACAATTCACGGCTGCATGTAAAACATTATTTGATTCTGTTTACATTTGCGGCTTTATCGTTTGCCATAGAAAATACCCTTGTTAAAATATAAAATGTTGCAGGTAAACTACCCCTTTCAATTAACCGATCTTCACCAAAACTAATAGGTCTTGAGAACTCTATACTTCAGGGCTGTATGCAAAAGAAAAGTTGATTCTGTTTGAATTTGCGGCCGTTATCGTTTGCCATAGAAAAAAATTACCCTTGATTAAAAAATCGTTGCCGGTAAACTACCCCTTTCCCTTAACCCATCATCACCAAAATCAAAAGGTCTTGAGTACTCTACAAATCAGGGCTGTATGCAAAAATAATTTGATTTTGTTTGAATTTTCGACTCTTATCGTTTGCCATAAAAACATATCGGTATGGAGAAACATACATGACTTCCATGTTCTAAGATTTATATTTAAAATCATATTCGAAATGAAATATTTCCATAGAAACTACGTCTTTCTACTTATTGCTTCAGCATTAACCACAGTACTGTGGTCACTAATGTATACCACCTCAAGTTTTCGCACTCGATTTTCACTGATGAAGGTAGTCGATGGACTGCCGAAAAGTCTGGTCTTGCAGAAAACATTGGACTATGGCTAAACAGCCCGGGAATGAATTTTATCAAAGAACTACTTCATTGTTGCCGATAAAGTAGTACACATATAAAAATTTCTCCCCTCCCCTTTCAACTATAATTTTCATTAATAGAAAATTACCCCCACCCCGTTCACCTAACCTCTTCATTTATAGAAATTCATCTACGTTTCCACAGTGGATTATTATGAGCTTCTTATCAGGATACTTTATTTATCAAAATTAAGTACTTTACTCTTGTTAAAACATAAAATGTTGCACGTAAACTACCCCTTTCTCTTAACCGATCTTCACCAAAATCAACAGACCTTGAGATCATTACAACTCAGGAAAGTGTGCAAAGAATTAGTTGATTCTCTTTGAATTTACGGCAGTTATCATTCGTCATAGAAACAATTACCCTTGTTAAAACATAAAATGTTGCTGGTAAGCTACCCCTCTCCCTTAACCGATCTTCACCAAAAACAACAGATCTTGCGAACTCTACAATTCAGGGGTGTATGAAAACCATTATTTGATTCTGTTTGAATTTGCGGCAGTTATTGTTCGTCATTGAAACAATTACTCTTGTTAAAACAATAAAGGTGGCAAGTAAACTACCCCTTTCCCTTAACCGATCTTCAACAAAATAAACAGACCTTGAGTTCTGAATAATTCAAATAGGTATGCAAAAACGTAGTTGATTCTGTTTGAATTTACGGCAGTTATCGTTCATCATAAAAAATTACCCTTGTTAAAACATAGACGTTGCAGGTAAACTACCCCTTTCCATTAACCGATCTTCACCAACACCAATAGGTCTAGAGAACTCTACAATACAGGGCTGTATGCAAAACATTATTTGATTCTGTTTGAATTTACGGCTCTTATTGTTTGCCATATAAATACCCTTGTTAAAATATAAAATGTTGCAGGTAAACTACCCCTTTCAATTAACCGATCTTCACCAAAACCAATAGGTCTTGAGAACTCTATAATTCAGGGCTGTATGCAAAAGAAAAGTTGATTCTGTTTGAATTTGCGGCTGTTATCGTTTGCCATAGAAAAAAATTACCCTTGATTAAAAAATCGTTGCCGGTAAACTACCCTTTCCCTTAACCCATCATCACCAAAATCAAAAGGTCTTGAGTACTCTACAAATCAGGGCTGTATGCAAAAATAATTTGATTTTGTTTGAATTTTCGACTCTTATCGTTTGCCATAAAAAAATATCGGTATGGAGAAACATACATGACTTCCATGTTCTAAGATTTATATTTAAAATCATATTCGAAATGAAATATTTCCATAGAAACTACGTCTTTCTACTTATTGCTTCAGCATTAACCACAGTACTGTGGTCACTAATGTATACCACCTCATGTTTTCGCACTCGATTTTCACTGATGAAGGTAGTCGATGGACTGCCGAAAAGTCTGGTCTTGCAGAAAACATTGGACTATGGCTAAACAGACCGGGAATGAATTTTATCAAAGAACTACTTCATTGTTGCCGATAAAGTAGTACACATATAAAAATTTCTCCCCTCCCCCTTCAACTGTAAATTTCATTAATAGAAAAGTACCCCCACCCCGTTCACCTAACCTCTTCATTTATAGAAATTCATCTACGTTTCCACAGTGGATTATTATGAGCTTCTTATCAGGATACTTTATTTATCACAATTAAGTACTTTACTCTTGTTAAAACATAAAATGTTGCACGTAAACTACCCCTTTCTCTTAACCGATCTTCACCAAAAACAACAGATCTTGCGAACTCTACAATTCAGGGGTGTATGAAAACCATTATTTGATTCTGTTTGAATTTGCGGCAGTTATTGTTCGTCATTGAAACAATTACTCTTGTTAAAACAATAAAAGTGGCAAGTAAACTACCCCTTTCCCTTAACCGATCTTCAACAAAATAAACAGACCTTGAGTTCTGAATAATTCAAATAGGTATGCAAAAACGTAGTTGATTCTGTTTGAATTTACGGCAGTTATCGTTCATCATAAAAAATTACCCTTGTTAAAACATAGACGTTGCAGGTAAACTACCCCTTTCCATTAACCGATCTTCACCAACACCAATAGGTCTAGAGAACTCTACAATACAGGGCTGTATGCAAAACATTATTTGATTCTGTTTGAATTTGCGGCTCTTATTGTTTGCCATATAAATACCCTTGTTAAAATATAAAATGTTGCAGGTAAACTACCCCTTTCCCATAACCGATCTTCACCAAAACCAATAGGTCTTGAGAACTCTATAATTCAGGGCTGTATGCAAAAGAGTAGTTGATTCTGTTTGAATTTGCGGCTCTTATCGTTTGCCATAGAAAAAAATTACCCTTGATTAAAAAACCGTTGCAGGTAAACTACCCCTTTCCCTTAACCGATCATCACCAAAATCAAAAGGTCTTGAGTACTCTAAAAATCAGAGCTGTATGCAAAAATAATTTGATTTTGTTTGAATTTTCGACTCTTATCGTTTGCCATAAAAAAATATCGGTATGGAGAAACATACATGACTTCCATGTTCTAAGATTTATATTTAAAATCATATTCGAAATGAAATATTTCCATAGAAACTACGTCTTTCTACTTATTGCTTCAGCATTACCCACAGTACTGTGGTCACTAATGTATACCACCTCACGTTTTCGCACTCGATTTTTATTGATGATGGCAGGCGATGGCACTGCAGAAAAGTCTGGTTTTACAGAAAACATTGGACTACGGCTAAACAGCCCGGGAAGCAATTTTAACGAAAAACTACTTCTTTGTTGCCGATAAAGTAGTACACATAAAAAATTCTCCCCTCCACCTTCAACTATAATTTTAATAATAGAGAATTACCCCCACCCCGTTCACCTAACCTCTTCATTTACAGATATTTCATCTACGTTTCTACAGTGGATTATTATGAGCTTCTTATCAGGATAATTTATTTATAACAATTAAGTACTTTACTCTTGTTAAATCATAAAATGTTTCAGGTAAACTACCCCTTTCTGTTAACCGATCTTCTCCAAAATCAATAGACCTTCAGTCCTCTACAATTCAGGGATGCATGCTAAAAAATATTCGATTCTGTTAGAATGTGCGGCAGTTATCGTTCGTCATGGAAACATTTCTCTTGTTACAACTTAAAATGTTGCAGGTAAACTACCCCTTTCCCTTAACCGATCTTCACCAAAATCAACAGACCTTGAGTTCTCTACAACTCAGGAAAGTGTGCAAAGAATTAGTTGATTCTCTTTGAATTTTCGGCAGTTATCGTTTGTCATAAAAAAATTACCCTTGTTAAAACATAAAATGTTGCTGGTAAACTACCCTATTCCCTTAACCGATCTTCACCAAAACCAACATGTATTGAGAACTCTATAATTCAGGGCTCTATGGAAAGCATTATTTGATTGTGTTTGAATTTGCGGCTATTATCGATTACCATATAAAACATTACCCTTGATAAAAAAACCGCTGCAGGTACTACCCCTTTCCCTTAACCGATATTCACCAAAAACAATAGGTCTTTATACTCTACAAATCAGGATTGCATGCAAAAATTATTTGATTCTATTTGAATTTGCGGCTGTTATCGTTTGCCATAGAAAATACCCTTGTTAAAACATAAAACATTGCAGGTAAACTACCCCTTTCCCTGAACTGATCTTCACCAAAAACCGTAGGTCTTGAGATCTCTACAATTGAGGGCTGTATGCAAATAATCATTTGATTCTGTTTGAATTTGCGGCAGTTATCATTTGCCATTGGCAATACCATTGTTAAAACATAAAACGTTGCAGGTAAACTACCCCTTTCCCTTAACCGATCTTCACCAAAAACAACAGGTCATGAGAACTCTATAAATCTGGGCTGTGTGCAAATCAGTAGTTGATTCTGTTTGAATTTGCAGCTGTTATCGTTTGGCATAGTATAAAATTACCATTGATTAAAAAAAAAAAAGTTGCTGGTAAACTACCCCTTTCCCTTAACCGATCTTCACCAAAAACAATAGGTCTTGAAAAATCTACAATTTAGAGCTGTCTGCAAATAATCATTTGATTCTGTTTGAATTTGCGGCGGTTATCGTTTGCCATAGAAAATACCCTTGTTAAAACATAAAACGTTGCAGGTAAAGTACCCTTTTCCCTTAACCGATCTTCAACAAAATCAACAGACCTTGAGATCGGTATAATACAAAAAGGTATGCAGAAGAGTAGTTGATTCTGTTTTAATGTACGGCAGTTATCGTTCGTCATAAAAAAAATTACCCTTGTTAAAACATAAAATATTGATGGTAAACTACCCTATACCCTTAACCGATCTTCACCAAAACCAACATGTCTTGAGAACTCTACAATTCATGGTTCTATGCAAAACATTATTTGATTCTGTTTGAATTTGCGGCTATTATCGTTTACCATATAAAAAATTACCATTGATAAAAAACCGTTGCAGGTAAACTACCCCTTTCCCTTAACCGATCTTCACCAAAAACAATAGGTCTTGAGTACTCTACAAATCAGGACAATGTGCAAAAAATTATTTGATTCTGTTTGAATTTGCGGCTCTTATCGTTTGCCATACTAAATACCCTTGTTAAAACATAAAAGGTTGCAGGTAAACTACCCCATTCCCTTAACCGATCGTCAACAAAATGTACACACCTTGAGTTTGCTATAATTAAAAAAGGTATGAAAAAGACTAGTTGATTCTATTTGAATTTGCGGCTGTTATCGTTTGCCATAAGAAAAAATTACCCTTGATAAAAATAAATGTTGCCGGTAAACTACCCCTTTACTTTAACCGATCTTCACCAAAATAATAGGTCTTGTGTACTCTACAAATCAATGCTGTATGCAAAAAATTATTTGATTCTGTTTGAATTTGTGGCTATCGTTAGCCATAGAAAAAAATTACCCTTGATAAGAAAAACGTTGCAGGTAAACTACCACTTCCCGTTAACCGATCTTCACCAAAAACAACAGATCTTGAGTACTCTGCAAATCAGAGCTGTATGTAAAAAATTATTTGTTTTTGTTTGAATTTGCGACTCTTATCCTTTGCCATAGAAAATACCCTTTTAAAACATAAAACGTTGAAGGTAAACTACCACTTTCTCTAAACCTATCTTAACCAAAATCAATAGACCTTCCGTCCTCTACAATTCAGGGCTGTATGCAAAACATTATTTGATTCTGTTAAAAAAGCGGTTGTTATCGTTTGCCATTGAAGAAATAATACCCTTGATAAAAAAACGTTGCTGGTAAACTACCCCTTTCCCTTACCTGATCTTCACCAAAAACAATAGCCCGTGAGAACTCTACAATTCACGGCTGCATGTAAAACATTATTTGATTCTGTTTACATTTGCGGCTTTATCGTTTGCCATAGAAAATACCCTTGTTAAAATATAAAATGTTGCAGGTAAACTACCCCTTTCAATTAACCGATCTTCACCAAAACTAATAGGTCTTGAGAACTCTATACTTCAGGGCTGTATGCAAAAGAAAAGTTGATTCTGTTTGAATATGCGGCTGTTATCGTTTGCCATAGAAAAAAATTACCCTTGATTAAAAAATCGTTGCCGGTAAACTACCCCTTTCCCTTAACCCATCATCACCAAAATCAAAAGGTCTTGAGTACTCTACAAATCAGGGCTGTATGCAAAAATAATTTGATTTTGTTTGAATTTTCGACTCTTATCGTTTGCCATAAAAAAATATCGGTATGGAGAAACATACATGACTTCCATGTTCTAAGATTTATATTTAAAATCATATTCGAAATGAAATATTTCCATAGAAACTACGTCTTTCTACTTATTGCTTCAGCATTAACCGCAGTACTGTGGTCACTAATGTATACCACCTCATGGTTTCGCACTCGATTTTCACTGATGAAGGTAGTCGATGGACTGCCGAAAAGTCTGGTCTTGCAGAAAACATTGGACTATGGCTAAACAGCCCGGGAATGAATTTTATCAAAGAACTACTTCATTGTTGCCGATAAAGTAGTACACATATAAAAATTTCTCCCCTCCCCCTTCAACTATAATTTTCATTAATAGAAAATTACCCCCACCCCGTTCACCTAACCTCTTCATTTATAGAAATTCATCTACGTTTCCACAGTGGATTATTATGAGCTTCTTATCAGGATACTTTATTTATCAAAATTAAGTACTTTACTCTTGTTAAAACATAAAATGTTGCACGTAAACTACCCCTTTCTCTTAACCGATCTTCACCAAAATCAACAGACCTTGAGATCATTACAACTCAGGAAAGTGTGCAAAGAATTAGTTGATTCTCTTTGAATTTTCGGCAGTTATCGTTTGTCATAAAAAAAATTACCCTTGTTAAAACATAAAATGTTGCTGGTAAACTACCCTATTCCCTTAACCGATCTTCACCAAAACCAACATGTATTGAGAACTCTACAATTCAGGGCTCTATGCAAAGCATTGTTTGATTGTGTTTGAATTTCCGGCTATTATCGATTACCATATAAAACATTACCCTTGATAAAAAACCGCTGCAGGTACTACCCCTTTCCCTTAACCGATATTCACCAAAAACAATAGGTCTTTATACTCTACAAATCAGGATTGCATGCAAAAATTATTTGATTCTATTTGAATTTGCGGCTGTTATCGTTTGCCATAGAAAATACCCTTGTTAAAACATAAAACATTGCAGGTAAACTACCCCTTTCCCTGAACTGATCTTCACCAAAAACCGTAGGTCTTGAGATCTCTACAATTGAGGGCTGTATGCAAATAATCATTTGATTCTGTTTGAATTTGCGGCAGTTATCATTTGCCATTGGCAATACCATTGTTAAAACATAAAACGTTGCAGGTAAACTACCCCTTTCCCTTAACCGATCTTCACCAAAAACAACAGGTCATGAGAACTCTATAATTCTGGGCTGTGTGCAAAACAGTAGTTGATTCTGTTTGAATTTGCAGCTGTTATCGTTTAGCATAGTATAAAATTACCATTGATTAAAAAAAAAAAAGTTGCAGGTAAACTACCCCTTTCCCTTAACCGATCTTCACCAAAAACAATAGGTCTTGAAAAATCTACAATTTAGAGCTGTATGCAAATAATCATTTGATTCTGTTTGAATTTGTGGCTATCGTTAGCCATAGAAAAAAATTACCCTTGATAAGAAAAACGTTGCAGGTAAACTACCACTTCCCGTTAACCGATCTTCACCAAAAACAACAGATCTTGAGTACTCTGCAAATCAGAGCTGTATGTAAAAAATTATTTGTTTTTGTTTGAATTTGCGACTCTTATCCTTTGCCATAGAAAATACCCTTTTAAAACATAAAACGTTGAAGGTAAACTACCCCTTTCTCTAAACCTATCTTAACCAAAATCAATAGACCTTCAGTCCTCTACAATTCAGGGCTGTATGCAAAACATTATTTGATTCTGTTAAAAAAGCGGTTGTTATCGTTTGCCATAGAAGAAATATTACCCTTGATAAAAAAACGTTGCTGGTAAACTACCCCTTTCCCTTACCTGATCTTCACCAAAAACAATAGGCCGTGAGAACTCTACAATTCACGGCTGCATGTAAAACATTATTTGATTCTGTTTACATTTGCGGCTTTATCGTTTTCCATAGAAAATACCCTTGTTAAAATATAAAATGTTGGAGGTAAACTACCCCTTTCCCTTAACCGATCTTCACCAAAACTAATAGGTCTTGAGAACTCTATACTTCAGGGCTGTATGCAAAAGAGTAGTTGATTCTGTTTGAATTTGCGGCTGTTATCGTTTGCCATAGAAACAAATTACCCTTGATTAAAAAATCGTTGCCGGTAAACTACCCCTTTCCCTTACCGATAATCACCAACATCAACAGGTCTTGAGTACTCTACTCAGGACTGTATGCAAAAAATTATTTGATTTTGTTTGAATTTTCGACTCTTATTGTTTGCCATAAAAATATCCTTGTTAAAATATAAAATGTTGCAGGTAAACTACCCCTTTCCCACAACCGATGTTCACCAAAACCAACAGGTCTTGAGAACTCTATAATTCAGGGCTGTATGCAAAAGAGTAGTTGATTCTGTTTGAATTTGCGGCTGTTATCGTTTGCCATAGAAAAAAATTTCCCTTGATAAAAAAAACCGTTGCAGGTAAACTACCCCTTCCCCTCAACCGATCTTCACCAAAACAATAGGTCTTGAGTACTCTACAAATCAGGGCTGTATGCATAAAATTATTTGATTCTGTTTGAATTTGCGGCTGTTATCGTTTGCCATAGAAAATACCCTTGTTAAAAAAACGTTGTATGTAAACTACCCCTTTCCCTTAACCGATCTTCACCAAAAACAACAGGTCTTGAGAACTCTACAATTTAGGGCTGTATGCAAATAATCTTTTGATTCTGTTTGAATTTGCGGCTGTTATCGTTTGCCAGAGGAAATACCCTTGTTAAAACATAAAACGTTACAGGTAAACTACCCCTTTCCCTTAACCGATCTTCACCAAAAAGAATAGGTCTTGAGAACTCTACAATTCAGGGCTGTATGCGAAACATTATTTGATTATGTTTGAATTTGCGGCTGTTATCGTTTGCCAAAAAAAAAAAATTGCCCTTGATAAAAAAAAACCGTTGCAGGTAAACTACCCCTTTCCCTCCACCGATCTTCACCAAAAACAATAGGTCGCGAGTCCTCTACAAATCAGGGCTGTATGCAAAACATTATTTGATTCTGTTTGAATTTGCGGCAGTTATCGTTTGCCAAAAAAAAAAAATCTACAGACACACAGACTGCAACACAGACAGACAGACACACACACAGACACTTTTCGGAAAACGACTTTTTTTCATGTTTTGAGTGTAGTAGAATCAGAATCTGCAATAATCTCGAACACGATTTTTTTTGCCATCACCATACTTCCATTCCTTAAGGAATATGGAAGTAAAAAAATTTCCCTTGATAAGAAAAACGTTGCAGGTAAACTACCACTTCCCGTTAACCGATCTTCACCAAAAACAACAGATCTTGAGTACTCAGCAAATCAGAGCTGTATGTAAAAAATTATTTGTTTTTGTTTGAATTTGCGACTCTTATCGTTTGCCATAGAAAATACCCTTTTAAAACATAAAACGTTGAAGGTAAACTACCCCTTTCTCTAAACCTATCTTAACCAAAATCAATAGACCTTCAGTCCTCTACAATTCAGGGCTGTATGCAAAACATTATTTGATTCTGTTAAAAAAGCGGTTGTTATCGTTTGCCATAGAAGAAATATTACCCTTGATAAAAAAACGTTGCTGGTAAACTACCCCTTTCCCTTACCTGATCCTCACCAAAAACAATAGGTCCTGAGGACTCTACAATTCACGGCTGCACGTAAAACATTATTTGATTCTGTTTACATTTGCGGCTTGTATCGTTTGCCATAGAAAATACCCTGGTTAAAATATAAAATTTTGCAGGTAAACTACCCCTTTCCCTTAACCGATCTTCACCAAAACCAATAGGTCTTGAGAACTCTATAATTCAGGGCTGTATGCAAAAGAGTAGTTCATTCTGTTTGAATTTGCGGCTGTTATCGTTTGCCATAGAAAAAAATTACCCTTGATTAAAAAATCGTTGCCGGTAAACTACCCCTTTCCCTTAACCGATCATCACCAAAATCAATAGGTCTTGAGTACTCTACTCAGGACGGTATGCAAAAAATTATTTGATTTTGTTTGAATTTTCGACTCTTATCGTTTGCCATAAAAAAATATCGGTATGGAGAAACATACATGACTTCCATGTTCTAAGATTTATATTTAAAAACATATTCGAAATGAAATATTTAAATAGAAACTACGTCTTTCTACTTATTGCTTCAGCATTACCCACAGTACTGTGGTCACTAATGTATACCACCTCACGTTTTCGCACTCACGTTTTCGATTTTTATTGATGATGGCAGTCGATGGCACTGCAGAAAAGTCTGGTTTTACAGAAAACATTGGACTACGGCTAAACAGCCCGGGAAGCAATTTTAACGAAAAACTACTTCTTTGTTGCCGATAAAGTAGTACACATAAAAAATTCTCCCCTCCACCTTCAACTATAATTATAATAACAGAGAATTACCCCCACCCCGTTCACCTAACCTCTTCATTTACAGATATTTCATCTACGTTTCTACAGTGGATTATTATGAGCTTCTTATCAGGATAATTTATTTATAAAAATTAAGTACTTTACTCTTGTTAAATCATAAAATGTTTCTGGTAAACTACCCCTTTCTGTTAACCGATCTTCTCCAAAATCAATAGACCTTCAGTCCTCTACAATTCAGGGATGCATGCAAAAAAATATTCGATTCTGTTAGAATGTGCGGCAGTTATCGTTCGTCATGGAAACATTTCTCTTGTTACAACTTAAAATGTTGCAGGTAAACTACCCCTTTCCCTTAACCGATCTTCACCAAAATCAACAGACCTTGAGCTCTCTACAACTCAGGAAAGTGTGCAAAGAATTAGTTGATTCTCTTTGAATTTTCGGCAGTTATCGTTTGTCATAAAAAAAATTACCCTTGTTAAAACATAAAATGTTGCTGGTAAACTACCCTATTCCCTTAACCGATCTTCACCAAAACCAACATGTCTTGAGAACTCTACAATTCAGGGCTCTATGCAAAACATTATTTGATTGTGTTTGAATTTGCGGCTATTATCGATTCCAATATAAAACATTACCCTTGATAAAAAACCGCTGCAGGTACTACCCCTTTCCCTTAACCGATATTCACCAAAAACAATAGGTCTTTATACTCTACAAATCAGGATTGCATGCAAAAATTATTTGATTCTATTTGAATTTGCGGCTGTTATCGTTTGCCATAGAAAATACCCTTGTTAAAACATAAAACATTGCAGGTAAACTACCCCTTCCCTTCAACTGATCCTCACCAAAAACCGTAGGTCTTGAGATCTCTACAATTGAGGGCTGTATGCAAATAATCATTTGATTCTGTTTGAAATTGCGGCAGTTATCATTTGCCATTGGCAATACCCTTGTTAAAACATAAAACGTTGCAGGTAAACTACCCCTTTCCCTTAACCGATCTTCACCAAAAACAACAGGTCATGAGAACTCTATAATTCTGTGCTGTGTGCAAAACAGTAGTTGATTCTGTTTGAATTTGCAGCTGTTATCGTTTGGCATAGTATAAAATTACCATTGATTAAAAAAAAAAAAGTTGCTGGTAAACTACCCCTTTCCCTTAACCGATCTTCACCAAAAACAATAGGTCTTGAAAAATCTACAATTTAGAGCTGTATGCAAATAATCATTTGATTCTGTTTGAATTTGCGGCGGTTATCGTTTGCCATAGAAAATACCCTTGTTAAAACATAAAACGTTGCAGGTAAAGTACCCTTTTCCCTTAACCGATCTTCAACAAAATCAACAGACCTTGAGATCGGTATAATACAAAAAGGTATGCAGAAGAGTAGTTGATTCTGTTTTAATGTACGGCAGTTATCGTTCGTCATAAAAAAAATTACCCTTGTTAAAACATAAAATATTGATGGTAAACTACCCTATTCCCTTAACCGATCTTCACCAAAACCAACATGTCTTGAGAACTCTACAATTCATGGTTCTATGCAAAACATTATTTGATTCTGTTTGAATTTGCGGCTATTATCGTTTACCATATAAAAAATTACCATTGATAAAAAACCGTTGCAGGTAAGCTACCCCTTTCCCTTAACCGATCTTCACCAAAAACAATAGGTCTTGAGTACTCTACAAATCAGGACAATGTGCAAAAAATTATTTGATTCTGTTTGAATTTGCGGCTCTTATCGTTTGCCATACTAAATACCCTTGTTAAAACATAAAAGGTTGCAGGTAAACTACCCCATTCCCTTAACCGATCGTCAACAAAATCTGCACACCTTGAGTTTGCTATAATTAAAAAAGGTATGAAAAAGACTAGTTGATTCTATTTGAATTTGTGGCTGTTATCGTTTGCCATAAGAAAAAATTACCCTTGATAAAAACAAATGTTGCCGGTAAACTACCCCTTTACTTTAACCGATCTTCACCAAAATAATAGGTCTTGTGTACTCTACAAATCAATGCTGTATGCAAAAAATTATCTGATTCTGTTTGAATTTGTGGCTATCGTTAGCCATAGAAAAAAATTACCCTTGATAAGAAAAACGTTCCAGGTAAACTACCACTTCCCGTTAACCGATCTTCACCAAAAACAACAGATCTTGAGTACTCTGCAAATCAGAGCTGCATATAAAAAATTATTTGTTTTTGTTTGAATTTGCGACTCTTATCCTTTGCCATAGACAATACCCTTTTAAAACATAAAACGTTGAAGGTAAACTAACCCTTTCTCTAAACCTATCTTAACCAAACTCAATAGACCTTCAGTCCTCTACAATTCAGGGCTGTATGCAAAACATTATTTGATTCTGTTAAAAAAGCGGTTGTTATCGTTTGCCATAGAAGAAATATTACCCTTGATAAAAAAAGTTGCTGGTAAACTACCCCTTTCCCTTACCTGATCTTCACTAAAAACAATAGGCCGTGAGAACTCTACAATTCACGGCTGCATCTAAAACATTATTTGATTCTGTTTACATTTGCGGCTTTATCGTTTGCCATAGAAAATACCCTTGTTAAAATATAAAATGTTGCAGGTAAACTACCCCTTTCAATTTACCGATCTTCACCAAAACTAATAGGTCTTGAGAACTCTATACTTCAGGGCTGTATGCAAAAGAAAAGTTGATTCTGTTTGAATTTGCGGCTGTTATCGTTTGCCATAGAAAAAAATTACCCTTGATTAAAAAATCGTTGCCGGTAAACTACCCCTTTCCCTTAACCGATCATCACCAAAATCAAAAGGTCTTGAGTACTCTACAAATCAGGGCTGTATGCAAAAATAATTTGATTTTGTTTGAATTTTCGACTCTTATCGTTTGCCATAAAAAAATATCGGTATGGAGAAACATACATGACTTCCATGTTCTAAGATTTATATTTAAAAGCATATTCGAAATGAAATATTTCCATAGAAACTACGTCTTTCTACTTATTGCTTCAGCATTACCCACAGTACTGTGGTCACTAATGTATACCACCTCACGTTTTCGCACTCGATTTTTATTGATGATGGCAGTCGATGGCACTGCAGAAAAGTCTGGTTTTACAGAAAACATTGGACTACGGCTAAACAGCCCGGGAAGCAATTTTAACGAAAAACTACTTCTTTGTTGCCGATAAAGTAGTACACATAAAAAATTCTCCCCTCCACCTTCAACTATAATTTTAATAATAGAGAATTACCCCCACCCCGTTCACCTAACCTCTTCATTTACAGATATTTCATCTACGTTTCTACAGTGGATTATTATGAGCTTCTTATCAGGATAATTGATTTATAAAAATTAAGTACTTTACTCTTGTTAAATCATAAAATGTTTCAGGTCAACTACCCCTTTCTGTTAACCGATCTTCTCCAAAATCAATAGACCTTCAGTCCTCTACAATTCAGGGATGCATGCTAAAAAATATTCGATTCTGTTAGAATGTGCGGCAGTTATCGTTCGTCATGGAAACATTTCTCTTGTTACAACTTAAAATGTTGCAGGTAAACTACCCCTTTCCCTTAACCGATCTTCACCAAAATCAACAGACCTTGAGATCTCTACAACTCAGGAAAGTGTGCAAAGAATTAGTTGATTCTCTTTGAATTTTCGGCAGTTATCGTTTGTCATAAAAAAAATTACCCTTGTTAAAACATAAAACGTTGCTGGTAAACTACCCTATTCCCTTAACCGATCTTCACCAAAACCAACATGTCTTGAGAACTCTACAATTCAGGGCTCTATGCAAAACATTATTTGATTGTGTTTGAATTTGCGGCTATTATCGATTACCATATAAAACATTACCCTTGATAAAAAAACCGCTGCAGGTACTACCCCTTTCCCTTAACCGATATTCACCAAAAACAATAGGTCTTTATACTCTACAAATCAGGATTGCATGCAAAAATTATTTGATTCTATTTGAATTTGCGGCTGTTATCGTTTGCCATAGAAAATACCCTTGTTAAAACATAAAACATTGCAGGTAAACTACCCCGTTCCCTGAACTGATCTTCACCAAAAACCGTAGGTCTTGAGATCCCTACAATTGAGGCTGTATGCAAATAATCATTTGATTCTGTTTGAATTTGCGGCAGTTATCATTTGCCATTGGCAATACCATTGTTAAAACATAAAACGTTGCAGGTAAATTACCCCTTTCCCTTAACCGATCTTCACCAAAAACAACAGGTCATGAGAACTCTATAATTCTGGGCTGTGTGCAAAACAGTAGTTGATTCTGTTTGAATTTGCAGCTGTTATCGTTTAGCATAGTATAAAATTACCATTGATTAAAAAAAAAAAAGTTGCAGGTAAACTACCCCTTTCCCTTAACCGATCTTCACCAAAAACAATAGGTCTTGAAAAATCTACAATTTAGAGCTGTCTGCAAATAATCATTTGATTCTGTTTGAATTTGCGGCAGTTATCGTTTGCCATAGAAAATACCCTTGTTAAAACAAAACGTTGCAGGTAAACTACCCTTTTCCCTTAACCGATCTTCAACAAAATCAACAGACCTTGAGATCGGTATAATTCAAAAAGGTATGCAGAAGAGTAGTTGATTCTGTTTTAATGTACGGCAGTTATCGTTCGTCATAAAAAAAATTACCCTTGTTAAAACATAAAATATTGATGGTAAACTACCCTATTCCCTTAACCGATCTTCACCAAAACCAACATGTCTTGAGAACTCTACAATTCATGGCTCTATGCAAAACATTATTTGATTCTGTTTGAATTTGCGGCTATTATCGTTTACCATATAAAAAATTACCATTGATAAAAAACCGTTGCAGGTAAACTACCCCTTTCCCTTAACCGATCTTCACCAAAAACAATAGGTCTTGAGTACTCTACAAATCAGGACAATGTGCAAAAAATTATTTGATTCTGTTTGAATTTGCGGCTCTTATCGTTTGCCATACTAAATACCCTTGTTAAAACATAAAAGGTTGCAGGTAAACTACCCCATTCCCTTAACCGATCGTCAACAAAATCTGCACACCTTGAGTTTGCTATAATTAAAAAAGGTATGAAAAAGACTAGTTGATTCTATTTGAATTTGCGGCTGTTATCGATTGCCATAAGAAAAAATTACCCTTGATAAAAACAAATGTTGCCGGTAAACTACCCCTTTACTTTAACCGATCTTCACCAAAATAATAGGTCTTGTGTACTCTACAAATCAATGCTGTATGCAAAAAATTATTTGATTCTGAATTTGTGGCTATCGTTAGCCATAGAAAAAAATTACCCTTGATAAGAAAAACGTTCCAGGTAAACTACCACTTCCCGTTAACCGATCTTCACCAAAAACAACAGATCTTGAGTACTCTGCAAATCAGAGCTGTATGTAAAAAATTATTTGTTTTTGTTTGAATTTGCGACTCTTATCCTTTGCCATAGAAAATACCCTTTTAAAACATAAAACGTTGAAGGTAAACTACCCCTTTCTCTAAACCTATCTTAACCAAAATCACTAGACCTTCAGTCCTCTACAATTCAGGGCTGTATGCAAAACATTATTTGATTCTGTTAAAAAAGCGGTTGTTATCGTTTGCCATAGAAGAAATATTACCCTTGATAAAAAAACGTTGCTGGTAAACTACCCCTTTCCCTTACCTGATCTTCACCAAAAACAATAGGCCGTGAGAACTCTACAATTCACGGCTGCATGTAAAACATTATTTGATTCTGTTTACATTTGCGGCTTTATCGTTTGCCATAGAAAATACCCTTGTTAAAATATAAAATGTTGGAGGTAAACTACCCCTTTCCCTTAACCGATCTTCACCAAAACTAATAGGTCTTGAGAACTCTATACTTCAGGGCTGTATGCAAAAGAGTAGTTGATTCTGTTTGAATTTGCGGCTGTTATCGTTTGCCATAGAAACAAATTACCCTTGATTAAAAAATCGTTGCCGGTAAACTACCCCTTTCCCTTACCGATAATCACCAACATCAACAGGTCTTGAGTACTCTACTCAGGACTGTATGCAAAAAATTATTTGATTTTGTTTGAATTTTCGACTCTTATTGTTTGCCATAAAAATATCCTTTTTAAAATATAAAATGTTGCAGGTAAACTACCCCTTTCCCACAACCGATGTTCACCAAAACCAACAGGTCTTGAGAACTCTATAATTCAGGGCTGTATGCAAAAGAGTAGTTGATTCTGTTTGAATTTGCGGCTGTTATCGTTTGCCATAGAAAAAAATTTCCCTTGATAAAAAAAACCGTTGCAGGTAAACTACCCCTTCCCCTCAACCGATCTTCACCAAAACAATAGGTCTTGAGTACTCTACAAATCAGGGCTGTATGCAGAAAATTATTTGATTCTGTTTGAATTTGCGGCTGTTATCGTTTGCCATAGAAAATACCCTTGTTAAAAAAACGTTGTATGTAAACTACCCCTTTCCCTTAACCGATCTTCACCAAAAAGAACAGGTCTTGAGAACTCTACAATTTAGGGCTGTATGCAAATAATCTTTTGATTCTGTTTGAATTTGCGGCTGTTATCGTTTGCCATAGGAAATACCCTTGTTAAAACATAAAAAGTTACAGGTAAACTACCCCTTTCCCTCAACCGATCTTCACCAAAAACAATAGGTCGCGAGTCCTCTACAAATCAGGGCTGTATGCAAAAAATTATTTGATTCTGTTTGAATTTTCGGCAGTTATCGTTTGCCAAAAAAAAAAAATCTACAGACACACAGACTGCAACACAGACAGACAGACACACACACAGACACTTTTCGGAAAACGACTTTTTTTCATGTTTTGAGTGTAGTAGAATCAGAATCTGCAATAATCTCGAACACGGTTTTTTTTGCCATCACCGTACTTCCATTCCTTAAGGAATATGGAAGTAAAAAAATTACCCTTGATAAGAAAAACGTTGCAGGTAAACTACCACTTCCCGTTAACCGATCTTCACCAAAAACAACAGATCTTGAGTACTCTGCAAATCAGAGCTGTATGTAAAAAATTATTTGTTTTTGTTTGAATTTGCGACTCTTATCGTTTGCCATAGAAAATACCCTTTTAAAACATAAAACGTTGAAGGTAAACTACCCCTTTCTCTAAACCTATCTTAACCAAAATCAATAGACCTTCAGTCCTCTACAATTCAGGGCTGTATGCAAAACATTATTTGATTCTGTTAAAAAAGCGGTTGTTATCGTTTGCCATAGAAGAAATATTACCCTTGATAAAAAAACGTTGCTGGTAAACTACCCCTTTCCCTTACCTGATCCTCACCAAAAACAATAGGTCCTGAGGACTCTACAATTCACGGCTGCACGTAAAACATTATTTGATTCTGTTTACATTTGCGCGTTGTATCGTTTGCCATAGAAAATACCCTGGTTAAAATATAAAATTTTGCAGGTAAACTACCCCTTTCCCTTAACCGATCTTCACCAAAACCAATAGGTCTTGAGAACTCTATAATTCAGGGCTGTATGCAAAAGAGTAGTTCATTCTGTTTGAATTTGCGGCTGTTATCGTTTGCCATAGAAAAAAATTACCCTTGATTAAAAAATCGTTGCCGGTAAACTACCCCTTTCCCTTAACCGATCATCACCAAAATCAATAGGTCTTGAGTACTCTACTCAGGACGGTATGCAAAAAATTATTTGATTTTGTTTGAATTTTCGACTCTTATCGTTTGCCATAAAAAAATATCGGTATGGAGAAACATACATGACTTCCATGTTCTAAGATTTATATTTAAAATCATATTCGAAATGAAATATTTCCATAGAAACTACGTCTTTCTACTTATTGCTTTAGCATTAACCACAGTACTGTGGTCACTAATGTATACCACCTCATGTTTTCGCACTCGATTTTCACTGATGATGGTAGTCGATGGACTGCCGAAAAGTCTGGTCTTGCAGAAAACATTGGACTATGGCTAAACAGCCCGGGAATGAATTTTATCAAAGAACTACTTCATTGTTGCCGATAACGTAGTACACATAAAAATTTCTCTCCTCCCCCTTCAACTATAATTTTCATTAATAGAAAATTACCCCCACCCCGTTCACCTAACCTCTTCATTTATAGAAATTCATCTACGTTTCCACAGTGGATTATTATGAGCTTCTTATCAGGATACTTTATTTATCAAAATTAAGTACTTTACTCTTGTTAAAACATAAAATGTTGCACGTAAACTACCCCTTTCTCTTAACCGATCTTCACCAAAATAAACAAACCTTGAGACCACTATAATTCAGGAAGGTATGCAAAAAAATATTTGATTCTGTTAGAATGTGCGGCAGTTATCGTTCGTCATGGAAACATTTCTCTTGTTACAACTTAAAATGTTGCAGGTAAACTACCCCTTTCCCTTAATCGATCTTCACCAAAATCAACAGACCTTGAGCTCATTACAACTCAGGAAAGTGTGCAAAGAATTAGTTGATTCTCTTTGAATTTACGGCAGTTATCATTCCTCATAGAAACAATTACCCTTGTGAAAACATAAAACGTTGCTGGTAAACTACCCCTCTCCCTTAACCGATCGTCACCAAAAACAACAGATCTTGCGAACTCTACAATTCAGGGGTGTATGAAAACCATTATTTGATTCTGTTTGAATTTGCGGCAGTTATTGTTCGTCATTGAAACAATTACTCTTGTTAAAACAATAAAGGAGGCAAGTAAACTACCCCTTTCCCTTAACCGATCTTCAACAAAATAAACAGACCTTGAGTTCTGAATAATTCAAAAAGGTATGCAAAAACGTAGTTGATTCGGTTTGAATTTACGGCAGTTATCGTTCATCATATAAAAAATTACCCTTGTTAAAACATAAATGTTGCAGGTAAACTACCCCTTTCCATTAACCGATCTTCACCAACACCAATAGGTCTAGAGAACTCTACAATACAGGGCTGTATGCAAAAAATTATTTGATTCTGTTTGAATTTGCGGCTCTTATCGTTTGCCATAAAAATACCCTTGTTAAAATATAAAATGTTACAGGTAAACTACCCCTTCACCATAACCGATCTTCACCAAAACCAATAGGTCTTGAGAACTCTATAATTCAGGGCTGTATGCGAAAGAGTAGTTTATTCTGTTTGAATTTGCGGCTGTTATCGTTTGCCATAGAAAAAAATTACCCTTGATTAAAAAACCGTTGCAGGTAAACTACCCGTTTCCCTTAACCGATCATCACCAAAATCAATAGGTCTTGAGTACTCTACAAGTCAGGGCTGTATGCAAAAAATTATTTGATTTTGTTTGAATTTTCGACTCTTATCGTTTGCCATAAAAAAATATCGGTATGGAGAAACATACATGACGTCCATGTTCTAAGATTTATATTTAAAATCATATTCGAAATGAAATATTTCCATAGAAACTACGTCTTTCTACTTGTTGCTTCAGCATTAACCACAGTACTGTGGTCACTAATGTATACCACCTCACGTTTTCGCACTCGATTTTTACTGATGATGGCAGTCGATGGCACAGCAGAAAAGTCTGGTTTTACAGAAACATTGGACTACGGCTAAACAGCCCGGGAAGCAATTTTAACAAAAAAACTACTCCTTTGTTGCCGATAAAGTAGTACACATAAAAAATTCTCCCCTCCACCTTCAACTATAATTTTAATAATAGAGAATTACCCCCACCCCGTTCACCTAACCTCTTCATTTATAGATATTTCATCTACGTTTCTACAGTGGATTATTATGAGCTTCTTATCAGGATACTTTATTTATCAAAATTAAGTACTTTACTCTTGTTAAATCATAAAATGTTTCAGGTAAACTACCCCTTTCTGTTAACCGATCTTCACCAAAATCAACAGATCTTGACTTCTCTACAACTCAGGAAAGTGTGCAAAGAATTAGTTGATTCTCTTTGAATTTTCGGCAGTTATCGTTTGTCATAAAAAAAATTACCCTTGTTAAAACATAAAAGGTTGCTGGTAAATTACCCTATTCCCTAAACCGATCTACACCAAAAACAACATGTCTTGAGAACTCTATAATTCAGGGCTCTATGCAAAACATTATTTGATTCTGTTTGAATTTGCGGCTATTATCGATTACCATATAAAACATTACCCTTGATAAAAAACCGTTGCAGGTACTACCCCTTTCCCTTAACCGATATTCACCAAAAACAATAGGTCTTTATACTCTACAAATCAGGGTTGCATGCAAAAATTATTTGATTCTATTTGAATTTGCGGCTGTTATCGTTTGCCATAGAAAATACCATTGTTAAAACATAAAACATTGCAGGTAAACTACCCCTTTCCCTGAACTGATCTTCACCAAACACCGTAGTTCTTGAGACCTGTACAACTGAGGGCTGTATGCAAATAATCATTTGATTCTGTTTGAATTTTGCGGCGGTTATCGTTTGCCATAGAAAATACCCTTGTCAAAACATAAAACGTTGCAGGTAAACTACCCTTTTCCCTTAACCGATCTTCACCAAAAACAACAGACCTTGAGATCGGTATAATTCAAAAAGGTATGCAGAAGAGTAGTTGATTCTGTTTTAATGTACGGCAGTTATCGTTCGTCATAAAAAAATTACCCTTGTTAAAACATAAAATGTTCATGGTAAACTACCCTATTCCCTTAACCGATCTTCACCAAAACCAACATGTCTTGAGAACTCTACAATTCATGGCTCTATGCAAAACATTATTTGATTCTGTTTGAATTTGCGGCTATTATCGTTTACCATATAAAAAATTACCATTGATAAAAACCGTTGCAGGTAAACTACCCCTTTCCCTTAACCGATGTTCACCAAAAACAATAGGTCTTGAGTACTCTACAAATCAGGACAATGTGCAAAAAATTATTTGATTCTGTTTGAATTTGCGGCTCTTATCGTTTGCCATACTAAATACCCTTGTTAAAACATAAAAGGTTGCAGGTAAACTACCCCTTTCTCTAAACCTATCTTAACCAAAATCAATAGACCTTCAGTCCTCTACAATTCAGGGCTGTATGCAAAACATTATTTGATTCTGTTAAAAAAGCGGTTGTTATAGTTTGCCATAGAAGAAATATTACCCTTGATAAAAAAACGTTGCTGGTAAACTACCCCTTTCCCTTACCCGATCTTCACCAAAAACAATAGGTCCTGAGAACTCTACAATTCAGGGCTGTATGTAAAACATTATTTGATTCTGTTTACATTTGCGGCTTTTATCGTTTGCCATAGAAAATACCCTGGTTAAAATATAAAATGTTGCAGGTAAACTACCCCTTTCCCTTAACCGACCTTCACCAAAACTAATAGGTCTTGAGAACTCTATACTTCAGGGCTGTATGCAAAAGAGTAGTTGATTCTGTTTGAATTTGCGGCTTTTATCGTTTGCCATAGAAAATACCCTTGTTAAAATATAAAATGTTGCAGGTAAACTACCCCTTTCCCTTAACCGATCTTCACCAAAACCAATATGTCTTGAGAACTCTATAATTAAGGGCTGTATGCAAAAGAGTAGTTGATTCTGTTTGAATTTGCGGCTGTTTTCGTTTGCCATAGAAAAAAATTACCCTTGATTAAAAAACCGTTGCAGGTAAACTACCCTTTCCCTTACCCGATCTTCACCAAAATCAATAGGTCTTGAGTACTCTACAAATCAGGGCTGTGTGCAAAAAAATTATTTGATTTTGTTTGAATTTTCGACTCTTATCGTTTGCCAAAATATCAGTATGGAGAACCATACATGACTTCCATGTTCTAAGATTTATATTTAAAATCATATTCGAAATGAAATATTTCCATAGTAACTACGTCTTTCTACTTATTGCTTCAGCATTAACCACAGTACTGTGGTCACTAATGTATACCACCTCATGTTTTCGCACTCGATTTTCACTGATGATGGTAGTCGATGGACTGCCGAAAAGTCTGGTCTTGCAGAAAACATTGGACTATGGCTAAACAGCCCGGGAATGAATTTTAACAAAGAACTACTTCATTGTTGCCGATAACGTAGTACACATATAAAAATTTCTCCCCTCCCCCTTCAACTATAATTTTCATTAATAGAAAATTACCCCCACCCCGTTCACCTAACCTCTTCATTTATAGAAATTCATCTACGTTTCCACAGTGGATTATTATGAGCTTCTTATCAGGATACTTTATTTATCAAAATTAAGTACTTTACTCTTGTTAAAACATAAAATGTTGCACGTAAACTACCCCTTTCTCTTAACCGATCTTCACCAAAATCAACAAACCTTGAGACCACTATAATTCAGGAAGGTATGCAAAAAAATATTTGATTCTGTTAGAATGTGCGGCAGTTATCGTTCGTCATGGAAACATTTCTCTTGTTACAACTTAAAATGTTGCTGGTAAACTACCCCTTTCCCTTAATCGATCTTCACCAAAATCAACAGACCTTGAGTTCTCTACAACTCAGGAAAGTGTGCAAAGAATTAGTTGATTCTCTTTGAATTTACGGCAGTTATCATTCGTCATAGAAACAATTACCCTTGTTAAAACATAAAACGTTGCTGGTAAACTACCCCTCTCCCTTAACCGATCTTCACCAAAAACAACAGATCTTGCGAACTCTACAATTCAGGGGTGTATGAAAACCATTACTTGATTCTGTTTGAATTTGCGGCAGTTATTGTTCGTCATTGAACAATTACTCATGTTAAAACAATAAAGGTGGCAAGTAAACTACCGCTTTCCGTTAACCGATCTTCAACAAAATAAACAGACCTTGAGTTCTGAATAATTCAAAAACGTATGCAAAAACGTAGTTGATTCTGTTTGAATTTACGGCAGTTATCGTTCATCATATAAAAAATTACCCTTGTTAAAACATAAATGTTGCAGGTAAACTACCCCTTTCCATTAACCGATCTTCACCAACACCAATAGGTCTACAATACAATACAACTCTACAATACAGGGCTGTATGCAAAAAATTATTTGATTCTGTTTGTATTTGCGGCTCTTATCGTTTGCCATAAAAAATATCGGTATGGAGAACCATACATGACTTCCATATTCTAAGATTTATATTTAAAATCATTTTCAGCCAAACAGCCAGGCTGTGTCTTACCTGCCTTTTTATTGCTGTATTAAATGAAAAATATTATATTACATTAAAATGAAAAAATTATAATTTTATTGCCTGGCAACAAAATTATTTTATTTTTAACAATTACCATTGTTTCAAAAAGTTTAAATAAATTTTCAAGTACTTTACTCTTGTTAAAACGTATAAGGTTGCAGGTAAACTACCCCTTCCCCTTAACCGATCTTCACCAAAATCGAAAGTCATTGAGACCTCTACAATTCAGGGACGTATGCAAAAAATTATTTGATTCTGTTTGAATTTGCGGTTGTTATCGTTTGCCATAGAAAATACGCTTGATAAAAAAACGTTGCAGGTAAACTACCCCTTCCCCTTAACCGATCTTCACCAAAAACAATAGGTCTTGAGTACTCTACAAATCAGGACTGTATGCAAAACATTATTTGATTCTGTTTGAATTTGCGGCTGTTATCGTTTGCCATAGAAAATACCCTTGTTAAAAAAACGTTGCAGGTAAACTACCCCTTTCCCTCAACCGATCTTCACCAAAAACAATAGGTCTTGAGAAATCTACAATTCAGGGCTGTATGCGAAACATTATTTGATTCTGTTTGAATTTGCGGCTGTTATCGTTTGCCAAAAAAAAAAAATTTCCCTTGATAAAAAAAACCGTTGCAGGTAAACTACCCCTTCCCCTCAACCGATCTTCACCAAAAACAATAGGTCGCGAGTACTCTACAAATCAGGGCTGTATGCAAAAAATTATTTGATTCTGTTTGAATTTGCGGCAGTTGTCGTTTGCCATAGAAAATACGCATGATAAAAAACGTTGCTGGTAAACTACCCCTTCCCCTCAACCGATCTTCACCAAAAACAATAGGTCTTGAGTACTCTACAAATCAGGGCTGTATGCAGAAAATTATTTGATTCTGTTTGAATTTGCGGCTGTTATCGTTTGCCATAGAAAATACCCTTGTTAAAAAAACGTTGTAGGTAAACTACCCCTTTCCCTTAACCGATCTTCACCAAAAACAAAAGGTCTTGAGAACTCTACAATTTAGGGCTGTATGCGAAACATTATTTGATTCTGTTTGAATTTGCGGCTGTTATCGTTTGCCATAGGAAATACCCTTGTTAAAACATAAAACGTTACAGGTAAACTACCCCTTTCCCTTAACCGATCTTCACCAAAAACAATAGGTCTTGAGAACTCTACAATTCAGGGCTGTATGCGAAACATTATTTGATTCTGTTTGAATTTGCGGCTGTTATCGTTTGCCAAACAAACAAAATTACCCTTGCTAAAAAAAAACCGTTGCAGGTAAACTACCCCTTTCCCTCAACCGATCTTCACCAAAACAATAGGTCGCGAGAACTCTGCAAAACCGGGCTGTATGCAAAAAATTATTTGATTCTGTTTGAATTTGCGGCAGTTATCGTTTGCCATAGAAAAAAAATCTACAGACAGACAGACAGACAGACACACAGACAGACAGACAGACACACAGACACTTTTCGGAAAATGACTTTTTTTCATGTTTTGAGTGTAGTAGAATCAGAATCTGCAATAATCTCGAACACGATTTTTTTTGCCATCACCATACTTCCATTCCTTAAGGAATATGGAAGTAATACCCTTGTTAAAATATAAAACGTTGCTGGTAAACTACTCCTTTCCCTTAACTGATCTTCAACTAAATAAACAGACCTTGATTTCTGTATAATTCGAAAAGGAATGCAAAAGAGTAGTTGATTCTGTTTGAATTTACGGCAGTTATCGTTCGTCATAGAAAAAATTACCTTTGTTAAAACATAAAATGTTGCAGGTAAACTACCACATTCCCTTAACCGATCTTCACCAACACCAATAGGTCTTGAGACCTCTACAATACACGGCTGTATGCAAAACATTATTTGATTCTGTTTGAATTTGCGGCTGTTATCGTTTGCCATAGAAAAAATTACCCATGATAAAAAAGCGTTGCAGGTAAACTACCCCTTTCCCTTAACCGATCTTCATCAAAAACAATGGGCCTTGAGAACTCTACAATTCAGGGATGTATGCAAAAAATTATTTGATTCTGCTTGAATTTGCGGCTGTTATCGTTTGCCACAGAAAAAATCTACAGACACACAGACAGACACACACACAGACACTTTTCGAAAAATGATTTTTTTCATGTTTTGAGTGTAGTACAATCAGAATATGCAATAATCTCAACACAATTTTTTTTGCCATCACCATACTTCCATTTCCTTAAGGAACATGGAAGTAAACGTGGAATTTATAAATAAATACACTCTGAGCAAGTCGAGAGCACATTATATATTATAAAAATTTCTATTTATACATGTCAATTTATATCTTCTGTATTACATTTATGAATATTTGTGTAATGTTATTTGTATAGTGACAATAATTGTGTGTATGATGAGCACACACAAAAGAATAATATTATGCGAATAATAATGACGAAATTTTAATTCATAATTTTTGAAAATTTTATTTAATAAAATTTTGAATGATGTTTACAAAGTCGATATAATATAAGAAGTGTTACAGTAGAAACCCGCTAACTCGCCTCCCGATATCTCGACATTCTGTATAACTCGACAATCACTTTTTTTTAATTGCTACATGATTTCTGCTGGTCAAGCAGAACATTATCTTTGAAATAATGTGGTGGTTTATTAAAAGCTAGACTGTAATAACTCGCCTATACGGTTCAAACAGTATAGGTACATTTTAATTACTGTATTATTGTAATTACCGTACATATTTATGTATATGAATGTCCATATCTTTTCCTGTTCTGGACCATTCAGGAAATGAGTGTCAAGAAAGCAGAGAAGAGACAGAAAATTGTAAAATCGTGGACTTATTGAAGAAAATTCCAGGCTGCGAAGAAGTTACTGATGGTGATGTTGGAGAATGGATGGGGCAGGATGGAAACTGTGAACTTCTAGGAGATGGTGAAATAGTTGCACTAGTGAAAGAAAACGAGGATAAAAATGAAGATGAATCAGAAGATGAAGAGATGGAAGACAACGGAAAAGTTAAAAAGATGACTCACCGTGAAGGACTAAAGGCCGCTGAAGGAATGCTCTGTTACTTGGAGAAGCAGAGTGCATCTGCTATGGACATTTGGTTCTCCGTTGCCTACGTGATGAAGCTGCATGAAGACGAAATAAGCGTGAGACAGTCTAGCATCACTAGAATGTTTTCTACAAAGAACTAGTCATTTCTTCAGTTCTGTATGTAAGTTTTTTTTTAACATCTAACAATTATTTTAGGGTATGTTGTACTTTTCTGTGTCCTGTATTGTGCTAGAACTTTCATTAGAGTAATATGCGGAAAAATATTATGAGTTACGAATAACCCACCTCTTATTCCATAAAACTTGACATTTTCGGTTACTCATCACCCTCTCAGTCCACATTAGGTCGAGTTTGCGGGACTCTACTGTATTATTATTTTAAAAATACACCATACACCTTTCTCGTTATAATATATATATATTGTAACGTTACATAACCCAGTCCCAAAAATGATAACTTAATTACCCTACCATAAAGGTCAGAAATGGGTATTTCTGAGCTCTAAATTACTTTATATCACCAAACATTATAAACTATATTTAATTGATATAAAGTGTAACAAGTGAGTTATAGTGTACCCAGTGAGTAAATAAGTGACTTTGAAGGGAGCATCTTACAGACTTGTGCTGTAGATGTAGAAACAATTGATTATAATAGTAGACTGTGTTGCTACTAACCAGTTACGTATTTTGTTTAATTATTGTATGATTTGTATTGTGTAGGCAACTAAATTTAGTACCTAGGTTTATTTTATATTTAATAGAATAATTATGTTTGACTATAAGATAACCCAGGGTTAAAAATAAAAGAGTTAAATATAAGATGATAATAAAAAATAAAATAATACTGTATGTGGAAAATGGCAGAAGAAAATAGTGCAGTGTAAGGATACTATAAGAAATTAATAAATAATATATAAATTCAATTAAAGGAAATAATAATATTAAAGACCTATATCTAAGGTTATAAGAAAATAAACGAAAAAACCTTAAATAAATCAAATTGGATAATAAACCAAAGTTAAAAAGAATTATTTTTCTATAAATAAGAAATAAAATTATAATAATTAAAAACGGCCTATATACTCAAAGGTAAATAGAGGTACCAATAAAAAATGATATAAAAATTATTGGTTACTATGAGTTATACACCCAAACCCGCAGCCACTGGCGGACTGCCAGTCCACCAGCAAACCACACCGCAAACACCAGTAACATTCCGCAAAGTCCACGGAATTGACCTTAAACTACTTAAAACTAAATTTTCAGACAGTAGTGAGGGGTCACGCTGAACAGTACTCACGTATGTTTTATACCACCTGATCACTCGCCCGCATTACAGTTCTTCGACCATCTCCAAGCGGAGTGGGCGATAGGTTATTACGTGATCGTACTCCATCACCACACAGGCGTTCTTGATACCACGGGACTCAAATTCACTTACCGAATTAATATGATCTCCTTTAGGTCCAGAGGAAATGTTAACCTCCATCCAAAAAGGTCCGACTTTCACAACCCCTGTCATTTTTATATTATGTCCGAAGACGCAATACAAACAGTGGTTGTCTCGCTGCATGACATTTGACTGAACGAATTCTTGTATTCTATCAACTGGAAATACCTAGAAGCGTAGTAGCTCTACTGAATTCACGACCCATCCGCGTGACAACAATAGGATAATAAACTGACAAAAATTTAATTCATATTTATCTTTCGAATACATAATCCGAAATAGCTCATTCCGCGCCATATCCTTAACCCCGGTCATATGTTGCAAGCGACTAGCGCTCATGGCCTGCAACTCCAGCGTTTTCGGTTTTAGGAAACACCTTGAAAACGGTAGAGCAGGATGGATATATCTACAGATCTCATCATCGGAGATGTTCGTAATGTGTCCATGTAAGGCGAGACGAAATATCCCCTCTGTCTTTTTCTCTTCTTCTGAAGGTTGTCCTTTTTGTTCAATACTAGTTATTCTGTACCTGGTATGCAAAGTATGTCCATCAAAAAGATGCACCTCTACCTTCTTCCCAGCATAATTAAATCTTCTTGTTCCCTTGAATAGGGTTTCGGCTTCTGGAAACATACAGCCCCAGAATGGAATTTGAGTTTCGGTCACACACACGTATGCATCGCAACGTAACATCCTTCTCACCGATCGGTCTAACCGACCACCTAATAAGGCACGATTTTGGAACGGCAGTCCTACGTAACACTACGGCTCCTCGATCGTATATAGGATTTTTTAAACGCTATCAAGTGTTTTCAAATCCGCCTCGACATGGTTAGGGGGAGCGATCATAGAATCGTGGTACTGCTTTATTATCTTCTTTGTTTCTATGTACTTCGCATATAATACTTTGTATTGGTGTAAAAGATTCGCGTCTTTACACATTTCAATTTTGCCATCTATCACGAGTACTTGTTTAGAAATATCCGCACGCTCTTTTTCGTTCGTCACGCTCACTACGAGTCTCTTAAGTAATTCATTTTTTTGCGTATCTAATTAACTTATTTTTTTAAGTAATACACTGTCACTAAAAAACTCCAAGTAAAACGTTACTGACTGCGACGGCGACGGACACAGCCAGTCCGCCAGTCCAGCCAGTGGATGGCTGCGGGGGTTGGTTGGTTTATGAGTTGGTTGGGTTATGTAGTTATGGGTTGATATAACAACATATGAATTAATTGTTAAAAACGATTGGAAACCGTTCGGTTGAAAAAAGTGATGTTACAAAAAATTGTATTAAAACCATTTTAAAACTTTCGGAAACGGTACAAAAATGGAATAAAAATTAACTCACAGTATCCACCTTATGTTCAAACTCCTTCAGATATCAAATATAACGTGCTTTACCCGATAAAAAAGTGAAATAACCAATTCCAAGATCTGGCCTAGCTAAACCGCACTTCGAGATATTGGCGAGATGTATCGTATGGACATCCAACGAAATTACAAAACAACTAGAACTACAACATGAGAAACAGCTCCATTCAAGTAAAAACTTCGAGGAAAGAGGTAATATAAACGTTATTAATCATTATTAACCAAGAAAACCTCATATCAAATCGTTGTGCAGTTACAATATTTCGTAAATGATTCCATGTGTATAATAAAGAAATAATCTGCACTCTTGCGGACAAATCCGGAACTACATACTACGAAATAAACCAAAAAATTCGAAATTTATTATTTTTTTATCTTGTAAAGCGTAGTATACAATTATTCATTTCTGACCATCTCATAACACAAAGAACTTACCCTTAACCCTGGGGAAATTAATAAAAAATGAATTATATGTTGTTTAATGTCTAATCAAGGATAAAATTATAAAATCATAAAAAATATATTTTATGATAATTCAAATGTTTACCTAACTAAATCGATCCAATGTAATTGACTGGAAAAGATCGATTATAATATTTGTATACTGGAAGAAGAGGAAATCTGTGTATTATACAAATAAATACTCTGAATATTTTATGTTAAATAATCAAACGTGTATTCTTTATTGTAGAGGGTAGTTGTTGTAGATTTTCAGTAAGTCAAGAAGAGGACTATCCACCGGGGAGTATTACTGAACAGTGGTGTTTGGTTAACCTAACATTTTGAGGTTGATGTCAAAATCAGCTGATCTTATCAACAGCGAATTTTTAAAAATAAGAAATTGTATAATCTGGTTGTAACAAAATTGTTCTTACTCTCTCTTCTACCTAAAATTAAACAACTTCCTTAATCTCTACCAAATCACACACACTCGATTTCTGTTTCGTTTGGTAAACGTCAAATCCGATTGATTTGAACATTAATGATTATAATTCATAAGTGGCGATCGCAAAAAGGTATTCTGACCGCTCCGAGATTTTCAAAAGCAGGACGTCACACATAGAAAGCGATAACGTTACAGAAAGACGTACTAACGTGGGGCTTAATTAGGAAAGCGTAACAAATAAACAGAAACTTTAGATGTTACCCGCGAACATTACAATATATATATATTGTAACGTACCACTCTTTCGAGGTATATGGAAGTGTTATTATATGCCTCAAGTAGTATGCGTCACTTTTGAATTATACTAACTGACGTTTTAAAAAGTATAAATAAAGGATTTTATTTATTATTTTGTTTTACTCGATCTGAAGAGAAATCGAGAGTGTGTGATTTGGGGTCAAGGAGGGAAGTTGTCCAGCCTTATGCAGAAGAGAGAGTAAGTATCATTACTTCCACTCAGTTTAGACGATTTCTTCTGTTTGTTGTGCTGAAATTTATTACAACTACCCACTACAATAAATTATAACACTTTATTATTCAAGATTAATTTTCAATAATATTGCTTTATTTATTATTGACTTTTGTCTCCTGCCACCAAAATATAGGTATCACAATTAATCTTATCTTCAATAAAACATCATCTCGACTTTACAGAGTAAACATAGAGTTGTCTAAGGAGCAAAACATATATGGTGTTATTTACCCAATTTTTACGCTATAATAAAAAACATCAATTAATACATAATTCTTAATAATTCCCCAGGGGTCAGAGTAAGTTCTTTTAGTTACGAGAGTATCAGAAATGGATAATTACTACGCTTTACAAATACCGAAAAATTAATAAATAATTTTGTTTATTTTTCATGTAGTATGTAGTTCCAGGAATTGCCGTAAGAGAGCAGCGTGTATTTGTTTACTTTAAAAAACACATGATCAAATGATTATTTTTTGTTCTATATTACCGTACAGAATGAGTTTTCTTCTTGAATTATTACGAAAAAATGTTTATATTACCTCGCTCCGTATGATTCTTACTGGATTGAAGTTTTATTCTGTGATGAGGTCCGTCTTGCGTGATAATTTCCTTTTTGTCTGGAGTATTTTCCAATTATCAACGAGAACTAGGCCGAACCATGTTGGATCCTCAGAAGGTTTTCATTCACTGTTTATTAATGAATATAACCATTTAATTTGGATTAATCAGGTATAATTAGATAGTGGTCATGCTGTTTGTTAATCTTGCGTTAATTTCAACTCCTCCAACGTTCCAAAAAAGGTTATTTTTTATAATTGTAGTCGCATCGTTTCTTCAACTCTACGGTTTTTTGTTCAAAATTTTTTCTTAACAATACTTGTTATTTTCCATCACTCTTAGTAACACATAGTATTTTTATTATGCAGGCATTTTGTAATTATTATAAATTTATATTTTATTTATGGAAAAATAATTCCTTTCCATTCCGGTTTCTATACCCATTTAATTTACATAATAAGTTTTGGTTAATTTTCTTATGACATTGTATATAAGTATTTTATCATTTTATTATCTTTAAATAAATTTATATATTATTTATTTAGTCTCGAATAGTATTCATACACGGCACTACTTCCTGTTGCCATTTCCCTCATAGTATTATTTTCATTTATTATTATCTTTTGGTAATTAAATTTTTATGTCCTTTAAAACTAACCCTGGGTTATCCTATATTACAACACAAATATTTTAAAAAATATAACATTAACTTATGTATAACAAGTGGTTGTCCATACACTATAAATTACAATAAATAAATAAAATACAAGATCAGTTAGTATTATAGCATACTCTCATAGTTTTATAATTTCCACACACATAACACAGTTTGGTAATATGTTACTTTCACTTTTATTTTTCACCTCAATGGGTACACTATACTCACTTTGCACTGTATACCACTCGAATTGTTTATCATGTTGAGTGATATAATTTAATTTTGAGCGAGCCATAGGTTACCCATTTCTGACATTGATGTTATTATGATTTAGTTTATTGGGACAGGGTTATGTAACGTTACATAAAGCCCCCCCACTAGAACAAATTTATTTCAGTTTAACTTGTTATTAAAAATAAATTGTTGATTATTTCCATTTTCTTAACTCTTCTTTATCTTCATAATAGTGTTGCATTTCAAACTGGTTATACACTCTGGTAATTCACACTGGTGGTAATTGCTGTTTTCTTACTATACTCTCTCTCTTTTGGAGGCAAATTCATCAATTATTCATTTCTGGGTAGTGGTACTTCCACATTTTATTTGATAAGGACTGGTCACACTAATCATATTAAACTTGTTTTAACACTCATTTCTATTTACTTTTATATACTCGCTTTATCAATTAAGCTTCTGTCTGCTATCTTCCTTCTATTTTCTTCATTTATACTTCCGGAATCTAATATCACTCTTTTCAGCTATTTTATAATTATTATCCCTTAAATATTCAATTTCCCTAACATTTTTCCCTATCCTGTGCGGTGGTTCCAGTCGGGTGGCCACTCTGGGTCCATACACCGCTGTCCATCCTTACACCTTCTGAGACCAGGGGAACATCATCCCTGCTCATAAAAATTATTGCCGGAACATTTCTACGGTCAATACATAAAAATAAAAAAATTATAAGTAGTAGTCAATTAGCGACTAGTACCAAACACTTTTGGGATTCTTCATACTGTAGCTGTTTGTATTTATTTATATTTCTTCTTCTCCTTGATTCCTTCTTCTTTTCCATTGACTAATAGCATATAACATCATTGATAGGCCTTATGTTAAAATTCTTTTGACTTTACTTCTTGTGACATATTTCTCCGTATCATTTCTTCTTATATAATCTTCAATTCCGAGAAATTCTAATTATTGTATTAATTATCCTCCTTCAGTTTCATTGGAGTCATTAAATTATTCTTTATTCTTCTTATCTGAACACATTACCATCAATTGTTTTTATTCATTTATTCTTCCGTGTTACCATAAAATATTATTTTTCCTATTATTTCAGTTTAGATCAGTTATTTATAATTAAATTATATAATCTGTTCTTATATACTCTTCACTTTAAATTATATGGTTTCAAAATAACTTGAGTAAGATGTCCTTACATACTTTTAGAATTTTGGGGTTTTTTATTTACAATGGGTTGCTTGGTCCTGTATCCATAAAATCCGTCCCTTTTTTCTGGTTTGTTTGGAGTCTGTTTAACCGTGGTCCATTATTTCAGGTACTCCCTTTACTCGGATTACTGGGGTGTTCAGAATTAATTCTCTCCTTGATAATCTTCTTACCATCCGGCTCTCCCACTTTGCTGCTATGAAATTTTCACCTAAGTACCGGTCTTCCGTCATAATTCGTTCCTTTTTACCTAACAAGTATTGTACCTCCTCTAACATAACATAGTTGCTCATATTTAATCTCATTTCATTCCCTTTTACCTCTGGATTATTTATCAAATATTTGAATGTTATATTCCGTCTTGAAGACATTACTGATATTGTCTGATACACTTCAATCGTTGACATATTTAATTGAGGTCTAAACTTAATTAATTCCCTCTGTTCATTAATTGGAAGGTTGAATACATTAATTAATCCACCTGTAATCATCTCCCATTCTTCCTTGGTATTTATTATTTTCTTTCTACTTGTTTTTATTATTTTCTTGGTCTTCTTTTCCACGGTTTGAACATCCTTTTTGTTGTGGCTATTTTTATTTTCAGATGGCATTACACCTTGGTATTCCGTAATTTCTATTTCCTTCCTACTCTCTTCTGTATTCTGACTTATTTTAATACCTTCTGAAGTGCTGTCTGATGTTTTATCCACATTCTTGACACTAGGGTCCATTTGTTTATTTGTCTCCTCCTTGTATGTATCTGCTTTTTTGATACGCGTATTAACATTTTCAAACTTCTCTCCAAAAGTTTCCCATATCTCCTTATTGAAATTCTCCATTTTACACTCAAATTGTTTTAAATTCTCATTATTCTCTTCAAATTTTGCATTCATCTCTTCTCTTTGCCCTTCAACCGTTTCCTTCAGTTCATGGTATTGTTCATTCATGGTTTGTTTGATATTTTCATGAATGGTTTCTATTTTTTCATTTAGTTGCTTGACTAAACTTTCCTGAATGCTATCTATTTTCTCATTGGTCTGTCTATTTTGTTCCTCCTGCTTCTTAAAATTCTCCTTATTTTCCTCATTGGTTTGTTTTAAGTTTTCCTCCTGTTTCTTAAATTGTTCATTAGTTTGTTTGTTCTGTTCCTTAAATTGTTCTGCCATAAAATTTCATCAGATCTTGCCAATTAGGTTCTTCTCTGGCTACCACTTTGTCTGGTTGGTCCCCTTGGGCATCCTCTTCCACTATTTCCTTTTCCGTATCCATAACTACTTCGGTTTCTTCTGTATCACTTGTCTGTTGGTCCATTTCACTGTCCGTGACTAACTCTATTTCTTGTTCCTGTCCACCTTCTTCAATCTCCTTTTCTTCTGCCCTCTTCTTCGATTTGCCTCGGGTATTAGGCATTTCTTGTTTTCTCGTAACTGCCAACAATAATTAGATTTTTTGGTATATTTTTTATTAAATATCAAAATTCTTTTCTAATTACCGCCCTTTTACGTTGAGCGCCAAATCTGTAACGTACCACTCTTTCGAGGTATATGGAAGTGTTATTATATGCCTCAAGTAGTATGCGTCACTTTTGAATTATACTAACTGACGTTTTAAAAAGTATAAATAAAGGATTTTATTTATTATTTTGTTTTACTCGATCTGAAGAGAAATCGAGAGTGTGTGATTTGGGGTCAAGGAGGGAAGTTGTCCAGCCTTATGCAGAAGAGAGAGTAAGTATCATTACTTCCACTCAGTTTAGACGATTTCTTCTGTTTGTTGTGCTGAAATTTATTACAACTACCCACTACAATAAATTATAACACTTTATTATTCAAGATTAATTTTCAATAATATTGCTTTATTTATTATTGACTTTTGTCTCCTGCCACCAAAATATAGGTATCACAATTAATCTTATCTTCAATAAAACATCATCTCGACTTTACAGAGTAAACATAGAGTTGTCTAAGGAGCAAAACATATATGGTGTTATTTACCCAATTTTTACGCTATAATAAAAAACATCAATTAATACATAATTCTTAATAATTCCCCAGGGGTCAGAGTAAGTTCTTTTAGTTACGAGAGTGTCAGAAATGGATAATTACTACGCTTTACAAATACCGAAAAATTAATAAATAATTTTGTTTATTTTTCATGTAGTATGTAGTTCCAGGAATTGCCGTAAGAGAGCAGCGTGTATTTGTTTACTTTAAAAAACACATGATCAAATGATTATTTTTTGTTCTATATTACCGTACAGAATGAGTTTTCTTCTTGAACTATTACGAAAAAATGTTTATATTACCTCGCTCCGTATGATTCTTACTGGATTGAAGTTTTATTCTGTGATGAGGTCCGTCTTGCGTGATAATTTCCTTTTCGTCTGGAGTATTTTCCAATTATCAACGAGAACTAGGCCGAACCATGTTGGATCCTCAGAAGGTTTTCATTCACTGTTTATTAATGAATATAACCATTTAATTTGGATTAATCAGGTATAATTAGATAGTGGTCATGCTGTTTGTTAATCTTGCGTTAATTTCAACTCCTCCAACGTTCCAAAAAAGGTTATTTTTTATAATTGTAGTCGCATCGTTTCTTCAACTCTACGGTTTTTTGTTCAAAATTTTTTCTTAACAATACTTGTTATTTTCCATCACTCTTAGTAACACATAGTATTTTTATTATGCAGGCATTTTGTAATTATTATAAATTTATATTTTATTTATGGAAAAATAATTCCTTTCCATTCCGGTTTCTATACCCATTTAATTTACATAATAAGTTTTGGTTAATTTTCTTATGACATTGTATATAAGTATTTTATCATTTTATTATCTTTAAATAAATTTATATATTATTTATTTAGTCTCGAATAGTATTCATACACGGCACTACTTCCTGTTGCCATTTCCCTCATAGTATTATTTTCATTTATTATTATCTTTTGGTAATTAAATTTTTATGTCCTTTAAAACTAACCCTGGGTTATCCTATATTACAACACAAATATTTTAAAAAATATAACATTAACTTATGTATAACAAGTGGTTGTCCATACACTATAAATTACAATAAATAAATAAAATACAAGATCAGTTAGTATTATAGCATACTCTCATAGTTTTATAATTTCCACACACATAACACAGTTTGGTAATATGTTACTTTCACTTTTATTTTTCACCTCAATGGGTACACTATACTCACTTTGCACTGTATACCACTCGAATTGTTTATCATGTTGAGTGATATAATTTAATTTTGAGCGAGCCATAGGTTACCCATTTCTGACATTGATGTTATTATGATTTAGTTTATTGGGACAGGGTTATGTAACGTTACATAAAGCCCCCCCACTAGAACAAATTTATTTCAGTTTAACTTGTTATTAAAAATAAATTGTTGATTATTTCCATTTTCTTAACTCTTCTTTATCTTCATAATAGTGTTGCATTTCAAACTGGTTATACACTCTGGTAATTCACACTGGTGGTAATTGCTGTTTTCTTACTATACTCTCTCTCTCTTGGAGGCAAATTCATCAATTATTCATTTCTGGGTAGTGGTACTTCCACATTTTATTTGATAAGGACTGGTCACACTAATCATATTAAACTTGTTTTAACACTCATTTCTATTTACTTTTATATACTCGCTTTATCAATTAAGCTTCTGTCTGCTATCTTCCTTCTATTTTCTTCATTTATACTTCTGGAATCTAATATCACTCTTTTCAGCTATTTTATAATTATTATCCCTTAAATATTCAATTTCCCTAACATTTTTCCCTATCCTGTGCGGTGGTTCCAGTCGGGTGGCCACTCTGGGTCCATACACCGCTGTCCATCCTTACACCTTCTGAGACCAGGGGAACATCATCCCTGCTCATAAAAATTATTGCCGGAACATTTCTACGGTCAATACATAAAAATAAAAAAATTATAAGTAGTAGTCAATTAGCGACTAGTACCAAACACTTTTGGGATTCTTCATACTGTAGCTGTTTGTATTTATTTATATTTCTTCTTCTCCTTGATTCCTTCTTCTTTTCTATTGACTAATAGCATATAACATCATTGATAGGCCTTATGTAAAATTCTTTTGACTTTACTTCTTGTGACATATTTCTCCGTATCATTTCTTCTTATATAATCTTCAATTCCGAGAAATTCTAATTATTGTATTAATTATCCTCCTTCAGTTTCATTGGAGTCATTAAATTATTCTTTATTCTTCTTATCTGAACACATTACCATCAATTGTTTTTATTCATTTATTCTTCCGTTTGTTACCATAAAATATTATTTTTCCTATTATTTCAGTTTAGATCAGTTATTTATAATTAAATTATATAATCTGTTCTTATATACTCTTCACTTTAAATTATATGGTTTCAAAATAACTTGAGTAAGATGTCCTTACATACTTTTAGAATTTTGGGGTTTTTTATTTACAATGGGTTGCTTGGTCCTGTATCCATAAAATCCGTCCCTTTTTTCTGGTTTGTTTGGAGTCTGTTTAACCGTGGTCCATTATTTCAGGTACTCCCTTTACTCGGATTACTGGGGTGTTCAGAATTAATTCTCTCCTTGATAATCTTCTTACCATCCGGCTCTCCCACTTTGCTGCTATGAAATTTTCACCTAAGTACCGGTCTTCCGTCATAATTCGTTCCTTTTTACCTAACAAGTATTGTACCTCCTCTAACATAACATAGTTGCTCATATTTAATCTCATTTCATTCCCTTTTACCTCTGGATTATTTATCAAATATTTGAATGTTATATTCCGTCTTGAAGACATTACTGATATTGTCTGATACACTTCAATCGTTGACATATTTAATTGAGGTCTAAACTTAATTAATTCCCTCTGTTCATTAATTGGAAGGTTGAATACATTAATTAATCCACCTGTAATCATCTCCCATTCTTCCTTGGTATTTATTATTTTCTTTCTACTTGTTTTTATTATTTTCTTGGTCTTCTTTTCCACGGTTTGAACATCCTTTTTGTTGTGGCTATTTTTATTTTCAGATGGCATTACACCTTGGTATTCCGTAATTTCTATTTCCTTCCTACTCTCTTCTGTATTCTGACTTATTTTAATACCTTCTGAAGTGCTGTCTGATGTTTTATCCACATTCTTGACACTAGGGTCCATTTGTTTATTTGTCTCCTCCTTGTATGTATCTGCTTTTTTGATACGCGTATTAACATTTTCAAACTTCTCTCCAAAAGTTTCCCATATCTCCTTATGAAATTCTCCATTTTACACTCAAATTGTTTTAAATTCTCATTATTCTCTTCAAATTTTGCATTCATCTCTTCTCTTTGCCCTTCAACCGTTTCCTTCAGTTCATGGTATTGTTCATTCATGGTTTGTTTGATATTTTCATGAATGGTTTCTATTTTTTCATTTAGTTGTTTGACTAAACTTTCCTGAATGCTATCTATTTTCTCATTGGTCTGTCTATTTTGTTCCTCCTGCTTCTTAAAATTCTCCTTATTTTCCTCATTGGTTTGTTTTAAGTTTTCCTCCTGTTTCTTAAATTGTTCATTAGTTTGTTTATTCTGTTCCTTAAATTGTTCTGCCATAAATTTCATCAGATCTTGCCAATTAGGTTCTTCTCTGGCTACCACTTTGTCTGGTTGGTCCCCTTGGGCATCCTCTTCCACTATTTCCTTTTCCGTATCCATAACTACTTCGGTTTCTTCTGTATCACTTGTCTGTTGGTCCATTTCACTGTCCGTGACTAACTCTATTTCTTGTTCCTGTCCACCTTCTTCAATCTCCTTTTCTTCTGCCCTCTTCTTCGATTTGCCTCGGGTATTAGGCATTTCTTGTTTTCTCGTAACTGCCAACAATAATTAGATTTTTTGGTATATTTTTTATTAAATATCAAAATTCTTTTCTAATTACAGCCCTTTTACGTTGAGCGCCAAATCTGTAACGTATAAAATAAAGGATTTTATTTATTATTTTGTTTTACTCAATCTGAAGAGAAATCGAGAGTGTGTGATTTGGGGTCAAGGAGGGAAGTTGTCCAGCCTTATGCAGAAGAGAGAGTAAGTATCATTACTTCCACTCAGTTTAGGCGATTTCTTCTGTTTGTTGTGCTGAAATTTATTACAACTACCCACTACAATAAATTATAACACTTTATTATTCAAGATTAATTTTCAATAATATTGCTTTATTTATTATTGACTTTTGTCTCCTGCCACCAAAATATAGGTATCACAATTAATCTTATCTTCAATAAAACATCATCTCGACTTTACAGAGTAAACATAGAGTTGTCTAAGGAGCAAAACATATATGGTGTTATTTACCCAATTTTTACGCTATAATAAAAAACATCAATTAATACATAATTCTTAATAATTCCCCAGGGGTCAGGGTAAGTTCTTTTAGTTACGAGAGTGTCAGAAATGGATAATTACTACGCTTTACAAATACCGAAAAATTAATAAATAATTTTGTTTATTTTTCATGTAGTATGTAGTTCCAGGAATTGCCGTAAGAGAGCAGCGTGTATTTGTTTACTTTAAAAAACACATGATCAAATGATTATTTTTTGTTCTATATTACCGTACAGAATGAGTTTTCTTCTTGAATTATTACGAAAAAATGTTTATATTACCTCGCTCCGTATGATTCTTACTGGATTGAAGTTTTATTCTGTGATGAGGTCCGTCTTGCGTGATAATTTCCTTTTCGTCTGGAGTATTTTCCAATTATCAACGAGAACTAGGCCGAACCATGTTGGATCCTCAGAAGGTTTTCATTCACTGTTTATTAATGAATATAACCATTTAATTTGGATTAATCAGGTATAATTAGATAGTGGTCATGCTGTTTGTTAATCTTGCGTTAATTTCAACTCCTCCAACGTTCCAAAAAAGGTTATTTTTTATAATTGTAGTCGCATCGTTTCTTCAACTCTACGGTTTTTTGTTCAAAATTTTTTCTTAACAATACTTGTTATTTTCCATCACTCTTAGTAACACATAGTATTGTTACGACGGTCTACTCGATCGTCGTAGGTACAGTGGAAACAAAATAAGTACAAGACACCAATTAAGTCACTAATCACACCTTTAATTGTTATAGTAAAACAGTTCGTAATTAATAACACAGTGTCTACAACAAATCAAATGAAATTGTTCATAAGCAATAAAATGTCCACTAATATTAAAACTCAACTGTATTACAATTATACCGTCCGAATATAAAACGCAACACTTCACTAATAACTACTTGAACATACACCGTAATAACTCGAACCGCTCTGTAAATATATCGCACTAATACTCTCGAACCGCACAGTCAAAAATCTCGCATTGAACTGAAAAACTAAGGCCGCGACGCGATGTATTTATAGTTACGCTACACACACCAGAAGCTTCCAAACTGCGTCTTATCTCTCGCGAACTACGTAATTGCTGCGGCCTTGACACAGTCCGAGCGCCCGAGCGAAGGCTGGCAAAGTCGAGATTTTTCTCGCAACATGCGTTTAGTAGCACGTACACCACACGCTTACGTCGAGATCTTTCTGGGACATTCGATAAACGCCTAGATTGTTCTACGCTGTCGTAGCACTGCCCCCTCCTTAAGCCTGTTCGTCCCGAACTGGCAAAGCGTCTCTAAATTTGTATTTAGCCAGGCGATCTAGGTGGACGACCTTGAACTTTCGCTGTCCTTCCTGTTGAATCCGATAAACAACATCGTTAATCCTTTTTTTTACAGTGTAGGGTCCTTCCCAGTTAGACTGAAGCTTAGGTGAGCGACCACGACGGCGCTTTGGATTGAACAACCAGACCTGATCTCCTTCTTGGAAACCCACACTATTGCTGCGAATATCATACCGAGTTTTCATTTTGTCACTGGCAATCTTGAGCCGTCCTCTTACCAAGCGATTCATTTCTCGCAGTTGGTTTTCTAATTGCGAGGAATAGTTCTTTGGCTCTTGGGACTGAGTCTCAGGTGATCCAAACATCAAGTCCCCAGGAAGACGAATCTCCCGCCCAAACACCAATTTTGCTGGAGTCATGCCGGTTGTGTCATGTACTGATGATCTATACGCCATAAGGAATAGTGGTATACGTTGGTCCCAGTCTGTTTGGTTCTCGTCAACAACTTTCGAAAGATGCTGCTCAAGTGTCCTGTTGAATCTCTCAACCATCCCGTCCGACTGAGGATGCAGAGGCGTTGTCCTGGTCTTTCGAATTCCAAGTAGACGGCATAATTCTTTAAACACTCCTGATTCGAAATTTCTCCCTTGATCCGTATGGATTTCCATAGGGGCTCCATAACGGCAACAGAAGTTGTGAACTAACTGCTTTGCCACAGTGGTAACCTCCTGATTTGGAATTGCGTAGGCTTCCACCCACTTAGTAAAGTAGTCACCTACAACCATGATGTACCGGTTTCCATCGTCAGTAACTGGGAATGGTCCAGCAATGTCTATGGCAATTCTCTCGAAAGGTTGTCCAACGTTATACTGTCTCATTTTTCCCCTGCTTCTGGTTTGTGGGCCCTTGCTTGCAGCACATATTTCACACGTCCGAACCCATTCCTCTACGTTGTGGCGAAGATGAAGCCAATAGAATCGCTTCCGTATTTTGTCAAGGGTTTTGTTAACGCCAAGATGGCCTCCAGATGTTCCATCATGCATCTCCTTCAAAACAGACTGCACTTTACTTCGGGGAACTATCAACTGCATGACCACGTCTCGTCCATCTGCACTTTCCCAAGCCCTTTTCAGCAATCCGTTTTCTAAGGTGAGAGATTCCCATTGTGCCCAGTAGCCCTTCAGCACTTCGGAACCATGGCAGATATCTTGCCAATCCGGGCGGCGACCTTCCTCTTTTGCTGTCAAGATCGGTCCAATGTCTTCATCAGTCATCTGTTCTTGTCGACAGTCTTGTGTTGTCCAGCCATCAGCCAGGAAATCTACAGTGATGGCTTGAACATGTTCACTTGAGTTTTGTTCTTCCTTTCTGTGGCAATGTCGGCAGTCTTCCGGGCATGGTCTTCGTGATAAGCCATCTGCATTACCGTGCAGACGCCCCCGCCGATGTTGTACCTTGAAGTTGTACTCTTGCAGACGTTTGAGCCACCTTGCCAACTGTCCTTCCGGATTTTTAAATCTCAAGAGCCATGCAAGTGCAGCATGGTCGGTACGTAGTGAAAACTCTCTCCCATAGAGATATTTATGGAAGTGCTCCAAAGCTCTGACAATTGCCAACAACTCTCTTCTTGTAACACAATAATTTCTCTCTGGTTTAGAAAGCGTCTTGCTGTAATACGCTATTACTCGTTCTTCACCGTTCTGCACTTGAGACAAAACTGCTCCTAGACCAGTATTGCTTGCGTCTGTGTCTACGATGTACTTCCCTTCGGAAGCTGGAAAAGCGAGAATTGGCTGCGAACATAATGCAATCTTCAACGTTCTAAATGCTTGTTCACACTCTCTCGACCATTGGAAGTTTCGTTTATTTTCCGTTAGCTCATGTAGTGGTTTAGCAATAGTAGCGACGCCTTTCACAAAACGTCGGTAATATGAGCATAACCCCAGGAAACTCCGAACTTCGTGTTTATTCTTCGGAACTGGCCAGTCTCTTACGGTGTCTACTTTATTAGGATCCATGCTAACGCCCGCTGCCGAAACCAGATGGCCCAAATACTGTACTTCCTTCTGGAATAGAGAACACTTTCAGTTGTGCACCGTGAATTCTAGTTAGAACTTCCTTAAGGTTTTCCAAATGATCTCCGAAAGTCTTCCCGATCACTATGACATCGTCTAAGTAAACAAGGCAAGTTTTCCACGTCAGGCCTCGGAGTATCAGGTCCATCAATCTCTCAAATGTTGCCGGTGCATTACAGAGTCCAAATGGCATGACGTTAAATTGGAATAAGCCACTTGGGGTCGAGAAAGCGGTCTTTTCCTTGTCTTCTTGATGAAGACCCACTTGCCAATATCCACTCTTCAGGTCCAATGTGGAAAACCACTGTGCTCCGGACAACGTGTCGAGTGTATCGTCAACGCGAGGTAATGGATAGCAGTCTTTCTTTGTAACATCATTTAACCTCCGGTAGTCTACGCAGAAACGCAATCCACCATCCTTCTTCGCTACCAGCACTACAGGGGAAGACCAAGCACTTGACGAAGGTTCAATTACTCCCTCTGTCAACATGTCCTGTACTAACCGAGACATCTTCTCTTGTTTAGATAATGGATGCCTTCGAGGAGGTTGGCGTATCGGTGTTGTGTCCCCAGTATTGATGCGATGTTGCACAAGAGAGGTTCTTCCCAGTGACTGTCCCCGAACTGCAAAACAATCTTTGAATTCGTGTAAAAACTGTCCGAGTTCTTTTACCTCACCACTTGAGAGGTCGTTAGAAGATCTGTTCAATAATTCTTGCAGTTCCTCTGGTAATTTAGAAGTATCCGAAGAACTGGGTCTTCGTTGCGTTATTCCGGCTACCCAGGCCACAGGAGTCAATTTGCCTAGGAGCGTATTGCTTTGTAAAGTGGTAGCTTGATCCAAAATATTCGCCACTCTAATAGGTACATTTCCGGTTTCGTCAGGTTTTACTAAACTTCTGGCAATTAGTATGCCCGGTGTGCTGACTACCTGGGGTTCGAATATAGAGCACTGATTGCCCCTAGTATCTACCGCCGTTCTAACCATGATGATCTTTTCGGAGTTTGGCGGAACAGTTACGGCCACTTGGTTTATGACGTCCATCGATTTTTCTGCTGTCGTCATTGTTGATAGCATTACCTCTTCGCCCCGATTCTCAAAACATTGTTTTTGAAGTCGACTATAAATCCGTATGCGTTCATAACGTCCACACCAAGAATTGCTTCATCCACAATGTCTGCAACAAGTACTTGATGATTAAACTCAAGTCTACCGAGGCGTAGGTGTATCTCCACTTTTCCATACACTTTTACAGGCCGTCCAGTAGCTGTTCGCAAGCTGCAAGAGCACCAGATTGGCTTGAGATCTTTCACCACATCGGGGCGCACAATAGAAACTGTTGCGCCTGTGTCAACTGTAATCGAGGTTGGCCTTTCTTGAACAAATCCGGTAACTACCAAGCTCCCGGTGTTTTTCTGAAGCGTAGAAATTGCGTATTCTCTAGGGGCTTCGTTCCTCCAGTTAGTCAGCACACGCCCCGTTGCACCGACTATTGCTCGTTTCCCTGCTGCTGAATTCTAACCCGACAATCTCGTTGTAGATGTCCAGGTTTCCCACACCGATAACACTTCGGTCTTCCATCCTTTCTTATTTTATTCTGTGACGCCGACCGTCGAGTCTCTGTTCCTTGTTCTTCTTCCTCATCGTCTGTGCCGTCGCGATCTTTTAGCTCGCGCACTTTATGACTTGTCCAACCAGACGCTGATTTGGCGGCCTCAAATTGCAAAGCATGTACCAGGGCGTCCGCACTGTTCTGGTGTCTTGCCATTCGTAACACTTGCTGTAGTTCGTTATCTCGGACACCGGCAGTAAATGTCTGCATCGCAAAACGCGTTCGAAAATCTTCTGGCGCTTCAGGATAGGCCAGTCTAATTAGTCTGTCGATACTTGCTTCAAACTCTTGAAGACTTTCCCCGGAAAATAAAACACCTTCCCCTACATCAAGAAACAGACTGTAGCAAAAAGTGTTTGAATATATATAATATATACATTTCAATCACTTTCTGCTACAGTTCCTTTCTTGATATATATAAAATATTTAAAATTTATACTTATTTACCTCAAGATGTTATTTTTCCCTTATTTGGAACATGTTTCGAGAACTTCTGTGTTCTCATCCTAGTATAAATATATTAAATATATTAATATCAAACATAAATTATATATACATGTAAAACACAGCGCTACCAACCCACAAAGTGCTGCCAACTCATCAAGTCTAGTACACAGTCACTTTCCGAGCTCACTGCTCTTTAAACATATGCAACAGGATATTCTTTAGCAACCTCTATTTTATGTTCTCCCTGCACTTTGTTCTTTCATTTAACGTTATTTGTTATTATATTTTAATTTATAATTTATATTTGTCTGAAGATGGTTTACAATTTCTAGTATAGCCAAATTATTGAATTCACCACCTGCAAAGGAGGGTAATGTTTTTCATAAGTCTGTTTTTTGTGTGCTTGCAGAGATTTAACTGATGGTTAAACTTTGATGAATCAGGTATCAAATGATTCATTTTCATTTACCACATATCTCTGCCTACATATATACACATTATATTTAAATTGAAATCATGAGGTTTATTTTTTTTTCAGTCATCTAAACCCATGTGAACAAACAAGATAGAAAAAGATTCTGTTGTTTGGCTTTAGTTCATTCAGTTGTTTGTAGTTTTATAATTTGTTTGCTTGTTAGAAAATTAAATCAATGATGCCTAATTTTCATATTTAAAATTTAAACAGATTTACATGTACAGATTCTGGAGAACATATAATAATGAAATACTAATTACATACAGATTAATTAAAAGTAAAATTGTTATTCTTTACATCCTCTTCATCTCCAACACAAGATGTGTATACTGACTTCACACATGCGCATGCGCATGTGCACACACACACACACACCATTCAATCAGTAAAAGGAAAAAATAAGAAACGCTAGTTCTGATTATTAAAAATATATTTAACGCCTTTGGGAACGTTTTTTAAAAAAAGTTGGAATTTCAGGTAATGGTAATTTCAACTGCCATACATCTTTAGTCCTTTGTGTGAGACCAATTGCTTTTGCTATAGGAGCCAACCTGAAACAAACATGACCAAGGTTAAAATATCTACGGTAATTCACTTTAGTTATTATTTTATATCTGTTGGCTGACTATTATGCAACAGCAGAGTAAGATGTCAACTGTCCGGAAAAGTAATATTGGTTAATTGTTTTTAATTCCTCTGCTATTTTGTATATCAAAAGTATTGATACTTTCAATTTTGAACTAGGATTGATTACATTTGTTTTATGTTAAGATGTATGAGATGCTATTTGAAATAACTGAATTTGTTCACTGCCTAATGTTTGATACCAAATATTTTGAGGATACAGGACAATGAGCACTCAGGAAAATCATAATGCAAACAGAATGTTTGTTTAAAATGTTCCCTTAATTTGGGATTTGGTCAATGCGAGAATTTTATGAACACCTGTATAATGCGAATTTATGCATTATATTTAATTAATATGATAATTAATATGATTAACTATTTAATTGACAAAGTTATTAATTAAACATTGTGTAAAAAATGTAAATTTGTTATGCTGTTATATGCATAATCTTTTGATTAACAAAGAGTAATATATTGACTGTTTATCTATATATTAATACGTGAAGAGAAAACTTTGTACCCCGTTTAAGCATATTGCGCGCACGGAGGAGTGTGAGATTTGGCATAGTTAAAGTTTATATGGAGAAGGAGTGCAGAAAGCTAAAATTTATATATAATGTTATGTTTTATTCTATTGAAATTAATTGATTTTATATTTATATTTACTTTTTACTGTCTAACTTTGTCAGGCGCCATCTTGTATGGCCAACTACGTATAATATACGTATAATAGGTGTACTTACCATTTTTGGGGTTCTTTTTAGGCGAACTCAGGAGATCAGAATGGTTGTTCAAAATAAAGAAAACTTTATATGGTTCCCATGATTTAAAATTTATTAACAATTAGATATTCTCATCATTTAACTTTAAAAAATCATTAACAAACTACCTCTTTACCTCCTTCATCTATTATACAATTCTCATTCTAAAAAACTCACCTGAAATAAAATTGAAACCTAGTATAAACTTTTTAATTAACAAAAAAAATCAAGATATTAAATTGAAATAATTTTTCTTTTAAACACAAACCAGCCTTCTTAATTTATATAGTTTCACTCACTCATACCCACACACACACTATTTTATACGGGACATTTTTGTTTATTGAGCTCAATTGTAAAAAAGAATTTAGTATTTTAAGTGATTTGAAAATGTCTACTTTCCTGCTGTTGCTGCGAACTCGACGCCATAGATATCAACTCGTGGCTTACAGTTTGTTGGTTCTCGTATTTCTCATTTTTATGACCGAACTGTTAATTTATCTCCAATTTCACTCACTGTCTCTACTTTGGTTGTTAAAAGACTGTTTAAATACCGAAATATATAAAAATTTACATTTTTGTTGTTCTGCGGGCACGAAAATCACGCACAGCCGGCGGACGCGCAGACAGATTGCGTCCGTACTTATTGGATGTTCATAGCCGACTGTTCTTTGTTTGCTGTGTCACAAAGCTGTTGGCGTTGACACACCCTGCATAGCAGCGTGACGCATGCACTCACGTAATATGGTCTCCTGGTCGTTACATAACTTGTTTACTCTGTTTGTATGTCCTTGAAGCTGCCCTTGGCACAGTTTTGTCGGTTGTTTTGCTCGTTTTATAAAATATTACTGAATAATGGTCACGTATAATGTCACCAGCAGTGCTGCCACTGTCGCTATCATTGCAACCACGGAATTTACCTTTGTTTACACGTTTTGTCCCAATTATTCGAAAAAAAATGTTATTTATTTTATGAAAAATATACAAACTGCTTTATTACCCCAAAAATAGGCCCGTTACAATAATATGTGTTACAAATACATTAAATGAAATAAAATAAAACATTCATTTGCACTTGAAAATTCATTTAAACTTTTTCAAACAATGGTAATTGTTAAAAATAAAATAATTTTGTTGCCAGGCAACAATAGTCTGTGGAGTGTATGTCAAGACAAAAAAGCGTTTATTTTATATTTTGTATATTAGATATCTGTGTTTCATATATTAATGTGCAGTTGAAAGTGAAATACAGCTTGCTTAATATACACCTGTTGCAAAAGGAACATTTTGTAGCAGCAATTTGAATTGACTTACTCTCGCCTAATTATTATTGGTGGTTTCAAAAAAGTGAGTACATTTTATTATTTTTAAATTAAACCCTGTCTAATCTTAATTTCAGCAATTTCATTACATGTTTTTTTTTTTTACATTCAGATATTCGCACCTACTTCCATTATGCCTCGACATAGAACATTGACGGGTCGGAGTGAGAGACAAAGAAGAAGGAATATATATTTGTGTGAAAGTCAAAATGATAATAGACCAAATGCAAATTTAAATAGTGTAAATAGTATAACATTGACGGGTTGGAGTGAGAGACAAAGAAGAAGAAATATATATTCGCGTGAAAGTCAAAATGATAATAGACCAAATGGAAATTTAAATAGTGTAAATAGTATACAAAATGATGAAATTATTTTGAGGGATACATTTAAATGCACACTGAATGTCATTCCAAGAAATTTTAATACTTTTGATTGTGGATTAATGCATTTACAATGCAGGTTTTGCAATGCAAAACATTTCGAATCTGAGGTCACTTTAGGTGAAAGGACTGCATTCACTTCATGTTGTCATAAGGGTAAAGCAATATTACCGGCCTTAAGTCAAAATGAATACTTTAAATCATTGTATGATGGACTTACTTCAAATGAACCTTCAATAAAAAGAAAGTCAAAAAATTATTTTGAAAACATTCGTAAATACAATTCATCATTTGCTATGGTTAGCTCAGAAGCTAAAATTTCGGATACAGTTACGCGTGGAGTGTATCATTTTAAAATACATGATGCTTTTATCACAGATCAGGTCCAATGACTGCTGGATATGGTCGCTCACCATGTTATGCGCAATTATATTTTTATGATGTTGACACTGCTATAATGCGCGAAATCTCTCTTGAATTGGAACGCATTAATCCTTTCGTTCGGTCATTCATTGCAATGAAAGATCATTGTCAGAGAGTTGAAAATCAAAATAAAGAAATTTGTATGCTCATTAAAGTAAATTGTGATTTAGATCTACGCCGTTATGATGATGCAGTTCAAACTGATGTAGCAGTAATATTTAGTACAGTTGATGGTGAGCCACCCTTTGAACGAAATATGGTTTCGTTTTCAAAAGTTAATGGTACCATTAAAAATATCTCTGTTTTGGATTCATCATTGGACCCTTTAGTGTACCATTACTTTTTCCAAATGGTGATACTGGGTGGCATATCAATATTTCTCATAATGTACCAACTACATCTAATTCAAGAGCGCCCAGAAATAAATTAACCATGCTTCAGTATGCAGCCTATCGACTTGCAATTAGAGAAGATTTTAGCATGTTGCACCATTCACAAAAATTATTTCTGCAGTGGATAGTTGATATGTATGTTAGAATAGAGGGCACAAGGTTACATTTCATTCGACAAAATCAAACAAGTCTTAGGTCTGAAGTTTACAACAATTTAACAGATTATTTAGAATTTAACCCCAATGCCAATAATGTTGGCCGTAGAGTAATTTTACCATCTTCATTCAATAGATCTCCAAGAAATATGTATCAGAATTATTTAGATGCAATGTACATTTCGAAATGTCAATTGTACATTTCGGAAAGCCTTCTTTGTTTATTACAATGACTTGCAATCCAAGCTGGCCTGAAATAGTTAGCAATATTGGTGTAGGTGAGTCAGCTAATTTTCGACCTGATATTGTTGTGCGTGTATTCAAGTCCAAACTGAAAGCATTAATTGAGGGCCTTACAGTAAAACAAATCTTCGGTAAAGTTGAAGCACTCATTTATACAATTGAGTTTCAAAAGAGAGGATTGCCTCATGCTCACATTTTACTCTCTTTAAATGAGCAAGATAAAATTGTTAACGCTACTGATATTGATAAAGTTGTATCTGTGGAGATTCCTAACATTCAAACACATCCTACATTACATGAATATGTTGTAAAACACATGATGCATGGTCCACGCGGTGTACTTAATCCAAATTCTGTATGTATGAGAGATGGAAAATGCACAAAAGATTATCCAAGACGATTTAATGAATTTACATGTGAATCATTAAATGGATATCCATTATACAGAAGGCGTGATAATGGTATTAATGCTGAAGTTCGCGGTAGTTGCCTCGACAATCGTTATGTTGTACCATACAATCCGTATTTACTTGCCAAATTTAATTGCCATATAAATGTTGAAGTATGCACTACAGTTAAAAGTGTTAAATACATTTATAAATACGTGTATAAAGGCTATGACAGTGCATCTGTTGAATTAGGTTCAGAGAGAAATGAACCAGGTCAAGAAATACAAATTGATGAAGTTAAAAATTTTTTAAATGGCCGTTATGTCGGATCAACTGAAGCTGTATGGCGCATCTATGAATTACCAATGCATTTTCAATCACAGAAAGTAGACAGAATGTTTACTTTCGAGAAGGGCAAGAACGTCAAGCAATTGAAAATGCAAGACAAACAAAATTATTAGCATTTTTTGAATTGAATCGATCAGATCCATCAGCGCATGAATATAAGTATGTTGAAATTCCTTTGCATTATGTGTGGGAAGATTCCTGAAAAAAAATGGAAGAAGAGAAGGCGTGGAGGTGATAAAATCATTACACGCATATATGTAGTATCACCAAAAGACATCGAACTTTTCCATTTACGATTGCTTTTATTACATGTCTGTGGTCCAAAATCATTTGAGGATGTTAGAACATACAATGGAATTATACACACTTCTTTTGTTGAAGCGTGCCATGCTCGCGGCATTGCTTCAAATGATAATGAATGGCGCGAATGTTTAAATGAAGCAAAAGAATTACATTCACCAAAACAAATGTGAAATTTATTTGGTTACATTTGTGCATTAAATGTGCGAGCCAATGCATTGGCGTTATGGAATGAATTTTTAGTATATCTTAGTGAAGATTTTTTGAGAGATTACAAAGAAGAAGTATCCTTTAATACAGCTCTATTAGAAATTGAAGATATTTTGAATGTTCATAATTTGTCATATCAAGAACTTGGTTTACCAGTTCCCACATATTCGCAGAGAACAGACGAAGCAAATGCTATTGATCCAATAGAACAAGAGTTTCTGTTTTCTGAGCATTATGAAACTGCAAATATTGAACAGCGTAATCTAATTGATCGTGTGATTCGTGAAGTTTTGCATCATGATACTGGATCTAATGTTTTTTGTTTAACCGCTCATGCAGGTTGTGGAAAAACATTCACACAAACAGCAATCATTCACAAATTAAATTCGCTTAATCTTAGTTGCATTGCAACAGCATTCAGTGGCATAGCTTCAACTCTATTACTTGGAGGTAGAACTTTACACAATGTGTTTAAATTGCCTATACCCATTTTGGAAAATTCTGTAGCGAATATTACCGCAAATAGTAGCTATGGACATTACATAAATTCATCATCATTGATAATTATTAGTGAAATTTCTATGTGCCCACTGCAACTGTTGAAAATCATAGATAGATTATTGCAGGATCTATGCGATGAAAATGATAAACATAAACCATTTGGAGGGAAAACGATACTTCAGTGCGGTGATTTTCGGCAAATCTTACCAGTTGTCCCACATGGACCACGTGCAACTTTAATTGAAAATTGTGTCACGAGTTGGCATAAATTTGTTTATTTTCATAAAGTAACGTTTACTCAAAATATGAGAGCCTTACCAAGTGAAATAGAATTTGTCGAATTCTTGAAAAAAATTTGTAATGATGAAGCCCCACAATTCCCTCAGCTTGGTGAAAATATTATTGAAATACCTCAGCAATTAATAGGAGATGAAAATAATATTATTAATGAGGTGTACGGAAATATTTCCGAAAACATACTCTCAGATAACATATTGAAGTCAGTTATTTTAGCACCTAAAAATGATTATTGTACTTTTATTAATACTGATATACTTAATCGAATACCAGGTGAACAGAAAACATATCATAGCTACGATAAAATAATTTGTGATGATGACAATGAAATCAATAACTATCCAGTAGAGTTTTTGAATTCTTTGACTATTAGTGGTTTTCGAATTTTGTACCTTACCAAAAATGAAATGTAATCCACTGGAATTGAAAACAATGTATCTTATACTTCTATGAATGTCAAGTCTCATTTTTATTAGCGTTTATTTGATTCAATAATAACATGAAAAAATTAAAACTGACAATGAATTATATCAAAAAATAAATACGAATACAAGCTGTAATTGTGTTTTTTTTTCAACTGTTACTAACATTAAATTTTAAATTTCATAGGTATTACAGGGAATTAAGGCAAACAACACACGCTAATGACGTATTTGTACACGCTCGCAGCTGACGTAATAGAACAAAATTCAAAAAAATTATATGCAATGATTATAGAGGTATACTCTTTGACAAAAGAACCTCAATAACGTTCAAACTTAAAAATTTAATGAATTACGGTCGAATTTCAACCACTGGGCGACCACTAGTTAATTATTAAAAGGTGTATCAAATAATACAAAGTTATGCGGATCTGGGTTCTCAAAACATGTTTATTATAACCATGCACTTATCATCTAACATTACACATACAATATACATATATTCCTGCAAATGATACATAAAACAAACAATTCCCTCCTTAGTTGGCGATATATCCTGAAATAAAACACATACATAAAATACACATAATAAAATTCACATTATTGCTACTTCTACTTCTACACATTTTTACGTTTAATGTATTCATACCCCAGATTTAGGGTCCGCTTTGATTAATATGTTTACTAGATTGAATTTTCTGTTAAGACTATGTTTATCTCAAGCTGGTTTCTTTGTGAGTTACAGGTCAGTGGTTTTTCTATGTTAACATAATATATTAAATGTTACTTGATATTTGAGTAGCCATAGTGTGTTGGCTAAACTCTGAATTTCCCATCCTCGTTCCAGCGCTGCCATTGCCACTTAAATTGTTGTTGATCAGAATACGGTCGTTTCCACTTTCCACGTCCGTCCCGCACTCCTGCGTCATTACGTCACCAAATTCTCACGCAAAGATCAGATTGTTCATACTACAAGTCGCTTATAATTTCACTTATTTATTCAAAGTTCCCACATTCAAGATAATTATATCGATTGACCTTGATACAGTTTATATATAGTTCATACAAGCATCACATACATTGTCCTTGTTTATGTATACATATCACTTCGACTCCGTTTACAAATCGTTTATGGCACTGAGTCTACAATTCATCGGTTAATGTTATACCGAATAATACACTTATAAATTGTCTACGTTTAGAACAAAACGTCCGTATAATACATTATTAGTTAATGTTCTAAGTCTACCTGTATTCGAAACATGAATGGTAACACTGAATTTACAACTGAGAAATTTAGAAGACTAGTTTTAAGAATACTCTCCTTTAGACGCCTTCACGTCTATAAGAAGACTCTCGCTTTAAGAAGACTGTCATTAAGAAGACTATTTAAACGACTGTCATTAAGAATACTCTCCTTTAGATGACTTCACGACTATAAGAAGACTCTCGCTTTAAGAAGACTGTCATTAAGAAGACTATTTAAACAACTGTCATTAAGAAGACTCTATTTAAATGACTGTCATTAAGAAAAAAACTGTCGCTCCTCGTGGCGAACACTATCTTTTATAATCTTCGTTGCCACCAAGGTACTTCATACTTTTATGTCCAACCCCTATAGCTGTGTCTTACTGGCTTCTGGTCTTAAGTTCCAGATAATTCTTCTCCCAACATCTCGAATGCCGGAGAAAACTCCACCCAACGTCTTGAGTCGTTTCCACCACCTTCAGATGATTCGTTCTCTGGTTTCATCACCATGGAGACGTAGTTTAGATGTCCAACCCTAGTCAATCCTCGGCTTCCTATAGGTCGACACTAGTTCAAGTAGTCACCCCCAAACTCTGGTTAAACTCTCCTCCTACATGATTCCATGAAAAAGCAATATTCTCGCCTGTCAATCAATCCTTTCAGTAGTCTTACTGTTCGAGCAATAAATTTTCATCTCCTTGACACCTCTCTACTTCCAGCATGTCGAATCGTGGTATTGTACTAGTGTTTTCTCACTACATCCTCTCTGCTAACAAGCTTTATTTCTTTTCAAGTGTTACATGGATTCCAGCTGTGTGTGACCTCGTTAATTCTTTGTTTTGTATTCTTCTCAATCGCTTTATTCTCTGAGTTCTCGTATACCCTTTTAAGCAGTGTCGTCGTATAGTCTCGTATACGTATTACCAACAATACTATCGACTATGTACAAAGTATTTCTAAGTAAGCTATGTGCTGGTCGTTTCATTGTTACATTTCCGTTCGAAACAATGCAGTACACTTTACCCTATCTCGCTTCGGCTACACTTATTGTTCTTTGTTCATGTCGAGCAAGGCGTAGATCAGTTGTCTGTCAACCCATTTCTTTGAATGACCGTTGCTACTAGCGTACACATTCATCAATGCTGTGACAGCGAACGCCTGCCCTTGTGTGTCCACGTCAATCCCAAATTTTCAAAAAAAAAATCTAGCATTACAGTGTCCCCAGTTTCGATTCGACGTGATGATCTCAGAATCCGACAAACGAAACTAGCCCTGTTTATCCCTTAACTTCCCATGTTCATCCTTCACAACAAAGGTTTAGTACTTTCACTGTTGTACATACTGACCCTCTTTCGCTTGTCACCCTCTTTACTTTCACTATTCAACCTATTTCTGACCATTCTGGGTATTTGAATTCATTTTACATTAATGTCCGCACTTACATACTATGAATACAATGCAAAAACATATCTTCTCATTAACATATTAATAAACATCTTAACATTCATATTAGTCCAATCGATATTATGGGCTAAAATTACAAATATTGTAACAATAACTATTAATTTGGGTACGGTCAGTTATAGTCCAAGTCAGTCTAAAGTAGTTATTTGTTCTCTTCACTATCATTTTTAAAAGATATTTTTTCTTCTTGTTAATTTTCTTATCCATGATCTTCATTAAATCTGGTACGATATTAAGCTATGCCAAATGTAATGTTACATACTACCCTGCCACCAAATTTGATTATTTTAATAAAATAATATATTTTGTTGAAATTATCAATTATCTTATCTTTCATATTAGCACTTGTTATCCTTTTTATGATCTGGTATACTTGTCTTTAATTATAAGTGTTCTATCCCTGGAACATGTTACCTCCCTAACAAATTAATCATTATCACATATATTTTGGAATCAGTCCCGTATCTATCATGAATCTTGTGTCTATTCCATTTACTTGGATGATAATATATGCAATCTCGTTATTCAAATTATTGTTCGTTATTGTATCTTCGTTTAGCAATTCTTCTCTCACATTTTTTAAGAAATGATTATGCACTATGGTAATGGTATTGTCAGTCGTTTTGTCTCATCCTAGTAAGTACCCAAATTGTCAGTTCAGTGATGGGACCTGTTGGTTTTTCACCTGCCGCGGTCCGTTTAAATCAGGGCTGATCTCCTCGGTCCTGTTGTCTGGTTGACCGGGTCTGTCTCTATTATGTAATTCTTGTATGTCACTGGCGTTATTATTGAACGTCACTATGTTTCTATTGCTCCTGTCATCGTCGCAGCTCCTACTTCGTCTATGTTCATCCCGGTAGCGCTGGTTATTCTCCTCCTGAAAATTTCTCTCCCGGTTCCCATTATAATTCATTCGTCCCTGGTATGAACGTCTTCCCATATCTCTATCGTCGGTGCTCACATAATTCACATGTCTTCGATATGTTTGGTTTTGGTTGTTATAATTGCCATTATTATTCTGTCTGTAATGGTTATCGTAATTGTTTTGATGACCTCGGTTGTTCTGGTAGTGATTGTCTCTATCATTGGCACACTGGTATCCATTATTATGATTCATAGGAGAGCTACGGTAATAGTGGCTGTTGTTATTGTTATTATTATTCACTGCATTATTCCGTGGGTAGTTATTATTGTTATTATTATTTTGGTAACTACGTTGATAGTGGTTACCGTTGTTGTTGTAATTACTATTTGGTCTATGCCCGTTATTTTCGTATCGGGCGTCGTGGCGATCATTATTTCCATACATCTCGTCACTCCTTAGCCTGTATTGGCAGAAGCTCTTCTCTTGTTCCATTTCCGCTAACAATGCCGACATCTCCTCAATGGTTTGTATTCGTCCGTTTATTCGGCCTCTCATAATTTCCCCACCATAGTGATAAGCTAATAGCCTCACTAAACATTCAGTAGGAATTGCAGGTTCTAAATGTCTGGCTATGTTTATCTTACCAAGAAAGTATGCGGTCAGAGTTTGTTTGCCGTGTAGATCATATCGGCCCAATCCTATGTCACTTCTTATCATGTGTTGTGTGGCATCAGACCAGTACTTGGATTTAAATTGTTTTTTGAATTCTTGAAAATTTTGTATATTCGGCCACATCGCCGTCCACCAATTGTCATAGACTTTTCTGAACATTTCGTCCAGCATACTTCTAATTACAACCCATCTGTCTTCTCCGGTTCTTGCTATTTTTTCTTCTACCCGTTCTAGGAATAGCATGGGGTTTCTTCTATAATTCTGGAAGTCGATAACTTCTCGGTTTTCCTCACATGTGGTATGGGCACTGGTACATTGTCTGTTTCTTAGAGAGTTGATCTCATCTCTATGGGCAGTTGTTTGGTCTTGTACCCGATTAAGACTAGTACCTATGCTTTCTAATCTTTCTCCCATCACTGCTTGGTTGGTTTGCATATTTTCTATTCGTCCATTCGTTTCTTCCTGGGCGCTCAGTATCTCTTGGTTCATCCGCTCACACTTTTCCTTGGTCTCGGATTCTACCCTTTTAATCTTATTCACCGGTTCTTCTAGCTTCTTGTCACATTCTTCCTTGCAATTGCCGGTTATTAATTTCCATCTTGTTATTCCACTCTTCTTTTAATGACTCTTTGTGTTCATCCAATTTTTTCATGGTTTCCTGGTAATTTCCCTTCAATTCTTGCCTCAATTCTCTATTATTTTTGTCTATTTTCTCCTCCATTTTCCTGCTATTTTCTTTCAATTCTCCCATTTTTTCTTCAATTTTCTTATTAGTCTCTTCCAATTTTCGGCTCAATTCCTCCTTTGTCTGTTTATTATCACTCTTTATTTCCTCCATCTTCTTACTCAAGTCTTCCTTCAATATTACTAAGTTCTTATTACTATTCTCACTTAATTCTTCCTTCAATTCGTCCGTCAGTTTCTTATTACTTTCTTCCGTTTTCTTACCAGCTTCCTGCATTAATTCCATCATACGTTTAATCATTTCTTGCGTCTTCTCGCTTTCTGTTTGTTTGGGTTCTTCTGGTTGTTTCTCCTGAGCCTTCCTTATTATAGTTTCTACTTCCTCAACCGGTGTTGCTTCCTTGTCTTCCATGCTTAATTCGATTACTTTCTCGGTTTCAGCCACTCGTTTTCGCGATGTTTCTCGCTTCCTCATTTTCGTTTATTTTTTGGTTGTTTGCTTATAAATTATATTTTAATTTATCGCCCCACGTTGGGTGCCAATTTGTAACAATAACTATTAATTTGGGTACGGTCAGTTATAGTCCAAGTCAGTCTAAAGTAGTTATTTGTTCATCCTCACTATCATTTTTAAAAGATATTTTTTCTTCTTGTTAATTTTCTTATCCATAATCTTCATTAAATCTGGTACGATATCAAGCTATGCCAAATGTAATGTTACAATATCCACTACCTATTCTCCCTTCAAACAATCAAAACAAAATTTATACGCTAATTATGTTTATATTATTAACATAATTGTACATTAATTCAATACATCCTCATACTTTCATATTGTAATCAATATTGGAAAATTTTATCACGTTACTTTCTATCTATTCAAACAAGTTTAATTCAATACAATTTTTTCTTTAACTCCTTATATCATCATACTATACATGAAATAATTCTACAAAAAAAATCATCTTATTACTTATAATTTATTAGTAATATTTACGTATCATTATTTAAGTATTCCTTGCTTTTACAACTTTACATCTTATTTTGTTTGTCACATTTATTACATTATGTACATAAATTTACCAACTTTCTTTCTAAAACATATCTTCTATTGATATCTTAATAATGTATTAATCGTTTATTTTGGCAATACATTTTTTTTCTAGCTAAGTTAAGCTAGCCTGAATAATATGGCTGCGTCAACACCCTATTCCGTGACGACATTCCATCCATTCGACTTCCTTCACTAATTCATACGTTATGGTATACTTCTTGTTTACCATATAGCGTAGTCACCATCTCCGCTATCTTCATTATATCAGTCCTTCCTTTTCTTCCTCAGTCCCTTTTAGTAATATACCTCTTCAATTGGCGTATATTGAATTTTCCTCGAATCCTGCTTTCGTCTCTGCAGTCTACCACCACGTATGTTGATTCGCCCAATATTTGGCTTATCTTAAACGGTCCACTGAATAATTTGCAAAACTTCTCTATACGTTTTTGAGTTGTGTCTGATTGTGTATACGTCCTGATTAATACTAAGTCGCCAATCTCAAACTTTGTTGTTTTATTTGATTCGTTCATCCGCTTGGCGTGTTTTTCCCTTTTGGTACGTATTTTTACAAATATTTCCGTCTTATTTTCTTGATTATCTTTCGTGATGTCAGCGTCAAGATACTTCTCCCATATTCGTATTGGTTTCTTTCCCAGATGGGCTTCATATGGTGTAATCTCAATCGTTTCGTGGTATGATTCGTTAAGACAATTTTCAATGGTTTCCACATACCGTGACCACTTTGTATGTTGTTGGTTATTGATGAAAATTCTGAATAAGTTACCTAGTTGCCGGTTAACGCGCTCTGCTAGGTTCGAACAAGGGTTACGTATTGCAGTGTATCTGGGCTGAATGTTTAAACTTTCCAACCCGCTGACCCATTGTCTAGCAGTGAATTGTGTACCGTTATCTGTCAACAAAGCTTTAGGTGAGCCAAATTCTTCACAATACTGACGTACCCTTTTCAATGTTGCTGTGGTCGTTGCCCTTCGCAAAGTATACAGTTTTACATACTTAGTAAAATTATCAATGATGACGAAAATGTACTTGATTCCTCCTACTGAAGTCGGTAAAGGTCCGTAAAAATCTCCGCTACATAAATCACCCTTTTCCTTTGGTATTATCGGTCGCATACCACCGAATAAATTTCTATTTTGCATGTCCTTATATCGTTGGCACATGTCGCACGTTCGTATATATGCATTTACCTTCTTAGCCAATTGGTCCATGGTGAAATGCTCCTGGATCATCTTGGTACATTTCTTTGTGCCAAGGTGCCCATACATTTGGTGAATTTCGGCTATTACCTTGTCAGACATCCCTTTTGGTAAATATAACCTCCATTGTCCTTTCCATTTTCTGTATAACTTATTGTTATTGTATTTATAAAATTTGTTTAAGTCGTTTTTTCCATCGTCATTGTCTAACCTATCAATAATACATTTCAATTTCTCATCATTTATTTGGTATTTATTTATTTCTCTTAGCATTTTACTAACCTCTCTATTCATCTTGATTACAATGTGGTTGATTATATATTCGCAGCTGTCCTCGAATGTTTCTCCTTCAGTCACATCCTCCGGGTTTCTACTTAACGGATCAGCGACAATATTCTCTTTGCCCTTACAGTGTACAATATCAAATTTGTACTCCTGAATGGTTAATATCCATCAAGTAATTCTTGAGTTATTTAAATGACACTTATTCATGAAGGTGAGTGCCTTATTATCAGTGATAATTGTCAACAGTTGCCCCAGTACGTAGATGCGGAATTTTTCCAAACATCTCACTATACACAGCAATTCCTTCTCTGTGGTATAATAGTTTCGCTCAGCTCCCTTGAATGTTTTGCTGGTAAACGCGATGACGCCAATTTTCCCACAATCGTCTAATTGATACAATTGTCCGCCACATGCGAAATCGCTCGCGTCACATTCCATGTAATATCGTTGATTAATTCGTGGAAATTTCAATATTACAGACTCAATAAACAAATCCTTTACATTCTGGAAACATTCTCCTAACTCCGATGTCCATTTGAATTTCTTTTCCTTCTTTAATAATTCTAACAATGGTTGTGTGGTCTGGGCGTACCTGTCTGTGAAACGGTTATAAAAATTGGTTAATCCGAGGAATCCCTTCAATTGTTTCTGATTCCGTGGCGTAGGGAAATTTCTGATCGCAGCAATTTTTTTCGTCCGTCGCGAGTATCCCATTTGTTGTTAGGCGGTAACCTAAATAGGATATCTCCTGCCGGAAAAACTGAGATTTTTCTAAATTAATCATGAGATTCGCTCTACATAGGTTTGATAATAATAATAATTCTAAATGTAATAAATGAGTTTTGATGTTGTTGGAGTAACATAAACAATCATCCACATAAATTATGGTGTTACTCTTTACATCGTCATCCAGTACCCTGTCCAAACCTCGAGTCAACGCTGCTGAACTAGTGCTCAGTCCGAATGGTGTTACGGTGAAATGGTAGCACTTTCCATCATAGATGAATGCAGTGTAATCTCGGCATGAATTTTTTAATGGAACTTGCCAGAAGCTGCTGGTCAGATCGACCGTCGATAAGTATCGCATCTCTCCGAACCTTGCTAATATTTCTTGGATTGGTAGAGCCCCTTCGTAGTCAGGTACCGTCACACTATTTACCTTTCTAGCGTCTAGGCACAGCCTCACTTTCCCGTCTTTCTTGATAACAGTCACCAGCGGGTTGACATATGGGCTATTACATCGCTCGATGACCCCATATCTCACCATCTTTTCAATTTCCGTGTCTACCTTTTCCTTATAAACTATTGGAACTGGCCATCCTCTCTGAAAGTACGGTGTTTGATCGGTTACTCTAAACTCATGTTCGTAACACTTCATTCTCCCCGGGCGCTCTCTAAATAAACTCTTGTTTCTTATCAGGATGTCCTTGAGATCCTGTAATGCTTCTTTATCTGCACACTCGATACTATCGATCTTGTCATTTATCTTTCATTCGATGACTTCACCTTCCTCTTCTTCCACCATCTCCATGTGCATGATAGGCACCACCAGCTCCCGCTCACCTGTTTTATCCTTGAACTCGATGATTCCCTTGTTAACATCAATAATACATCCTTCTTCCTGGAGGAAACTACTGCCTAAAATACATGGTCTCACTAATTCTGAAATAATTAAAAATACGCACTCCATCTTAACCTCATTAATATAAATATCACATAATATCTGTTTTCTAATTAATTTTGACCTTTTACCTACAGCGCTTACGATTAATGTATTGGTCATCGGTTATTCCTCATAAGGTATCATGTGTTGTTTGTTTTGTTGATACCACGTTTCAGATAGTCCATTTACCGCGCTACCAGTATCGACTAGTGCTGATACCGTGATATTTCCGTTAAACTTAATAGTAATTTCAGGACATTTCAACATGCGTTGAATACCCTCTTCTTTGTCGTCACATAACAAGTCATGTCGTAAATCAGGTAGTAGTACGTTCATTCTGTCATGTTGTGTTTGCATTGTCGCAGCGGCTATCTCTCTTCATAGACATTTTAATTTGTTTTTTCTTTTCCACCCTCCATCCTTCCTGCGGACGAGGATGATGCCTTGTTATTTGTAAACTCAATCGTATTTACTGTATGTCGGTCGACAGGTTTGACAAATGGCTTTTTACCGCCTCTTTCTACCCACCCTGGTCTCGGCGAAAATCCTTTGTTCTGTGTAACGGTGTTACTCGGTGTTGCGTCAACCCCTCTTGGAACCACTTTCTCCTGATTCGGTGCATAACCAAACTCTCTATACCGGCGATTTTGAATGTTTGAATATTCTACTATTAAAGATTCAAAATTTTGTATCGTATTGACGCCCCGCGTCACTACGGCTACTTCGAATTCACGCCCAAAATGACGGGCTAATTTTTTGATCAATTGATGGTCAGTTATGGCCGGTGTTAACTGTCTACTTTCAAGTAAAAGCCTCTCCATATATTGTACTGGATTAAGTCCACTGCGCCAGTTGTATCGGCCGAATTCCACATTATCACGTATCGTGTCTTGTTTTTCTTGCCCCCAATACTTCTGGATAAATGCTTCCTTGAATTCTTCGAAGTTACTGACCTGGTTGCGGATTACCCTCCACCAGACCTCTGCATCAGCTTCTAAATGTCTTCCGATCCATTTAATGTTGTCACTCGGGTAGTGCTGCTCTTGAAGTTCTGATAATTCTTTTAGAAACTCCATGAGGTATCTGTCGCCTCCATTGTATTTTAATTTATTATGTGGCGTTCCGTTTATATGATTTCCAGGTATACCTTCGACGCCTGCTAATTGCCGTTGCAATCTCTCCTGATTTTCTTTCATTTTAGCTAAGTAACCTTTAAATTCTTCCAGTCGCGTGACTCTCTCTCTCTCTCTCTCTCTCTCTCTCTCTCTCTCTCTCTCTCAGTTTCTTCTGTAGACCACTGTCTCCCGTCTACTTCCACAATTTTCTGTTTGAGCGTGTTGATCATCTCTCCATGTTCCTTATGTTGTAGTTGCAAACTCTTCTGTATTTCTTTCTTCAATTCTTTGTTCTTCTTACCAGCGTCTTTGATGTGTGAGTCGACTACTGTCCATCTTCTCCATTCTCGTCAAGGTGTTAGTGATCGCCCCCTGCCATTCTTGACGATCTACTTCACGTAATCTTTTATTCTCCGCAGTCTGTCCTTTGAGTTCGTTACTCAGTTCCTTCACTGCCCTCTCCGTTTTCTCTTGTAATTCGTTAAATTTTTTCTCCCATTTTTCGTTGTATTCCCGCAGTTCGTTCTTTAGCTGTCCGAACTGTTCTGCTTGTTTATCTAATCTTTCGTTAATTTCTTCCTTCTGTTTATCCAACTTCTTATTTTGCTTATCTAATTTCTTGTTAATTTCTTCTTTCTGCTTATCTGATTTCTCATCTTGCTTATCTAATTTCTTGTTAATTTCTTCTTTCTGCTTATCTGATTTCTCATCTTGCTTACCTAATTTCTCATCTTGTTTCTTGAATTGCTGCTTGATGAAGTCCATCAGCATCTGAAATTCATTCTCTCGGGGTTGTGACATTTGTCCCCGCGCCCTGGTCATTTCGACCTCGGTACTACTGTCCTGGGTAATTGGTGTCTTCCTCTGATCCTACCATGCCTAATTGGTTAACTTTTTAAAAATTTTTTAAATTTTTGTTAATATCAAATTCGATACTGTCGGAATTGTCCGCCATTCTCGCTCTACTCCGTGTTATCATTCAAGCTAACTACTTTCACAAGTTTACACTACTCTTAACGTACTTATATACTACACCACTGCCTGCACACAGCCTTTAGTGAAATTAATTTGAATTAACTATTGAATCAAATTACTCACGCTTTGCGTTGGGCGCCGTGTTATACAGTGCGAATTTATGCATTATATTTAATTAATATGATAAACTATTTAATTGACAAAGTTATGAATTAAACATTGTGTAAAAAATGTAAATTTGTTATGCTGTTATATGCATAATCTTTTGATTAACAAAGAGTAATTAATTGACTGTTTATTAATTATTAAAAGGTGTATCAAATAATACAAAGTTATGCAGATCTGGGCTCTCAAAACATGTTTATTATAACCATGCACTTATCATCTAACATTACACATACAAAATACATATATTCCTGCAAATGATACATAAAACAAACAATTCCCTCCTTAGTTGGGGATATATCCTGAAATAGAACACATACATAAAATACACATAATAAAATTCACATTATTGCTACTTCTACTTCTACACATTTTTACGTTTAATGTATTCATACCCCAGATTTATGGTCCACTTTGATTAATATGTTTACTAGATTGACTTTTCTATTAAGACTATGTTTATCTCAACCTGGTTTCTTTGTGAGTTACAGGTCAGTGGTTTTTCTACGTTAACATAATATATTAAATATTACTTGATATTTGAGTATCCATAGTGCGTTGGCTAAACTCTGAATTTCCCATCCTCGTTCCAGCGCTGCCGTTGCCACTTGGTGTTTAAATTGTTGTTGATCAGAATACGGTTGTTTCCACTTTCCACGTCCGTCCTGCACTCCTGCGTCATTACGTTACCAAATTCTCACGCAAAGATCAGATTGTTCATACTACGAGTCGCTTATAATTTCACTTATTTATTCAAAGTTCCCGCATTCAAGATAATTATATCGATTGACCTTGATACAGTTTATATATAGTTCATACAAGCATCGCATACATTGTCCTTGTTTATGTACACATATCACTTCGACTCCGTTTACAAATCGTTTATGGCACTGAGTCTACAATTCATTGGTTAATGTTATACCGAATAATACACTTATAAATTGTCTACGTTTAGAACAAAACGTCCGTATAATACATTATTACTTAATGTTCTAAGTCTACTTGTATTCGAAACACGAATGGTAACACTGAATTTACAACTGAGAAATTTAGAAGACTAGTTTAAGAATACTCTCCTTTAGATGACTTCACGACTATAAGAAGACTCTCGCTTTAAGAAGACTGTCATTAAGAAGACTCTATTTAAACGACTGTCATTAAGAAAAAAAACTGTCGCTCCTCGTGGCGAACACTATCTTTTATAATCTTCGTTCCCACCAAGCTACTTCATACTAATATGTCCAACCCCTATAGCTGTGTCTTATTTGGCTTCTGGTCCTAAGTTCCAGATAATTCTTCTCCCAACATCTCGAATTCCGGAGAAAACTCCACCCAACATCTTGAGTCGTTTCCACCACCTTCGGATGATTCGTTCTCTGGTTTCATCACCATGGAGACGTAGTCTAGATGTCCAACCCTAGTCAATCCTTGGCTTCCTATAGGTCGACACTAGTTCACGTAGTCACCCCCAAACTCTGGTTAAACTCTCCTCCTACGCGATTCCATGAAAAAGCAATATTCTCGCCTGTCGATCAATCCTTTCAGTAGTCTTACTGTTCGAGCAATGAATTTTCATCTCCTTGACACCTCTCTACTTCCAGCGTGTCGAATCGTGGTATTGTACTAGTGTTTTCTCGCTACATCCTCTCTGCTAACAAGCTTTATTTCTTTTCAAGTGTTACATGGATTCCAGCTGTGTGTGACCTCATTAATTCTTTGTTTTGTATTCTTCTCAATCGCTTTATTCTCTGAGTTCTCGTATACCCTTTTAAGCGGTGTCGTCGTATAGTCTCGTATACGTATTACCAACAATACTATCGACTATGTACAAAGTATTTCTAAGTAAGCTATGTGCTGGTCATTTCATTGTTACATTTCCGTTCGAAACAATGCAGTACGCTTTACCCTATCTTGCTTCGGCTACACTTATTGTTTTTTGTTCATGTCGAGCAAGGCGTAGATCAGTTGTCTGTCAACCCATTTCTTTGAATGACCGTTGCTACTAGCGTACACATTCATCAATGCTGTGACAGCGAACGCCTGCCCTTGTGTGTCCACGTCAATCCCAAATTTTCAAAAAAAAAATCTAGCGTTACACCTGTAATGGGTCTAAATTTATGTAAATATTATTTTCAAATTTTATGAATTCTATAACATGTGGAGATGAGGCCCCTTAAGGTGAGTCGATTGCCAGTAAATGTTTTCATGACCATATATGGTTATGCAGCAAATCTCGAGTTTATTTGTAGTCGTGACTAACAACAAAGGAATGTTGTTGACGAAAATCAGTTCGTGGCCAGTTAAAAAGGTGATACTAAGTTCAGCGAAACTTTTCCATACTGAGGACGAGACGTATGGTGGGGAGCGGAGTGAACCAGTTTAGAGACGACACAAACGGAAATTTTTAACACTGAAAGTCAGTCGACCACCATCTTTTGCGCTGTGCAGCAGCAATCGTGGGCGCCCGCATAAACAGCATAAAACGCAAATTAACAAATGTGAAATTTTAACTAGTATTGGACTTTAAAAAATATAAATAATGTATTAATCAGTGATCAATAAAACGAAACAAACAGTTCGGCCGTAAGATATAAAAGTGAAAACAACAGACAGGAGACTCCCGTAGAATGAAACCATACGCACCATGAAAGGAAAGTAGACATTTCAGCAATAATTAAATACTGGCTTTTCACTAAATTTTACTGTTGAGCTCAACAAAACCTAAAAGTATGTAATAATTACTCATATTGTAATAGATACAAGATACAAGATTGTTAGATACAATTCGTGTATATACGTTCTTGATGCTGGATGTATAGATATAGTGCTGTAGTAGTGTAATTGCAGATACGCACCGGTATCTACGATAATGTTGTTGATAAAATGTTCAGATTATAATTATTATTGTCATTAGTTTGATAGTATTGGCGAATAGGTGGGTATCGATGGTTCACTTCTTTAATTTAAAATATTTCTCGCACTGCGTTAGTAACCTCCCTCACTTACCACACGTGGATATTGTAGTCCTGTTCGGTGACGGTTCAGCTGAAATACATACACTGCATATACAAACAGATATTCTGGTTGAATATCCAATATGACTATCATACACAAGATAAATGATATAATGTCTAAATAAAGTTCTGAGTTATTAGAACTATTTGAATTCTTCCGCCACCTTTTGGTAGAACTGACTAATAATAAATGAGCTAATTTAAATTTGAAATAATACTCTTTTTCCACTGATAATAAAATGTAGAGGTTTATTAACGGTTAATAATGTTATAAAATCTTTGAAAAAATTGACAATCAGTTACTAATAACTTTATGGATAATAATTACAATTAACAAAATTTAAAATAAGACTCTGCTTAGCCTCAAGGCTGGTAAACCTGTTGGTCATACAATAGTTTTAATTTTAAGAGGTTATGTCCTCTTGTATTAGTTAATTACCATGTTCGTGTGGTTCTTTTAGGTAGCATGATACCAGGTACAAGATGTGGCATTAATAATAATATTAAATGAACAATAATTAAAAACAAACAAACAAATATAAAAATCGAAAATCAGTACCATATAACTGATAGTTATGGTATTATCGTACGCGGGAATCCGCATGCATTTTACAGTTTTTAATAGACAATCAGCGAGTGCGTTAGCTTGCACTACTGAAATGTATTACTTTATTTTAATAATTCACTTTAAGACTTATTTACTTACAAGAGAAAAATTTATTAAAAAAAACTCTTGTTATTATTTCCATCTGGTTTGGATTTTACTTGAGAACAGACTTGTAACAGAGAAATTGGCAAGTTACAATTACGACTTTAAGGTTATCTCATAACGTGAATTGTTATTATGGTTAATTATCTTTAATATTTATTTCTTCTTAAACTAAGTATAGACATATTATTCATAATAGTTTTGATGTGTCATTATCAGTATTATATAATACTCCTTCGCATGAAAGTTAAAATATTTATTTTTCAAATATAGAAAAATCAAGAAAAACAACGTTAGTCAATTGAGCGACTATTGGTATTGCTCGTATTTTGTAATAAATACTTCAAATATGATTCTTTTAATTATGACAAATAATTAAAATATTTATTCAACATATTAATAATTGCGAATTAATACTTTCATTAATTCTGATAAATTCCATCATTATTTTTGATACTTCGCTTTTTACTGACTTGCGTAGTAATCAACATTACGTATTTACAGAAATTTTATTTCTGTTTCAATGTTAATTAAATAAAAAGAATTGTACTCCCTGTTTTTATCTTTTACACAACACTCGTAAGTACGATCGATATTGTACACTAATCGTACTTGAATATTATACACTCCGCACATTTCACTCGTTTATGCTAGTGTGGTTTGTAGGTTATATGTGTGTTGATTTACTGATGTATGCTTGTCGCGCACAATTCAAAAATTAAACTTCTTCATATCGGAGAGTGACATGACCTGTATGTATGATGACTGATCGGTAACTGTGATGCTCCTTCGAAGCGTCTGTGGCTCGTCTGCCAATGTTCATTCATTCGATTGGTTGAAATAACTATACTCTCTAACCCAAAGCACTTTATTTTCTTAAAATATTTAATTTTTTACCAATTTTGGCCTTTGCGTTTGAGGCTATATGACGTCAGCACTGGTACAAAAAATAATTGAAAAGTTTAAATTCTTAATAGCTTTCTTAATATTTGACTTATCGTTAAATGGTTAATGTCAGTAAATTGCGGACATCCTGCGCTTTAATTAAAGTCCAAACAAGATTATATTCCGTCCATTACTTCAATCACTATAACGATTTTATTGATTTTTTTATGGTGCATCTTATATTTCATAAGTTTATTACACCAAATTTAATTATTTATACTAAAACACTTTTAATTAAATGCTCTGAGTCCATATCTCAACTGGTTTAATTCAAAACTTGGGAATTATTGTTACCCAAACAATATCTTGTTATGGCGTCTTTGGGCGTCCATATTTGATTTTTCACAAATGTACTTAAAACTAATTTTTCTTATCTAATAACACTAATACTGTAATCTAATAATAATAGAAACGTCTATTTACATAATTTTATACTTGAGTATAATAGGGCTATATTTAATATACTATTTACATTGTTTTAGTACCCTCCTATCTCTCTTCTTACAATTGTCACTTTACTTCTGGTTTTTTCTATACAATTTAGATTATGTAATAATTGCAATTAGTGTACACTCATTGTACCTAATTCCCTACATATAATTGCTAGCTTTTAACCATCTTAGAACCCTTCAATTTTTTGTAATGGGTCTGTTTACATTATGTCATAGCATGGTGGTCAGTTATTTTTGTTAAAACAATAATTAAATTGTCATTGTTACACTTGATTTAGTTTTCCCAAGTAGTATCAGACATTCTTCTGATTCTTGGTAATATTTTTATCTACTTTTAAACAAGTTTGTATGCTGTATTTTGCACAAATAACTAGCTCCTCATTGTTTGTTTACATTTGGCTTCCACTATCATGGTCATTTGGTTTTTAATAATTTATATATAAAATGACTATTCTCATGGTCATAGTCTGTTCTCAAAGTAGCATTAGGTGTCCCTCTTACTACTGGTAACACTCTTATTACTCTTTGTTCAAGCTTTAATACAGTATTTTGCTTAACTAGTTGGTTATACAATGTTTCTGCTTACTTCTGGCTATGTGTTCTTAGTTAGCTAGTTTACAATATTTTGGTTACAAAATCATTGTCATTATGTTCAGAATCTGTTCTCACAGTAGTACCAGATGTTTATCTAACTACTGGTAATACTTTCATTATTCTTGGTACTTGTTTTAATACTGTATTTTGTTTAACTAAATTGGCATACTAGGTTCTATTTCTCCTATCTCTGTGCCATCACATTTGATCTGTTTTATTTGCATTGTGTTGCAATATAATACACTGTCTATGGTGGTGTATCATTACTTATAACAAATTCTTGATTGACATTATAGTTGATGGTTATTTATTTACATTAACATGTATGATTTTCTGTTTCATAGGTGTCTTTCCTATGGGGTTATGTAACAATGTACAACATGTTCTAATGCAGCATTTTGCTACTACTAACATGACTTCAGTATGGTATTTTACTACAATATTTTAACTGTTTTAATACACATGTTTACACGACTTCTTCTTAAACAATAATACAAATCTTTTTGTACTAATTACAATATCTTTCTTGTCATTGGTTGTATCTAATTCCTTTCACTTTTGTTTGATATATAACAAAGGTTTTTTTATTGTCAGTTCTCTATGAACAATAATATAATTGTTCGATTTTATTCTATTCTGGTGGTCTTATGATTATCTACGTGGATCACAATCTTTATTAAATTAGTCACACTAATTGTCTGTGTATATTTGACTATTTAATTCTTGCTGTTTCACTATGAAATTAACACATTTTCTTACACTATAAACCTTATCACTGGAATTGTTTGCGTGGTTTATTAGGTTAAAATTAGTTAACTGTTCACAGGTTTCACACTTATATTAAGCACTCACTGTAATTGTTTGTGGTTTCTTAATGGGTAAACACTGTTTTTCTCTTTTCATATTTGATAATCACTATTCCTTTGGTTACTATTATTGTCTCTAGTACACTTGGTTTATGCTGAGTCCTTGCATGGTCTATCCATTTTCTTCCCTCTTCATGGTATGTTTCCTTGTCCTTCTTCTTTCTTCTTCTTCAATATTTTCATTGTAGTCATTGTCTCCATTTGTTTCCCTCGCTGTTGGAGTTTATTGGTCCTTATTTTGTTGGTTCCCCTCACTGTTGGATCCTATTGGGTCTGGTTACTGATATTTTTGTTTTGGCTCATGGTTATTTTCTTTCTTCATTTCATATTTGATGCTGCTATGTTAATACTTTCTTCCTTATCGTTGGATTTTTTATACTAATATATCTGTAGATACGCACTTTTATACACATAGGTTTATTTATCTAGACATACTTTCATGCTTTTCTCTTACTTGACGTTATTTTAGCTTATTTTATGTAACTACCATATTTGGTAACATTACATATGCCTTCCTATAAGAATTGATTAATTCTGAATCAGTGTCTTTATTTTTCATTGAAGAATTTATCAATTGTTGTACGTTTCCATGTCGATTCACATGTTTTTTACATATATCCCTTCACTTTCTTCTATTTGAATCATAATTATTTCTTCTCTATGTAATCATCTCCCTTGTTTATTTAGTTCCCTAATTCCCTAACATAAGCTTAGCTGGGGCAGTTCAGAGCGGCTCACTTTGGCTATTCAACTCTACTGGCCATACTAACTTCAATAAATATGGAGGCAAATCATCTCCTTCAATAATAATAAATGATTGCTGGCATTATTCATCAGTCAATTCATCTCAAATAATCAAAAAAATAATAATAGTGGTCGTTCTTCCGACAAATAATAAATATCCTTGGGATTAACTCACGCATCTGCGGTTTATACATTGTTATACTCTCTTTTTCTTGATTCAACTCGACTAAATTCTTCACATATTATAGGGATAGTTTGTTTTACATTTCATCACTGGTATACTCTCATGATTATCTTCGTTAGTATATCACTTTTCATTCTTCTTCATCATTGATTAATCTTTTCATTTTGTATCGCATTAAACGTCATCTCGTCATATTCTTCATTTCAGGGTTTATTCCTCTAGATATAATTCATAAATACATTTATTTTTTCTCCTTTTTCATGGTTTTAGTTGGTATTTAGTCCATGTGGTATTGGCTTTTCTCTAGTAAAATACACTAGAAAACAATGTGGTTGTGTGTGGTTGCTTGTCTACATCAATGATATTTATTTAGTTTTGCTCTTCCAGCTTCTTATTTGCTCCTTCTCTCTTCATTTGTAGTACGGGTATGATGTTAAAATTTACTGGTTGACTCGGCTCTTGGAATTACATATTTATATATAGTTATGCCATAGAACTTGGGTGTCCGTCTCGTAAAGTACTTCTCCTTCATTAGTACGGGTGAGATGTTAATTCTACTTGTTGACGTGGCTCTAGGAAATTATATGTGCCTAGGGTGGAATGCGTCAGTCTCGTAAAGTTCATCTTCTTTTTTAATAGTACGGGTAGGATGTTAAACTTTTACTTGTTGACTTGGCTCTAGGAAATTATATGTGCCTAGGGTGGAATGCGTCAGTCTCGTATTTTTCTCTCTTTATTAGTACGGGTAGGATGTTAATTCCACTTGTTGACGTGGCTCTTGGAAATTGTCTGTGCCTAGGATGGAATGCGTCAGTCTCGTATTGTTCTCTCTTTATTAGTACTCTATTATTTATAAATACAATGTTCTGAATCCTTTACATAAATTCTTTGGGAGCATGTTTTTTCACATTATAAAATTACAATATATTCAATGTTCATTACATAGTTATACAGTTACTTCTCATTTAATATAAACACATAATAATCCTCATAGCAATATTACATCCTTTCTTCTTTAATCAATGTTTATTTTCATAATTATATCTTTCATTTTTCACTTTCTAATAAACAATAATCTTCATGGCCACATTTCATTTTTCATCTTGATATAGTCAACAGTTATATTCACAAGTATATTTTCATCTTTCATAAACAATATTTTCATCCTTTACATAATATTCACAATAAAATAATTCTTATCACTATTTTTTCACTTTTAGTCCTATATTTTAATTACCGATATATCTTTTCATTGAAGCTTGGTTGTAAGTGCCCTTTATCTTTTTGGTTATAGGGTCTTGCAATTCATAAGTGTTATTGAAATTGTTCTTAGTTACAGTATATGGGCCTGTGAATAGCAGTAGCAGTTTTTTCGCAATACCCTCAACTGTACTTGGGAGTTCTCTATTTTTTATAAGTACTCTGTCTCCCACTTCATATTTGATAACTTTGGGTTGCGATTTTTTTTATTTGAGCCTAAGTTTGTCAGCTCGTTCAACTGCGTTATTATAGAATTTTGTTCTGTTAAATTTGACCTCTGTTTCTATTGGAAAATTAATGATCTCTGTAATTTCCCGGGGTGGTCTTTGCTCATACATAGCCATGTAGGGTGTTTCGTCGGTCGATTGATGATAGGCTAGGTTTAGGAAGTCTTCAGCCGGGGATAGATACTCCTCCCATCTCCTCTGCTGGCTGTGACAGTAGGTTCTTAAAATCCTTCCTACTTCTCTCAACACTCTCTCAGCAGGGTTGCTGTTGGGGTGATACACCGATGTTTTGTATGTCTTTATTCCCAGATGGATTAATGTTTCCCGCCACTTTCGTCCTCGGAACTGCGTCCCATGGTCTGTAATTATCGATAATGGTTTACCCACTTCGGGTATATACTTGTTTATCACTATGTCCAGTATTTTATTTGTCGTAGCTCGATTTAGTGGGTACAGCTTGGTGAATTTGGTGTAGTGGTCAAATATGATGATTATATACTTATATTGGTGCCTTCCACCACTCCGTGGAAATGGTCCACAAATGTCTAAGAAGATTTTCTCTAACTTTGCTGTCGATGTAATAGGTATCATTACCCCTTCTCGTTTCTCATTACTGCATTTTACCAACTGGCAAATATGACAATTTTTGATATATTTTCTAACCTTTCTATTCATGTCCTTGAAATGTACGTGTTCCTGTAATGCTTTCACGACCTTTACTGCGCCCATGTGACCATAGCGTATGTGGTAATCGATGGTCAGTTCTTTTTCCAGGGCTTTTGGTATAACTACCTTCCATTTTTCACCATCTTTGTTATGTTTGGTGAATATTAATTGATTATGAGTACAGTAGAATTGTTTTATGTTCTCATCATTGTTTGCTAATTTTTGAATAATTAGTGAGATTTTGGGATCCTGGTTTTGATGAGTGGTTATATCCGATAAGATGTTAGTGAGTTCAGATGTGCTTTTCAGTAGGTGGTAGACTTTCGCAATGGTTTCCTTTTCTCCTTCGAATGTCTGGGCGTTGATGTTTACTCGGGACAACACGTCGGCAGCTATGTTGCTCTTCCCTGGTATGTACTCCCACTGGATGTTGTATTCCTGGAGTGTAAGAGTCCATCTCGTTAATCTACCATGCTTCAACTTGCAGTTCTTAAGAAATGAAATAGATTTGTGGTCTGTTCTCACTGTTACTGGATACCCCAGTATGAAAGTTCTAAATTTCTCGCAAGCAAACACTATACTCAACAACTCCTTTTCAGTTGTGTGGTAGTTTCGTTCACATTTATTTAAAGTTCGGCTTGCGAAACTGATTACTTGGTGATTACCTTCTTGGTCCTATTGGTATAACACAGAACCAAGGCTTAGGTCGCTGGCATCACAGTTCATGAAAAACTGCTTCTCAAAATTAGGGTGGTGCAGCATAACAGTTTCGAGAAACTTTTCCTTAATTAATTCAAAGGTAGAGTCTTGATCTGACCCCCACTTCCATTTTTCCTTTGAGGATAGTTGTGACGAAAATCGAGCTGTCAGTTCAGAATAATTGTTTTGGAACTTTCGATAATAATTACAGATTCCGAGGAACGATTGTAATTGCTTTTTATTTTTTGGTACGGGGAAACGCTGGATTGCTTCCATCTTTTCTTGGGATGGTGTAATTCCATACTCTGATAAGTTGAACCCCAAAAATTGCACTTCCTTTGCGATCAACTGTGATTTGTCTAATTTGAGTGTAATATGGTTGTCTTCCAACTTTTGTAATACTTGTGCCACCCGATTACAGTGCTCTTCCCAATTATTAGATGCGATTAAAAGGTCATCGACATATACTGTCGTAAATTGTAATGTGCTGTGGCCCAGTATTTCGTCCATACATTTGACAAAGATGGCCACCGAGTTCACTAAGCCGAATGGTAATCTCTTAAAATGGTAATTGCGGCCTTCAAAAATAAATGCTGTGAACTTTCTGCTATTCGGGTGCAATTCAACCTGCCAATATCCGCAGACCGTATCCCATATACTGTAATATTTGGTGCCATAAAATCTCTTTAGTATTTCGTCGATTTCTCCAGGCGACGTCCTGTCATTGATTATGGACTTATTGATTTCACGTGCATCCAAGCAAATTCTCACTGCACCGTTTTTCTTGGGTACAGCTACAATGGGATTAGTGTACGGGGAATTGCTTACTTCAATTATATCGTTTTCTATTAATCTTTGGATTTCCTCTCGAACGGCTTCTTTAAGTGAAAAAGCGATTGGGTAAGACTTCCTCTTGAATTCTGTCTGGTCCTTAAATTTTAATTCACACTGGAAATTCTTTATTTTACCAGGTGTATCGGAGAATACGTGACGGTATTGATAGTATATATTTATTAGTTGGTCACGCTGTTACCAAGTCAACTCATGGCTATTCTTGTTGGTCTAGAATTCTCTGATTTCATTAATTTTTTCCAACCATAATGCTTCCTCTGGACTGCTGCGAAGTCCTTGGTTGATGGAGTTTTCATGATGTTCATGGCCTTCCCTGATGTAATATATCACATGTTCTGAGGGTGCCTTCCTATATTCTGTTAAATTGGCGGTCCATTCAACTTCCTCTGCCTTCATTACTACAGTATTTGCATCCATATTAATTATGGCTGTGTATTTTCGTAATATGTCGCAGCCGATGAGTAGCGCGAATGGTAGTCCACTGGCTACAAGGAATACCATTGGGATTGTTTTTCCATTGCTTGATACGTCCAGTTGCACCTGTTGGCGAATAGTTTTATTTTGACGTCCGGTGGCTCCAATAAGTATTATGTTGTTAATCGGTAAGGTTGGTATGGTAGTTTTATTTTCTGACTGTATCCTGTCCAATTCCATTTTGTCAATTAATGATACGTTAGCCCCGGTATCTACCATTGCTGTGGCATTTGTGCTGTTGACTTTCACAGATATATACGCGATTTCGCTGTTGCTCGCATCTCCGATAATACTTTCTTTCTCTTCCATTAAATCCTTTCTAATGTTCTTGAGGTAATTGTTATGGTATGTTTTATGATAAGCCAAATGTTTCGCCAAAATATCAGACCCAATAGTCCAGTTCAGTGAGGGTGTGGTTGGTCTTTTCACTGCCGGTTGGCATTTAAAGGCAGGTCACCGTTTTCGTGCCTGTCTTGTGACGTTGATGCGATGGGTTCCTGGTCTCCAGGCCCGTGTCCGTTGTGATAATCTTCCGTAGTCTGTGTGACTGTTCTGTGGCCTCCACTGCTGTCGCTTCCATTGGATCTATAGCCTGACTCTCGTTCTTCTCTATCACTGTGACTGGAGTTATTGTGTTGGTTTGGAAAACTCCTCCGTCCTTGGTAATAATTCCTGCGATTCCCACCTCGGCTGGCGTGGGTGTAGTTTACCCTACGGAAATGATTGTTGTTTTGATTCCCGTTGCCTTGTCGTGGTTGATTATTGGGAGATTGGTTGTGGTATGGTCTATAGTAATTGTTACCTCTCTGGTAATGTGTGTCCCTTTGGTATCCACCTGGACGAGGGTTGTTATAATTTCCTCTGTTCACGTTGTTGCCACCTCCATCTTGGCGTGGTACTGGTTGGTTTTGGAATCGTGGTGGATTGTTGAAATTTCTTCCTGGACTAGTTCTGTCATTGTGATTGGTGGGGTTATTATTTCCGGGCCCTCCCCGATCATATGCTTGGCTAGGTACTTGGCGGTTTCGCTGATAATACCTTTCTCTTTCGTGACTTTCTAGCAGGTCACACATCCCTTGAATCGTTTTTATTTGTGAATTCAATCTCCCTTGCGAAATACCTTGGTTAAAATGGTACGCTAGTTTAGTAACCAAGCATTCTTCTGGAATTGCTGGCTCCAAATTTCTAGCCAGACAGATTTTGCCTAAGAAATAGGTAGTCATTGACTGCCTACCATTTACATCGAATTTCCCATTTGTTATGTCATCTCTGATGATGTTTTGGGTGGCTTCTGACCAGTACTTTTGTTTAAAAACCGTTTTTAAAGTGTCGTAGCTCCCCACTTCGTGACGGGTTGCCGTCCACCAATTGTCGAATGTATTTTTAAAGGATTCATCCAACATCCCCTTAATGATGGACCACCTGCTTCCTCGGTTTCTGTTTATTACCTCTTCTATTCTTTCTAAGAATTCTAATGGGTTTTTAGAATATGTTCGGAATTCAATCTGGTCCCTGCCTTCCAGGTGACTTAGTCCGGATAGGATGTTTGGGATGGTTCGCAGACGAAGCATCTCGTCTCTGATATCATTCAACTCTCTCTGTTGTCGTTCCATTAATTGTGTTTTGTCATCATTCACCTGTTGTTTAATAGCGTCCACCTTCACAGAGACTTCCTTGCATTTTTCATTTAACGTCGCTACCTTCCTGCGCTACCTTCATTTCAGTTTGTTCCTGTGCTATCATTCCTATTTGGGCACTGTGTGTCTTCTCAACATCGCTAATACGCCGGTTGATGTCTATTTCTGTCTGTACTAATTTCAGGCTGGTGCTTTCTCCCTCCTTTCGTATTTCAGAAATTTCGACATTAATTTCCGTTGTCAATATGGCCATTTGTTTTTCGGTTTCCTTAACATTTTCTCCCAATCTTCTTTCGATCATTTCTACCGTGTCCTTAGCAGTTTCTTCCATCTTGTCACTGTTGATATTTATTTGTTGCCATATTCTTTCGTGGTCAGTTTGTATGGTTTCGACGTCTCGGCTAAATTTAGCATTAATTTCATCGATCTTCTGGTTGGTCTGATCAATTTTTACTCCCAACTCATTAGATAAGTCTTCCTTCATTATAGCCATTTTCTTCTCTAATAGTTCTTCAGTTTTCTTCTGCCCGTCTTCCATCCTCCTGTTAGTTTCATTGATTCTGTCATTTAATTCTTCCTTCAATAATTCCATATTTTTCTGGCTCTCCCTCTGGCCTTCTTCTATTTTCTGGTTGGTGGATCGACTGGTCTCGTCCAGCTTCTTGATCAATTCTTCCCTTGTGGACTGGTTCTCCTCCTTTGATGATTTCCGGCCTTCCTTTAGTGACTCTATTTGCTTGCTTAAACCCTTGGTGGATTGACTGGTCTCGTCCATCTTTATATTCATTATTTCCATCTTCTGGTCTGTGGATTTCTGGCCTTCCTTTAGTGACTCCATCATTCTTTTCATCCACTCTTGAAACGCTGACTCTCCTATTGACATTGTTTTTTCAGGCTGGCTTGTTTCCGGTGGAATTCCTTGTGGTATTATTTCTGGCTCCTCGTCATGTTGTTGAACCTCCTCCGCCGGTTCAAGTGGTTTGTCCTCTATTTCCAATAAAATTTCTTCGACGTCTTCCGTTGACGTAGCCTCCTTTTCTTCCATTCTGGCCTCCCTCTCTGCTTCTGTTGCCCTCTTTCTCGACGTTGACCTCCTTGTGTACATCTCGTCGCTGGCAATGTACCTGCAGTCTCTTGAGGGATTGGGGTAATTAGATTATTGGTTATGGTATGTTTTTCCCTAATCCGCGCCCCACGTTGGGCGCCAATCTTGTAATAATACACAAGATACAAGATACTGATGTATACTGATTGATATAGTGGTGTAGTAGTGTAATTGCAGATACGCACCGGTATCTACGATAATGTTGTTGATAAAATGTTCAGATTATAATTATTATTGTCATTAGTTTGATTGTATTGGCGAATAGGTGGGTATCGATGGTTCACTTCTTTAATTTAAAATATTTCTCGCACTCCGTTAGTAACCTCCCTCACTTACCACACGTGGATATTGTAGTCCTGTTCGGTGACGGTTCAGCTGAAATACATACACTGCATATACAAACAGATATTCTGGTTGAATATCCAATATGACTATCATACACAAGATAAATGATATAATGTCTAAATAAAGTTCTGAGTTATTAGAACTATTTGAATTCTTCCGCCACCTTTTGGTAGAACTGACTAATAATAAATGAGCTAATTTAAATTTGAAATAATACTCTTTTTCCACTGATAATAAAATGTAGAGGTTTATTAACGGTTAATAATGTTATAAAATCTTTGAAAAAATTGACAATCAGTTACTAATAACTTTATGGATAATAATTACAATTAACAAAATTTAAAATAAGACTCTGCTTAGCCTCAAGGCTGGTAAACCTGTTGGTCATACAATAGTTTTAATTTTAAGAGGTTATGTCCTCTTGTATTAGTTAATTACCATGTTCGTGTGGTTCTTTTAGGTAGCATGATACCAGGTACAAGATGTGGCATTAATAATAATATTAAATGAACAATAATTAAAAACAAACAAACAAATATAAAAATCGAAAATCAGTACCATATAACTGATAGTTATGGTATTATCGTACGCGGGAATCCGCATGCATTTTACAGTTTTTAATAGACAATCAGCGAGTGCGTTAGCTTGCACTACTGAAATGTATTACTTTATTTTAATAATTCACTTTAAGACTTATTTACTTACAAGAGAAAAATTTATTAAAAAAAACTCTTGTTATTATTTCCATCTGGTTTGGATTTTACTTGAGAACAGACTTGTAACAGAGAAATTGGCAAGTTACAATTACGACTTTAAGGTTATCTCATAACGTGAATTGTTATTATGGTTAATTATCTTTAATATTTATTTCTTCTTAAACTAAGTATAGACATATTATTCATAATAGTTTTGATGTGTCATTATCAGTATTATATAATACTCCTTCGCATGAAAGTTAAAATATTTATTTTTCAAATATAGAAAAATCAAGAAAAACAACGTTAGTCAATTGAGCGACTATTGGTATTGCTCGTATTTTGTAATAAATACTTCAAATATGATTCTTTTAATTATGACAAATAGTTAAAATATTTATTCAACATATTAATAATTGCGAATTAATACTTTCATTAATTCTGATAAATTCCATCATTATTTTTGATACTTCGCTTTTTACTGACTTGCGTAGTAATCAACATTACGTATTTACAGAAATTTTATTTCTGTTTCAATGTTAATTAAATAAAAAGAATTGTACTCCCTGTTTTTATCTTTTACACAACACTCGTAAGTACGATCGATATTGTACACTAATCATACTTAAATATTATACACTCCGCACATTTCACTCGTTTATGCTAGTGTGGTTTGTAGGTTATATGTGTGTTGATTTACTGATGTATGCTTGTCGTGCACAATTCAAAAATTAAACTTCTTCATATCGGAGAGTGACATGACCTGTATGTATGATGACTGATCGGTAACTGTGATGCTCCTTCGAAGCATCTGTGGCTCGTCTGCCAATGTTCATTCATTCGATTGGTTGAAATAACTATACTCTCTAACCCAAAGCACTTTATTTTCTTAAAATATTTAATTTTTTACCAATTTTGGCCTTTGCGTTTGAGGCTATATGACGTCAGCACTGGTACAAAAAATAATTGAAAAGTTTAAATTCGTAATAGCTTTCTTAATATTTGACTTATTGTTAAATGGTTAATGTCAGTAAATTGCGGACATCCTGCGCTTTAATTAAAGTCCAAACAAGATTATATTCCGTCCATTACTTCAATCACTATAACGATTTTATTGATTTTTTATGGTGCATCTTATATTTCATAAGTTTATTACACCAAATTTAATTATTTATACTAAAACACTTTTAATTAAACGCTCTGAGTCCATATCTCAACTGGTTTAATTCAAAACTTGGGAATTATTGTTACCCAAACAATATCTTGTTATGGCGTCTTTGGGCGTCCATATTTGATTTTTCACAAATGTACTTAAAACTAATTTTTCTTATCTAATAACACTAATACTGTAATCTAATAATAATAGAAACGTCTATTTACATAATTTTATACTTGAGTATAATAGGGCTATATTTAATATACTATTTACATTGTTTTAGTACCCTCCTATCTCTCTTCTTACAATTGTCACTTTACTTCTGGTTTTTTCTATACAATTTAGATTATGTAATAATTGCAATTAGTGTACACTCATTGTACCTAATTCCCTACATATAATTGCTAGCTTTTAACCATCTTAGAACCCTTCAATTTTTTGTAATGGGTCTGTTTACATTATGTCATAGCATGGTGGTCAGTTATTTTTGTTAAAACAATAATTAGATTGTCATTGTTACACTTGATTTAGTTTTCCCAAGTAGTATCAGACATTCTTCTGATTCTTGGTAATATTTTTATCTACTTTTAAACAAGTTTGTATGCTGTATTTTGCACAAATAACTAGCTCCTCATTGTTTGTTTACATTTGGCTTCCACTATCATGGTCATTTGGTTTTTAATAATTTATATATAAAATGACTATTCTCATGGTCATAGTCTGTTCTCAAAGTAGCATTAGGTGTCCCTCTTACTACTGGTAACACTCTTATTACTCTTTGTTCAAGCTTTAATACAGTATTTTGCTTAACTAGTTGGTTATACAATGTTTCTGCTTACTTCTGGCTATGTGTTCTTAGTTAGCTAGTTTACAATATTTTGGTTACAAAATCATTGTCATTATGTTCAGAATCTGTTCTCACAGTAGTACCAGATGTTTATCTAACTACTGGTAATACTTTCATTATTCTTGGTACTTGTTTTAATACTGTATTTTGTTTAACTAAATTGGCATACTAGGTTCTATTTCTCCTATCTCTGTGCCATCACATTTGATCTGTTTTATTTGCATTGTGTTGCAATATAATACACTGTCTATGGTGGTGTATCATTACTTATAACAAATTCTTGATTGACATTATAGTTGATGGTTATTTATTTACATTAACATGTATGATTTTCTGTTTCATAGGTGTCTTTCCTATGGGGTTATGTAACAATGTACAACATGTTCTAATGCAGCATTTTGCTACTACTAACATGACTTCAGTATGGTATTTTACTACAATATTTTAACTGTTTTAATACACATGTTTACACGACTTCTTCTTAAACAATAATACAAATCTTTTTGTACTAATTACAATATCTTTCTTGTCATTGGTTGCATCTAATTCCTTTCACTTTTGTTTGATATATAACAAAGGTTTTTTTATTGTCAGTTCTCTATGAACAATAATATAATTGTTCGATTTTATTCTATTCTGGTGGTCTTATGATTATCTACGTGGATCACAATCTTTATTAAATTAGTCACACTAATTGTCTGTGTATATTTGGCTATTTAATTCTTGCTGTTTCACTATGAAATTAACACATTTTCTTACACTATAAACCTTATCACTGGAATTGTTTGCGTGGTTTATTAGGTTAAAATTAGTTAACTGTTCACAGGTTTCACACTTATATTAAGCACTCACTGTAATTGTTTGTGGTTTCTTAATGGGTAAACACTGTTTTTCTCTTTTCATATTTGATAATCACTATTCCTTTGGTTACTATTATTGTCTCTAGTACACTTGGTTTATGCTGAGTCCTTGCATGGTCTATCCATTTTCTTCTCTCTTCATGGTATGTTTCCTTGTCCTTCTTCTTTCTTCTTCTTCAATATTTTCATTGTAGTCATTGTCTCCATTTGTTTCCCTCGCTGTTGGAGTTTATTGGTCCTTATTTTGTTGGTTCCCCTCACTGTTGGATCCTATTGGGTCTGGTTACTGATATTTTTGTTTTGGCTCATGGTTATTTTCTTTCTTCATTTCGTATTTGATGCTGCTATGTTAATACTTTCTTCCTTATCGTTGGATTTTTTATACTAATATATCTATAGATACACACTTTTATACACATAGGTTTATTTATCTAGACATACTTTCATGCTTTTCTCTTACTTGACGTTATTTAGCTTATTTTATGTAACTACCATATTTGGTAACGTTACAATATTAATAAGTTCTCTTATTACGAAAGCCATTACTGCAGGAGTAGAATGGCAAAAAAGTACTTAAATTCTGATCTGAACCTTTCAAAGATGTACACTATGTACCAGAACAAAACAGTGGATCCCGTTTCAATTTCTGTATATTCAAAGTGTTTTCATGATCTTAATTTGTCTTTTATGACATCTTCGAAAGATACGTGTCATAAATGCGATTTGTTCAAAATTCAAACAGATTATGATACTGGGCAAAATAATTCTGAGTTAATAATGAAAACAAAACGCTCACCCATTTAATGGCTGAGTGAGCTTACAAAACTAGAAAAAAGGACAAGTTGTTATGTAAAGAAAACCCAAACATGGTGGTCTGCACTTTTATCAACAACAGTCCCTGCCAACACCATTTTTAAAAAAACATCTGTATTTTTTTAAAGCAGCAACTTGGTCATTTAACTTAACAGTTCATAAACTAATGAATGAGCATACTGTAACAGGGCAAAATTTACATAATAATTTTATAAATAACTTAACATGGGAAGATGAGGCCCACATAAGGTGAGGCGATAGCCAGTGAGAGCTTCATAACCATATACGGTTATGAAGCGAATCGAGAGTTTATTTGTAGCCAGTGACTAACACCGAAAGAATTTTGTTGATGGAAATCTGTTAGTGGCGAGTTGAAAAGGTGATACAAAGCCCAACGGAACTTTTCAATACCAAGGACGAGACGCATGGCGGGGAAAGGAATGAACTGGTTTTAAAAACGTCACCAAACGGAAATTTTAATGCTGAGACGCAGGCGTAACGACAGTCGGCCATGAACATCTAATAACTACGGACGTGGGCAGTTCGCTTGCTCGCCGGCTGAATAGTTTTCGTCTCACCCGCAGACCATAAAATGTGAAATTTTAAACGAAACCAGCATTTGAATAACATATAAATAAAGTAAATACATAGTGACAAATAAAAATTTCAGTGACAGTTTTGGCAGAAAAGGTAAAAAGTGAGAACGAAGAGACATCTGGACAGTGCGTGCACGAGGAGGCGAGCCTCTACGAATCATGAAAGGGAAGTAAACCCTACTACTAATAAATAAATATATACTACTAGTAAATAAATTCTGGCAATTTTACAAAATATCAAAGTGCTCAAAAATGTAGAAGTATGAAAGTGTGTGTGATTGGGTGAATGAAGAATATATATATAAGAAGTGATGAGTTTGCGAAACATATATATGTAGGTAAACTGATGATTCGGTACCATCTAATTCTGATGTAATAATTACTTGTAACTTGTTTTACGCCTCAAGGCAGAATAGATGTTTTCATGCCATGTTTCATGTTTTCAGAAAAATAAAATAATGTTATATTTTACTTGATAAATACGCATTTTGTTAATTGTATTTGCCTATTGTTCTCTGCCAAGTACACTAAACGACATCCTTGGTTATCCTTAACATGTAAAATCAATATTTATATAATATCTAAATACTGAAAATACTTCAGTTGACGTCCGAACAGGGACGAATTTAATTATTTAATTACAAAATTACTCCAGTTGGCACCCTGTCACCGGACAAAAGGCTTGCCGCATGACAAATGGTGCCAATCGTACACTCTTAGTGTTTTTGGTGGCCCTAAAAAGGACCTGGTGGCGAGAACGCTGATGTTGGTAGTGCCGTGCTGAGATGTTCGGTGGCTGCGCCCGCTGTTCGTGGCGTACTGCAGTCCTCCTCTTCTTTCGGCATCGGGTGTAGAGTCGGGTGCTGGCCCGGGTTTTATGCACTAACCGGGATCGCTGATTGACTCGCTCCGAATGCTAATGCCGGATTGGCTCACTGTGTCCACCGCTGGTACCGGAGAGCAGATGTTCACATACCGCTGCCGTCACAACTCCACCGGGTCTTGAATGCTCTCCGGTACCAGCAGTGGACACAGCGAGCAACCGACTCTACACCCGATGCCGAAAGAAGAGGAGGACTGCAGTACGCCACGACCTGCGGGCGCAGCCACCGAACATCTCAGCGTGGCACTACCAACATCAGCGTTCTCGTCACCAGGTCCTTTTTAGGGCCACCAAAAACACTAGAGTGTACGATTGGCACCATTTGTCATGCGGCAAGCCTTTTGTCCGGTGACAAGTGGCGCCCAACGTGGGGCAACGATCTTCTTGCGGATGCAAGATCCAGCCACGCCATCGAGCTACCAGCCGGCACACCAATCAACATGGCGCCCAACAGACACCTCCACAACATCTGGAGAAGAGCAGTAGGTTGGCTACCGGAGAGTATTCAAGACCCGGTGGAGTTGTGACGGCAGCGGTATGCGAACATCTGCTCTCCGGTACCAGCGGCGGACACAGCAAGCCAATCCGGCATCAGCATTCAGAGCGAGCCAATCAGTGATCCCGGTTAGTTAATAAAACCCGGGCCGGCAGAAAATTTTGAGCACTCTTCATTGCCACACCATCGGACGCACTTCACCCTCACCTCTCTCGGACGACATCGGCGCGGAGTCAGCCGGAAGGAACGGCCGAAGAATAGAACTGGCGTTCCTTGCGTCTTCGCCCTCCAGTTCCGCGCCAGCGATAGGAAGTTGCTGGGCCGGCAGCCGACTCTACACCCGATGCCGAAAGAAGAGGAGGACTGCAGTATGCCACGAACAGCGGGCGCAGCCGCCGAACATCTCAGCGCGGCACTACCAACATCAGCTTTCTCGCCACCAGGTCCTTTTTAGGGCCACCAAAAACACTAGAATGTACGATTGGCACCATTTTCATGCGGCATGCCTTTTGTCTGGTGACAGCCCGTTAACAGGGACGTTGTAAATTAAAGTTGAAAAATTTACAACTTAGTCGAAAATGGCAGAGAAAAATACAAATGCAAATTTATATGAAAATGCAGATGTGGGGTCCATGTTGGATACCACACAAGATGATGTAGTAACCACAAATGAAAATGTTAATGAGAGTGTAGGCGAAATAGCTGAAACGGTAGAAGATGAGAGTAGTAAAAGTTGTAATGAGTAAAAAAAGGAGACATAAATTTTTTAATTAGAAAAGTAAATATTCAAAATAAAATCGATCTCAGTATGGAGATAAGATCAGCGGTGGCGACGGCGAGTCATTGTTATTTCAGTACATTCCAGCAGTGACGCGACTTGGTATCATTGTGAGAGGAATAATCCAGGGACACTTTTACTAATAACCATATACAGACAACAATACATTCGGAACCATTAATTTTTCGTTATTATATTATGATGTGAACGATCGAAAAACAAGGAAGCTGCGGCGTTGAGGCCGTGACATTCAGAGAAACGTAAGCAACAACCAAAATCTAGTGTGCCGTGCACGGCATAAAGGAAAAAGTAAAATACCTTATTTCCGGCATCTTAGCAGTCTGTGAGCCTTCTTCAGCATGGCCGGGCGTTACATTAACACGTCCATGAAAAAGACTCAATTTACAATAAATAATGTAGTTATTTACAGCAGTGATTCAAGTAAATAAACGTAGACAGTGCGTGACCGACAGGCGAAATATCGCAACCCGATTTTGGACAGTTTAGCCGAACACCAGAAAAGAACTGCGCACAACATGGAGTTACCACGTGCTACAAATAAGAACTAAAGTATTGTGAAGACATCAGCCAGGTACCTGGTGAATGTATCACCTTAATATTTTTGGTTTTCTTTTAAAATAAAATATTGGTATGGAGAACCATACATGACTTCCATATTCTAAGATTTATATTTAAAATCATTTTCGAAATGAAATATTACCATAGAAACTACTTCTTTCTACTTACTGCTTCAGCCTTAACCACAGCACTGTGGTCACTAATGTATACCACCTCATGTTATCGCACTCGATTTTCACTGATGATGGAAGTCGATGGCATTGCCGAAACGTTTGTAGAAAACATTGGACTACGGCCAAATATCCCGGGAAGGAATTTTAACAAAAACTACTTCTTTGTTGCCGATAACGTTGTACACATATATATAAAAAATATGCATAAAATTAATGGCTTGTATAAGTTAATGATTGATCTCCATTAAGTAGTGCTCAAGTATCCAAAGTTTTAATATTATGATGTCCGTAATTAAAACATCAGAGCAGGTTTAGTGTGAATGAGGGTACACCGTGGACAAAAATTTTCAACATTACCTATTGAGCGTTGCTTAGAGTAAAGCTGCGAATCTACAGTGTATGTTTCACAGAACAAACACGCGAAAAAGAAGGAGCGCTCCGAAGTTACTCATGGACCCTCAGCATCTTGCAGAGGGTTCATTCCCTAAAGACGAAAAGTCTGTCTATGAATCGTTCCTCTGTGAACACGTGCAGTTACACTGCCCAGCGATCCACAGGAAGCAAACTGATGTCCATTTTTTCAGCTTTCACGCGTTATGTTGGTGTGGGTTTCGGCACTTTCCATTTAAAAAGCATGCAAATGTAAGAAAATAAACATGAGTGAGGCCAGAAATAACGTGAATTGTGTGTGTGTGTGTGTGTGTGTGTGTGTGTGTGTGTGTGTGTGTGTGTGTGTGTGTGTGTGTGTGTGTGTGTGTGTGTGTGTGTGTGTGTGTGTGTGTGTGTGTGTGTGTGTGTGTGTGTGTGTGTGTGTGTGTGTGTGTGTGTGTGTGTGTGTGTGTGTGTGTGTGTGTGTGTGTGTGTGTGTGTGTGTGTGTGTGTGTGTGTGTGTGTGTGTGTGTGTGTGTGTGTGTGTGTGTGTGTGTGTGTGTGTGTGTGTGTGTGTGTGTGTGTGTGTGTGTGTGTCTTCCCTGCCTTTTTATTGCTGTAGTCATAATAATAAAATGGAAACGTAAACATTACATAACTGAGATATGCTTACCTGCCACGAACGATATATTATTTTATACATGTATATTAACTCATACATAATTTACATTAAAATGAAAAAATTATAATTTTATTGCCTGGCAACAAAATTATTTTATTTTTAACAATTACCATTGTTTGAAAACGTTTAAATGAATTTTCAAGTACTTTACTGTTGTTAAAACGTAAAAGGTTGCAGGTAAACTACCCCTTCCCCTTAACCGATCTTCACCAAAATCGAAAGTCCTTGAGATATCTACAATTCAGGGACGTATGCAAAAAATTATTTGATTCTGTTTGAATTTGCGGCAGTTATCGTTTGCCATAGAAAATACCCTTGATAAAAAAACGTTGCAGGTAAACTACCCCTTCCCCTTAACCGATCTTCACCAAAAACAATAGGTCTTGAGTACTCTATAAATCAGGGATGTATGCAAAAAATTATTTGATTCTGTTTGAATTTGCGGCTGTTATTGTTTGCCATAGAAAATACCCTTGTTAAAAAACGCAGGTAAACTACCCCTTTCCCTTAACCGATCTTCACCAAAAACTATAGGTCCTGAGAACTCTACAATTTAGGGCTGTATGCAAATAATCTTTTGATTCTGTTTGAATTTGCGGCTGTTATCGTTTGCCATAGAAAATACCCTTGTTAAAACATAAAACGTTGCCAGTAAACTACCCCTTTCCCTTAACCGATCTTCACCAAAATCAATAGGTCTTGAGAACTCTATAATTCTTCAGGGCTGTATGCGAAACGTTATTTAATTCTGTTTGAACTTGCGGCTGTTATCGTTTGCCAAAAAAAAAAAAATTACCCTTGATAAAAAAAAAGTTGCAGGTAAACTACCCCTTTCCCTCAACCGATCTTCACCAAAAACAATAGGTCGTGAGTACTCTACAAATCAGGGCTGTATGCAAAAAATTATTTGATTCTGTTTCAATTTGCGGCTGTTATCGTTTGCCATAGAAAAAAAATTACACACACACACACACACACACATTTCGAAAAACGACTTTTTTTCATGTTTTGAGTGTAGTACAATCAGAATCTGCAATAATCTCGAACACGATTTTTTTTGCCATCACCATACTTCCATTTCCTTATGGAATATGGAAGTAAAAAGAGCTCTAATACAAAATTATTTTGGCCTTTTGCATTGATCATTATAATGAAATATGAGGGACTCAAAAAAAAAATGTAATAGTATGAAAGTGTGTGTGAGTTGCGAGTTGATAACAAATTAAAAAATTTTGGAGAATTTAATGGTATAGTAAATGCTAAATAATTGATGGTTGATTGAAAAGTTCAATTGAAATTAAAGTGTAATGTTTATAATTTTATATTGAAATTTAAAGGTGAATTATTTATTTTGATGTAATAATCGCAATGTTAATTATGAGTGTATTATGTTGTATTATGTAAGTGTAGGGATCTTAAACATATAATTATGTGTTTTAAATACGATTCCCCACTTTCGGGCGGTCGCTGCCTCACCAGCACTGACCGTGGTTTTGGCTGACAACCAGCTGTGGGCAGACATTGTAAACTGACCATGGTTGGTTGCCTTTTTGAAAATTGGTGTGACATAGAAATTAACAGGGGGGTGATTCAGGGGAAATCAAACTGGAACTATGGAACAGCGGCTATCACCCGTTCGCGTGGGAACATAAAATATCGGTATGGAGAACCATACATGACTTCCATATTCTAAGATTTATTTTTAAAATCATTTTCGAAATGAAATATTACCATAGAAACTACTTCTTTCTACTTACTGCTTCAGCCTTAACCACAGTACTGTGGTCACTAACATATACCACTCACGTTATCGCACTCGATTTTCACTGATGATGGAAGTCAATGGCATTGCCGAAACGTCTGGTTTTGTAGAAAACATTGGACTACAGCCAAATATCCCGGGAAGGAATTTTAACAAAAACTACTTCTTTGTTAACGATAACGTTGTACACACATATATAAAAAATATGCATAAAATTAATGGCTTGTATAAGTTAATGATTGATCTCCATTATGTAGTGCTCAAGTTTCCAAAGTTTTAATATTATGATATCCGTAATTAAAACATCAGAGCAGGTTTAGTGTGTATGAGGGTTCACCGTGGACAAAAATTTTCAACATTTCCTATTGAGCGTTGCTTAGAATAAATCTGCGAATCTACAGTGTACGTTTCACAGAACAAACACGCGGAAAAGAAGGAGCGCTCCGAAGTCACTCATGGACCATCAGCATCTTGCAGAGGGTTCATTCCCTAAAGACGAAAAGTCTGTCTATGAATCGTTCCTCTGTAAACACGTGCAGTTACACTGCCCAGCGATCCACAGGAAGCAAATCGCTATCCACACTGGACACTTTTTTGGCTTGCATGCGTTATGTTGGTATGGGTTTGGCACTTTCCATTTAAAAACCGTGCAAATGTAAGAAAATAAACACGAATGAGGCCAGAAATAACGCGAATTGTGTGTGTGTGTGTCTGCCCTGCCTTTTTATTGCGGTAGTGATAATAATAAAATGGAAACGTAAACAGTACATAACTGAGATATGCTTGCCTGCCACGCATGATATATTTTCTCTTATACATGACTAGCAGAATACCCGTGCTTCGCTATGGTGTTTCACGTTGTACGTAATGAAAATGTCAGTTTAATTAATAAAGTTTAATTAAAGTAGGCTTCTTAAAAATAAATAGCTGTTGCCCACAACTTCGTTCGCGTGGTCTTCAATTTAATGCGATAATATATTTAGAACAGAATCTATTCTATTGGGTTGCCATAGTAACCAGATCTAATAGTTTTTTAAGACCGCAAAGGACCCCCAAGAGGATCGTATCAAAAAAAAACACCTGTCCTATGTTGGTTCTCCCGTTGCATAAAATATTTGTGCCAAATTTGGTTGAAATCGGTCCAATGGTTTAGGTGGAGACGTGGAAGACCCCAAAGGACCCCCCAAAGGATCGTATTGAAAAAAACACTTGTCCTATGTTGGTTCTCCCTTTGCATAAAATATTTGTGCCAAGTTTGGTTGAAATCGGTCCAGTGGTTTAGGAGGCGATGTGGAAGACCCCAAAGAATCCCCAAAAGGACCCCATCGAAAAAACACCTATCCTATGTTGGTTCTCCCGTTGCGTAAAATATTTGTGCCAAGTTTGGTTGAAATCGGTACAGTGGTTTAGGAGGAGATTTGGAAGAAACCTTCGCGGACGTGCGCACAACAACTCACCGAAGTTTCATCGCAATCGGATGAATGGTATAGGAACGCATACGGGAAAAACAAAGAAACATTCATTTTTATATATAAGATGTAAACTATACCACTTACTTGACATAAACCGTGATAGCTAAGCTAATGTACAACATATATGTATTAATTATACACATAAATGTTCCTCGATAGACACTCTATCTATTGGCGAAAACTTGAATAAAATCCGTTCAGTACTTCCTGAGATTAGCGATTTCAAACACAGAGAGAAACGGACCGACTTTACTTTATACTATGTACAGGTTTACATTAAAATGAAAAAATTATAATTTTATTGCCTGGCAACAAAATTATTTTATTTTTAACAATTACCATTGTTTGAAAAAGTTTAAATGAATTTTCAAGTACTTTACTCTTGTTAAAACGTAAAAGGTTACAGGTAAACTACCCCTTCCCCTTACCCGATCTTCACCAAAATCAAAAGGCCTTGAGTCCTCTACAATTCAGTGACGTATGCAAAAAATTATTTGATTCTGTTTGAATTTGCGGCAGTTATCGTTTGCCATAGAAAATACGCTTGATAAAAAACGTTGCAGGTAAACTACCCCTTCCCCTCAACCGATCTTCACCAAAAACAATAGGTCTTGAGTACTCTACAAATCACGTCTGTATGCAAAAAATTATTTGAATTTGTTTGAATTTGCGGCTGTTATCGTTTGCCATAGAAAATACCCTTGATAAAAAAACGCTGCAGGTAAACTACCCCTTTCCCTTAACCGATCTTCACCAAAAACAATAGGTCTTGAGAACTCTACAATTTAGGGCTGTATGCAAATAAACTTTTGATTCTGTTTGAATTTGTGGCTGTTATCGTTTGCCATAGGAAATACCCTTGTTAAAACATAAAACGTTACAGGTAAACTACCCCTTTCCCTTAACCGATCTTCACCAAAATCAATAGGTCTTGAGAACTCTACAATTCAGGGCTGTATGCGAAACATTATTTTATTCTGTTTGAATTTGCGGCTGTTATCGTTTGTAAAAAAAATTTCCCTTGATAAAAAAAAACCGTTGCAGGTAAACTACCCCTTTCCCTCAACCGATCTTCACCAAAAACAATAGGTCATGAGTACTCTACAAATCAGGGCTGATGCAAAAAATTATTTGATTCTGTTTGAATTTGCGGCAGTTATCGTTTGCCATAGAAAAAAAATTTACACACAGACAGACAGACACACAGACAGACAGACAGACAGACACACATACAGACACTTTTCGGAAAACAACTTTTTTTCATGTTTTGAGTGTAGTACAATCAGAATCTGCAATAATCTCGAACACGATTTTTTTTTTGCCGTCACCATACTTCCATTTCCTTAAGGAATATGGAAGTAAAAGGGGGATAGACCGTCTTAAGGGTATATAAATATAAAATTAGTAAGGTATTGTAAACCCAAGTGGTCACATAATCAGAATTTTTATTTGTAACGCCGAAGCAAGGACAGGAGATGACAAAATTCCTCCTTAACGCTTCAGTCCTTGTGGAAGCAACTGGGCGCAACAGTCCAGCCATGGGGGACATAGAGAGATGGATGGCCGGTGGCAACGTTACATGCTGCGAGGGTGCGACTCCGTCTTTGGGGACCTAGCCCTCATTGGCCAAGTAATAGTGTTATACTAAGATAGGTGAAAGTCCTTGAGGTTACTGACAATTGTGTAACGCGGGGTATCAGGGGTTAAGGGAAATTAGTTTAAGTTGGGGGGCTTAGTATAAGTTGATGTAGTGTGGGAGGAGAAATTTAAAATGAATTAGGTGCAGTTGATTTGATGAAGATGCTTAACGATTGTTAAGTAAATAATTTGTTCTGATGTAGTGGATTTAAATGTTTTTATTCTGTATGAGATTTTTATTAATGAATTAAATTATTTTGAAATGTGAATTATATAATGGAAGGTACTTGTATATTGTAATGGGAAATGTTTATTTAAATTTTGATGGGAATCAGAGCAATAATTTTTAATTTTGGGATAAGAGTTAACGAGAGAAGGGTATATAGAATGTTGGTATGGTTTTTTTTACAATGCATTATGTTAGATTAAGTATTCATCCATGTGTATGTTAGGAAAAAAAAACTCAGTACTTCTTAAACACAAACCAGCACAGCTAAGGGGAACCAGATCAGTTAGGGATATGTTATTATACAAGGCCACTATTTGATATTTTGATTTCATGTTTCAGTGTCTGGTGATGCTGTGGCGGCGGTCCTGCGCTGGCCTGCGCGCCAGAGCAGGAGCGTCAAGTGTCTGTCTGGCCTTGCGGTGTTGGGATCTCTAGAGAGAAGTCCAGTAAGGTCATTCAGGTGCGGTCACAGTCACTGGACCAGGGGTAAGTTAACCACTATTTTAACAAAACGTAAAGGGGGTTGTGGCGACATATCCAAGCTGATCCCTTTAGGAAGTATGAGAGTGGCAATGAGATTTTTTATGCTTCGGCATAAAACCTCTCATTGGGGGGGGGGTATTGTAACGGGGCAAAATTTACATAATAATTTTATAAATAACTTAACATAGGAAGATGAGGCCCACATAAGGTGAGGCGATAGCCAGTGAGAGCTTCATAACCATATACGGTTACGAAGCGAATCGAGAGTTTATTTGTAGCCAGTGACTAACACCGAAAGAATTTTGTTGACGGAAATCTGTTAGTGGCGAGTTGAAAAGGTGGTACAAAGCCCAACGGAACTTTTCAATACCAAGGACGAGACGTATGGCAGAGAACGGAATGAACTGGTTTTAAAGACGTCACCAAATGGAAATTTGAACGCTGAGATGCAGGCGTAACGACAGTCGGCCATGAACATCTAATAACTATGGACGTGGGCAGTTCGCTGGCCGGTCGGCTGAATAGTTTTCGTCTCGCCCGCAAACCATAAAATGTGAAATTTTAAACGAAACCAGCATTTGAATAACATATAAATAAAGTAAATACGTAGTGACAAACAAAAATTTGAGTGACAGTTTTGGCAGAAAAGGTAAAAAGTGAGAATGAAGAGACATCTGGACAGTGCGTGCATGAGGAGGCGAGCCTCTACGAATCATGAAAGGGAAGTAAACCCTACTACTAATAAATAAATAAATACTACTAGTAAACAAATTCTGGCAATTTTACAAAATATCAAAAGAGCTCAAAAAATGTAGAAGTATGAAAGTGTGTGTGATTGGGTGAATGAAGAATATATATATATATATAAGAAGTGCTGAGTTTGCGAAACATATATATATATATATATAGGTAAACTGATGATTCAGTACCATCTAATTCTGATGTAATAATTACTTGTAACTTGTTTTACGCCTCAAGGCAGAATAGATGTTTTCATGTCATGTTTCATGTTTTCAGAAAAATAAAATAAGGTTATATTTTACTTGATAAATACGCATTTTGTTAATTGTATTTGCCTTTTGTTCTCTGCCAAGTACACTAAACGACATCCTTGGTTATCCTTAACACGTAAAATCAATATTTATATAATATCTAAATACTGAAAATACTTCAGTTGACGTCCGAACAGGGACGAATTTAATTATTTAATTACCAAAAATACTCCAATACATCTTGTTTCATGTGGGACGAAACAATTTCAGGCAGGGTAGCGAATCTAATTGCTTCTTGCATCTTTAATTCCTTAAAATCACTACCAGTTGGAATTGAAGATATAATTTTTTATTCAGATGTAAGGGGCAAAATAAAAACAATTTCATTGCTCTAAAGTTTTTTATGCCCTCCATAACGCCAATATGTTGCCCGACTCAAAAAAAGAATAACCCACAAAATCATGGTTAGTGGATATTCGTGGAATGCGATAGTGACCATGCTCTGATTGAGAGGGGAAAAACCATACTCAAATGAAAATAAACCACTTACATGACTGGATACAACTAGTAAGGCTTTGTAAAAAAAGAAAAGAAACCTTTTGAAGTTGTTGAAATGAAGCAGCAAGATTTTTATGATTTTGGGGCAATGACAAAAAAGAATGGAGCATATGCTATAAAACAAATTGATGAAGAAGGAGACAAATTTGTTTGGCGTGATGTTAAATGTTTGCAATACAGAATACAAAACAGTTTCCAGAAGTAATATTTAAAAAAAAAGTTAGGTGAAAATGAGCCTTTTAAAAAAATTTACTTTAGACGACATGGAAGGGGAGTAACTGGAGAAATGGTACCGAGCTCCATTCCAATCAGCGATGCAAAAAAGAAAGATCACATGGAATTATTGCCCTTAATAGATAGTCATTTTCATGATTTTTATAGAAACTTAAGGGTTGTCAATCAAAATCCTGTTGATCGAGATTTGATTAATTTTGATAGTGATGATGAAGAAGTGATTTCAATAAAGCTTGAAGAATTGCTTTGATTCCTATTTTATAATAAAAGTTTACTATAAGTGTAATGGTTTCATTATATTCAGCTAGCCTTCATACAAGCAGTTCATTTTATGTTAATTTAAGTGTTTTTTCAAACTCTAGAACTTTCTTTTTTTTCATGTATCTACGACTTGTGAAATAAAATTTGTTTAAACTTATTTTTGCTTTATTTGTTTATTCCATGTGTTAGAAAATTATTACTGTTTAGCACAAAGGCTTAAAAAGGTACATAGGTACATCAGTTAGTTAAAATTCAGGTAGTGAAAAACCAGGTAAGTCTTATAACTAATTAACTAAAAATAATTCATCCAGATACCATGAATTAATAAAAAATATGAATAAAGTGGAAACATTTTTCACCATGCAAACATTTTAGGAATAATAAGCGGATTTATGCCGAAGGTGTAAACACAAACTGTCGAGGGAACTTGGAGAGGTAGCACCTTTGCTTCGGGTTGACTGGGCACTGGTCCTCACAAGTTCCCAGGGTTGGATGATGTGATGGTAGCTCCCAATGGAGCCATGAGCCTCTCTCCAGCCAAGACCGTACTGCGTGGTGAAGAGCCACATCCTACTAGAGGTGACCCTGTTGGCGCAGAACAGTACGGATCTAGACCGGAAGGTCGATAAACATTCCTGGTGGAGGGCAGCAGTATCCATCAGTACCAAGGTAGGGCGTATAGGAAATGATCCTGGACCGGCCTATGTCTTGGATTATTGCAGGCGGTAGTCAAAATTTGACCCATCCGACTGTAGTACTACGACCGAGGGGGTAGGTGGGACTCAATAGCTGTAGTGAAAGCAACCTAGAAGAGAAAACCTCAATCACAATCCTGACCCTCCAGGTTGGAGGTTGGGCTATGGGCTAACAACCCATTCCCGGAAAACCGGAAGTTACAAAACTACCAAACAAGCCTCGGAAAGGACGGTATTATCGGAAATGACTCAGGCAACGGAATATGGACTTGTCTTTTGGAATGTTGAATGTTAGGACTTTGTACAGGCCAGGGGCACAAAGGGAACTATCTGAAGAGCTAAAAAGATATAAAATTGGTGTAACAGCAGTGCAGGAAACAAGATGGCTGGGAAATGGAGTAAGAGATACTAAAACTCATACGGTATTATACAGTGGAAGAGAGAAGGGGAAAAGAGAACTGGGAGTGGCATTTGTAGTTGACAGAAACTTAAAACACCTCATAGTAACTTGCACCCTGTCAACGAGAGAATATGAAGAATAAGATTGACTACTAAATTCTTCAATCTGTCAATCATAAATGTACACTGCCCGACTGATGAGAAGGATGAAGACATAAAAGCAGAATTTTACCAACTGCTGGAAAAAATATATGACGCCACCCCTAAGAATGACATTAAACTAATCATGGGGAACATGAATGCGAAAATTGGAAAAGAAGATGCATACCTTGGCACGATAGTTAGGCACAGTTTACACAATGAATCCAACAGAAATGGGGAACTGCTGATCGACTTCGCTACAAGCAGGAATATGGTTATCAGCTCAACTCAATTCCCACACCATGATATCCATAAGGAAACGTCGGTACCCCCAGATGGGAAAACAGTCAACCAGACAGATCATGTGATCACAGATAAAAGAGCAGCTACAAGTATCATTGATGTCAAAACCCGGAGAGGAGCGTCAGTTGGTTCTGATCACTATATGGTGCAGATAAAGTTTAGATGCAGGGTGGCCGTATATAGGAAGGACAGACTCAGAAGACAGGAAAAGGTTAACACAGCGAGTTTAAAGGACCCAGAAAAGGTACAGGAATATGCTGGGAAAGTGAGGAATAAACTGAACGGGTCAGTCGCAGGAACAGTGGAAGAGAAATGGCAGAGCCTTAAGTGCGCACTCCTGGAGACCGCCAGAGAGGTGCTAGGAATAGAGGAGAGACAGAGGCAGGAGGACTGGTTTGATGAGGAATGCAGGGAGAGTATTGCATGGAGGAATGAGGCTCACAGGAAGTATTCTCAGTATAGGACTAGAGAAAGGAAGAGAGAATATGAATAGAATAGAAGACTGACAAATAAAGTATGTAGAAAAAATAAAAGAACTTTTGAAAACGGGCTGCTTCTTAAAATGGAGCAGGACTTTGCAGATGGAAGAATAAGGAATGCTTATAAATATCTTAAGCATCTCAGGGAAGGTTATAAACCATCTACAACACTATGTAGAGACAGAGAGAATAGAATTGTCAGTGACCCAGAGAAAATTAAAACTATCTGGTGTGAGTACTTCGATGGCCTCCTTGGTGGTATGATAGAGGGAGGAGAAATTGTTGCTCACACCCCGTGGAATGCAAACATTGCGGAGATGGAATCTGACCCACCATCAATTCAGGAAATAGAAGAAACTATTAGTGTCCTCAGGAACAACAAGGCACCAGGTACAGACTTAATTCCTGCAGAACTGCTTAAAGCTGGAGGTACTGATGTGGCAGGCACACTGCACTCCTTAATCGTGGACATATGGCAAACGGAACAAATCCCCATGGAATGGAATAAGTGCATTATATGCCCCATTTATAAAAAAGGCGACAAACTTCAATGTAGAAATTACAGAGGCATTTCGTTGCTGTGCACCTCCTACAAGGTTTTTACGTACATCTTGAACCAAAGGCTGAGACCCCTCACAGAAAATATAATACAGAAATACCAAGCTGGATTCCGACCAGGAAGGTCTACAATCGACCAACTCTTCTTGGTAAAACAGATATTAAGATGCGTATGGGAATGTGATATTGATGTGTACCAGATTTTTGTGGACTTCAGGCAAGCGTATGACTCTATTAATAGAGACAAACTCTACACTATAATGCATGAATTTGGAATACCAGGCAAGCTGGTAAGATTAACGCAAGTGACCATGCAGCAGACTGAAGCCCAAGTAAAGGTGGATAGCCAACTAACTGAACCCATAAATATTACACGAGGACTAAAGCAAGGAGATGGGTTAGCCCCAACACTATTTAATATTGCATTGGAATATGTAATTAGAGGCTTATCAATAAATAGCTCCAATCTGTTAACAAATAAAACTGTACAGATAGCCGAATATGCAGATGACAATAACATCATGTCAAGACGGATCACGGCAGCTAAAGAAATATTTATAGAGCTTAAAATCAAAGCCAAGGAAGTTGGGCTAGCCATAAATACGGATAAAACAAAAATGCTTATCCAAACAAGAAGGGACCAGGTTCATAACAACATTGAGATAGAGGAGGACACAATTGAAGTGGTGGACAATTTCACGTATCTCGGAGTGAACCTAGCAAAGACTGGATCAGAGGAGCCGGAGATCCAAAGACGGACCACCATGGTTAACAAGGCATACTTCGCATTGCTGTCATCATTTAGGTCTGGGGATATGCACAGGGAAACAAAATGAAAATATATAGGACTGTCATCAGACCAGTGCTATGCTACGGGTGTGAGGCATGGACAATCACACAGAAAACAGCCAACATAGTAGACACCTTTGAAAGGAAAATCCTCAGACGCATTATAGACCCAATACAAGAAAATGGCTCATGGAGACTGAGATACAACAATGAACTGTATCAAATATATAAAAAGAGATACCAGTCTCAAAATTTATAAGAATACAAAGATTGCGTTGGGCCGGACATGTTATGAGAATTGAGGATGGCAGGAACCCCAAGAGGGCTTTGCTGGGTACATGGGAGGGAACGAGACCTAGAGGCAGACCGAGGAAGAGGTGGGAAGATGGCGTTGCAGAGGACGCGAGGGACATGGGGATAAGAAACTGGAGGAGGGTTGCAGTGGATAGAGTGGATTGGAGGCGGAGATTGGTGGAGGCCAGGGCCCGACTTGGGCTGTAGCGCCATAGGAGGAGGAGGAGTAAACATAAAAACTGCCCCCCTGAAAAGTAGGTGTTTTTGGGTTATCTGGTTATCCACAATTGGTACAGAATTGATCATTTGAAGTGTCTGGAAATACAGTGTCTAAAATACTTTCCTTCAAATTTTGATGTTGAAATAGAAAATTGGATTGATAAACCATACTCAATTGAAATGATTAATCTTAGTCATTTACCATTAAACGCTCATGAAGAATGTGCCAAATTATCAAGCGGCACAGATTTAAAACTTGAGTTTTCCAGAAAATCATTAAACGAATTTTGGCTCAGGATTATTTATTTTCAGAATTTCCAACACTTTTTGAAATGACGCTAAACATACTTTACCATTTTGTACTACGTACTTATGCAAAGCGGCATTTTCACCATTAACATTTATAAAATATAAAAATATCAGTCAACTCTTCACAACGTTGAAGAAGTTCTACGTCCTGCAGTATCAAATATTCATCCAATATTAAGTCTTTATATAAAAGTAAACAAGCATGTCCAGTTAATTGGTATGAATATTTGACTTTGTCTTTAATACATGGTAAAATTATATTTGTATGTATACCAAAGAAATGTTTTTGAATAAATTTTCTTTATGATTTATTATCAGCAAATATTTAAATTCATATTCCTAGTTTCTATACCTCTATACTGAGGGTCACAAAAATATTTCCTCGGGCAAAGTGGGTGGAAAAGTTTGAGAAGCCCTGATTTAAACGACATCAGCAACTTATGCGAAGAAAAATTTTAACAGTGACAGCTGACGACTGGGAAAACATGTAACACATAAACATGTGGAAAGAAGTGAAAAATGATATATCTGGAAAATAAAACTATTATGGTTGAAATAGTAGATCACTTCATAATTAATCTTGGAGAAGAGAGTAGTTTTGACAATTCAGATAATTTTGCTGGAGAAGAAGAATAGAGCCTATCAACAGTAACAGAGGAATTGTCTGATAGGGACTGGAAACGCCTTTCTACCGTAAATACTATGAAATCATTTTTATAGTTAGATAACTCCAGTTTTATGTTTTTAAGTATACTACATCTAAGTTACATATGAATAATTGAGAATTATTTTCTAATTTGTACATTTTTAAATAAGTTTAAGTTACGTAAATTAAAATCTTGATCCAAATAAGAAAAATTCCAAAAACTGTAAATAAGTTTTTTCAAAGTAAGGAGTAGATGTATTACTATGTTACGCGTAATATGTAACATAATAATAAAGTTAAAATGAAAATTGATTTCTTACAAGAACATCAGAAGCATGCAAGTTTTAGAGGTGTCCGCACACATCACCTGTCAAATGTTTGTGACTTCACGGTCTACACTCCTCAGGTATCAGACTGTACCATTGTTCGCACTCTTCACAACATCCCTGTTGTCTGGACTCTTCGTGCCACCTACCTAACACATGCATATGAACATGCACGCACGCATGCGTGCACACACACACACACACACACAAATTAAAAAATATTACTTACTTTTTCATACCCAACTGACCAATTGCCTGAGACACAGTATTTAAATCAACGGTGTAGTTGCATGCTAACGCTGTTATTACCATAACGTAGCAAACTGCTTTGTCCCTCATTAGATTTGGCCTTAATCTATAAATATGAGTTCAGTAATTTATCAAAATAATTTTATATAAAATAAATAATATTTTATACCAATAAAAAGTACATAATATATACTAATATAATATACACTAAATACTCGTTTATCCGAATCGCGTTTATCCGAAACAATTTTTAGTGAATTTTAAAAATACACGAAAGCACTTTCCTGTCGCTATAACCTATAGTTATTAGCATAGACAAGCAGTTCCATGTGATATAAAGTACAAGTAATAATCAGAACTAATTGGGATAAGGGGTACTCCGAATTATCGACTTGTTCAGATTTTTGAACATAAAGTATTATGTTCATTACAGTGGCGCAACCAGGGGGGTTTTGGGGGTTAGAACCCCCCCAAAATCTGGAAAAAATTTTGTAATCAACGTATGTACAAACAGTTGTAGCGGGTCAAATTTTGGGTGTTTTTATTTTCAACAGTATGGGATAATTATATTTTTATTCATTTCATTTTCGGTCGGGAGCCTTATAAAATATGACGAAATAACTGTATTATTGTGCAACGTATAATAGTCAGTGTAACAGAACAGTGAAACAAAGCAAAAAGGCGCAGTTGTTGTTGAGGAATGCGGCAGAGCATTTGCACCTCCACCAAAATTCTAAGAACTCTGTAAATGTGTGTCAACGCTCAAGCGCAACTACACCTGCACGCGCTCAAAGGACGCTCTAACAAAAAACTCAAGATGGCCAGAGCGTAAAAAATATTCGTCGTCTTCTCTAAGACCTCACGGAAGTCGCATTAAACTCCGCCTACTGTTGGTGACATCAGCGGAACCAAGTCCAATATCGGCCTCTGGACACACACACATACCAGCTTTAATCCATATATAAAGTGGTTACTTCCCAACAAATGAGGCCTGAGCGACGAAAGCATAGGGGCAGTGAAACACTGATTCCCGGCAGAAAGTAAAAAGTACCTGTTACATTACAGCCCAGTCTAACAGTTGTATCCACCGGCGCCAGTACAATTAAAGTAGGCTCGCCAACCAAGTTTTACTTTATCAATAGAAAAGGTGTTAATTATGGCCAAAATTTTATGTGACCGCGGTCGACCCAACCGGGAGTAGAGAAAACAGTTTTTTTTTTATAAGGAACAATCAACTTTCGTTTAAACTATGAGTGTGTGTAGGAACCGCGTGGCGACGTCTACGTAAGGGTTGGGGGGGGCTTAATATGAAATGTTAAAGGGTTTGTAAATTCAGTATATATGTGTGGATGGCAAAGCTGGGCAGTTTTTGTGTGTATTTGTGTTTTATTTGATATTTGCATTTGTGTCTTGTGAAATAATAAGGTAAGCTGTAGTTCCTAAGTGTTATGTTGGTATTGCACCACTTTGCAGCAATGTATCTCAATGAATTTCAATGAGTTTAAAAGCAGCCAAGATTAAATAATAATAAATATAAATTCTCTTCTAAAATGAGTTGTGTCAGTACTTAGCATAACCCATAGACCATGTTTGTATCTAGGTACATGTGAACGAATCCTGGGACCCTGTAAGTTTTCGTAACGGTAAGTAACAATTTAATTTGAGATTTAATTATAATAATAAATGTGATTGATCGGTAAGTCACACAGTAAGAACATAATAATAATAGTATCTGCTTTATAAGTTAATTACTATATTCTTACAAAGTAACATTTTTGCTATTACTAAATGATAAACTAAAATTCAGCATAGGTAAGTTTACCAGACGTGAATAAATTGTTCTTTTGGGAACGGCGCATGATATTTAATTGTCTTAGTACTTTTCAAAAAACACCAGTTTTCATCAAAAGCGTAGCATTTAGTTTATTGCTGTATTTTCCGGTTTTGGAGAGTGAACTGGATCAATCTGGGTGGCCTGTCAATATCAGTGCAAAGGAAAGTCATACATAGTTAGAGTCAGAAAATAATGTATAACGTGTTTATTAAATCGGAAGATAAGGGAATATCAGAAAGAAAGTTGCAGTAAAGGTAGCTCAGGCGTGCGGTATGTCTCTAAGTAGTGTTTTTAGAATTATTGAAGAAGCATCCGCATATACGGCTGACATAAAATCTTTAGTACTTCCCATAAAAAATGCTCACCAAAGGAAATAAAAACTGATTTAGATGATTTTGACAAGTGTACTATTCAATTAATTATTTACGAATATCAATTCATAGAAGGGGAAACACCAACATTCAAAGTAAAAATTCTTTAAACAATTTTTCAGAGATAAATTAATTATAATGGTAGTGCATCTAGTCTGAGCCACATTATTCGTCAAATGAGATTTCGAAGAAAACTTGCCAAAACCAATAGGAAACTTTTAATAAAATAACTCATTAGAAAGTTAGGAGAAAATATATAAGACCATTACGGAAATTCAGAGAAGAACGGTGGCCTATAGTTTACATAGACGAAACTGAATTCAACATCAGTTAAAAAAAACGTGGATAGGCGCCGTTCTTCTCTGAATTTCCGTAATTTTCTTATATATTTTCTCTTAACTTTCTATTGTGTTATTCTATTAAAAGTTTCCTATTGATTTTGGCACGTTTTCATCAACAAATGTGGCTGAACATTTCAATGAATAAATAAATCCACCTGCAACATCATTAACAAAAAGACAAACACGATTAACTGGTTAGTGAATAATGGGATTTCGTTAGTCCATTTATCTTAACCTGCGTTCTATTCACTAATTAACAAAGTAAACCAACATACAGAACTCTTATAATAACCACTGTTTTGGCAAACCATGGACATTACATTTTATGACTTCCACTCTATCATCCTGACTTCCTGATCTTAATCCTAGAACTGATTTAGGCAATCCTGAAGAAGCGTGCTAAAAAACGTGCATTTTCCATAGACAGTGTTAGAAACGTAGCAAAAAAGGAATTTGAGTGTATTTATTTCATACATTGCACATCAAGATGTGACCATGTCATGAAAATTGAAAAGATTACGTGAGATCAGACCAAAGAGTGTATAATGTAACAGTTCGTTTCAAAATTAACAAATAACGTGATAGCAGCAGTGAAGACGATTTGAGTTATAATAACAGCGAAGGAAACATTAGTGGGATGGAAGAATTGAGCTAAATATTTGTAATTGGTTGTAAGAAATTAAATTGTATAGGCCTATTACTTAAACAGTTTTGGTATAATTTTCTCATTAATATTGTCTCTCCTGTTCTTTATGGACAATTTATATATGTTGTTTTTTTAAAACACACAGTCATTTCACATTTGAGCCTGTTATTGATGTTACTTATTCAAACAAGTTGCCAGGGTAATGTTGACTATATTCCTAAATTTTGTTGTCCATGACGTGTCCGTTGATTAACTAATTATAAATATATAACTACTGACTCGGAACACTAATTTTTTATTAGTAAAAATCTTAAACTTTCATCTTGTAGCTTGAACTAGTTTTCGTCAGCTTCGTCAGAGGCTCATTTTTACCGATATTACTACGTTTTTTCATAAATCGTAACATGTACACAAACTATTATGTACTTCAAAATATACAATGTTTGTTAATGTATAGGCTCAACTAGAAGATCTGGAGAAAGACGCAATAGACACAACATGCCAAATCACTGTTTACAAAATAATTGCAGTAGGCCTACTAAATGTTAAACATTTTCTATTTCTGTGAAATCTTTGTATGGTACCTCTGTTGTATCTATGCTTGTTTCGTCTTACAAAATGTCCATATGTACTGTTTAGTAGTGTCGAAATAGAAATCGAAATCAAAACCTCCATATGTAGATTCGTCATTCAGAGAGAAGGCTAATATTTTCAAAAGGCCTTTTTCTACCACGTGTATAACATTCTTCCCGCCTTATCCCTATTACAAAGTGTGCAACTGGTTTATGTCTGATTATTTTAACTATATTATTGTATTATTATTTCAATAAAGTCGGCGTCTACTGATTAAGTAATTTAAATTTTCAATAAGCATATGCAAGTTAGTAAGCCTGTGCTTAACTTGATTTTAACTCATAATTCTTACAAACATTGTGTGTATGACTCTTACACGTGCAGTATGTGTAAGAAGGGCCTTTGCAGCATTATAGGTGGAACGTACATGAGTGAAATTCTATGAAGCAAAGTTAATTTTTACCTGTTCTTGCGACATTGGCTCCTTATAAGGTGTATATTTTCGTTTCTCCAGGAAAAAGCCCTCCTTGTAAAGAACAGAATGAGGAAAACCAAAACTGTGCACCTTGTTTCTAAATTTAACCCCCCCCCAAAAAAAAAATCCTGGGTGCGCCACTGTGTTCATATACTGTAAACACAAAGTATTGTGAAAGAGAAAACGGGAGTCAACCATACAGAGGCAACATCAATGTTTCAAGAGCTACTGTCGTATTTGGAGCGACAAGACGAAACTTCCCCTGCAGAACTTCTAACAATGAAACGACTTTGAGATCGGGCAGCCAGCAAACGAGCTTCAAAGCTTAGGCAAAAAACTATGATTGATTACTGTACGAACAAGTAATAGGACTGTTCCAGTTCTGTAGAAACTATAATTTACAGTTTGGTGCCGTTTATAGTTTATTGTGTCATATTCACTGTAACTTTTAAATTATTATTATTAAATAAAGTTACTGTATTTGCATATGTATTATTATTTAAACAGACGTTTCGGTTTATCCAAATTTTTGTTTATCTGAAACGGGCGGGGTCCCATAAAATTCGGATAAACGAGTTTTTAGTGTACTAATATATATGACTAATAATACTGTTACTTTTACAACATGAAGAAGGCAGTTTAATAATAATTAACAATATCATACATACTTCAGGGATTCTCAACTGTTTTTTGGATTGAGAGCACATTTTATACTTCAGGGTAAATTGGCAAGCATTATGAAAATTTTAAATAAATTAACAGAAATAATAATAAACTTATCAGGCTAATGTGAATGTTTTAAGTGACTCATCTGGTATTCTTAAATTTGATTTTTAAAATAAAGCTAATGGTGGTGGTGTTTAAATGCCCACAACAACTGCACCAAATTTTACTACATGTATATGATGTTTATACAATGTTGATATTTTTCCTAGATCATTTCTTTTGAGAAAAATGTTAGTAATTGTGTTGACATTAAGTGCCATAATAGTTTCCATTCTCATTTATTGTGTATGCATGTGTGAGTGTGTGCATATGTTTTTCGGTTGAAATATGCAGCTACCAAAATAACACAGCTGAGTTGGTCATCATTCTATTGCCCACTAACTCTTGTATCGACAGAACAGATGTTCCAATTAGAGCCTGATAACAAATGGAATTAATAGTTAGCTGTATGTTACTATTATTTTTGCAAGTTGTTCATTTGAATTGATTTCTGTGAATATCTACTTACTTGCCTGGCAAGTTTAGGGGCCTCATAAAGGTAATAACATTATGGACAAGACAGGCTGGTGCCTACGATAAATAAACCCCGCACAGGCCAGGGCTGCTTTCCACGCTGCAAAAGCAGTAGGGAGACTGCCACTTTCTTGCTAAACCACTACAAGATTGTGCTGACTTCTAAAACAATAAACAACTGGGAAACTGCCATAAATAGTGCACTTAAAACATGACTGAGGTTCCCAAACTGTAATACATGATGGTCTGTGGCTGGTGGACAACAGCTCTATGGACAATATTGAAAATTAGGGATCATTTATGCTCAGAAGCACTTTTTTATATCCATGATGAGAGCACCATTTTCTATTATGGGAATACTACAATGCTCACAAGCACCATGTTTAAAAAATATGGTATACTTGGACATAGTTATTCACAAATTGGAAATCACTTTATATGATGCTGACATAAAAATTGAGTTCCAAACCAAAATTTCACCACAGAATTTTCAATACTGAAATACCATACAAACATGCTTCTGAAGTCTTTAAACATTTTGTACACAAGACTATCACTGAATAATTGCTGTATACATTATTTGTTTATGTTCAAGAAATGTGTGTACTGATTAGTGCTGTGATATTAACTCCTATTGTCATTAGTTATTATAATTGCTGAAAAGAAACCAACATAGTGACATAGTTTTTATTTGTGATATTGCATGAATGGTGCAAAGAATCAGAGTCAAGAATAAAAAAACAATTTTTATAGGAATAACTACAAACCAGGGGCAGCAGACAGGCTGAAGAAACAATCATAATGCCACTTTACGTATTACGTTAACTAAGAACCCTGCACTTAATATGATGACAATTTACTTAGATATTATGTTGGGTGCACATTGTCATGTGTGTGTGTGTGTGTGTGTGTGTGTGTGTGTGTGTGTGTGTGTGTGTGTGTGTGTGTGTGTGTGTGTGTGTGTGTGTGTGTGTGTGTGTGTGTGTGTGTGTGTGTGTGTGTGTGTGTGTGTGTGTGTGTGTGTGTGTGTGTGTGTGTGTGTGTGTGTGTGTGTGTGTGTGTGTGTGTGTGTGTGTGTGTGTGTGTGTGTGACAATCATATAAAGTGATTTCCAATTTGCAAATAACTGTATAGAAGTATGACATATATATATATATATATATATATATATATATATATATAACTAGCAAAATACTCATGCTTCGCTACGGAGTTTCACGTTATACGTAATTGTACAATTATTGCTCGCTTAATAGTATAGGATTAGATAGATTGTACAAATTCTCAACTCTTAGTTTGTCTATTTACATTCATAGCAACAGCTATTTATTATTTATTTCGTGAAAATCGTTAGAGCCGTTTCCGAGAAAAAAGGACATACATTTATTAATTAATTGAACTTCGAAATTTTCTCGACTATAAGAACCTGCAAACAACGAAGTTTTTTTTCAATTTAAAACAATGATTAAAAACTCAGGACTAAATGTATTCGGGGTTTCCAGTAAACTGAGATGTCAACCACTTACAGTGGATAAATTTCAGTATTTGGTTTTTTGCCCCTTAGGAGTGAAAGTTTGTAAAACCGTTTCTTAGTGAGCACCTAAGACCTATGATGAAGCTATGTTCAAAGTTTCATTGATATCCATTCAGTGGTTTCAGAGATATCGTGAAACCAGAAGGTTTCAGAGGTATCGTTCTGGGGAAGGCCCGTCGGACGACTCCCGCGCTATTTCCTATGCGGGAGACTTCCACCGATGCTATGGTAACCAGAATCTATTCTATTGGGTTGCCATAGTAACCAGATCTAATAGTTTTTTAAGACCCAAAGGACCCCCCCAGAGGATCATATCGAAAAAAAACACCTGTCCTATGTTGGTTCTTCCGTTGCGTAAAATATTTGTGCCAAGTTTGGTTGAAATTGGTCCAGTGGTTTAGGAGGAAATGTGGAAGACCCCAAAGGACCCCCAAAGGACCCCATCGAAAAAAACACCTATCCTATGTTGGTTCTCCCGTTGCGTAAAATATTTGTGCTAAGGTTGGTTTAAATCGGTCCAGTTTTTTAGGAGGAGATGTGGAAGACCCCAAAGGACCCCATCGAAGAAAACACCTATCCTATGTTGGTTCTCCCGTTGCATAAAATATTTGTGCCAAGGTTGGTTGAAATCGGTCCAGTGATTTAGGAGGAAATGTAGAAGACCCCAAAGAACCCCCCAAAGGACCCCATCAAAAAAAGCACCTCTCCTATGTTGGTTCTCCCGTCGCGTAAAATATTTGTGCCAAGTTTGGTTGAAATCGGTCCAGTGGTTTAGGAGGAGATGTGGAACATACATACATACAATGGGGGGGGGGTTTGCCCCTTAGGAGTGAAAGTTTTTAAAACCGTTTCTTAGTGAGCACCTAAGACCTATGATGAAGCTATGTTCAAAGTTTCATTGATATCCATTTATAGTGATCGAAATTTTAAAAAATTTTAATTCCTCGATCAAGTGGCACGTTCCCACACTCGAGTCGACGGACACAAGCCCAGGTCGTAAATAATGACGAATTAGGGACATGTCAAACCCGACGCCAGTGCGAAGACAAAGAAAAAACGTCTGTGTACAGCACACAATAAGAATTTGAGGGCGTCGTTGACAGCTCGCAGTTTGTTACAATTTACAGCACCCAGCAATCGAAAACAAAGACTTCGTCCAGCTGCTGAATTACGCGGAAACGAAATGGAACGCCTGCTGTGGAGGTGAAGTGTAACGAGCACAAATATGAAAGGCTTCACTCTGCTACAAAGGAGTACAGAGCAATCTCAATGAACAGATAAACAATAGAACGTAGACTCAGTGAATACTGCCAGTACACCCAGCACAGCGTGAAAACAAACCTTTGACAGTTTACTGGAAAGCGTGGAATCGACGAGAGACGACTCCAGCGAAGGGTTGATAATCGGCGGAACGAACAATGAATAACTTGAACAATTAACCAGGACTCTGCAGTCTGTTAACAAATGATTGGTCAGAACCTTGACAAAGTCTAAACAAAGGTTGACAGACAGCCGGAAAATTGCTCTAGTTTCTTAGAATCCGTACCACGTTCGTCACATGGAATACTCCGGGGATGACGACGACCAACCAGCGTCAAGCATCTTCTAAAAGAGCTCGTGGAGAGAGTAAGAAGGGTTCGGACGACGAATCGGGAAACAGAGGATGAGATCTGCAGAGGAGTAGGAATTTGTAGAACCAATCACGGATCCGAGAGGGCGTAAAAATCCAGAATTTAGACTTATGGGTAAGATGTTTCAATAAAACTGTTTTGCGAAGACGCGGAACGGGAGTCTACAGTCTACAAGTCAATCGGTCATAAGTTAATAAGTCAGTACGTACGACAGTCAGACGGTTGATTATAGTCGGAACGGTAATACATTCAGTGATAGAAACAGTTTGCGCGACCAACCGAACTTCCAATTCGGTGAATTCATAAGTGAACTTAGACATACGATATAGTCTCAATTACACACAAGTCAGTTCGACAGTCGTATATGTTCTGATAAAATATAGTGCGCACGGGACTTGAAACTACAACCGACGCGAACATAATAACACAAGTAATTAACATTCCAAAGTATAACACTGAGTGACATTTCAAACACTCTCACATTACAATGAGTCACTACGTTGAACAATTAACTGAATGAACTATATCGAACAATTAAGCACACAGTATACACTACATCCAGATAGACGGAACAGTTAATCATGGACACGAACACGGCAAACTCTCAGAGCAATTCAGCTTAATGACAATATTAACATCTCAATATTTGAACTCCAAACACCCGATATCAGCGGGGTACAACAACACCGTACACATAACGGGAGTGAAGATTTAGTGAAGTGAAGTGATTAGTGCTTTTCATAACAGTGAGTAAGATGCACGATGAGTCCTCCAGCAAACGTCATCTCACACCGGCGGAATATTGGATAAACACTCTCACAAGATAAGCTTTTATGTCTATTAAATCTTAGTAATATATACTACTGCACTGTTTCCTCTTTTCAAAGAACAAACCCCAAGAGATTATATATAAATCATATGAATCATAAATTTTATGAAGCAATATTAACGTAATTCATCATCTGAGAATAATGAACGCATTTAGGTAGGAATAAAATATATTTGTTGATTGTTTATTGTTCGTGTATGTTTTGTATATGTATATTATTTACTGCATTTGGATGTAACATGTTTGTGTTTTCAGGAAACAACGTACAAATTGTATTTTGTTATTATGTGTTTATATTATGTATGTATTTGCAGGATATAGTAACTTACTTGAATAACAAATATAATAAATAAGTAATTATTTTATATTTAATCTTGCATTCATTATTGAAATTTAACCTTTATTATTAATTTATTTCATTCTAAGCATTTCACAAAGAGTCTCAAAAGTTATGCTAAGTATCAATGGACACAACAAACTCGACCATTGAAACGTCCGATTAACAGACTCATAAATCATATTTATTTAACAACTGTGTTGAGTCTAATCTGACGAGTATGAACTACTTTTATATATGTATTCAAGTTAACGTCCATCATAACTCTTAATTAATACACGAAGTTAATGAGATACAATTTATTAATTCACATTTGGATAATCCAATAATACTTACAATTAGCATAATTTCGCTCAAACATAAATGGTACGGCAACCCTAATTACTTAATTAATTGCCACTCCCATTTATAACATTAAATTAAATGGCGCCCATCGCATGGCAAAAGAGAGCAGGCAGTAGTATTTAGATTAATTAAAATAATATAGTACATAAGATATTAAATAAGTGTAAGGTTAGCTTGACTGGTAAATGATAACGCGAAGCAAGGCTAAAATGGCTAGCGGTAGTTCTGACAGCATGGACTTTGACGTTAACAACCAGTTAGGCGCACCCGACAACAGCGAAGAAAATTCAGCAGTCGAACCAAATATGACTGAGGAGGCGTCAGGAGTCAGAGCGCGGGGACAGGTGTCACAGCAACCACAGGAGTCCCAACGGCAAGGAGAAGTCACATTACAATCACTGATGGACTTCATGAGGACGCAAAGTGAAAGTCTTAAGGAAGATATCGCCATAATTAAAGAAAATTTAGAAGAGAACAGAAGGGAGCAGAACGAGAAATACGAGAAACAGAAGGAAGAAAATAATGAAAGCTTCAAAGCAATTAACGAAAGATTCGATCAACAGAACGAGAAGTTCGACAGACAGAATGAAAAGCTCAACACACTAGAAGAAAAATTAGATCATCACAAAGAAGAAGTCAAGCAACAGATGGCCGAACAGCTCGCGCAAATACGATCGGAAATGCGTGACTACAAAGCCAGTTGCGACGACAAGATAAGCGAAGTCTTGAAAAAACAGGAGGACGCTACAAGAGAAATAAAAGATGACACCACTAAGAAGTTTGAAGAAGTGTGGGAAGCCCGAGAGTCGGACCACCAAGAACTTAAAAACCTTGCACAGACCACACAATCTAGTATAAAGAAGGCCCACAATAAGTTAGAACTACACATCAATAATAATCAGAAGAAACAGGAAGAACTGAAGACCGAAATATATCACACACTTCGACAGCAGCAACAAGAGATAGGTGAAGCCAACAACACACTCCAACAGAAAATCAATGAAGTAGACGGCCGACAAAAGACGACCGAACAGAAGCTTGACGAAAACGTCAAAGAGAAGACGACCCACATTCAGGAACTCAGGTGTCAAGTAGAGAGACTGCGGCGACAGATCACCGATGGGGAGTCTGGGCCTCACAGGACAGTCAACGGACAAGTACAGGTGGAGCTGAAGTATGACGGAACCGACAGATTCCCGATGGAGTTCCTGAAGGAATTGTCGGAGTTTCAAGAAACATATTACCCGAACAGCGACATCAAGTGGATCGGTAAGCACCTAGAGAAGGACGCAAGTATATGGTGGCGTGTGATCCGGGACCAAATAAACACCTTCGAAGAATTCAAGGAGGCATTCACATTGAAGTATTGGGGGTTGGAACGACAGGACATTATCCGCGACAACCTCGAGTACGGAAAATTTGAATGGCATGGACCAGTTACGGCTATCCAATACATCGAACGAATCCTTTTAGAAAGCCGGCAATTAACTCCAGCATTGACCGACCGCCAACTGATAAGAAAAATCTCGAGGCACTTTGGGAGGGACTTGCAGATCGCCGTTATCACACGCGGGATCGTCACCATACCCAATTTTGAAGCCTTGATCACTGAATATATGAGCATTCAGTCAAACAGTGCAGGCAACAGGCGTACGCAATATAGGGCAGCAAACGAAAGGGAAACCGGAACTAGCGAACGACCCATTGGGAACATTGTAAACAAAAACGAGGGTGAGAGAAAACCAGTTTGGCAAGGAAGGCCGCATGGCGGAAACCGTTACGAAAATAAACAACACGGAATGGTGAACACTGTTGAGTATATTAACTCCAAGCCAAGCACAAGTCATGCTACCGACGACAACAATTCAAGGTCGAATAATGACCAGAATAGCAAAAAAAAACACCCCTACACAGCGAACGACATAGTTTTTGACAACAAAAACAACCCCACGAATAATGTCAATATCCTAGTACCTGACCTGAGGGATGACCTACTGCATGAATACGACGAGGACATTACTAAACAGATATTAAAATGTCCCGAAATACTCATTAAATTTAACAATAACATTCAAGTTTTGGCACTTATCGACACCGGCTCAGTTATTAATGGGTTATCAGAAGAGTGGGTCAACGCAAACAAAAGGGACATTGAACCATATGAAATTTTACCCATGACGAATTCTCTAATCATTAGTGCCGTTGGGAACAAGTCCAAGTTAATTAGAAAACAAATACTATGCGACATTGAAATTGACGGGATCAAAAATGAGTGTGTCTTTTTAATTATACCTGACCTTATTAAACAATGTATATTAGGGATAAGTTTTTTACAGGAGGTGGGATGTCGCATCGACATCGGTAATAAGAAAATAGAAATAGTGAATGCGGCTGATGAAGAGGTGCACGCCGTACCCATCATGAACATGGAACTAATGGATAATGGAGAAGAAGAAGAAATCTTGAGGAACATCGACGAGAAGATAGCAAGCATGGACTGTCAAGACGAAGAAATATTGGGAAATTTGAGGGAAATACTTATTAAGAATAGAAGAGTGTTTAGGGAATGCCCGGGGAGGATAGAAGGATATGAGCATGAGTTTCAAGTTACGGACAGTACGCCCTACTTTCAACGGGGTTGGCCTGTACCACTTGCTTATCAAAAGAAAGTAAAGGACGAGATTGATAGAATGCTGCGATACGGTGTGATTGAACGATGTACGAGCCCGTTCATAAATCCACTCGTAACAGTCATTAAAAGAGATGGAAGGGTCCGTTTATGCCTGGACGCAAGAAAGATAAACGGCGTTACAATTCCCGACTATGGAGGCGTTTCCCCAATAAACGAAATCTTGGCAAGATGTAGCGAGATGCGCTATCTATCTACCGTCGATTTGTCCAGCAGCTTTTGGCAAGTGCCATTGAAGGAAGAGTGCAGAAAGTATACCGCGTTCATGTATGAGGGAAGGTGCTACCAATTCACCGTCACACCATTCGGCCTTAGTACCAGTTCTGCGGCACTAACACGCGGATTGGATACAGTTTTAAATGAAAATGTTAAGAAAAACACACTAATATACGTAGACGATTGCCTATGTTATTCTGACGATGTTCAGACACACTTAGCACATTTAGAAGCGTTGTTAAATAATCTAAACGAAACTAACTTGACCGTCAACCTAAATAAGTCGCAGTTTTTCAGAAAAGAAATATCGTATCTTGGATACCAACTAACAACACGCGGCATCCAAGCTACGGAAGAGAAAGTGAAAGCCATTATGGAGTTCCCTAAGCCCAAGAATCAGAAACAGTTAAAGGGTTTCTTAGGCCTCACTAATTTCTATAACCGCTTCACAAGTAAATATGCAGAGACAACGCAACCCCTCCATGAATTATTGAAGAAGGATCACAAATTTGTATGGATGGCTGAATTAAACGACTGCTTTGTCAGAGTCAAAAACCTATTTGTTGACGCTGTAGTTTTGAGATTTCCGCGCCCAGACCAGAGGTATTATATACAATGTGATGCTAGTGATTACGCATACGGAGGACAACTTTACCAGCTCGATGAAGACGGGGAGATTGGCGTAATCGCCTTCACTAGTAAAACATTCAAGGGTGCTGAGCGGAACTACTATACTACAGAAAAGGAGCTTTTAAGTATCATCAGATGCTTAGAAAAATTCCACATATATGTTCTCGGACAACCGTTAACAATAATCACTGACAACAAGGCGTTGACATTCTTAAACAAATGCCATCTAAATAATTCTCGGATTACGCGATGGATTCTCGCAGTGCAAGAGTATAAGTTCGACATAATTCATTGCAAGGGCAAGGATAACATCGTAGCCGACATCTTAAGTAGGTACCCACACGATACAAAATTAGAAGAGATTCACGACAACACACATGAATATTTAGTCAACCACATCACCGTGAAAATGAAACTTGAAGTGCGGAAATTAATCCAAAACATTGGAAAGCACCAGATAGAAGACGATAAGCTAAAAACAATCATCACTAAAATTAAGGAGGGAGATACAGACCCTAAATTAAATAAATTTTATCAATATGTTAATGACAAGTTATATAGGCGACAGCGGAATGAATGGAAGCTATATGTTCCTAGCAACATATCTGGGGACATAATTGCTGAAATCCATCAAATGTTCGGACATTTAGGAACAAAAAAGTGTATAAAAATGCTCCAGGAACATTTCACATTCGACCGGATGTCAAAGAAAGTAAAAACTTATATTAAAACCTGTGACCTTTGCCAGAAGTGCAAAGATACCAACAACAAAGAGCTATTTGGTGGCACGCGCGCTGTGATACCTACAGCCAAAGGAGATCTGGTAAGCGCAGATTATTATGGACCCCTACCGACAGGAACGGGTGGAGTCAAATATTTATTAGTCATAGTGGATAATTTTACAAAATATGTCAAATTATTCACCCTTCGAAGAGCAACAACCACTACGACGTTGCGGAGAATAAAAACGTATTGCGAACTATTCGGACGTCCAAGGGCCATTTTGACGGACAACGGGACACAGTTCACCTCCAGGAAATGGGTCAACGGTTTAAAGAAGTTGAACATCCAACCAAAGTTTACTGCAATACGTGACCCATGTACCAATCTTGCCGAGCGCATTAACCGGCAACTTGGAAACTTCTTCCGCATTTTCATAAGTGACCAACACACTAAATGGTCCCAGTACATAAAAACGATTGAAGCGTGTCTAAACGAGGTGTACCACGAGACAATCGAAATTACCCCTCATGAAGCACACCTCGGCACGAGACCTACACGAGCATGGGAGCAATGCTTGGACAAAGGGGTCATTAGCAGTTAAGGGAAACGCGAAAACAACATATTTGTGAAGATAAAGGAGAAGAGGGAGAAGCACGCGAAACGCTGCAATGAGAGAAAGAAAATAACAAAATTTACGATTGGCGACAAGGTATTGGTGAGAGCATACCACCAATCCGACGCTACGTTGAGGAGAGCTGACAAGTTCTTCGAACTTTTCGCAGGACCGTATAAGATCAACCGCATCATCGGCGAGGCCACATATGAGCTCGTGGAGTGCAATAGCGGAAAGATGAGAGGGAAATTTAACATACGGCAAATTAAAGCGTATCATGAGCCAGCGAAAGGAAGTATGGATAACACGAGTGGGTAGCAACGACTCCGGCGGCTAGCAGAAGACGTAGGTTAGGTAATTTGCTCGCGCGGCCAGTCCAGCTAACCAAATAATGATGTGCATTTTACTATATTGTGTTTAGTTCGTATTTCAATATTAATCGTGTTTATGATCATCATATATTCGTCATTCATTATGTTAATCAGACATGTAAACATCAATATATACATAAAGTGATTTGTTGAAGTGTACCATGTGTCAGAAGGACATTATGACACTATGATACAGGACACTAAAGACATTAATAATTGTGAATAATAATAACGTGTTAAAATGTAGAGATTCGGATAATTTGTTTATGTAATTAATAATTCAAAATGGACAATTATTTATAACTTTAAGAGTAAGCGTTTGGGTATGCATCATGAAGTATGCTGATTCCTCAATTGTTTAGTTAATATGTATATTTCATTTATCAATGTAATCGTTCATAATATGTCACAAGCTAATCATATGTATATATTTGTTTGTAGCAACTACAGTCTTGAGGTAATAATAACAAGTTTGAAAATTATTTTATTGCTATCGACATAAGATCGATTAATCTAATTGATAGCTAACCTGCAGCTTATCTATTACGTTGTATATAGATAGAACGAAAGAATGTAAACGATAACTAAACAAACTGTCAAATGGGCAGATGTATATGTCTTAAATTCAATTATCTACATAAAATCGTATTGTATAGTCCGCATGTAGACGGATAAAATGTAGAAAATGCATTCATTTTACTCAGATGAGCGGCAATAAATTCATATGACCATATAAAACATCAAGATAGGGAATAACAATTAATTGCTCCCTATGAGAGATATATGTCATTCAACCATGTCCATTCCAAAGCAGACGTCCACGACTGGGACAGAGCGCAGAAATTGGATCAGATGTCTCCTGAAGCCCAACATCCAATCCAATTTGGGGACAATATAGTGATCGAAATTTTAAAAAATTTTAATTCCTCGATCAAGTGGCACGTTCCCACACTCGAGTCGACGGACACAAGCCCAGGTCGTAAATAATGACGAATTAGGGACACGTCAAACCCAACGCCAGTGCGAAGACAAAGAAAAAACGTCTGTGTACAGCACACAATAAGAATTTGAGGGCGTCGTTGACAGCTCGCAGTTTGTTACAATTTACAGCACCCAGCAATCGAAAACAAAGACTTCGTCCAGCTGCCGAATTACGCGGAAACGAAATGGAACGCCTGCTGTGGAGGTGAAGTGTAACGAGCACAAATATGAAAGGCTTCACTCTGCTACAAAGGAGTACAGAGCAATCTCAACGAACAGATAAACAATAGAACTTAGACTCAGTGAATACTGCCAGTACACCCTGCACAGCGTGAAAACAAACCTTTGACAGTTTACTGAGATTTACGACTGGAAAGCGTGGAATCGACGAGAGACGACTCCAGCGAAGGGTTGATAATCGGCGGAACGAACAACGAATAACTTGAACAATTAACCAGGACTCTGCAGTCTGTTAACAAAAGATTGGTCAGAACCTTGACAAAGTCTAAACAAAGGTTGACAGACAGCCGGAAAAATGCTCTAGTTTCTTAGAATCCGTACCACGTTCGTCACATGGAATACTCCGGGGATGACGACGACCAACCAGCGTCAAGCATCTTCTAAAAGAGCTCGTGGAGAGAGTAAGAAGGGTTCGGACGACGAATCGGGAAACAGAGGATGAGATCTGCAGAGGAGTAGGAATTTGTAGAACCAATCACGGATCCGAGAGGGCGTAAAAATCCAGAATTTAGACTTATGGGTAAGATGTTTCAATAAAACTGTTTTGCGAAGACGCGGAACGGGAGTCTACAGTCTACAAGTCAATCGGTCATAAGTTAATAAGTCAGTACGTGCGACAGTCAGACGGTTGATTATAGTCGGAACGGTAATACATTCAGTGATAGAAACAGTTTGCGCGACCGACCGAACTTCCAATTCGGTGAATTCATAAGTGAACTTAGACATACGATATAGTCTCAATTACACACAAGTCAGTTCGACAATCGTATATGTTCTGATAAAATATAGTGCGCACGGGACTTGAAACTACAACCGACGCGAACATAATAACACAAGTAATTAACATTCCAAAGTATAACACTGAGTGACATTTCAAACACTCTCACATTACAATGAGTCACTACGTTGAACAATTAACTGAATGAACTATATCGAACAATTAAGCACACAGTATACACTACATCCAGATAGACGGAACAGTTAATCATGGACACGAACACGGCAAACTCTCAGAGCAATTCAGCTTAATGACAGTATTAACATCTCAATATTTGAACTCCAAACACCCGATATCAGCGGGGTACAACAACACCGTACACATAACGGGAGTGAAGATTTAGTGAAGTGAAGTGATTAGTGCTTTTCATAACAGTGAGTAAGATGCACGACGAGTCCTCCAGCAAACGTCATCTCACACCGGCGGAATATTGGATAAACACTCTCACAAGATAAGCTTTTATGTCTATTAAATCTTAGTAATATATACTACTGCACTGTTTCCTCTTTTCAAAGAACAAACCCCAAGAGATTACATATAAATCATATGAATCATAAATTTTATGAAGCAATATTAACGTAATTCATCATCTGAGAATAATGAACGCATTTAGGTAGGAATAAAATATATTTGTTGATTGTTTATTGTTCGTGTATGTTTTGTATATGTATATTATTTACTGCATTTGGATGTAACATATGTTTGTGTTTTCAGGAAACAACGTACAAATTGTATTTTGTTATTATGTGTTTATATTATGTATGTATTTGCAGGATATAGTAACTTACTTGAATAACAAATATAATAAATAAGTAATTATTTTATATTTAATCTTGCGTTCATTATTGAAATTTAACCTTTATTATTAATTTATTTTATTCTAAGCATTTCACAAAGAGTCTCAAAAGTTATGCTAAGTATCAATGGACACAACAAACTCGACCATTGAAACGTCCGATTAACAGACTCATAAATCATATTTATTTAACAACTGTGTTGAGTCTAATCTGACGAGCATGAACTACTTTTATATATGTATTCAAGTTAACGTCCATCATAACTCTTAATTAATACACGAAGTTAATGAGATACAATTTATTAATTCACATTTGGATAATCCAATAATACTTACAATTAGCATAATTTCGCTCAAACATAAATGGTACGGCAACCCTAATTACTTAATTAATTGCCACTCCCATTTATAACATTAAACATTCAGTAGTTTTTGCTCTACGTTGATTCTATGTCAGTCAGTCAGGCAAACTTCCCCCCCTTTTTCCCCCTTTAAAGGTCGAATTTCCAAAAATCCCTTCTTAGCAGATACCTACATCACATAAGGAACCTACATGCCAAATTTCAAGTTTCTAGGTGTTATAGTTTCGGAGATTTCGTGATGAATCAGTGAGTCAGTCAGTGAGTCAGTGGTATTTCTCTTTTATATATATATAGACTAGCAAAATACCCGTGCTTCGCTACGGAGTTTCACGTTGTACGTAACTGTACAATTATTGCTCGCTTAATAGTATAGGATTAGATAGATTGTACAAATTCTCAACTCTTAGTTTGTTTATTTACATTCATAGCAACAGCTATTTATTATTTATTTCGAGAAAATCGTTAGAGCCATTTCCGAGAAAAAAAAGGACATACATTTATTAATTAATTGAACTTTGAAATTTTCTAGACTATAAGAACCTGCAAACAATGAAGTTTTTCAATTTAAAACAATGATTAAAAATCAGAACTAATTGTATTCGGGGTTTCCAATAAACTGAGATGTCAACCACTTCATTTACAAAGTATGCAATTCCTGCGATAAATTTCATTATTTGGTTTTTTGCCCCTTAGGAGTGATAGTTTTTAAAACCGTTTCTTAGTGAGCACCTAAGACCTATGATGAAGCTACGTTCAAAGTTTCATTGATATCCATTCAGTGGTTTCAGAGATATCGTGATCAGTGAGTCAGTCAGTGGTATTTGGCTTATATAGATATCTATATCTAGCCGATTTACCCAGCGTTGCTCGGGTTCATAATTTATTCATAGGCTCATAGGCACCTATTCTTGTTCTAACGTTATATTACTTGTATATTGTATAATCTTCCTTATATTGTTACGTTCGCATTCTCACTGGAGGAATACTCTGTAGCGCACCTGTTTAAGAACATGTCATAAACTGTATTCTTATATCTGGAGAAGAATTCTGTTGCACGTGATGCTCCTGCTCAATTTCTAACTCTGGGAGAGGGCGAACAGCTAAATTAGTTTTCAATAAAATGTCTACAGTACTTGCACGCACTGCGTATTTACTGTCTTTTATAATTCATTGTGTTAATGTTGAAATAAGGCATTTGTTAAATTAGTGTCTCCTAAACTTATTCTAACAATACAATACCTCTATAGATTTCAGCTTATCAATTTTTACATTCAAACTGAAGCAAGTGCATTTATATTGTCTGAACACTATGATCTGAATACATTTGCTATCAAAACTTTGTTTTTTATACTCGCTTATAACTTACTTCGATCTTAACTTATCCACTTTTAAATTCAAACTGAAACAACTCTGAATTCACACACTGTTAAGAAGTTTCTTAAGATGCATACACCACCTTTGATATCATAACCTATATCTTTATTTATAAGAACCGTGGACTCTAGCCCCGCCATCTTTCGCGGGATCCGACCTAAGACTCCCCGGGTTCCATGGATGAAATCCGGGGAAGGCCCGTCGGACGACTCCCGCGCTATTTCCTACGCGGGAGATTTCCACCGATGCTATGGTAACCAGAATCTATTCTATTGGGTTGCCATAGTAACCAGATCTAATAGTTTTTAAGACCCAAAGGACCCCCCAAAGGATCGTATCGAAAAAAACACTTGTCCTATGTTGGTTCTCCCATTGCGTAAAATATTTGTGCCAAGTTTGGTTGAAATCGGTCCAGTGGTTTAGGAGGAGATGTGGAAGACCCCAAAGGACCCCCCGAAGGATCGTATAGAAAAAACACCTACCCTATGTTGGTTCTCCCGTTGAGTAAAATATTTGTGCCAAGTTTGGTTGAAATCGGTCCAGTGGTTTAGGAGGAGATGTGGAAGACCCCAAAGGACCCTATCAAAGAAAACACCTATCCTATGTTGGTTCTCCCACTGCGTAAAATATTTGTGCCAAGTTTGGTTGAAATCGGTCCAGTGGTTTAGAAGGAGATGTGGAAGACCCCAAAGAACCCCCCAAAGGACCCCATCGAAAAAACACCTATCCTATGTTGGTTCTCCCGTCGCGTAAAATATTTGTGCCAAGTTTGGTTGAAATCGGTCCAGTGGTTTAGGAGGAGATGTGGAAGACACCAAAAAAAACCCCAAAGGACCCCATCGAAAAAACACCTATCCTATGTTGGTTCTCCCGTTGCATAAAATATTTGTGCCAAGTTTGGTTGAAATCGGTCCAGTGGTTTAGGAGGAGATGTGGAAGACCCCAAAGAACCCCCCAAAGGACCCCATCGAAAAAAGCACCTCACCTATGTTAGTTCTTCCGTCGCGTAAAATATTTGTGCCAAGTTTGTTTGAAATCGGTCCAGTGGTTTAGGAGGAGATGTGGAACATACATACATAGATACATACATACAATAGGGGGGGGTTTGCCCCTTAGGAGTGAAAGTTTTTAAAACCGTTTCTTAGTGAGCACCTAAGACCTACGATGAAGCTATGTTCAAAGTTTCATTGATATCCATTCAGTAGTTTTTGCTCTACGTTGATTCTATGTCAGTTAGTCAGGCAAACTTCCCCCCCCTTTTTCCCCCTTTAAAGGTCGAATTTCCAAAAATCCCTTCTTAGCGGATACCTACATCACATAAGGAACCTACATGCCAAATTTCAAGTTTCTAGGTGTTATAGTTTCGGAGATTTCGTGATGAATCAGTGAGTCAGTGAGTCAGTGGTATTTGTCTTTTATATATATAGATTATGTATGACACAATAATTATATATAAAATCTAAGGAAAATATAAATATACTTCTTACTTAGTACAGAGCATCAAAATTATTTATCTTAATTTTATTCATAAACAATAACTATACCTGGAAGGGGTATCAGTAAAAGTGTTCAGAATTTTGTTTCCAACCAATTCTGAATATGGACAAATAAGTTCTACAGCCTCACGACTCTTTAACTGTTTTTGGTGTAATTTCAAAAATTTTACAATACAATCTGCATAAAGTAGACACTGTACAGACTTTAACTTGATATTTGTGCCCATTTTTTGAAACAGCATGTTGAAGTAAAACGAATACCTGCAACATTCAGATTATTAAAAATAGATTATACTTAATATAACTCAGAAGACATTGTCAAATTCTACTCATTACTTCAAAACTAAACTCTTCATGTCCAAGTGCAAAATGTGTTTTGCATCTATATGGGTGATTAAAAAATGCAGTAATTATACCCTTATGACTAAATTAGAAATACTCTGGAAATTGGTCTTTTAATAATGTGTTTAATTTTTTATCACTTTTCTTAAACTTTGTTTAAAATGTATAAAACTACTTTTAACTTTTTTCCTTAAAAACAACAAAGTTTCTTCTATGAATTATTTTATTAAGAAATATTCTATAGTCCATACTACATATAAAAAATTATATATATTATAAAGTACTACTAGAATTTTAAATAAAAATAATAATAAATGATTCTTTTATGATTCCTTTACAATATTATTTCTAATAATATTTTATTCAGTATTGTACAACTAATGATTACAATTGAGTTACTCAGGGTAGTGGGTTCTTTTATATAATCAGGCTTGAATCATGTCCAGAACCAAAAATAAATAACAAATAATATTTCTTAAAAACTAACATAAACTAACTTACAAATATTAATTAATATTTTTTTGAAAGTGAAATCTCTGTTTCACTTACTAGGACTTCTCCCTTCTTGTTTTTGACTGTTATTTTAGTTTTCTCATATTTCTTATAGTTTTATGAAAATAAGGAAATAAGAATGTCAAAATGAGCTTAATAGAAGATATACAGGAGAAACAATTGTGCTATCACAGAAATGCCTGGAGGATTTCAGAAAAGAAAACTATGTATGTCAGTACTCATGGAATAGGAAAGTGGGCAAACCAAAAGAGATATGGGCTACAGGGAGTCAAAAAACCATGTCCAAAGATGTTTAAAACTACAAGATTGATAAAACAGAAGAAAAAATATGTTATTAACTCTTTGGCTATACACTTTTTTAGTTTTATTTCTTTAGAATACACATGATTTTTCATATAGTCCATTATTTTTTTCTACAAAGATTCATTAACATTTTTGATGAAACTTCAAAATATCATGTAAAAGTTAAATTCTTTTTAAATTTACAAACAAATTTACAGTACTATGAAGTTTAAAATTTCTTTTATTAATTAAAAAAAATGCATTTTCCATTAATAAACATTTTCACAAATGTTTTTCATCAGTTTGCATTTGAAATGTTACACAAAATCTAATTGAAATTATAGTGTAAACTAATCACCAGGCAAATATAAAAAAGACATTTATTAATAATAACTTCACAATTTTCTGCAGAAAAATTTAACAATAATTTGCTAGTGCATACTGCATGCATGTAAACAACACCTGAGTTCACAGAAAGGCCATAAAACATATAATTCTTATTTAAAAAAAAAAGGAACGTAAAAGACACACATACTGTGATATGCATTTTTTAAAACTAAATATGTGGGAGATTATGTTCCAGGTCATGGAGCTCATAGGTTTAATGTAACTGAATTTATATGTTTCTACACACACGAATAGACACGCCAATGGAAAGCACAGGCAATGTACTGAGAGAAAAATGCCTGCCCACAGTTTCCACAGGCTATGTATCCAAAGTGTTAATTTACTTGAATATTTCAGTATAGAAAACAAACTTTTTAAAATACAAAATTACTTGGTTGTTCAGTAACAGACTAGGGAGGGTGAAAAATTCTGGCCCTCACATAGAAATGGTACCACTATGTATTTTGGCATACCATAAAATGAAAGTGTGTCAGATAGCAAAGACTGTTGGCATATCAACGGACTGTGTGGAATGTCTTACATGAACATTTGGGTATGACAAAGCTGTGCACTAGATGGGTGCCACACTTGAACCACATGGCCAGAAACAATGCCAAAAGCATGTTTCAATCAATTGTTTGGTATTTTATAATGCAATCTAACAAAATTTTTATACTGATTCATAACAACTGATGGGACATAGTTCCACCACAGCATTACTGAGACCAAACAACAGTCAAAACAATGGATTGTAAAAGACGAACCAACCCCAAAAAGGCAGACAATTCCATCTGCTGATATGGTTATAGTGGCAAATGTACATGGAAGACTCTTCATCAATTACCTTACAAAGGGAATAACAATGAGTAGCGAGTATCATGCGAACTTACTGCAGTATTCAAATGATAAAATCTATAAAAAACAGCCATTTCTAGTGAAAAATAAAGTCCTGTTTTGCCAAGATAATTTAGCACTTCACACATCAATTGTTAAAATGGCTAAAATCAAGAATTAAATTTCGAATTGCTTCCTCATCCATCACACTCATCAGATTTAGCCTCAGGATGAAAAAATGAATTAGTGGAAAAAATGTGAATGACAACTGAGTCAGGGATGCTGTAAATGGATATTTTGGAGACCTCAACAAATCGACTTATCAGTCTGGCATACCTGCCCTTAAACATCATTGGTAAAAGTGTATCAAGCTAAATGGAGACTATGTTATGAAATAAATGCAAATTAATCCTTCCAGAAATGTTTTCTTATTAAGGCCAATGAATTTTCACCCTACCTTCATAAAATGAACATGAACACCTTAACTTTACAATAACATTTCTTTAATCTTACATACCTTGAATCATTTACATTTGGAGGCTTGTCAAGGATATTTTGAGCTTCTTCAGCTATACTGTTCCTTTCTTTTTTTTTGAGAATATCTTTAAGCCTATAAACATCTTTAATATCATTTGCAGACCGATTGCAAGGTGGTAAACAATTACACAAACTCTGTTCAGCTGTCACTTCAGTCAAATCACTATTATCCACACTGACATCTGGGAATCAAAAAAATAATAATAATACACTTGATTTATTCATTATTACTTATAGAAGTAAAAAACAGTATTTCTTTAATTTATGCATGAGTAATTTCTCGAGACCAGACCTATACAAGTAAAGACAGTAAAAATGATAAATTGTTAAAAAAAATTGTGTCTGAAAGAAAATAATAAAAATATATATTTTGATTCTACTGAAAAAATATTAAGGAAAAATCTATGGCCCTATAAAAGAAGGGGATATCTGGACAATAAAGAACAACTATGAGATAGATAATATACTTGAAGGAGGAGGTATAGTATGATTTGTAGTCCAGAAAGATTTATTGGTTACATCAGTATGTGGTGAGAATGGGTCAAGGCAGGCAACCAAAGAGAATCCTGTGTAGTGAAGTGGGAGGAGAGAGGTGGGCAGGAAGACCGCAAAGGCAATGGCTGCAAGAAGTGAAAGCAGATCTGTGAAGGATAGGAATCAGGAATTGGAGACAGGAGAAAGAAATCAGTGGAGGTGAATAGTGGAGGAAGGCAAGGCTCATGCAGGGCTGTAGCACTACGGAAGAAGAAGAGTTTTGTTTCGATATAAGCCATGAATATAAACTATGAAGAATCAAATAGGTAATGATCATATCAAACATAACATAATTATATTATATTTGAAGGTATCTTCCTCTTTCACTTCATCACTTTGTCTACTGTACCACATAAGACAGATGAAAGCACTAACAGCTTGTTTTGTGTTCCTCAGAAACCACTTTCAGCACTTAGTGTGATCACAATTTCCAAAAATTCATACAATCCAACACAATTATCATGATCGTGACTTAAATCATAGATTTAATACATCTATAGTCTGTGCAAACCTTCAAAAAAAGCATCTGGATTGTAGACTACAGTGTTGACAAATGTAACACAACTATTGTATTGTGGTTGAGACACTGCCCCCCCCCCCATATCTCTCTTATATTACATGCAGTGTTTGAACACATTTGCATGAAGCAATGAGCGGTAGTTGCCAGTAAGTTAAACATGTGCATATGTCATCCAGTGCATAAATCCAATGTTTTCTCTCTCAGTCTATTTGATGGTCTTTGTATGAGGCGTAAACCAAAATTAACTGAAAATAAAACTTTCAGTTACTGTACAAAAATAATTATAAATCAATAATAACTTTATTTACTGTGTTTACCAAGTTTAGTGCAGTCTGTCTGAGTGAAAAATAAAATTATAAGAATTTCTGTTTACTCATAAATTTATTTTTTATTTACCCACCAGCTGCATTCAGGCATGGATGCAAGAACTGTGACAATCTCCTTTGTCAGAGCTTAGACATGATTAGGAAATTTCTGCCTAATGAAATGATGACCAGCTGTATATCATCCTAAAGCTCATTTATTTTTCACATTTTCTTTTATCTTTGGACAGTAATTTTCGCACTGTTGTGGTGCAGTAACTTTTTTTATATCTTCTTTAATTGAATTATTCTTTGATTTTTATTGAAAAGTCTACATTGTTATCTGGAACATACCATTTGCAGATTTGACTCCATGTCATTTCAATGAGATTAAATTCACAATGGTAAGGAGGTAGGTGGCATACAGTAACATTTTGTTTTTTGGGCATTTCATTTACGTTGTATAATTTATATTTATCCCTCACTGTATCTAGAAGAAATAATTGCTTTTTAAGTAGGTCATTATCAAAGTTTATGTTATTATGCTTCAACCAGGACTGAAAATCAGCTTTTTTCCATTATGAAATGGGAAGAGGTTTGTGCAAACAACTGTGAACTAGCATTCTCAAAAATAATTAAGCTGTTTTCTGAAATATTGGGTAGTAATTGTTGTCTAAACCACTTTTCAAACATATCACCATCCATTTCTTCATGTCTTTTCTGGCTGTTTTTCTTAGCCAGGAAAGACATGAAAGCACCTTCCACAAACACCTCTTTGCTGCGTCTATGTATAATAATGAACCCTGGATCCCTAAGAGTAGGCTGCTTAAGACCTGGTAAAAGTGTGTTCAGAAAAGCATCTTTTGCTTTTTTGATTATCTTTGTCTACCCATCCATAAAACACTGTGGCCTACATTTGTACATGTTTTGCCAATGTAAATAATTTATTTATTAACCTTTTCTCTGCTACTGACATGAATTGACTACCCTACAACCCAGTGCTGGGTAAATTTTGCATTTACATGTGTTTTGCAACTATACCTTATAACTATTTTTAATTAGTTTAAAACATTTGTACTCACCAGTTATCAATCATTAAAGAACAATAATTCCAAAATATTCTGTGTTTATCAATAACCAAAATTTTCAAGTTTTACTCAGTTTATAAAATACTAGCACTACTACCCGTCGCGGCTTCGCCCGCAAAAAGAGTGCAGACTGATTAAATAACAACTTCCTCATCAATGCCATACATTATTTGTAGTTTAATACAATAAATTTACGTGATTACTTGCTATCTCTCTGACATAATTTGATCTGGCTGTTATTATTATTTTATACATATAACCCTGGATTCCTTTGAACATAAATAAAAATAACATAGAAATTACAATTATATTGCCTTTGTGGCCTACACAAAACAAAATTACTACAACTTATCATTAATCTTATAGTTTTATATAACATATTGTGAATTGTATTTGTTTCACAAATTTGTAAAATGCAATTTTTTTTAACTCTTTCACATAACATACTATGTTCCACTTTGTACACTGCACTTTTATAATTACACTTAGTATTGTTTTCTATGGTTACAGTGTTTTTAGAGTACAAAGGTTCTCATAGTTTGATACATAATCCCAATATAACATAATTTTTGATAACATAATTATAAAAAATCATCAGTTTTCATGAAAATTATAAACATTAATGTATCTCTTGGTGTACTCGTATACTCTCTGTGTATATTAGCTATAGCTGTTGCCCGCGACTTCGTCCGCGTCGAAGAATATTTTTGTCTAAAGTACCTATGTCCTTCCGCGTAATTCAAGAAACTTAAAAAGTAAGTTAGAAGATTTTCAGTTCCTTAATTCTACTGCTATGATTTTCAGTTGCTATTTTTCCAAGACCTCTCTGTAAACAACATTCCTGGTTTTCCTTTCTGGCTGGAGGATGACCAAGCTATCAGATGAACTGACTCTCGAGCACGCCACGTACAACTGGCCATGGGAGAAACAGTCGCTCCTGAGATCCACACCAGCCACTTTTAAACTCTGCCCCTGCGCCTTATTAATCGTCATAGCGTAACAAACTTTAACCGGGAATTGGAGACGTTTACACTCAAAATGGTAATCCGATGGGATCATTGGAATTCGGGGGATGAAGACAGTTTCTCCCTGACTGACACCTGTGAAAATCTGGGCTTCAATCACGTGCTTGTACAGATTTTTTACCTGAAGCCTAGTGCCGTTACAGAGTTTGGGTGGATTTAGATTGCACAAAAGCATGATTGGAGCACCAATCTTAAGGTAGAGGACGTGTGGTGGGATTCCTGGTGGATCGAGTGTGTGCAAAAACTCTACAGGATAATGGACCGCATCCATTATTGTACCTCCACTACCGAGTCAATAGATTCATACTTCATGAGTTCATTAGGTAGCATCTCTAGTAGAAGATTATTGATAGAATTGGCTGAATCGTTGGTTGGAGTAAGAATAGCCCTTTCCTTGAGCCATGATATACAATCTGCACCACTCTGCTGAATATTACTTCCATAGATCTTGTCAGTCAGGCTTGTTAAATCTCTTACAACGGAGCAAAGATTATTTGGAATATTTATTTTTCCATCCTCCTGTTCTAAAATCCTTCCATCCCCAATATCAAGTAATAATTTAGAAAACTCCTCTGCTCTCAAATCATGTTGAAGGTGGACACGCATGTTAACTCTTAAGGACAGTATTTTGACATTAGGCCATAAAGTGGATGACTTTAGACAGGCCTTAAGTTCATCCGCACGTGTCCCTCATGGAACAACAGGTAATGTTTGTCTGAAGTCACCAGCCAAAAGCACTGTAACTCCACCCATAAGGCTTTTGCGGTCTCTAATATCCTGGAGTGTTCTGTTCAGAGCCTCAACGCCTCTTTTATGAGCCATAGTGCACTCATCCCACACTATTAATTTAGCTTCATGAAGCACCTGTGCCATATCACTCTGCTTAGAAATATTACAAAGTGCAGACTCAAAATAATTCAGGTTAAGGGGTAACTTGAATGCAGAGTGAGCAGTCTTTCCTCCTTCAATCAAGGTAGCTGCAATACCTGATGAAGCAACTGCAACTGCGATATTCCTTTTGCACCTAACTGTGGCGAGCAACAGATTTATCAAGAACGTTTTCCCAGTGCCGCCAGGAGCGGCCAGAAAGAACAATTTCCCAGAATCACAATTAATACTATGAACGATTTTGTCATAGTCAACTTTTTGTTCTTGATTTAATTTTGGAACATTTACAGCCACTGTTTCAGTCAACCGAACACAATCATAGGACAGTTCGTTCAGGTATTGATGGTTGCTGATAACTTCTTGCTGTCGTGATGGTGTTGGAAGACCGAACTCTTTGAGTGTTTTACCCGACATGGATATGACAGTATCCTCAAGAAGCTTAAAGCATTGGTTGTAAACAATGTCCTGGCCTAATTGGACGTCTCCGCGCTCTCTTTCTATTTGCCTTCTAACATCTTCCGCAAGACTGTCTCGGTATTTCTCCCACAATTTTTGGGGGTCTGCCACTTGGCAGAATACTAACATTATGGCAAATGGCTCACGAATTTTATTAGGAGAGTCAGAGATAGAAGCTTCTTCAAGAGTACGGTCCCAATGGGCATCATCCTCCAGCAAGCCAAGTGCTCTACACGCCGCTTGAAATGTTGGCTGAACTACCCCTGCGATAGTTTTTAATGCAGTAAATGATACAGGACCGCGGATCTCATGTAAGAGGAGGCGTAAATAGTAGCACTCAGCATTGCCAGGATAGACAGTGTATACTCTACCCAACACCTGATCTTTTTTTACCCCTGGATAGCCTGTCACAGATTTACCTTGCTTCCTCCTGCAGAATTGATTGCTTTTCCATACGTAGTAGGACGGAACTTCGCAATATAAAAGGGTCCTTGCGAAGGCATCAACTTTACACTGGTCAAAAAATCCCAAAAGTGTCGTTTTTGGAGGATTATTTATCGTGTCAATGACATTGTCCTCCGTAAAATAAACTCTTCGACCGTTTTCTAGATGTACGGAAAGGTGCATAACAGGAGGAAACCTTTCATGAATAGGGAAGCAGAGGATGCGCCAGACTGCCTCAGAGCTGCTGATGTATCGTCCTGTTTCGTACCTTGTCACCTCGTCCAGATCTTCAACGGTGAACGCTGCTTGATCAGACCCTTTATTCACATACTTGCAGATATATTTGATTGATTTGACAGAGTTGCAATATTCAACATTTATGTGGGCTGAGAATGTGCGAGACAGGATGGGGTTGTACGGAACTACCCAGCGATTGTCAAGAATAACCTCATTGATTTTTACTGTAAATCCACTGTCTGCCGGCGACCGTCTGCGATACTTAGGATAGCCATCCTCTCCTGTCTGAGTCTCTTTTAAGAATGGGCGTGGGTAATTCTTTGTACAGGCGCCATCCACCATGCATGGTGAGTTCCTGTTAAGCGGTCCACATGGTCCGTGAATCATATTTGTCTTGACAATCTCATGGAGGGCTGGATCTAGGTTGGGATCAGGTACTTCAGCTTTGATAATTTTATCTATGGACTCTGGCCTTATCTTCTCCTCCAACCACAGAAGGATATGAACGTGAGGGAGCCCACGCTTCTGCCACTCCACGGAGTACATGTGACACCTGGTAGGGCCAAAGATGTAACCTTTAGTGAGGAGTTTCATGATGTGCTTCACTTTTATGTTGAAAACCCTCGCTACTATGTCATGTCTATCGTGAGATTTTTGGCCTTGTGTCAATATCTCTATGATTTCCGGCCATTTTGGATTGCAAGTGAACGTAATAAACAGATCCGGTCGTCCAAAATGGCGCACATACGTCATCGCGTCTTGAGTTCGCTCATGCATGTATCGGGGTCCTCCAGTGAAAGTGGACGGCAGCACAACCATCTTGCCTATTTCTGATAACTGGCCGTCCTTTCTACTCATGGTATCCTTCAGGTGGACATAATTCTCACTTCTCAGCTTTTTCTGGTTGTTACGTATCCAATTAAGTCTCTCAGTTTCAATTTTCGCATACATATCAACCAGAAATTGGTTGGGAAGGTTGCGAAACAGCAGTAGGTTGCATTGTTCACCATCACGCTCCATTATCCTGTAGCTGTAAAAGTCAGTAGCAGACACAGTTTTCTTGAGAGGAGTCTTTGTCTTTGGGTCGCGCTGTGGTATGTCTATAGAATAGCCGTCTTCTCCATGACAGAACATCAAAGGGTATTGAAGAGCATCATAGGCACGGTGCGTCTCACTGATTCGTATCAATCTATTGTCTCTGCTATGGAGAACGATATCTCTTTTATCAAAATCCTGGCCGACAATGAGAATTGCCACTTCTCTAGTTGTTGGAACATTGAAACGACCATGGTGTTCTCCAGAAGGTTTCATATTTGCTTTAATAACTACCTGAAACTCCTTTTGGTCCTTGGGAACAGAATCAACAGCAGCCTTAAACTCCAAAATATACTTGTTGTGTTCATGAAGTAATTTCTGCAGCTGGCTAACCAATCCTGGCTTGATGCCAGGGTATATTCCACAACGGACATCCCTCTCTTTGTCATCATCACCAACAAAGTATATTTGGAGAAATGAAGCCTGTTGCTCAGGCTCAGCCATAAGACTCCTTATCCTGTGATAGACCTGGCCCTGTACTTTAAAAGTTGGCATAAAGTTTCCTTCTTTTCCTCTTTGGCTCCAAAAGACGTCATTTGGAAGCATCCGTTGTACTTCCGGGTAGCAGGAAGAATGTGCTCAGTCATTGCATGCTGGTGATTGAGGAGACTGTGTAATGGTTCAGGATAGGGCTCAAAGAGAGGAAGCTGGACCTTACCATTATTGCAACACAAACCAGGAGTCTCATCCTTCCACTTCAGTGCATGGCACCAGTTACATGGTGACCGAACTCCAAGCTCAACAAACTTGTCCGTGGAATAATCTATTTCCGGTTCATATTGAAATCCGGACAAAAGTTTACCCCAGGTCAATAATCTATTATGTGCTCTCTTTTCATTATATTTCGCAGAAGCTACTGGATTGATATGGGGGTTATTAGATGCATATTTTTTAACAGCCTCCCTATGAACTGTTGGATGACTTTTATTGTATTTTTTTACGGCCTCTCTATTATAGTCCAGTCACCCTGTACTTAAAATTGGGGTTACCTGGAAAAAGGTCCGAAGTTAATGATCTTTTAATATGTTGTATGTGGGTAGTCTGTGGTGTAGAATCCAAGTTTTCCAATTCGAGAACCCTGTGCGAACTTCAGGGCAGCCGAAAAACCTCGACATTTTCGGACTTTTTTCAGTTTTTTTCTTATAACTCCTAAACTGAAGTGGTTCTAGCCGAAAACACTCCATTACAAAAGTTAAAGAGTATTAAATGTCCTACAATTTGCACTGGTTAAACGTTTCTTTAAACTAAATACGTACCGAGATATAGCGCTTCAAAGTTTCGAAAAAAATTTCAAAATATCGAAAAACTGCGAAAAATGCAGGTTTTTCCCTAGTAACTTTCATCTTTCAACATTTCTATATAGATAATAATGGTAGTAATGGTAGGTGTCTCTAAATTGATAAATGTAGGAGGAGAGTGTGGAGACCTTAGGAGACAGGTTGGTCGGTGAGTCACCCTCCCTTCCTGCCTGGGCTATTTTTAGCCGTTAACAATGACGGTGCGGTATAGAGAGGGGAGCAGTTTGGAAGGGAACTCAAGGAAGGAAAGAAGCAGTTGTGTTGTAGCCATTGAAGGCGTCTAATGCTCGTGCATTCGTTCTATACGTGAGAGTGCCGTAAAATAATAATATAACCGGATATAATAATATTATATTATAATGTAACCACAACGCGTTAGTGTGTGACTTATGATTCGTGTGTTCGTTCTGATCGTGAGAGTGCCGTAAAATAATAATATAACCGGATATAATAATATTATATTATAATGTAACCACAACGTGTTCGTGTGTGACTTATGATTCGTGTGTTCATTCTATTCGTGAGAGTGCCGTAAAATAATAATATAACCGGATATAATAATATTATATTATAATGTAACCACAACGCGTTCGTGTGTGACTTACGATTACGTAGTGTTACTATGGCATCTTCCACAGAGGCAGGACTGTGTTTCATCTGCCAAAATAGTTTGGCAGAAGGTGAAGCAAATGTAGTTAAAACGAAAGATGTTGCCAGACTTCTCGAATCTAGTATCAAACGGAAAAAGTCTGCAGATGAACAGTTCCTGAAAAGGGTGGAGCAAGTGACAGTTCACAGTGCTTGTCAAAAAACGTACAATAATGAGGGAATGATTAAGGCTTCATTACATCGCGGACATGACGCTCCTGGGCCCTCCCCTAGACCGACCCGATCAGAAAGGCCGCAATTTGACTTCAACAATAAGTGCTTTTTATGTGAGGATGTGATTACTGAAGAATACAGGAAAAGACAGGCCAAGTTGCCATTCAACAGGCGCAATTGTGCAGTTAAAGTGACGCTTCGTGATGTAGCAAACACGATTTTGGCGTATGCAAGATGAGTGGGGACAAAACATTGAAGACCGCGTTTCCCAGTTGGATAATCTGAACACAGATTTAGTAGCAGTTAATGCAGAATACCACCAAAAGTGTCTTCAAACATTTTATCAATTACCTTCACGTGTCCAAAAAAGGGGACACCATCCAGCTACCCACGTCGACGAAGCCATGGAAATTATATACAAGTTTCTCGAAGACAGTAGTGAGGAATGCCAGTTTTCCGTTGGGCAGTTGCTTGATCTGGTACCTGAAGACTGTCGTCCACATCCAAAAACTCTGAAAAGATGTCTGGAGGGAAAATACGAAGAGGACATAATCATCTCTGATTCACCCAACAGAGAGAGTATCATCTGTTTCAAGAACACTGGCCACAAAATTTTGTCAGACAACTGGTACATGAACGAAAAAGAAGAAGACCCAAAAGAAGAAAGGCTCCGGGTTGTTAAAACAGCTGGAAAAATTATTTTAGAGGATATTCGCTCCAAAATGTTCAGCACTGTCGCTTACCCTCCGATCGATAATTTTTTGGGTGATTCCCATTCTGTTGTACCTGAAACTCTGCTTCTTCTACTGCACACTATTATTTTGACAAACAAACGGAACTCCCTGAATTCATGGAAGATGAAATGCCTTGCTCTAGCGCACGCCATAATGATAGCCGTGCGGCCAAGATCTTTCTTATCTTCCATAATGATCGCAGTAGCCACATACATCTACAAAAAGTTTGGATCCAGACATTTGCTGAACCTTCTAGCCACTTTAGGATTGTCAGCTCCTTACACGGAAGCTGCTAGGCTTGAAGGATCCTACATTCTGCAGGCTGAGAAGACCAAAATCGAAGAGTCAGCCAGTCCATTCAGTCAGTTTATCTTCGACAATGCTGACTTTAATGTGAACACATTGGATGGGCATGGCACCTTCCACACCATGGGAGGAATTATGGCAGTGACCCCTCGAGAAGCAGTAACCTGCGAAAGAGACGTAGCTCGCTTGAAAGCGCATGTATCAGCATCCGACTTGATCGACAAAGCTGGCATTGTGAGAGTAAAGTCGTATCACAGACCAACCAATGGAGGATTAAAAACCGTCAAAGTGAAGGACATCAACATCAGCTGTTTACAGGATGTTGTGCCGTCTGCGTCTGATGTCGCCTGGCTTTATGGCAAAAACTCATCGTACTCATCATCAGTACCAGGCTGGAATGGTTTCATGGAGCTGGGGACACATGGTGAGAAATATGAATGTTCTAAAATAGTATGCCTCCCTTTCATAAACGCACCTCCTAGCGAGTACGCAACAGTATATACATCCATACTGGCTGCAATTGATGAATGTAAGGTACTGAATCAGAAAACATGTGTCGTCACTTATGACCAGCCCTGTATTGGAAGGCCCGGGATGTGGTAGCAAATGACTCTATTCCAGACCTAAGCAGCGTCGTTGTGAGGCTTGGAGGCTTCCACCTGTTAATGTCATTTATGGGTGCGATGGGGACGATTATGGCTGGGAGTGGATTGAAAGAGCTGTTTTGCATGGTTTACGGTGAAAACAGTGTTGATAAGATCCTGTCTGGACATGCGTATGCCAGGGCTGTTCGAGCGCACACCCTCACTCATGCTGCTTTGGCTGGTTTAATTATTGAACGGTTGGATTTGACACTGGAAGAAGTGTCTGCACTGGATACAGTTATTAATTCTCCTGAAAGATCCATTATTCTGAGGGCACATGATGAACCGGTGTTCCATGCAGTGACTGTCAAATTTTCAGCAATGCTGAAGAAAATTGAGAATAGTGGCCCAACAGCTACGCTATGGATTCAATACTTCCGTATGTGTACCCTAATGAAAAATTTCATTAAAGCTGAACGCATGGGGGACTGGAACCTGCACCTCGAATGTGTCGGAGATATGATACCCTACTTCCATGCAGCAGGTCATTTGCATTATGCCAAGAGTGCACACCTCTACTTCCAAGACATGCTCAGCTTGGAAGACAAAATGGATCCTGATGAATATCACAAGTTCACCACTGGAGGCTATTTCACTATTCGTCGAACTGATAAATTCTGGTCTGGCATATGGTCGGACATGACCATAGAACAGGTTCTAATGAGAGCGATGAAGAGTTATGGCGGGCTGACTCGTGGACGCGGCGTAACTGACAGTGTGCTTTCTCGATGGATTGTTGGTATGCTGTGTCTCCAACACATCTGTCAACAGATAGAGATGTTCACCGAAGTACGTTCAGGAACATCTGAACAACATGTGGATACGCGGCCTTCCCGTGTAACCAGGGATAATGTTAATATTGAGAAGCTGAGTGGTTGGTTTGCTGAACATCCACCATTCCTTGAAATTGAGGAGCTTGTGTCACTCTGCACAGGAGCTATTGCTCATGAAGGGGTGAACTGTCACTTGGCGCGAGGAATCGGCATCAGCTGCATGAAGAGAATGGTGAGAGAAAATTTTGAAGAAGTGAAGTTGAAACAGAAGAATAAGGTGTTAACTCTAGCCTCAGTTTCCAGTGCTCTGAAAATTAAAAACAAAAAATTTACAGTCGACCCTCTAACTCTCTTTCAACGAGTTTGCATTACCAAACAGTCTGATGATGACCTCAAAGACTTATTCAGATTCGAGCTTGCACCCTTCCCCATGTCCCTCTTCAGTGAGGAAGGTATACGCAAGGGCAAAAAGTCAGCGTTGTACGAAGCATTCACTCCTGTAGAGGAAGAAGCCCTTGGCAGCAGAAAATGTGCAGTAATTGACGGTGGGTACTTGCTGCATAAGGTTGTATGGTGTAAGACTACATCACCCACGTTTGATTCAGTGTGCAAGACCTATGTGGACTACGTACAGAAACACTTTGGGTGTAATGCCATAGTAGTATTCGATGGATACCCTAGTGACGTCGCTTATCAGAGCACCAAAGCAGCTGAACGATATCGCCGGGCTTTGCTGCAATCGTCCACAAAATTTGTATTTTCGTTAACAACGGCCGTTACACTGTCACAAGAAAAATTTCTGTCCAACGACACCAACAAGAGAAACTTTATTTCAATGCTGATGACTGAAATGGCAGCAAAGGGTATCGAGGTTAAGCAGGCAATAGAAGATGCTGATGTCATGATAGTGAAAACTGCAATATCTAAGGCTGCTGACTTCGATAGTGTTACTATCACAGGTGAAGACGTCGATCTCTTAGTATTGCTGACTGCGTTAGGCTCTTCTCAAAAGAACGTTTATTTCCAAAAGAGTGGGAGAGGTAATGCCCCCAGTGTTTTGTAATCGTCAGCTTCATGCAAATATAATACTCAGGATATTCTTTTCCTTCATGCAGCAAGCGGGTGTGACACTATATCGAACCCATTTGGACAAGGAAAGAAGAAAGTTTTCACTATTTATGAGAAAAACCGTTCTCTGTCTAACATTGTTAGTGTTTTTAAAGATGACGAAGCAACACCACGCCAAATTTCGGAAGCAGGGGAAAAGTTTCTTGTAACACTGTACGGTGGAAACATGGACACAGATACTCTGGACGATCTTCGCTACCGAATATTTTCCAACTCCGTGGTAAAATCCAAATTCCACATTGCCAGATTGCCCCCTACACGAGACGCTGCCCGGTACCATTCTTTTCGTACCTATCTGCAAGTGCAGACGTGGCTAGGCTACGAAAAGTTACCGTCAGTTTGGGGCTGGACTTTAACGAAACGAGGGCTGATCCCCATAACAACGACCATGGATGCAGCTCCAGAAAAGTTGCTGCACATGGTACAATGCAAGTGCACGACAGGGTGTAGCACCGGGGCTTGCAGCTGCAAAAAAGCAGGACTCCGGTGCTCAGCCATCTGCAAGAATTGTGCAGGAAATCCTTGCGAGAATTCACCTGAGACCGACCTCAACGAGGAAGACACAGACATTGAGTGCGACGAGGAGGAGGACGTCATCGATGAGATCATTGCTCAGGAGGAAGAGGAATTACTGAGAGATGATGCCGACTTGCCATCAGGATCAAAGAGGTCAAGGCTTCTATGAATTAATATTAATGGCTAATTTGTAATAATTTAAATATTTTCTACTTAGTTAATATACCCACATATCATTACATGTAGTATAAATTGTTATAAAATACGTTTTTTATACATCGATAATTGTTGTGTTCTTTATTCTGAAATGAACATCTCATTAAGGGTGGGGGTTTCTATTGTTTAGGTTATTGAACGTTGTTCATATAGAAATGTCAAAAGATGAAAGTTACTAGGGAAAAACCTGCATTTTTCGCAGTTATTCGATATTTTGAAAATTTATTTGAAACTTTGAAGCGCTATATCTCGGTACGTATTTGGTTTAAAAAAACATTTAACCAGTGCAAATTGTAGGAAATCTAATGCTCTTTAACTTTTGTAATGGAGTATTTTCGGCTAGAACGCGTCGTTTAGGAGTTATAAGAAAAAAACTGAAAAAAGTCCGAAAATTTCGAGGTTTTTCGGCTGCCCTGAAGTTCGCACAGGGTTCTCGAATTGGAAAACTTGGATTCTACACCACAGAATACCCACATACAACATATTAAAAGATCATTAACTTCAGACCTTTTTCCAGGTAAAATGTACATGGTGACTGGACTATTAACTGTTGGATGACTTTCATTGTATTTTTTTACGGCCTCCCTATGAACTGTTGGATGACTTTCATTGTATTTTTTTACGGCCTCCCTATGAACTGTTGGATGACTTTCATTGTATTTTTTTACAGCCTCCCGGTTAACTGTCGGCTGACTATCAGTATATTTTTTGACTGCCTCCCTATGAACTTTTGGGTTGTTTTTGGCATATTTGGTAGCAGCTTCCCTTACTTGTTTTTTCCTGATTGCATTTGTAAACCTTTTTCTGCGTTTTTTTCCTCTTTTCCCTTTGACTGATGCTACAGTCGAAGCAACAGATTCGTCTGAACTTGGACTGGAGAGGTCAACGTAAGGAGAGGATTGGGACTGGGAGACAGTGCAAGACAAATTCAGTTGACATTCCGCTGGGTTATTGGTATTCGGGGATTCGGACAAATTCAGTTGACATTCCGCTGGGTTATTGGTATTTGGGGATTCTAAGTTAACTGTATTATGTGTTGATTCGGCCAAGGGAATTAAAACATCAAAATGCCCTTCATTGAAATCTCCAGTGAACCGAATTCTTTTGACTCCCTGTAATGCCTCCCCAAAAATAGCAAGAATAAAGCCACCTTGAAACACCTGAAACTCATAAGGAAATATTTCTCCAGCAGCCCTGAGCTCGCAAGTAGTCCCATATGTGTATGGCCTAGACATTTCGGTGAGGTACAGACATTTGGTACCATAAGCAGCTCCAGACCGCTGGTGAGTAAAGCATTTGAACCTTTGCCAGTTATTGGACACATGATTCACTATTTCTGCACGAATTTGAGCGGCCCTTGAAACGTCGCCGTGCACCAGATAGGACAGGAAGGAGAAGAGACACGCGCCGTCACCACTTATCTTTACTATTCGGTAAGGAATCTGTAATCCGTTGCTTATTATAAACTCAATTTCCTCGTCCATTTTCTACTTTCAAAATAGAACGTTTATATAGCTAATAGGTATCAAAATTCGTAGCTGCTTACTTAGGTACTTAACTAAAAAAGTGAGAGCACACAAACCGGTCAGACTGACTGACTTAGCATAGCGTAGGTAATTATGTTATTTTATTATATTTAACATAATAATGTTAAATTATTATTATGTTCTTGGATTTCGTTGTCCATGACATGTCCGTTACTTAACTAAATATCACTATAGTATTGACGACGCGGAACACTAAGTTTTTTATAAGTAAAAACATAAAGTTTTACCTTACAGCCTAAACCGGCTTTCACCTTTAGAAGGCTTCATCAGAGGCTGCCATAGGTAGCGTTGTCCGTCTTGTTGTTGGCGACGGGATAGTTATTCGAAAGATTGAAGCTGTGTGTGTGTGGTGAGATGTGTTCGAATAATGCGTGCGATTTGAATTGTGTCTGTTCATTTAGGATATCGTTTTTATTTGTTTTTGTGTGTTTGTATATTTCTAATTGTTCTAGAGTGTCTAGTTTTCGGCCTTTTGTGTGTATGAACTTGAACGCTTGGACGGTGGCTCGTCTTGTTGAGTTAAATTCTTGGATTTCGTTGTCCATGACGTGTCCGTTACTTAACTAAATATCATTATAGTATTGACGACTCGGAACACTAAGTTTTTTATAAGTAAAAACGTAAAGTTTTACCTTACAGCCTAAACCGGCTTTCACCTTTAGAAGGCTTCATCAGAGGCTACACACAAAAGGCCGAAAACTAGACACTCTAGAACAATTAGAAATATACAAACACAAAAACAAATAAAAACGACATCCTAAACGAACAGACACAATTCAAATCGCACGCATTATTCGAACACATCTCACCACACACACACAGTTTCAATCTTTCGAATAACTATCCCGTCGCCAACAACAAGACGGACAACGCTACCTATGGCAGCCTCTGATGAAGCCTTCTAAAGGTGAAAGCCGGTTTAGGCTGTAAGGTAAAACTTTACGTTTTTACTTATAAAAAACTTAGTGTTCCGAGTCGTCAATACTATAGTGATATTTATTATTATGTTATTATTATTATTATTTTTATATTAATGTTATTTTATTATATTTAGCATATTGGTCTGTATCAAACTTTACATAAATTATGTTAAAATTTGTATAATCTGTAATATTCAGTTGATTTTTTGACCGCTAGAGCGCAGACTACGTTTCTTCACTGACAAAAAACAAACAAACACTATTTACTTAGTATGGCTATAATGTCATTAACCAAAATAATGAATTTACAGAGATGGTGCTGTTTCTAGTATTTTAGATTTGTAGTTGAGGTTAATTTAGTTAACTTGTAAACAGAAACGATCTCACCAAAAGGTTTTCAATGATGACGTCTGGATTGAGCTGATATTAGCAGAATTTATTGTTTGTTCATCGATTTTCTGGTGTTGATCAGTTTATTCCAATGGACATCTCGGATGTAGTGTCTAGTGCTGACTTGTTTTCTTAATTTAGAAGTGGTTAATTCCGAATATTCTTTGAAATTTATTTAACTTTTATAGGACATTACACTTTTTCATCTCTCATTGAATTGCATTTAACAATTAATATTTCTTGTTAGTCAGTTACTCCTAGTAAAAAATAAATGTTTATACTTTTTTATTAGGTAACCTAGATACCTTTTTGTAAATAGGCTAATAATTATTGTTATTATTTTGTTTCTTCTTTTAGAAAAATAATTCTTTACAAATTTTGGTTTTAGTTAAATTTCATTTATATACGATTTTTTTTTTGTCTTTACTTAAACTTGTCTACTGACTTTTTCGAATTTAATTTCTTTTATTTTAGTGAATTTATAATTTAACTTTTAGTGAATGTATCACTACTCTGCCCTATTTTTACTTGCTATCTCTCTAGCAAAATACCCGTGCTTCGCTACGGAGTTTCACGTTGTACGTAATTGTACAATTATTGCTCGCTTAATAGTATAGGATTAGATAGATTGTACAAATTCTCAACTCTTAGTTTGTTTATTTACATTCATAGCAACAGCTATTTATTATTTATTTCGAGAAAATCGTTAGAGCCGTTTCCAAGAAAAAAACGACATACATTTATTAATCAATTGAACTTCGAAATTTTCTCGACTATAAGAACCTGCAAACAACGAAGTTTTTTTCAATTTAAAACAATGATTAAAAACTCAGGACTAAATGTATTCGGGGTTTCCAGTAAACTGAGATGTCAACCACTTACAGTGGATAAATTTCAGTATTTGGTTTTTTGCCCCTTAGGAGTGAAAGTTTGTAAAACCGTTTCTTAGTGAGCACCTAAGACCTATGATGAAGCTATATCAAAGTTTCATTGATATCCATTCAGTGGTTTCAGAGATATCGTGAAACCAGAAGGTTTCAGAGGTATCGTTCCAGGGAAGGCCCGTCGGACAACTCCCGCGCTATTTCCTACGCGGGAGACTTCCACCGATGCTATGGTAACCAGAATCTATTCTATTGGGTTGCCATAGTAACCAGATCTAATAGTTTTTTAAGACCCAAAGGACCCCCCAGAGGATCGTATCGAAAAAACACCTGTCCTATGTTGGTTCTCCCGTTGCGTAAAATATTTGTGCCAAGTTTGGTTGAAATCGGTCCAGTGGTTTAGGAGATGTGGAAGACCACAAAGGACCCCCCGAAGGATCGTATCGAAAAAACACCTATCCTACGTTGGTTCTCCCGTCGCGTAAAATATTTGTGCCAAGTTTGGTTGAAATCGGTCCAGTGGTTTAGGAGGAGATGTGGAACATACATACATACAATGGGGGGGGTTTGCCCCTTAGGAGTGAAAGTTTTTAAAACCGTTTCTTAGTGAGCATCTACTACCCCATAAGAATATACCTTCAAATTTTGAGATCATTATCTTCAGTAGTTTTTGCTCTACTTTGATTCTCTGTCAGTCAGGACAAAGCCGCTTATATATATAGAGATTAAATATAAAATTTTACTACACTGTATTTACAATCTTTACTTATTCACACTACTACATTAAGATTTTATTGTCATTAATAAATGTATTTATAATTGTATTTAAATACATTTAATAATTTTTTATAGAATGGTATTCCTCAAATCAAGCCACAACACAGAGGGGGGAACATTACATTTTGCACATATGTATCTGGGCTCTTTCCTTTTTTCATTCTTTTTTTTGTGTTACTGAAAATATGACAGTGCCTGGTAGGGTTGGTTTTCTTCTCTGTTGGTAGTACATATGATGGAAAACGTCTTGCAGTCAGTCGTAATGGTGACTTGCTGGTCTGTGCTGAAGGTTTTCTAATATGGTTTCTGTCAATGATATTATTTTTAGAATTTGGTTGATCACTTTCAGCTGACAATCTTGCCACTGAAACTATTTTCTGCTATTACTTTGATACAGGGAATACGGATTTAATATCCAGTGTCCAGAATATGAAAACCATTTTTGTACCATTTGACAGTTTCTGTTACTGAGCCTACTGAACTGAGAAACATATCAGTTTTGTCTACTGCTTCCATATTTTTACTTTAGTCTAAAACTGCGCTTGGTTTCAAAACTTCCCTCCCTGTCCTGTGATCACAATCATCTGTTGTCTGGAAATTGCGTGTGTGCATGTGTATTGTTGTAAGAATTTACACATCTCACTTGTTGTACTACCTGAGTACCATAATTTTATCATCAGAAGTATGTTTTGCTTCATGTTCATCTTTTTTCAGTTTTTATGTCTTTGGTGGCTTGTTCTTGTGGTTTTTTCTGAACTATGCCAAAAGCATTTGTACCATTTTCATGTAGGACAGAAAACGGTTTTGGACTATACCTGTTGCCAACAAAAATTGTGTGTCGTTTATTTAGGTAATCCTGGGATAAAACAAGTGTTGTAACAACTGCCCCTGTTACACCCAAATGTTGGTGTCTGCTGACTATGCTTTTTCCAGTGCATTTGATAAAATTAGGGACACAGCCTGTTTTGTATCACATAAAACAAACAATTTAATACTAAAACAATTTTGCCTGGTCTTTATGTACTGTTTGAAAGCCAGTCAGCCTCCGTAAACAATCAAGGTTCCCACTGATGCTCAGATTTTGGTAAGTTTCATGAATTTTTTTAACACTGCTTTGAAATGCCAATTATCAATCTAATTTTGAATGATGGGTCTGAAGTGTTTTGAAAACTGTTATTACAGAAGTATAGTATACTCACAAGAAGAATTTATTGATCTTGGGCATAATTTCTAAAAAAAGAACTGACGGCGATGTGTAGACCAGTGTTCTTGAATGGTGATATGTTTGTTGCACACCATGGTAAGAATAACTACTATAAATATATACAGTTCCTTTGCTGAAGTGTCAGACCATTTCTAAAGCCTTGAAAATTGTGATAAAAGTTTTGGCATCAATAGACACTTTATAATATTCATTTGTTTCTGTGGCAACATTATGAAGAATGTCTTCATCAAGGAACCGTTCAAATATAATAAATTCGAAGCATCTGGCAGAAGATTACAAAGAGCTCCAGATAAATGTTCACCAAATTCATAGATTTTAGGATGAAAGGGGGCCACTAACCCATGAAACTTCAGAAGACACACTGTCTATTTCATCTATACTATCACTTGGTTCAGGTTCGTCCCCCAACATCATCGTCTGAAAAATTATTGCTTAGAAGTACATCATCATCTGAATGATAAAATATCAGTATGGAGAACCATACATGACTTCCATATTCTAAGATTTATATTTGAAATCATTTATTTGAATTCGGTTCGATAATTTCTAAAAAAATATCCCCCTCAATCAAACTATTTTCACTATTTATAGATATTTTTGTTACTATGGAGTATCGTTTAATATAACGTTATTTTCGAGTCACTTTATCCATGAAAATTAGGCATGGATTCTTATAAAGAAACTGAACTATGCAGATAATCAACCCTCCTCCTCAACTGATCCCCACCATTAATGATATTTACACTTTCATAGAATAATAGTTTTATCATGTGTAGTTGCTAAGGTATCTTATCCTTCAAAATTGAATACTCATACTTTACTTAATAACAGCAAAGTAAATTATTGAAAAATCACCCTGTCCCCCTTCAATACCCTCTCCATTTATAGATCCCCTCTCATTTACCATTTTACAGTAGATTAATATGGCTTTATTTTCGGGGCACTTATTTATCAAAATTAAGTACTTTACTCTTGTTAAAACACAAAACAATGCAGGTAAACTACCCCTCCCCTTAACCAAACAACCCCATTTTTGATATTTACACTTTTATTGAGTAACAGTTTCATTATATGTAATTACTAAGGTATCTTATCCTTCAAAATGAAGTAGTTTATTTGACATCAGAAAGGAAAGTTTCAAAAATTTACCCCTTCCCCTTCACTTACCATTTTCATTTATAGATATTTCATCTACCTTTTTACAGTTGACTATTATGACCTTCTTTTTAGGATACTTTATTCATCAAAATGAAAGTACTTTACTCTTGTTAAAACATAAAATGTTGCAGCTGAACTATCCCTCCCTCTAAACCGATCTTCACCAAAATCAATAGTCCTCTACAACTCGGCCACATATGCAAAAAATTATTTGATTCTGTTTGAATTTATGGCAGTTATCATCTGCAATAGAAAAGATTCTATATACAGACAGACACTTTTTGGAAAATGACTTTTCTTCGCCTCTGACGAACTTATAATAAGCAAAAACTGGTTCAGGCTATTTTAAATTTTAGATTTTCACCAATAAAAAACTTTGTGTTCCGAGTCGGTAGTGTTATACTTATAATTGCTTATGACAATCTAACTGGCTGTTAAGCATTTCTGCTACATGGCATGATGATCTGATACAGATCATAAAATCTAGACTAGTACTCTCTAAGGAAGAGTGGCACTTGGAATTCATTTGCAAATTTAGATCCTCCATTCCTGGCTAAAATCATGATTGGTATTGTACTCTCTACAGTCAATTTGCTCTCTACTGTGAATAATCATGCTTTAGTACAGTCATACAAAACAGATACAGAGCTGTAAACCACCAGTCTTCTGGACAGCTTGAAACCTGGCTACAATATCAATGTATAATGCAATAATTTCACTTCCCAACTTTGACTTTATTTTACTCTGCAATTTCATAAAGCAGATTTTGAAAGACAACTTGATAAAAAACAATGTAAATTAATCTAATTACTTATTAATTAATATTCATATGTGTTTGTACTAATTAATAAAATCTAATCATAGTATTACATTAATATTAATTATTTAACATGTTTTTTAACAAATTAATATGGCTGTTACTGAGTGTTCCAGGCACATCATAAGTAAAAAATTATATTCATATCTATCAATTATAATATACTATAACAATATGGCAGGTATGACAGGTATTCCTTTATACCTGCTACAGTAGTTTCAACTTGATCTTTAATGAGTTCATTTGCAAGATTCATGCGCAGTCCAACCTCTGTAGCTCTCATTGATTTCTTTGAACCAAATTTCTTTGAAAGGTCATTCTTTGAATACTCATTATAAGTCTTCTCATTCATCAGGTTACCCTCAGATATATCACCTTTGAACACCTTCTTAACAATGGCCTGACTGGTTTCAAGTAAACGCACCTAAAAAAGTATAACTATAAATTTTTGGTCAAGATGAAAATGTGTTTTTTTGAGAGTATAACATACCAATATTAAGAAATTACACATATATATATTTCAAAGGTAACATAATACTCACACACAAAAAATAACAACTGTAAATAAAGTAGAGAACATATACTTTCCAGTCATTCCTTGAGTTTAAATTATTCTGACAAAAGTCTGCAACAGAATGTAAAAAGCACAGAAGTACAGATAAAAAGGTTAAAATTTAATTCTTGGTGTACCTATAAAAGTGAAGCAACATAAAGAAGGACTGTCATATTATAAAACAGTAACAAACAATCATTCATATATGGTAAAATGGGTTTTATTTATTTCAGATACAATATAATTTTATAACAATGGACAAAAATGTAAGTTGATAATATGAGAAAACTGCTTATCTGTTTACCAATATTTGAAAGTTGTTCCAGGAATTCAGAACATGAATTTATGAAGGTTACAATCTACTAGAAAACAGCTTAAAAAAAAAAACTGTTTCGTATAGAAACTTGCACAACAGACATTTAATATAGACCCTATATAATGTGAAACAGAAAACGATGCTTGTACATGAAAACAGTTTACTAAAACTGAAAAATTGGAAGCGGCTTGGCGACTTCTTGGATTTAAATTGCACTCTCAAAGCCACCACATTGAGAGATTGGCAGTTCATTTACCTCATCAACAGAATGTTATGTTTCTGGAAGGTCAAGAACGTCAGGTATTAGAGACGCTTCCTCAAAAGATACAACTCTGACTGCATACTGCAAGCTGTGTCAGTCAGACCCTGATGCAAGAGAGCTCCTCTACACAGAAGTCGGAGAATCATATCGATTCGTTAATGGAAAATGGCAAAAACGAGTGCGTCGTTTGGATACAATTTCTCGGATGTACAGCGTCAGCCCTTTGGATCATGAGCGATATTTCCTGCGACTTCTCCTTCTAAACGTTCGAGGGCCAACATCGTTTGAGAACCTGAGAACTGTGAATGGTATTATATGTGGAACATTCGAGGAGACAGCAAGAGCCAGGGGATTGCTTGAAAACGATGAGGAATGGTCGAGATGTCTTGAGGAAGCTTCAAGATATCAGTCGGCAAAATCTCTGAGGGATCTTTTTGCCATCATTCTGGTGTTCTGCAATCCTCAAAATCCTACACCTGTTGAATTATTTGATCGGCATCTGGAAAGTTTAAGCGAGGATTTGAGAAGGGATCACTCGGCTCATGTTTCCAAGGATAGATGCCTTGCAGAAATCAATGATATCCTGAGACTTCACGGAACGAAGAATTCTGATTTTGGACTTCCTGATCCAGTCTTCCGCGTCGATCAAGATGAAAGTTACGACCAGGAGGAAGAGAAGAGACTTGGCGAAGAATGCTATGCTAAATGCAATCGAGGGCAAAGACACGTTGTTGACAGCATTCTGCAAGCCTGTGAAGGAAGAGGAGACAACAAACTCTTTTCTATTGATGGTCCTGGTGGAACTGGCAAAACTTATGTCTACAACACTTTGATGCATATTTTAAGAGGAGACGGAAAGATCGTTTTTCCAGTAGCCTCAACAGGAATCGCAGCGACATTGCTGAGAGGTGGAAGGACGGCTCACTCAAGGTTTAAGTTACCGGTACCACTTAACGAAACATCAACATCACTCCTGACCCGAGGCCAAAAAGCATATCACAAGTTGGAGGCTGCCAGCTTGATTATCTGGGACGAAGTAGCGATGGCACAAGGACGCGCTCTTGAAGTTCTCAATATGCTTCTTCGGGATATGATGAAAAGTGAAATTCATATTTCAAAGGTAACATAATACTCACACACAAAAAATAACAACTGTAAATAAAGTAGAGAACATATACTTTCCAGTCATTCCTTGAGTTTAAATTATTCTGACAAAAGTCTGCCACAGAATGTAAAAAGCACAGAAGTACAGATAAAAAGGTTAAAATTTAATTCTTGGTGTACCTATAAAAGTGAAGCAACATAAAGAAGGACTGTCATATTATAAAACAGTAACAAACAATCATTCATATATGGTAAAATGGGTTTTATTTATTTCAGATACAATATAATTTTATAACAATGGACAAAAATGTAAGTTGATAATATGAGAAAACTGCTTATCTGTTTGCCAATATTTGAAAGTTGTTCCAGGAATTCAGAACATGAATTTATGAAGGTTACAATCTACTAGAAAACAGCTTAAAAAAAAAAAAAACTGTTTCGTATAGAAACTTGCACAACAGACATTTAATATAGACCCTATATAATATGAAACAGAAAACGATGCTTGTACATGAAAACAGTTTACTAAAACTGAAAAATTGCCAATCCCAGAGAAAACACATATGAGACTGACTATGCAGTAGTTTTCACAAGATGGTCTCTAGATCTGCAGGATTCAGCAGGATGTATTGTGGAATCAGATACATTGACTGAAATATATGTCAGCGCATGTTATGAATAATAAAATTTGCAGGCTGAACACACCAAAAAATGCCAGTACGAAGAGATAGATGGCTCAAGTAACAGGGCCCCAGTATCAGTTCACATTGACACAAAGACAAACAGCATGTTGCCTATAATCAGATACGCTGTTTCCATCAACTCAGATCACTTAGGTTGGAGACAACGGGCATGGAAAGATTTCACTTGTCTCAGTGAAGTACGAATCTAGAATTTAATTTTCAAAATAAAAGCGCTACTCTTCTACAAAATTCAACTTGTAGTTGTGGTTATGATATGACAAATTATTCAAAACTAGCTGTTTTAAGAATTTGTTTAAATTTTATGAAAAAAATTATAATTTATGCAAAGCTTTTTATGTTTTTATCACTATCAAAATAGAATAAATCTGAATTTATAAGCTGTTTCACAAAAACTTAGTACACAAAAATATGTTCTTCCTTAAACTGGGATTAATTTAATGAACCTATTTCAAGCCATTTTAAGAGACTATATTTTATATTTTATACTATATGAAATCCCTTTCATTTACGTTTACAGACACACTTTGCAAACAACTATTTTCATCATACACAAAATAGTACAGAGATCCCCAAACTATCAATAATTACCCCAGGGTGCCACCTTAGGTAATCCCTGAATACGCATTGTGATACATTTTGATTGGGAAGCAATGGAAAACCAACGTTTCTACTAAACCTTTTAAGGGGAGCTCTGCGCCACATCTTCCGCCATGTTAATGTAGGTACACTTTTCTCAGTAACCATACCAGCTATCATCATAACTTTTTTTTAATTTGAAACTGTGTCTTTTGGTGGCTTTACTGAACCAACAATATTAGGTTTACCGAATTAAGTTATTGACAAAAACATTTTTTGAATAAAACTTGTACAAAATTTGTTCAAAATAATTTAAAAATTGTTTTCCAACAAAACTATAGACAATTATTTTTTTTTTTAAAGGTTCCATACGCTTATTGTAGTGTCTAAAACTCACAAAAAAATTTCAGCTCTTTATCTCAAATAGTTCCTGAGAAAAGTGTACCTAAACCTGAAAAAACATAAGTTTCGGAAAACGCGGAAAAACCTACGAATAAACTAAAGCATCATAATTTTTTAGCTTTAATACATTCCAAGGTTATAAGATGGGTTGTTTCCTTCCTCCTCCTCATATTGGTCTTCTAGTCTTCTCTTCATCACATGCCTCTTCTGCAAATCTTCTTTTCAAGCTCCTCTAAAGCTTTGTCACCCTTCCTTATCCACCGTTGGTCTACTCTCTTCATAGCAGCTACGAAGTTTTCCCTGGCATTAATCCAGCTTCCTTCATTAAATTGCATTTCCCTATGTTCCCATCATTGAAGATTTTCACAGCTAAGTACACTCCAAATTTTAAAGTGTTCAGTTCAACAAAAATTCTTTTTGGAATATAACTCCAAATGACGTTATTGAGCGACTCATTTGGGTTTGCGTTTTGCCCAGGAGTCATTTCTCTAGTTCGTTTTTGCATAAGTCCTTAAATATTAGTTTGATAAATGTCATAACATTGTCTGGTAAGTGGAAGTGGTTGTTATGGTCATATGTTTTATTTTCTCTTATGGCTTTACGATATTTACACCAGGTGTTGTCGCTGTCAGGGCACAACCCATGTTGAGGTCTTTCATTTGACGAAAGAATATGAAAATACTCCGCCCAGATACCTTTCCTCATGTCTTCAACTGATTTTATATTCCGTCTTATTGCCAAGCCATAATATTATTGTATTTGAAGTATAGCTGCGTTTGTAAGTCTTTTTTGCCCACCAGGAGGAGTACTATCCAGTATTTTTTTTGTTTTTGCTTTCAAAGGCTTTAGCCTACTTCCCATTCTTTTTTGAACATCCTCACCATAGTGTTTTGAATTACAAGCTTCCATATAGGGCTTACTGTCACCATCTAAAACTTTCTTTGCCTTGCGCCGCGCGTGAAAACCATCATCACTAGGCAAAATCGCGTGAACATGATTGTTTCAAAAAATAATTACAAATACTTACTTCATCGCAGACACTTTTCAAATACACTGTTAGAAAGGGGAAGGTCTAAACTTTACATTGGCGCAATAAAAAAAATTCGTAAATTTTTCTATTTTTCTCGCAGAGTTCCCCATAAGAAAAAAAAATTATGATCGGTCTCTAAACAAATTACAAAAAACACAGGGTACTAGCCTGTATAACAATAATACAATCACATTAACAGAAAATTTTTGTGATCAAACTTTTATAACGGGCAAAGTAGGACAGCTATTTTAAGTATAAAATGATTTAAGATTCACACACACACGCACTATAACTCAAGTGACTATAACATTTCCACAATGATGTATACAAATTTGAATTCTAATTATATCTAATTTTATTTATTTATGTCTGTAACATATTTCAAATACTTCTATTACAGTAGACTCACAATAATTCGGCCCTCTGGGTATTTTGGCTCGCTTGCTAGTATCACTGTCCCACAAAATTGTTTTCATATCAAAATTTGAACTGCAAAGAACTTGCGTGCACATAAGAAAACATGCAATAATAAGCACGCATATCATGCAATGACTACAATTTATCACTGGCAGCATAAGTGGACAAGGTAAGTCATTCTCATGTCCGTGCATGAACATGATTTTTTCTCATTTCTCAGAAATGGTTGGTTATGTTCACATGCATCTTTCCACAGCATTTATTAAAAGTGTGTTTAACATTTTAATACAATTTTACATATTAATATAACATCTATAACATGTGCTTTTTTGTGTTGTTTTAAGAGTTTGTGTGTTTGTGAGTGCATATTATAAAAATAAGTGAAAACAAGTGAAAAAAACTTTGGCTCATGATGGATGATAAAGTTAATGCAATTCAAAGATTAGATTTGGATAAACCAGCCAAGAAAATTGTATTGGAACTGGGTAAAAGCACTGTAGGGGTGGTGGTGGGAATAGAATTTACTGATGATGTAAATAGTAACAAATGAGGCCAACCTTATGTGAGGTTATATGATGCCAGCTTCAATCATTGTTAACAATGAGAATGAGGGTAACTGACCAGATAAATAAAATACCGCACACCAAGAGGTTTAAGATAACTGAGATGGAATTGGCATTAGAATACATCAACCAACGAGATGAAGTGATGCTAAGTGATACCATCTGCTTTAGAAAATGGTAAGATATAGCAGCAAAGAAGAGATAGTATCGCCAGAAACAAACATCATTGGATTGTTTTTTTAAAAAGTAATTATTGTGAGTAAATTGATATCAAATATTATTTTAGATATTTTTATTGTCCTTTTTCAGATGATGTATAATCTACTTAATAAAACGCTAACACTGACTGTCAGACAACGCACAGCCTAAACCGGTGGGTCTAGAAGCATGAAATTTTACACAGGAGTTCCTTATATAACGTAGGTGAGCACTAAGAAAGGATTTTTGAAAATTCATCCCCTAAGGGGGTTAAATAGGGGATGAAAGTTTGTATGGAAGTTCGTCATTTTTGAAGTTAGAGATATGGAAATTGGTGTTTAGGCTTCTGTTAATAAATAAAAGTTAGTTGTATCAGCGTTTTTGGAAATTCATCCCCTAAGGGGGTAAAATAAGGGACGAAAGTTTGTATGGGAAGTGCGTCATTTTTGAAGTTAGAAACGTAGAAGTTGGTATTTAGGCTTCTGAAGAACTTCGAAAGTAAGTACCTAATAAAAAAATACGTTTTGACTGATTTAAGGGTTGATTTATCAAAAGGGAAATGTCACGGATCGACCTGAAAATAAAAGTACGAAACATGCATAGAAACTGACAGGGAAGAAAGAGATTCAGAGATATTTATGTTGAAACATATGTAATGTAATAAAATATTGAAGTATTAACTTTAAATAAATATTCTTATTCCAAAAATTAGACGTGCTTTTTTCTGTCAATATATTTTTGTCAATGTTAGGTTCATGACAATGAACAATTTCATAGCTTAGTTATATGTAAGTTTTCAGGTTTATTCATTTGTTTTGGTTTAGCATTTGAGTAATTTTGAGTTAGGTTTTGTTTTGTAAATAGGGATAGTTATTTTTTCGTGCTAATTGCACTTACTTTCATTGTATTTATTTAAAATGGTTGTGGAAATTTTGATGATTGAGGGGAATTGAACCGGCGTTTAAGAAATAAAATATTATGAGAAATATAATATTTTGACTTTTGAGAAATATTATGCCTTTAATTAGAGGAAATTCACATTTCATGGTTTTTCTTCTAATTTAAGAAAAAATATTTCTGTCAATATATTTTTGTCAATGTTAGGTTCATGACAATGAACAATTTCATAGCTTAGTTATATGTAAGTTTTCAGGTTTATTCATTTGTTTTGGTTTAGCATTTGAGTAATTTTGAGTTAGGTTTTGTTTTGTAAATAGGGATAGTTATTTTTTCGTGTTAATTGCACTTACTTTCATTGTATTTATTTAAAATGGTTGTGGAAATTTTGATGATTGAGGGGCAGAATGTCCCACAGACTGTTGTTCCTACTGTAGGAGATGGAGCCTGCTTATTTCGGGCCTTATCTTTTTTTATTAATAAAACCCAGGAAATGCATAATGATGTGTGTGGGCAGATCGTTAGGTATGTTGTAGATAACTGGATAGAATTTTCTATTATGTCATGTGACGAAAATGGAGATAACTATGCCACATCGTCCGATTATAACAACGGTATGATAAAAACATCAACGTTCGGTAGTTTATGTGAGTTGGAAGCTGCTGGGCGAATCTTTCCGTTTGTTTTCGAAGTCTATCGAAATGGTACGTTTTATGTGAAAACAGGAACTGAGGGTCGACCTGTTAAGCGGCTTAGGTTTACAGCAAGTCTGTATTCCAAAAGTTATTACTGCTAAAAAAATAACAACGTGAAGAGTAGAAATACTAGTAACTCCGTCGCCTGAGAGTCAGTCCCTGTCTTCAGCTTCGTCATACCAAAGCTTAGAACAGATTGCTCCAAGTCTAACACAAAAGTCAAACAAAAAACGAAGGGCTCGAAGACTGCATATGCCACCAATTACGATTACAGCAAACTATCTCTCACAGTAGGATCAATGTCTGACCGATGTCATGACTGCTTGGCAAAAATGTTTCCTGGCGAGAGAGTCACAGGCGGATATTTTTCCATGTGCTGTGGCAACGGAAAAGTTGAAATGCCGGATTCGCGGATTGTCAGATCTGTGCCCAAGGAATTAGAAGAACTCTTTGTCAGCCAGTCCTCAGAGGCCAAAAACTTCTGCGAGTACATTCGCAACTACAACCGCATTGGCTTTTGCATCCATTGATGCCAAGGTGGACCACAGTTTTGCCGGAAGAAGAGGACCAATACCGTACAAAGTCTCGGGAGACATACGGTTCATGACCTCTCACTTGATGTCAACCGACAGACCTGCATATGCCTGTCTCTATTACGTCGACTCTCAACAAGCACTCGAGGAGAGAATGGGAAGATCTGAGAATGACAATGCTTGGGGACTGTCATGAGCAAGTTGGACACTGTGTTGCGGCGATCCAATGTGTACGCACAGGCTTACAAGATGATTAAGGATGTTGTTGCCCAAGTTGGAGAGCCTGAAATAGTCAAGCTCATGTTTTTCAAAGACCCGGAGAAGGACAAGAGGAGATACAACGGACCGAGTGCAAACGAGGTTACGATCGTCTTTACGGGAGAAAGCGGAAACCCTCCTCAGAATATTGACTTTACTGTTTTCCATAACCAGCATGGACTCCTCAAATACTCCAATATGAGCCCCCACATTGATCCGATGGCCTTTCCTCTGCTCTTTCCCCGAGGTGAACTTGGATGGGATCCAAACATGACTCACACGGGACGAAGACAAACTGCATCTCACAACAGGCTAACAATGCAGCAGTTCTACAAATACAGGCTAATGGAGAGAGACAACCATGGATTCACTCCTCTTCATCATGGCTGCAAGCTCTTTCAGCAGTATTTGGTTCTCTCCTACGTGAGATATGAGTCGAACAACCTCTTCTATATTCGTCAGAATCAAAGCAAACTTAGAATTGAGAAGTATCAAGGACTTATGGATGCCCTTGCTCAAGATGCAGCTGATCACCAGAGACCGATTGGAAGAGTCTGCATATTGCCTTCGACATTCCACGGCGGTCCAAGGTATATGCAACAAAATTACCAGGACGCCATGGCAATCGTGAACCGGTACGGAAAACCTGATCTTTTCATCACGTTCACCTGTAATCCAAACTGGCCTCAGATAACAAACGAACTGAAGCCTGGACAAACTCCTCAAGACCGACCAGACTTGGTGGTGAGAGTGTTTCACCTCAAACTCGAAGTTCTTTTAGGCATGCTCAAAGATGGTTATTTTGGGAGATGTCTTGCCCTCATTTACGTTGTCGAGTGGCAAAAACGGGGTCTTCCACATGCCCACATCTTGATGATGCTGAAAAGTGATGACAAAATCAGAGGAAGAGAAATGATTGATGAAGTAGTCTGTGCTGAGATACCTGACGAGACTGCCGAACCAAATCTTTACAGCATCGTGACCCAGCACATGATTCATGGACCGTGTGGAGAACTTAACCGTGACTGTGTTTGTATGGAACATGGCAAATGCAGGAAGGAGTTCCCAAAGAAATTCAACCCTGAGACTCAAGAGAATGTCGACGGCTACCCTCTTTACAGACGAAGAGATGGTAATTCTTTCATGAAGAATGGAGTCAGGATTGACAATCGATGGGTAGTTCTGTACAACAAGTTTCTCCTCAAAGAGTTCAATGCTAACATCAACGTGGAGATTTGTGCCACTGTGAAGGCGACGAAGTATCTTTACAAGTATGTATACAAAGGTCATGATTGCGCAAAGATGGAAATCACCTCCGAAAACAATGAGCATGATGAAATTACTCGATACATTGATGGTAGAATGGTGGTAGAATCCGGAAGAGGCTTGGCGACTTCTTGGATTTAAATTGCACTCTCAAAGCCACCACATTGAGAGATTGGCAGTTCATTTACCTCATCAACAGAATGTTACATTTCTGGAAGGTCAAGAACGTCAGGTATTGGAGAATGCTTCCTCAAAAGATACAACTCTGACTGCATACTGCAAGCTGTGTCAGTCAGACCCTAATGCAAGAGAGCTCCTCTACACAAAAGTCGGAGAATCATATCGATTCGTTAATGGAAAATGGCAAAAACGAGTGCGTCGTTTGGATACAATTTCTCGGATGTACAGCGTCAGCCCTTTGGATCGTGAGCGATATTTCCTGCGACTTCTCCTTCTAAACGTTCGAGGGTCAACATTGTTTGAGAACCTGAGAACTGTGAATGGCATTACATGTGGAACATTCGAGGAGACAGCAAGAGCCAGGGGATTGCTTGAAAACGATGAGGAATGGTCGAGATGTCTTGAGGAAGCTTCAAGATATCAGTCGGCAAAATCTCTGAGGGATCTTTTTGCCATCATTCTGGTGTTCTGCAATCCTCAAAATCCTACACCTGTTGAATTATTTGATCGGCATCTGGAAAGTTTAAGCGAGGATTTGAGAAGGGATCACTCGGCTCATATTTCCAAGGATAGATGCCTTGCAGAAATCAATGATATCCTGAGACTTCACGGAACGAAGAATTCTGATTTTGGACTTCCTGATCCAGTCTTCTGCGTCGATCAAGATGAAAGTTACGACCAGGAGGAAGAGAAGAGACTTGGCGAAGAATGCTATGCCAAATGCAATCGAGGGCAAAGACACGTTGTTGACAGCATTCTGCAAGCCTGTGAAGGAAGAGGAGACAACAAACTCTTTTCTATTGACGGTCCTGGTGGAACTGGAAAAACTTATGTCTACAACATTTTGATGCATATTTTAAGAGGAGACGGAAAGATCGTAATTCCAGTAGCCTCAACAGGAATCGCAGCGACATTGCTGAGAGGTGGAAGGACGGCTCACTCAAGGTTTAAGTTACCGGTACCACTTAACGAAACATCAACATCACTCCTGACCCAAGGCCAAAAAGCCTATCGCGAGTTGGAGGCTGCCAGCTTGATTATCTGGGATGAAGTAGCGATGGCACAAGGACGCGCTTTTGAAGTTCTCGATATGCTTCTTTGGGATATGATGAAAAGTAAAATTCCATTTGGAGGTAAAATCATTTTGTTGGGCGGAGACTTCAGGCAATGTTTACCTGTTGTTCCAAGAGGAGGTCGAGCAGCAATCGTTGGAGAATCTCTCAAGCGATGCAACCTCTTCTACTCATTCAAAGAATTCAAGCTCACCCAAAATATGAGAGCGGATCGCAATGAGAAAGTATTTGCTGAATGGCTTCTGAAACTTGGAGAAGCCCGTCTGCCACATGCAGAAGTTTTTGGTGACGATAGCTTCCAGATTCCTGAGCCTTGCATCGCTAAAAAAGATCTGGTAGAGCTAATTTTTGGAAACGATCTTGACCCCTCATCCTGTGAGTCATTCAAAAATGTTGCGATCCTGACACCGAGAAATGAAGATTCACTTGAGATGAACGATAAGATTGTCGACAAAATCCACGGAGAAGCCAAAATTTACAGCAGCATCGACAATATCGAGTGTGATGATCCAGAGGAACAAAATAATTATCCAATGGAGTTCATTAACTCGCAGACTCCTTCAGGAATGCCTCTGCACACACTGAGACTGAAGATAGGATCGATCGTCATGCTGCAGCATAACTTAAACACAATGAAAGGATTGTGCAATGGAACACACCTGATTATCCGAAATATGGGTGAACATATTCTTGATGCCGAAATCCTTACTGGTGATCATACCGGCGAACGTGTGTTCATTCCTCGGATTAATCTATCTCCAAGCCAAGCTGAGCTTCCATTCCGGCTGAGAAGGCGACAATTTCCTATTAGGCTGTCGTTCGTCATGACAATCAACAAGTCCCAAGGTCGGACCTTTGACAAAATCGGACTTTATCTTCCAGCTCCAGCTTTTGGACATGGTCAAATTTATGTCGCCTTTTCTCGAGTCAGGCGCTTTGATGATGTGAAAGTTTTTGTGGCAGATTCCGTGAATCAAGGACGGATTGGCTCCCAAGTCTGGACTCAAAATGTGGTATATCGTGAAGTCCTATAGGTGATTCTGAGATGTAGAATTCCATATCCCTACTAAAATGTAAATATTCAAATGGACTAACTAATATTAATATACTTATGTATACACTATTTGTATTATTCTATACGAATAAACAATTCATCTAATTGTGTTACTGCATGTTTGTAAATATCTACCAAATTATCAAATTTTGATTTTACGTATCGAGGAAACATGAATGATGGATCTATTGCTTCGCACTTTTTGGATATTCATAACTTACAATATAAGAATATTATTAATATAGATGTACCATTAGCAATTTACCAACTCGACAGTTACCACAACAATCATATACAAATATTCGCATGCGAAGCCGTGGGTACCTGCTAGTGTGCTATAAAATCAAACCCTTTGTTCTAATACAACTGTGTTGTAGTATAATAAGACTTCATAATTTTCATGAATAAATTTAAAACAGAGTAGTGAAATATAACATATAGTAAATATAATACAATCAAAATAACATTAGATTAGGTGAGTAATTATGCATGGGGGCAAAAGAATGTAGTACATTTTAAGGGCACTAACCTCCCATGTATTCCGGCATTTTCCAAATCCAGCCTGACCATCCGCCACAACAGGCCGGAATATCATGAGCCTACTGTATTTAGTTCTATTATTTTCAAATACTCTTACGTTTATAAAATGCATATTAAGTCACTATAAGAGTAGGCAATTTTTCAACTCATTATACACTGCAAAAATTAGTCTCTTCAGTGCTCACCACCAGAATATGTAAAAAAATGTATATATTCATACAGTGCTTGAGGCAAGTTATGTTGGACATCCTTTTTCAATTTGTAAAGTGCTTAAGTCAGGTTTGTTCATCATACCTATGATTAACTTAATGTACGTCATGTGCACAAGGTAACAGTTTGTCACTGCACGAGTTATTTCACTTGAGGTGACTGTAATCTGGTTACTCACCTTACTTACCATACATATGAGGTTTGATCAAAAAGTCTGTGCAGTTTTTGCATATCTGAAAAATTATTATTCCTTTGTCATCTACTTTTATACTCCCCTCTTCAAAATACTCTCCATAGAGTATAATATGATAACCCCAATATTTTTTGTTTGTTTTCAAAACACGTATTGAATACATGTTTTTTTATAGGCTTGGCCTCAATCAGCGATTTTTCTTTTATCTCTTTAACACTTGCAAATTGTTGTCCATTTGTGGTAATTTCATAACTGATGAGATGAAAGAATACAATGATAAAGATTATTTTGTGAATACAGCAGTTGTGGCATCATTTTGATGTTTTTTGAACAAGCAATGACTAGCATACCAGTGCATTACTGTGGGATGCAATTTCCATAAATTATCCTTTCATAAATCTGGTTGTTTTTTACAAATAGCTTCACACAGCTCGTGTAAAATGCCCAAATAATATTCTTTACCTACCATTGGACCTAGTGAAGAAAATTTATGGAACACAAAACCACAATATTCATCTGACTATCACAATCTTCAACTCACTTACGATTGCCTTTGAAGTTTTTGTGAGATTTGTAAACTTGTAAGCAGTTAGTTCAAGCATGCCAGATTTGCTTAAAGCCTTCTACAACACTTTCACCATGATAGAGTAGTTTGTCTTATTCCTCTTAAAACAAGCTTTAATACAAGTTCCTAAATAATACTTTTAGAATGTTACAAAAATCACTGAATAAGTTAAATTCCACTTACTTAATAGTTGTCAAATCTAAACTATGTATCCATTAGGTAAAATATTTTAGACAATTGTCTCTAAGCTGTGAATCAACAGCACATAAAAACAGTTTTTTGTTTTTTAATCTGACACTTTCAGCATGGAAAATTGAATACGTTTTGTGATCAAACCTCATATAAAATCAAAATACAATATGGGCGTGTAATGCTGACATACATTACTATATTTTTCCTTAGCTAAATCACAACATAAACAGATTATTTATATACTGTGGTGTATACCACATTACAACATTTGTGCATGTCTAAACACATGTTAGGAGAAACATGTTATATATAAAGAGGTGTTCATTCAAAAAGTGTCAGACCTTTGCTCAGGAAAAATACATTTATTTATCTGCAGGGTTTAAACATTTATCCCCTTCAAAGCACTCCCCTTTAGATTGCACACACTTCTTCCAGCGATCCTGCCACTTTTGGAAACATATCTGGAAGTCATCTTTTGATATGAAGTACAGCTGTCTCGTCGTATTTTGTATGATGTCTTCTCTTGAATCAAATCGGGTCCCCTTCAGCAACATTTTCAACTTAGGGAATAACCAAAAATCACAGGGAGCCATGTCAAGAGAGTAGGGGGGCTGGATTAGCTGAGGAGTGTTCTGTTTCGCCAAGACAGTCTGAATTAGATGAGAAGAATAGGCAGGTGCGTTGTCATGATGGAGTTGCCAAGTTTGCGCTGTCCACAGGTCTGGCCTTTTGCACCAAACACAATAAACAGAGGTGATGCATAAGCTCTAAATAGTATTCTTTGGTAATTGTTTAGCCTTGTGGTGCATACTCATGGTGCACTATCCCACATGAGTCAAAAAATATAATCAGCATGACTTTGATTTTTATGTGCACTTGTCTTGCTTTTTTCTGCCGCACAGATGATGAATGTTTCTATTGTGAACACTGAACTTTGGTTTCGGGATCGTACCCATACACCCACGTCTCATCACCAGTGATCACAGTGTTGAGGAAGCTTGGGTCAGTTTTTACACAGTCCAACATGTCCTGCGAAACTTCCAAACGGAGTCCCTTCTGCTCCATTGTTAACAGCGTTGGCACAAATTTTGTACCCACATTTTCAGTCAAAATGGAATGCACTGAACCAATGCTTATTCCCACCTCTGCTGAAATCTCCCCCCCCCCACACACACACACACACACACACACACACACACAAACTTGCCCTTCATTGTGCAGTTGCCATCACACACGTGACTGACAGCTGGTTGACTTCTCTAGGTTGGTCAGGGGGCACAAGCAGGCTTCATGCTTAAACGGAGAAGAAGAAGAAGAAGATGAACAACTCTTGTGATACTCTATTATTGATCACGTTTATTATTACAACAACAACAAAAATCTACTTTTCACTTACCGTCGCTATCTGTTCTGCTAGGTTCCAGGGTTCGAGCACATGGACGCTAGATACAAACATGGTTTACAGGTTAAGCAAAACACTGACACAACTCATTTTTTGGAAGAGAATTGATACTTTTAATGCTTAATTGTTGAAATTACTGTTTGACAAATAGGTTTACATGGAGTAACATATGGTGCAACTCGTGCATCTGGTTTGTAAAGGAACTTACAGACTAGAGCTTACCTTATTATTTCACAAACACAAACGCAAATATAAAATGCAAACACAAATATAAACAGAAAGCAGCCCAGCTTTGCCACACTCACATTTACACCGAATTTATAATACCCTTAACCTTTTATAATATAAAATTCTCCCCCCACGGCGGACACGCGGTCTTCACGCACAGTCATCTTTCTATGAAATATTATAATATTGATGTCCGAAAATCGTTTATATGGGTTCTTCTTGTTGTTGTTCTTTGTTGTATCAGATTAGCCGCACTTCATTTTATTTACTGCACTGAATTTTAATTTAGAAAAGTTTTATTTTTTTTTAAGCCCCGTTTAACGGACTGCCTGCGCAGTCGAAAGTCGGCAAAAGACTGTTGCAAACTTTTTGTTTGTACACTGTTAATACTTTTTAATGACTGTTTTCACACTTTCTAAGATAGGCCAAAGTTGTTTTAACGGCCTATCTTGTAAACCCGAGGCCCCTGTTTTTAAATTCACAATTCTATTGTCTGGTGCTGCTTGCTCTCTGATACCAAACTGCACACTGGAGACTGTGTCACAAGGCTGCTATGTGATTACGCAATGCGTCTGGCAATTGTTTTGACTGACTGTGTGTATGTTGCATTGCTGTACTGGAGGCTCCTTACAGGTGAAGTCTGGCAATTTAAAAGTGATTGAATGGGTGATCTATGTTAATATAAAATTAAACTGTGGTAGCTCCCATATATGAAGTGAATTGTACACTTTTAACAAAATCAAAACCAAGATTAATAAAAAATAAAAAACCTTCAATTTGACCCATTACAATACCCCCTCGATGAGAATTCTGCTGTTCACAACAGAAGAAATCTCATCGATAAAACCCCGAAGAGGACCGGTGAGGAACTGGTGCCAACAACCCCCTGGTTCTTAATCTGCATGGGTACACGACCCCCCTGGCTCAGCGACTATGGACTCATCTGAAAGAGATCACTGGACTTCTCCATAAGAGATCCCAACACCGAGAAATCGAACAGACTCGCACCACAGCGCACCTCGCTTTTTACCATGCTACCCCCAAAAATCCTCCATCCCTGGCTAAAATTATTCCAGCTCCTCCGCCGATATGTTTCCCCTTTTTGCAAGCTGGGCTGCCTTTAGCAAATACTGGGCTCACACACACTCACATTACATGATACCATAACACCTTAAAAATAAAAAATTTCTTTTAAAATTTAAAATAAATTTAAAAAATTCAAAATTCCAAAAAAATAGTATTTTATCAAAAAATTCTCTTCCTTGTTTTTCTAATTTTTGTTTCAAATGACAACCTAGACATTTCTACTAATATAAACACATCCTTACTCTAACATGAGAACCACTTATAGTCTACCAATACAATGCAATACAATAAAATAAACATGGTTAATGCACACATAATAAAAGAATCATTATCTAAAATATTCATTCGCTGGCAGGCGAAAATCAAAAAAAAAATTTTTTTTTTTTTCAAAAAAATTAAAATTTCCAAAAAAAATTTACAACTCAAAAAAAATTTAAATTTATTCAAATGTTTCCTTCATATGCAAAGTTATTTAAAAATTGGTTTAAATCAATTAAATAAACAAATTAAAATTAACTTCCTGCTATACAGGCTTAGTAGGTGTATGACTTCATCAGCTGATCGAAACTGGGTCAAGTCCAAAACCCTTGACCTACATATGTTATGTATGCTTTCTGAAAATACACTGAACATCTGTAATATCCTACCTTGAAATACAGAACATAACAAAACAAAATATTTAAAACAAACAAAATATTAATATAATAATCAAGTTGGCATTTAAATTATTTGAAATAAACAATTCTTGACTTTACATTATTTTCAATTCTATTAAAATTCTGTCACTGGTTTAAAAAAATGAAAATTTTATATTCTTTATCATAAATTCCTCTCTTTAGTTAACAGTTTTACTCTTCATTTAACAATCTCGCTACACTTTACTGTGGGTGATGTAAATCATTTATTCTCATTTACTGTATCAGATCTGTATGCATACATAAACTTTACTCTCTGACTCTAATATTAATCAACTTCAATTATCATGACACCCATCTCTACCAAAATATCTACTAATCCCAAAACACTCTAAGCCCCAACTTATCATTGAACTCAAATCGCCACCTTCTACATATAAAAAAAATATTCTCTAACCCTTTGTACATAGGATACGTGTTTCCCCTACCCAAAAACTCAATTCCCTTATTTGGCCCCTGGATTCTACCTAAGGCGGCCCCTTCCCCACTAAAATCTATCCCTATCCCGTCCCAACCCTTGTTGCGGACTCCTACATGACACTACCCCCTAATACAAAATCGCCATCCCCAAAAATCTCAATCTCATTACCTCACTACAAATACAACAATATATATCATTAATCATAAACATAAATATATCATTCAAAACTCCACATAAATTCTCCATTACAACTGTGTCAACATCTATATTTCACAAAATTCTGTTATATTACATTAACTCAGAAACAGCATTACATCATATTCATCTCTACTATTTCAACTTCAACTTTGATTTCAACTTGGACAGATATATGTGTCCCATAAAATTATCATCACCCAAAAATTATCTCTTATTAGCTGGCATAAATTGTTACTTTATTTCTCATTTTATCAAATTATCTTCCTCATTACTTTAGAACATCTGTGATACATTAAAACATTACCTTGGACATTAATTATTTGTAACATTTACAAACCAACATACCAGTGACATGGTATTGCTGATCAGCTGATACCCTAACACAATGAAAATACATCTTTTACTTGAACCACTTACATGAAATATACATATTTATTTATCATTATTCCTCACCTCCTTGTTTCCCCTTTCTCTGATTTTGGTCATTTATGTTAACCTGCCAGACGATTTAATTATTGGCTTTTTAAAAAAAAATACACACATAATAATGAAAATACATATTCTTATCAATGCTTATCTAACAGACAACAATAAAATAATCCACTTAAAATTATAGCATTAACACCTTATTTTTAAATATCTAAGAAGCTAGTTACCTGAACAGAGCACAAGCAGTTTTATTTGATCAAACTTTGAATACAAAAATGTTATGTTATAAAATTTACATTCGTGACTCCTTTGCGTCACCTCCCAGCCACACACACTATTTCAGATTATGGTGGACTGTGGCGCCCATTCGCTTCGGCAGAGACTGTATATTTTGGAGCAGGTTTTTACCTCTCCGTGTCTCTGCTTCCGCTATCAAGTTTTAAAATTATTGAACATCATCATGTTCTCGTACATAATCATACACCCTTAAAACGGTTCTACCACCTGTCTTGCTACCCCAAGGCGGGCAGAGTGGCAGCCGCTGTTCCATAGTTCCGGGAGGATTTCCTCTAATTGTCACCCCCCATTGAATTTCAAATATGTACCAATTTCAAGTCAGCTATGGTCAAGGGATTTGATATGACCATAGCTGGCCGCTAGCCAAAACCACGGTTAGTGCTGGTAAGACAGTAACCGCCCGAAAAGTCGAGGAAATCCAAACTTTAATTTAATTGCCTGTTTCATCAATACTATTATGTGCGACACGGTAGTTTGGCAGTGTGTACACTTTAATTTACACTGATAAGGTGTGCCGCACATTTATCGCCATTTTGGCCTCCGATGGAGGTAACACTCCCTGTTACCCCCAACCCATTTCGCTATTTGCGAGAGCACAGGCAACCCCCACAATAGCCACTTAATAGCTAATTAATTACTTAACAATTGAAAATTAAACTTTCTACAAATACAGTTCAACACTCCATTGTTCTATCACTCCATTGAGCACCAATCTACCCCCCAAAATCATCCCCACTTCTTGTATTAATATCAAGTTTATATTTTGTTACACATCGTTTCAAAACGTTCCCATACTCACTGATACTAACTCTTGACAATTGTTTTTGGTCACTTAATTCTAAAATTTATTTAATTTTGAAATTATATGCACTCCAAAATTTTTTTATTTTTTTTTCAAAAAAAATTAAAATTCAAACAATTTAAGTTCATTGTTAAAATCATTGTTTCTATTAATTTGATTAACTTAATGGTTTAATGGTTTTTAATGTCTCAAACTCTGGTAAGTTACAATAATTACCTCATTATTATTTTAGCAAAAGTTTTCTTTAATTCTTTTGTGTCACAATAGGGTTTTGCTCAAGATACTGATTCAGCAGACTACAACATTCCTTGTTATGGTCACCAAGCATGACCACAGGCTTGAGTCACAACATACCACTACAACACACCTGTTTACTGTTTACATGAACACAGTTGTGTGCCAGACTCGTTTTCATAAACAACAGTTATAAACATTCTCAGTTTCAGCATGCATAGTCTAAACATTCTGGTTACATCATATACTGCCATATCTGCTTATTACACTTTTCAGGTTTTATAATTCTTTTAGATAACATACTTGTCTCTTACATTTTTATTTTATGAAGTTAATGTATAAAATATGTAAAATTACAATTTCCATTTGCAGTTGGAATTTACACAGCACTAACATTGACAATATTAAGTTACTCCAGGGGCGATTACAATTCTATTTCATCTCTTAGTACATTCAAAACAATTTCCATAACTTCGATTACAATTTTCAAAATGATTCTACGTGATTAAATGTTTCAGTTTTTCTTATTATTTCAATAAATTTTACAAACATTACATCATTGGTTCTAACGTCTCTTTAAATTCCTCCACAATCACATTCTTAATACCATAATCCCCTACTCATAACCTAACATAGCAGGTACCACAAAATAATAATTAAACCCTTTGGTTACATAAGTTTACTTTAGAACATTTTCCAAAATTATTTACTTACTTAATATTATACTTATTATAATATTTATACTTATTATTTTTTCTTAATTACCTGTAAATAGGTTGTGCTTTACTTGTACAGAATCATTGTTTCTATTAAATTATACAAAAATTTATTATTTAGTTTGTCTACTCAGCCACAAAACTTCTCCACTACCCACCTAATTAAGGGATGAGTTTACAAGTCATAAATAACGCCAGTTTCTTTAATTTTAAGGATTAACCTAATGTAGTATTTAGAATTAAGGCAATCAAATGGTTCCAAAAAGTGTGCCAATTTGTGTAACTATTGTTTGTGTGTTTACTCTAAGGGGAGGGTTAGGGAAATCGGGAAGATAAAAGGGATAAGGATTATTACAGGGTCAAGAACTAGGACTAAAGGTAGGGACAAAGCTTCCTCCGGAAATAAAGGTACTGGAGAAAACCAAGGCTCGCGTGGGCAGGGGCGCGTCCCTGAAATAGACGAACCCCACTGGGACAAGTGGGGAACACCTATCCGCTACCACTTACTGTTTTATATTATTCGTAGTTATTTATACTTATTTAACTATAGGTTTATTATAGTGGTTTAGTTATATTTAATTACAGGATTCAATGTATTGTTTTAATTAATTTAATTATTGAAAACAACATTTTTAATTACTTTCATTAAGTATAATAGTTACAACTCATTCATTATCTTCCTCCAAATTATTTTTGTTATTTATTTAAGCTGCAAAATATTAATATTATTATTAATATCACAACAAGTTTTGCTACATACATACATTATTTATCTAGCATTTTACAACACACAAATAAATTTACTAAACATGTATTTACATTCCTTCATCAATAATTATTCGGTTATATCACCCTTCAATATCAAAATCAGCTAGGTCATTACCATATATTAACATATTTAAAATTGTTCATTTGTGAATTTCAACCTCCATCGTCAAAAATTAATCGGGGTTTCACATAGCAATTTTCAATTTTATCACTACACAAATGACTGTTTTGTGTGTTGTAACCATACAAACTAAACTCATCCATTTTATCCACATAATCATTAAACAAGTCAACATTAAGTACATTGGTTAAGTCTCCATCAGTAATATTCGTTATCAACTCAGTTATTTTTTCTTCATAAAGTACATTATTATTATTTAAACATGTATTATCAAAATAATCTCCACTCTCTATTTTAACGGGTAAGTTTAACATCTCTTTCAACTCATTATAATCTCTCATTAGTTTATATAATTCTATCTCTTTGTCAACACACAACTCTCCATTTAAATCTCTCTCATCATAATGCCATATCACACTTTCTCTCTCATTCCATGCAGAGGGTACAAAATTATTCAACAAAAATAAACAACTCAAATCTTTCATTAATAAGGGTCTCTTGCCCAAAAATAACACTTTTGAACACCTTGGTTCATCACAAATAAGGGGAAAATTTACCCCCTGCCCTACACATTCAACTACTCTCTCTCTCCATTCTTTTTCTAATTCAACAACACTAATTATTACTTCATTACAACTTATCATTTTCTCACTCTCACTTACTGTTTCACTGTCTATTTTCAACGTATCACTTTCTGATACCACCCTTTCAATCACATTACCATTTTCAATATCATTATTCTTACTCTCTACTACCACACTGTTAATTATATTCTCATTTTCGACATTATTCTTATTATTTGTTAACTCTTTATCTGGTATTACATTTTTGCACTTGTCATTACAATTTTCATTTGTTTTATTTTTCTCGGTACTCATCATATGTACTCCCATTCGCTCAACACTCTGTTCTAACTTATTCAGACTAGTTCTTATCGTTTCATGGGTATTTTTACAACGTTTATTAATTTCTTGAATGTCATTCTTTAATTCATTAATCTCCCTGCTTTGTCTATCGAATTTGTCATTCTGGATATTAAATTTAACATCAGAATCACTCTTTATTTCGTTAATTTGGTTCTTTAATTCATCCAAACTATTCTTTTGAATATCGAATTTACTGTTTTGAATATCAAATCTATCATTGAAATTATTATTCTGTACCTCGAATTTATTGTTGAAATTACTGTTCATTTTCTCTAACTGCTTTAATATAACACTCATCATATCATTTTCTACTTGTTTACATTTTGTTGAGATTGGAGTCGATATATTACTCGAGTCGTCTATTGCTGATTCAGTTAAGCTGAATTCTTTTACTCGATCTACTGGGGTTGAATGAACCCCTGATTCTTCCACACTTGCCGACTCGTTCATTTCGACTGCAACCTCGTTATTATCTTCCATTTTTTATAATTGGTTAAATTAAATTAAATAGATTGATTAAACAGATTAATTACATAAATAATGTAATTAATTAAATTTTATAATGTAGCGTTATGCTATGCTAACCTAAAACATGTTTGTATCTTTGTAGATGTGGAATTTTAATTAAATGTAATTATAATTCGTCCCTGTTCGGGCGCCATTGTGATACTCTATTATTGATCACGTTTATTATTACAACAACAACAAAAATCTACTTTTCACTTACCGTCGCTATCTGTTCTGCTAGGTTCCAGGGTTCGAGCACATGGACGCTAGATACAAACATGGTTTACAGGTTAAGCAAAACACTGACACAACTCATTTTTTGGAAGAGAATTGATACTTTTAATGCTTAATTGTTGAAATTACTGTTTGACAAATAGGTTTACATGGAGTAACATATGGTGCAACTCGTGCATCTGGTTTGTAAAGGAACTTACAGACTAGAGCTTACCTTATTATTTCACAAACACAAACGCAAATATAAAATGCAAACACAAATATAAACAGAAAGCAGCCCAGCTTTGCCACACTCACATTTACACCGAATTTATAATACCCTTAACCTTTTATAATATAAAATTCTCCCCCCACGGCGGACACGCGGTCTTCACGCACAGTCATCTTTCTATGAAATATTATAATATTGATGTCCGAAAATCGTTTATATGGGTTCTTCTTGTTGTTGTTCTTTGTTGTATCAGATTAGCCACACTTCATTTTATTTACTGCACTGAATTTTAATTTAGAAAAGTTTTATTTTTTTTTAAGCCCCGTTTAACGGACTGCCTGCGCAGTCGAAAGTCGGCAAAAGACTGTTGCAAACTTTTTGTTTGTACACTGTTAATACTTTTTAATGACTGTTTTCACACTTTCTAAGATAGGCCAAAGTTGTTTTAACGGCCTATCTTGTAAACCCGAGGCCCCTGTTTTTAAATTCACAATTCTATTGTCTGGTGCTGCTTGCTCTCTGATACCAAACTGCACACTGGAGACTGTGTCACAAGGCTGCTATGTGATTACGCAATGCGTCTGGCAATTGTTTTGACTGACTGTGTGTATGTTGCATTGCTGTACTGGAGGCTCCTTACAGGTGAAGTCTGGCAATTTAAAAGTGATTGAATGGGTGATCTATGTTAATATAAAATTAAACTGTGGTAGCTCCCATATATGAAGTGAATTGTACACTTTTAACAAAATCAAAACCAAGATTAATAAAAAATAAAAAACCTTCTAATTTGACCCATTACACTCTATAAACTTTAACATAACTTTTACAGAAACTGAAACATGATTCATAACAACAGGATTAATATTTTTGAAATTATAAATACACAATACATAACTGTTTGTAAGGCATATTCAATACTAATAACTCAAGTTACCTTATTTGTTTTCTTATTCCGAAGCAGGATAATTCTGTGGCACAGAGAATTTTCATTCTGTAATATGTTACCCTCATACGATTCATCTTCATTGTATAAAGAAATGACTCTCCTCTTTCCATCTCTTTCATCCTCATACAAGTCAACCTTGAATAGATCTGATCCTTTCCGTAAAGTTCCATTTTCAAAATTAACTAAGAAACAAAGAAAATATAATATTACACTATCCCAAAAAGAAACACCAAATACACAAATAATTCAGTTTTCCTGTACAATGTTATAAAAGTTTAACATTTCCTCTACAGTTATACAGGTTTTATAAAATACAACTGTGTGATATGCCCACTAACCCCCTCCCACCAAACAAAGATGCCTAACTGATTTTTAAATTAGAATAATAATGGTCAGATATAATGCATTATTTTGCCCATTAGTTATGGAAAGGAATACCAAATGGAATAATACAGAAGGCAGGCTCAAATTATGTTCATACAAAGAATATATGTCTTTAAAGTGACATACTAAAGAACCAAACTCACAAAAGGTACATATTGCCCAATCACACAGAATACACAAAATGCGTGTTTTCTGAATTCAAATTGCTTCTTGAAACTAATAAATATGAAACAAAACTTCTATTATATTATCGTTTCTTCCTTAAGGAATACAGAGAATATTATTTATAATATTGTTTAATCATTATACATAAACATGCATTATGCACAGTTCATAAACAATATAATAAATATGCATAGCACAATACAATATAATGCACAGTTCACACACACACATTTCCTAACAATTATTCTTGTTTTATGATTATTAATAATAAGTAATATTTGTTATTTTCCACAAAAACATATTTTTAATATAACATATTTTACACTGTTCAACAGTATTTTTTACCGTCTTCTTCAAAAATATACAAAGAAATAATTAATGAAATTCGATATCAGTTGTTAGTAACAGCTGTTTACATTTATAAACATTTTTTTATATTGCTATGCTGAGACATAGGGAACATGTGTGGCTACATGACGCTTTGCACATGTAGTGTGCTGAGCAGAATTACACAATAGGCTACTCTACATCGTCAAGATGCCCCTTACATAAGTTGCCAGACTATTCTACCAGCATCCATTGTCTACCAGGCCTCCTGTGTCGCTACATGCCAGGCTATAAATACTGGATATATAAGAAGAGTTTTCAGTTTTACACCAGTGATATTACAGTGCGGTTTGGAGTGATTTGCAGTGTAGTGTGTTACTTAGTGCGAATCTATAATAAGGTGACATTTATTGTTTCTGACATTACTATATGTTAGACATTCTCTAGTTTGAACAACTGTTGTTTTTGAATGCCTTTATTTAATTCTAATTGTAATTAAAGTTGTAATTAGTGACTTCACCAGGTGTCAGTTATTCTGTTTTCATTATACACCACAAAGATCCATGCTACTGCCATAACATTGGTGATAGAACTACGTATACAACCTCTACCAGTGGAAATAGAGGACTGACACTTCACAGAAGAGAAGTGAGTGGGTAATTAATTTAAAGAAATGGATACCAATCAGATGATGGAAGCTTTCCAAGCACTGCTACTGCAAACACAGGAACGATGAAAAGAAGAGGCAGAAGAGCTACAGAAAGGACTCTTGCTTCTGTCTTAGAACTGTAGTACAAGAAGCGTAAGTGGCAAGCAGCTAAAATGGAAGAATTTTTTAAACTATGCAAAGACAGACGCAAGAGCACATTACTGCAGAGTTGGGCCTCCTACATGGGGAGATCTGAGTGGGCAAGAGGTAAGATTATCTAAAGTAGAAAAATCTGCCTCAAGTATATGAACAATGTCAACAAAAATTTCTGCATTAGAGAGACTCAATTGCAAACATAAGAACAAAGTAAAACTGAAGTCAAAAAATGTATGAAATTACAGCCATGATTTTTCAAAACAATTTGCAGGCAGTAAGAACAGTAAAGGTAGAAAAATACACAGAATACAAGACAATAGACCATGTGGCTTTGCCTGCAGTTGGGTCCATTCATGTCAAGCTCCTAACATTTGATGGAAACACTCACTGGGTGACGCATCTTCGGCAATTCAAAGCTGCTACATATGCCAATCATTGGACAGAGAAAGAGAAAGCAGTTTCACTCATTCGCACTTTAAAAAAGACCTGCCATAGAGCTGCTACAGAAAGTGCCACCTGATAGAACTGCCGACTTGATAAAAACTCTAGAATTATGGTATGGTGATAAACATTTGTGAAATGTGTACTGCGCTCAGTTGAAAGCAAGCCAACCGCTTTCTAGGGAAAGCCTCCACGAGTTTCAAGCAAATGTCAACTAACTGACAAGATTGGCTATCCTGAAGCACTTCTTCAACCTTCAAGTTTGAAGCTGCCAAGCTAGCGTCCCCCTACACTAATCAGTTTATGTCCTAATACTGTAGTCAGAACATCCCAGTATCGCATTGCTGTTACAACGGAGGCAGAAAAGAAATGATACAAGACAAACAAATCAAAGGGTCAAGAGTGCCACAACAATTTGAACAATGAGAAAGAGACAGAAGACTAAAGTGTTACAAATGTGGGAAACATGGACATCTTCAGGCAGACTGTTGGTTGAATAAAATACAGAGAGCAGGATGAACACACAAATTGGAGAAATACAGCTCCAGAAATAGCACACAGTTTTCACGCTTCATAAAACCAGTGGAAACTTGATTGTTAATGGATTTGCAGAAGGTACACTAACGTCATTTTCAGTTGACACAGGCGCCAGCCTCAATTTAGCTTTTGTACGATGCAGACAGTGACTGGAATTCCTATCAAGGTGAAGGTTGATGCACTTGTACACCTGGGTTTCCTTGAATTTAGCCACCAAAAGCTCATTGCAGACATTCTTAATGAAGTGATTCTTGGCACAGACATTATGAAAGCTAAGTGTTCACTGTGGACTTGAGAGAATGTAGCGAGAGTTGACAAAAGAAGATAAAACTTTGCATGGCTAAATGACAGGGTCTGCCACACATTCGATCAAACAAGTGACAACTGAAATAAATCAGCCACAGTTACATAAATTAATTTCTGATTCAACAGTAAGTAAATCTGAAGAATTCACATTGAGGTTTTCTCTTTCAAGACAACTAACAACTTTTATGTTAATCAGAAAAAGGCCATCGCCCATTACAAATTTATTTACACATATTTATAACAAACTATCACATAAGAATACACAGTATTTCAAATAAACTATCATTTTAGCATACCAAATTGGAATCACTTACTAACAAGTAAAATGAGATCACACAATTATACCAATTCAAAGATGTAATGATCAGCTTTACTTCAGCTACAACAACAAACCACTCTCGAGAACTTGTACTAAGTTTAAAACAACTAAAGTTTAATTCATGACATGGGTCATATGCAGAATTTCATTTCAGGAGGTTCAACAAAAAGTGGAGAGGTTAAATTTTATGGTCACCAGTTTCCTAATATTTCTGTAGATACAGTCAACTAATTATTATTATATTTATTACATTTATATTATTATTATATACCTACCTTAAAAAGATAATAAAATGGCACATGACAGGTTTTTAGCTGAGTGAAAAATTTATGGGGGCTGAACTACATCCACACCACACCATTCAAACCTAACTTTCCCCAAGTTTAAATTGCTTTGAAATTAAAATTATATGCTACTAAAAACGGAATGGTTTACCAATATACCCAATTGTTTGCTAAATGTACATCTCTTATGCCTAAATTACTATCCATTTGTGTATTTAATTCTTTGAATATTTAATTTGAATTGTTATCATTGAATTATTATATATACTAATTAATGATTTTACCGACTGCTCAACCAAACTAATCATGTAAATGAATTATCAAAATTAACACTATTTACTATGAATATCAAAAATTGCCTAACCTCAAAAATAAATACAACTAAGACGTAGACAAGAAAATAGTTTACCTAGCACAGGAGTGAAGTACTTGTTATTATGAACTACCTCTGTCACTTGAACATCGTCGCTATTACTACTACCATCCATATTGCAAATTTCTAACTTAACCTTACAATATCGCTACAACTAAACTTGGCATTGCTCTGCTCAGCTGTTCTAACCTAATAAACGTCCATGCTTGCGCGCGCGTACACGAGAGGAGAAGTATTGCCAATGCAAATAAAATGAATTTTCTGTTAAGAATTTCTCCACATCTTTCAAGACCAGTTGGCCTCGCCCTGTGCAAAGCTAAAGGAAAAGAATTGCTTTCACTTCAGTTCAGTGTTGCGCCTGTACCGTTCCGCAAGATGGTAAGTTAAGTATGGAGGGTAGGGACCTAATGGAGGGTATACCATATGGAGTTTAATTATTTATATTGGTCGGTTTGATAACAGTATTCTGTTCAACAGGTACAGAACTAATTTCCCGTTCCTTTGCATTGTTGTGTTAACAGGTAGCAATGAAGATGTGTATTAAACATTAGTTTGAATAATAAACAAATTTTCTAGGTCTTCATAAATAACATTTTCAGAGTTTTCCGAATATTATCCAAAATATGGGGTTTCTAATTAATTCAGTAAATGAATTTGTTTAATAATAAGTGGCTAACAAATTATTAAAATATTAATAAAGCCTAGTCGTTGGTTATGAAATAATATGGTGTTATAGGCATTTCTGTTTTGTAAAATAGAGTTAAACTTTTTATTATAAGTGTTAACAATTAAGATGTGGGTATACCAAGATGTGTAATTTTAAATAAATATATACAATTATAAATTAACAAGAACTAATTAAATTTCTTATATAATTTTTTCGGTTTAAACTTTTTAAATTGATGTGAAAATAGGTTTCTTTAAAAATTGAAGTTCTGAAATAATTTAGCAAAGTGTAGGCCTAGTAAAATATGAACCAATAATAAAATAAAAATGTTAATAGTAAGAGTATCTATTTAACACTATTAAAGAGTTGAGAGAGAGAGAGAGAGAAGTAGTTTAATTATACTGCGACTTTCACAACACTTCAGAAAAACATATTGGTGATATCTAGTATCATGTAAGATATACAAATGTTTTTTTATTATGGTATATTATTGATAAGGAGGTGTTGTTAAATATTTCTTATTTTCAGTTGCATTCAGAAGATGTTATGTCATTCTTTTCTAGCTGTATAAAGCTGCAAGTTATAGTCACTTCTTCCAGTTATGGTAGTGTTTTTGCTGTATTTCAGGTAGGCCTACATAGATAATTTATGTATACAGTGAAGATATTAAGCATAACTTCAGTAATCTGAACTGTTGGTTAATTGGAATCTCAGACTTTTTTTTTGAAAGAAAGGAATCCCCCATGACGTTCAGTTTACACATCTTGTATTTATTTCAACAAGTAGTACTGTAATTAGAAATAAGAAGTTTACTATTAGTATAGGTACGGTATCATATTTTTCAAACTGTACTTACTGTTGAAATGAACAATAAGAGATTTTAAAAAGTAAATAATAAAACGTTTCAGTGTGTATTTAAGTTGTAAAAATTATTAAAATTTACACGAAATAGTTCCCTTGTACATAGAATAACAAAACATAAATGTATGTAAATTTTGTCTTCTGTTATTATACATTAAATTGTTGTTTATTTGTACACTTAAAGACGGTTTAGATTTTAAAATTTGACATATTATTCTCATCAAGATTTGGTAACCAGTACTAATTGATAATCAGAACCATAACCAGTCCAAATTAATTCTGATTAATAATTCTCCACTGTAGGTCAATGTGGTCAATATAATTTGTCAGTAGTATGTATTTGTAATAAGCTGATTCTACAATTCTTCTAAGACCAAGTTTCCCTTATCCAGCTAATTTTTAAATATTTATTTATTTATCCAGCTTTCTTAGGTCCTTTAAATATTTATTGGAGCGGTGGTACAGTATTCTTCACAAAACCAAATTATACCTTGTGGTGCATCTTCTTGTACAGCAGGATTGTAGATTTACCCAGTTTGCTGTTTTCTCTTACCATTCTGTCAATTTTCTTTAAACCTGTATATGGAAAAGGAACGTGTTAAGATTTTTAAAAGTAGATATGATACTGAATTCCAAATTGAAATTGTACTTATACTGTAATACTGCAAACTTGTAAGGTAATACTGTCTTTAAATGGTAGGTGGTAAAAAGTAAAAACAATTTTTACTTGGTAAATTGTAAATATTGTTATCATTATCTGCATATTGCGAGTTAGAGATTGGTAGAGGCAGGACGATGTAAATTGAACACTCTGGTCTCGATGCGCAGTAGACAAACACCTCGTTGCAAGGCTAACAAAATTTTCATTTATTTCGCACATACGCACAATATCTTGTACAGTGTTTTATAGCGTGAACATCGGCTGCAACAAGACTGGCGAGAACAACGGAAACGTGTGTGACAGAGAGGGAAATAATATGGAAATGAGACAGTGAACGTTATAGCGACGTCTCCCCTCTCTACTCTGTAGATAACTTAGCGATACTTGAAAGTGGGGTAACTCATGCATTGGGTCGGCGCAGATGACTGTTCAGGAAAGGCTGGTGGGCCTATAGGTTCAGTTGCATTTCCCAAAACAAATCAGCTGTGAAATATGAACTGGTGCATAATCTGAGTGAACAGAATTAAGGTACAGGTCAAGTAGGTCTACTGTGTTTTTCTTCTTCCCAGAAGTATGGGTGGGATTGGACTAATTTGACCTTAATCTTCAAAGGTACTTGTGGATATACAACCATAATGACCAGATACTGAACAGTGAGACAGTCACATACAGTCGTTCTGTTTAGGCTAAAATTTATTAAAAATTGTTTTTGGCGGCCAAAGTGATTGTCATATTGTTATTTCAACTAGTGTCAAAGGTAACTGCCATAAGATAGATACTTGTATCAAGTATTTACTTGTATTAAGTATTTACTTGTATGCACATTACATTCTATAGTTTTGGCCACAGGAAAGCACAAGATAGACACCAAATCAATAAACTCCTTGATTTCATGTGGTTGCAAATTATTATCTCTGTTCTTCCCATTCTGTAAAAGACTGCTGCCTGAATAGCCTGAATTACAGGATTTCTTGTCAGCCACCACCAAAGTCACATCTCTGTTGATCTGGCCCCAATGATACATAACAAATGATAGTCGCTTATCTGGAATCTTATCAATCCCTTATCAAGAAACTGAATCATAAATGTGACATTCAATATATAATAACTTACCCTTGTTTTGGAGGGCCAGTAGTATGCTGCGTCTGTCAGGGTTTGTAAATTATATGATTATTGTTTTTTGTTGCTAACACATGAACTCCATTAAGTAATATTCAGGCAATCCTCTGCTCTTCCTTCGCTGCAATTCACCAACATCCTTATGCTTTCTACAAATTGGATGTATACTGCAATTTCTTTAAAACCTTGAAGTGATGGGTGATTTCTTATGGGAAAATCCTCTATCTGGACTGCTTCTATCGTAATTTCTGTCAGTTGATGTTTTGATTCCTGGAATCTGGGATCATTCTCAGAAGCTGTGAGTGGCGGTTGAAAGACCCTGTTCAAAAACCCAACAAAGATTCTGTTGTTGTTAGGTCTTTCAACCGTTACTCACAGCTTCTTTAGGATGATCCTAGATTCCAGGGATAAAAACGTCAAGCAACAAAAATTACAATAGAAGCAGTTCCGATAGAGGGCTTACCCATGCTGCAATTTCTTGATCTTCAAATTGCCATGTTGACTGACAGTCTGGCGCTTATAATTTGCCAGCATGTTTTGGATGGGGTATTCAGTTATTGGTTGAATGTCACATTGATATCCGATATTTCACTTCACATCCTCCCCCACCTTATTTCTTTTACAATTTATGTTAAGTCTTCATTTTCTCTGTTTCCACAATTTCCTCAGTCCTCTTTGTGTCTGCTCTCGCTTCTGTTGACCAGGTTAACATAGGTCACTGCAGATCAAAGTTGTAATCTCCATATTGTAATCCTACAGCCATACCATACAGTAATTCCGCTTAGTCCATTACTTTCTAGCACCTGGTAAACAGTCAAGAAGTGTTAGAAATTACCACCTTGCAAAGGTTGTGGTTAATAAAGTCTTGAACTACAGAAAATGAATTAAAATTTGATATGTTACAATTTTGAATGATATGATATGATATTTGAATATGTTACAATTGATATGATATCAATTAAAATTTGAATAAAAATTATATATTACAATCTGTACAACATGATATTTTCAAAATGAAAATTATTGGAGGGATACTCCTTGAGGTCTATAGAAATTATTTTTATTACAAAACACAGCACCAGAACATCAAGACACACTAAGACATAATATAAACAATATAATAGGAGCACACAAGACACCAGACAACAACAACCACAACTCAGAAATACACACAGCCATCAAACTGAGGGAAAAGGCACACAAACACAACATCACATTTGTAAAAGCAGACAAAGGCAACACGATTGTAATCATCTCCACAGACAACCTACACAAAAAACACAAAAAAGTATAAAACTTCATGGAACAGAACAACATCACAGAACTAAAACACGACCCCACCGACAGATACCAAAACACAGTAAAACAACTAGTCAACCAAGCCAAATACATAATGACACAAACAAAAGCCCTACATGAAACAAATCCGACCATCAGCCCCTACCCTCCAAGCACTTCCCAAAATCCATAAAGAAGATATTCCGATCCACCCCATTATCAACTACTGTAATGCCCCTGCACACAAACTCGCAAAATATCTAGACAAAATTATCAGACAACACACACAACTAGACAACAACATTGCAGTAAAAAACAACACAGACCTAGTAACAAAAATAAAAGACATACACATTCCCCATAATGCCACATTAGCCTCCTTTGACATTAAAAACCTGTACACAAACATCCCCATCTCTGAAACAATCACCATCCTACAAAACAAACTCAAACAGAACAACACACCAGACGAACTTATCAATAAAATAACAGAAACTCTGAACATTATCACAAAACAAAACTACTTTACTTATAACAATAAATATTACACACAGAATGATGGTCTACCCATGGGCTCCCCCATATCCAGCATTCTAGCAGAAGTCTTCCTCCAACACTTAGAAAAACAAAAATACTCACAAACAATGACAGACACTCACATAAAATACTATATTGGAACAGATACGTTGATGACTTCTAATACTATACAGGGGAAACAAAAGACAATGTGAACAGTTACTAACGCACATAAACAAAATACATAAAAACATAACCTTTACTGCCGCATACGAACACAACAATACCATAAACTTCTTACACCTCTCCATCACAAAACTAGAACACAGGCACAAATTCAGTATATACAGAAAACCAACTACAACTGACACACTAATACACAACTCCTCCAATCACCCAATACAACACAAACTAGCTGCCTTCAGAACCATGATACATAGACTTAACAACATCCCCTTAGATGAAAAGACTACAAAGACGAATTAAACACGATAAAATATCTAGCAGAATCTAACGGATATGACAGAACAATAGTCAGTAAACTCCTACACAAAACAAACAACAGACAAAGACAGAAAACAACAAATTTATAACACTAACATACATCAACAAACAAACTGAAAAAATAGCCCACAAATTCAAAAAAGCAGGATACAGAATCGCTTACAAAACTACTAACAAAACAGAACACACACTATCAAAACACACACACAAAGCTTAAAACAAATTCTATCTACCCGGTGTTTACAAGCTAAATTGCTCAAATTGCAACAAATTCTACATAGGCCAGACAGGACGTAGCTTCAAACAGAGATACATTGAACACACAAAGGCACTCCACTCCACTACAGAATCCACCTTTGCAAACCACCTCATTGAAGCAAACCACACATACAAAAACATCGACAATAACATGAACATTCTACACGTACACACAAAAGGCCGAAAACTAGACACTCTAGAACAATTGGAAATATACAAACACACGAAAACAAATAAAAACGACATCCTAAACGAACAGACACAATTCAAATCGCACGCATTATTCGAACATATCTCACCCCACACACACAGCACCGATCTTTCGAAATTCGATTCCGTCGCCCACAACAGGACGGACAGTGCTACCAGCGGCAGCCTCTGAAGAAGCCTTTTAAAGGTGAAAACCGGTAAAGGCTGTAAGGTAAAACTGTATGTTTTTACTTATAAAAAAACTTTGTGTTCCGAGTCGTTAATATAATAGTTGTATTTAGTTAAGTAACGGATACGTTATGGACAACGAAATCCAAGAATTTAATTTTTATGTTGAAATTTAATTTTTATTACATGTTAGCATATATGTACATTATTGTTAAGTCCAAATATCATAAAAATATTTCTTGAAGAAACTTTTATTATTAATCCTCAGTCTTAAGTATTAGGTGAAAAATTGTACATGCTTCTCCTCCTCCTCATTTCCTCCTGCCCCACAGAGCATCAAACAAAAATTGTGTACTCACTTTACCAAAAAAAATACATCCAGAAGATTTAGGTGATATTTCAGTACAGTATGATAATGAATTATAAAACTATAGTCAAATACATATTTTAAGGGAATGCTAAATTCATATTTCGGCTAAGAGGTGATTGCTATATTTTAATAGTTGGTGAGTAGTGCTCAACATCTAGTTCTATATATTTGGATAGAAAGGTATTTTGTCGCTGCATTCCTGATTACATTTAAAGCTAACAGCAGTGTACATTTAAATACATTCATTAAAATTGTCAGTGTGTCTGCAAACAAAATGGTAGAATAAAATATATCATTATCAGTTTATTAGTTATTGCACAAAGCAGTTTCCTACAATAATGTCGATTAATGTTATCTTTATGTAATTATTTCATGTGAGATGTTTATTGTATAGACATGATTTACACAAAGAGATGCTTTTATAAAAGTTCAGATCTCTTTTAGGAAATAATGTGTCTCTAGTTATTGGTATTCAGTAAACAATAATGATAGGAAGTGGCGCATGTGTTTTAAAGAGGTTAAAGTACATTTTAAACATAAATCACCCATGCCAAACACAAAAATAATTTCTTGTAATGTAGAAAATTATTTTGTCTAATCTTTGTTTCACAGCCCGCATCTGCATCATTAGAGATAGAATGTGTAACCAGAGTGTAAATAATATTTACAGAAGAAAGTAGTTTTTTTGATAATTTTGAAAGAGTTGCAAGAACTTTGAAATTTAACACACACACACACAGGGGAGCATCAATAATGCTTGTCTGCCCTGTACTAAGGAGGAAATACCTCACCTCTCCTTCTCCAGTGCATTTATTTCAGCCACTTTGTTTTGCAAATTCTCATTATACTGACATCTTTACATTTCCTTGGGTATATCTAGCAACTGTGACACCATCACCTATTGTCTCACCTAGCCAATTGTTCAGCTTATGTTCATGTTTTGTTTTTTGATTCAGTAAATGATATTGTGTATTCTAGCTAACTACCATCTGTGCTGTTTTTGTTTGTTTGCCTATCTCGTACTGTTATTCCTTCCTTAGTCCATTCCGTGTTTCTCTGCTGTTCACAGATTTCCGTAATGTCTTAAGACAAGCAGGGCAGCACACCATATAAAATATAATTACATTATGTCAACATTTAACTTCTGTTAACAAAATAAAACGACTCTTAGAATGTCACTGTGAGGTGTTGCTTAAGTGATATTGAAGGGCTGATGATAGTAAATAGTAACTGCTAAATTTTACTTGTTTTACACACATAAAACAATAATTTATAATATGTGCTTACTTCTTACTGGCTAAATCATAAATACGGTGTTTAAAGAATTCTTGCTTTTTGGTGTAGGTAATATCAAAGTAATGTGTAACTTTTGAACCTTTAATAAAATTGTTTCTCTTTTTATTCTGGTAGGCTCCACCAAAACTTACAGATGAAGAAAGAAAAACACAGTTACAACCATTATTAAATAGTGGGTGGGCTTTGGATTCAACAAAGGATGCCATTAAGAAGGAATATCTCTTCAAAAATTTTAACGAGGTAAGTAAAAATGCTTGTAGTCTCAGACTATAGACCTGTAGACACTATAATTTTAATTCATATCTAAACATTAAATTATTGTTATGACGGTCTACTCGATCGTCGTAGGTACAGTGGAAAACAACAAAATACAAGACACCAATTAAGTCACTAATTACTAGCTTTAATTTTCACAGTTAACAGTTCATAATTAACAACACAGTCTCTACAACAAATCAAATAAAAATTGTTCACACGCAATAAAATGTCCACTAAAATTAAACACAATTGTATTACAATTACCGTCCGATTATAAAACACAACACTTAACTAATAACCACTTGAACGTGCACAGTAATTTCGCCCGACCATAACTCTCGAATCGCGCTGTCAATATATCACACTAATACTGAAACTTAAGGCCGCTGCCGCCATGTATTTATAGCCGCTGAAAATCTAGACAATTCCTAATTGCGTCTTAGCGTCCGTATGAACTACGTAATTAACTGCGGCCTTGACACAGTCCACACGGCTGGCGGCATCGAGAAGACTCGCAAATGCGGCCACAAGCACATACGCCACACACAGTAGAGCGAGATTCTTCTGGCACATTCGACAAACACGTAGATTGTTCTGTGATGTCGTAACACTACCCCTTCCTTAAGCCTATTCGTCCCGAACTGGCAAACCGTCTCTGAAGTAGTACTTAGCCAGGTGATCTAGGTGGATGACCTTGAACGTTCGCTGTCCTTCCTGTTGAATCCGATAAACAACATCGTTAATTCTTTTTTTCACAGTGTAGGGTCCTTCCCAGTTAGACTGAAGCTTAGGTGAGCGACCACGATGGCGCTTTGGATTGAACAACCAGACCTGATCTCCTTCTTGGAAACCCACACTATTGCTGCGAATGTCATACCAAGTTTTCATTTTATCACTGGCAATCTTCAGCCATCCTCTTACCAAGTGATTAATTTCTCCCAGTTGGTTTTCCAATTGCGAGGAATAGTTCTGCGGCTCTTGGGACCGAGTCTCAGGTGATCCGAACATTAAGTCCCCAGGAAGACGAATCTCCCGCCCAAACACCAATTTTGCTGGAGTCATGCCGGTTGTGTCATGTACTGATGATCTATACGCCATGAGGAATAGTGGTATACGTTGGTCCCAGTCTGTTTGGTTCTTGTCAACAACCTTCGAAAGATGCTGCTCAAGTGTCCTATTGAATCTCTCAACCATCCCGTCCGAATTAGGTTGCAGAGGCGTTGTCCTGGTCTTTCGAATTCCGAGTAGGCGGGATAATTCTTTAAACACTCCTGATTCGAAATTTCTCCCTTGATCCGTATGGATTTCCATAGGGGCTCCATAATGGCAACAGAAGTTGTGAACTAACTGCTTTACCACAGTGGTAACCTCCTGATTTGGAATTGTGTAGGCTTCCACCCACTTAGTAAAGTAGTCATCTACAACCATGATGTACCGGTTTCCATCGTCAGTAACTGGGAATGGTCCAGAATGGTCTATGGCAATTCTCTCGAAAGGTAGTCCAACTGTCTCATTTTCCCCTGCTTCTGGTTTGTTGTCCCTTGCTTGCAGCACGTATTTCACACGTCCGAACCCATTCCTCTACGTCGTGGTGAAGATGAAGCCAATAGAATCGCTTCCGTATTTTGTCAAGGGTTTTGTTAACGCCAAGATGGTCTCCAGATGTTCCATCATGCATCTCCTTCAAAACAGACTGTACTTTACTTCGGGGAACTATCAACTGCATGACCACATCTCGTCCATCTGCACTTTCCCAAGCCCTTTTCAGCAATCCGTTTTCTAAGGTGAGAGATTCCCATTTAGCCCTTCAGCACTTCGGAACCGTGGCAGATATCTTGCCAGTCCGGGCGGCGACCTTCATCTTTTGCTGTCAAGATCAGTCCAATGTCTTCATCAGTCATCTGTTCTTGTTGACAGTCTTGTGTTGTCCAGCTGTCAGCCAGGAAATCTACAGTGATGGCTTGAACATGTTTGCTTGAGTTTTGGTCTTCCTTTCTGTGGCAATGTCGGCAGTCTTCCGGGCATGGTCTTCGTGATAAGCCATCTGCATTACCATGCAGGTGCCCCCGCTTATGTTGTACCTTGAAGTTGTACTCTTGCAGACGTTCGAGCCACCTTGCCAACTGTCCTTCCGGATTTTTAAATCTCAAGAGCCATGCAAGCCATTGTCGGTACGTAGTGAAAACTCTCTCCCATAGAGGTATTTATGGAAGTGCTCCAAAGCTCTGACAATTGCCAACAACTCTCTCCATGTAACACAATAATTTCTCTCAGGTTTAGAAAGCGTCTTGCTGTAATACACTATTACTCGTTCTTCACCGTTCTGTACTTGAGACAAAACTGCTCCAAGACCAGTATTGGTTGTGTCTGTGTCTATGATGTACTTCCCTTCGGAAACTGGAAAAGCGAGAATTGGCTGCGAACATAATGCAATCTTCAAAGTTCTAAATGCTTGGTCACACTCTTTCGACCACTGGAAATTTCGTTTATTTTCTGTTAGTTCATGTAGTGGTCATGTAAACGTCAGTAATTGAGCATAACCCCAGGAAACTCCGAACTTCGTGTTTACGCTTCGGAACTGGCCAGTCTCTTACGGTGTCTACTTTATTAGGATCCATGCTAACACCCGATGCCGAAACCAGATGGCCCAGATACTGTACTTCCTTCTGGAATAGAGAACACTTCTTCGGGCTCAGCTTCAGTTGTGCACCGTGAATTCTAGTTAGAACTTCCTTAAGGTTTTCCAGATGGTCTTCGAAAGTCTTCCCAATCATTATGACATCGTCTAAGTAAACAAGGCAAGTTTTCCACGTCAGGCCTCGGAGTATCAGGTCCATCAATCTCTCAAATGTTGCCGGTGCATTACAGAGTCCAAATGGCATGACGTTAAATTGGAATAAGCCACTTGGGGTCGAGAAAGCGGTCTTTTCCTTTGTCTTTTTGATGAAGACCCACTTGCCAATATCCACTCTTCAGGTCCAGTGTGGAAAACCACTGTGCTCCGGACAACGTGTCGAGTGTATCATCAACGCAAGGTAATGGATAGCAGTCTTTCTTTGTAACGTCATTTAACCTCCGGTAGTCTACACTGAAATGCAATCCACCATCCTTCTTCGCTACCAGGACTACAGGAGAAGACCAAGCACTTGGCGAAGGTTCGATTACTCCCTCTGTCAACATGCCCTGTACTAACCGAGACATTTCCTCTTGTTTAGATAATGGAGGCCTTCGAGGAGGTTGGCATATCGGTGTTGTGTCCCCAGTATTGATGCGATGCTGCACAAGGGAGGTTCTTCCCAGTGACTGTCCCCGAACTGCAAAACAATCTTTGAATTCGTGTAAAAACTGTCTGAGTTCTTTTACTTCACCACTTGAGAGGTCGTTAGAAGATCTGTTCAATAATTCTTGCAGTTCCTCTGGTAATTTGGAATTATCCAAAACACTGGATCTTCGTTGCATCATTCCGGCTACCCAGGCCACAGGAGTCAATTTGCCTAGGAGCTAGCTTGAACCAAAATATTCGCCACTCTAATAGGTACATTTCCGGTTTCGTCAGGTTTTACTAAACTTCTGGCAATTAGTAGGCCCAGTGTGCTGACTACCTGAGGTTCGAATATAGAGCACTGGTTGCCCCCAGTATCTACCTCGGTTCTAACCATGATGATCTTTTCGGAGTTTGGAGGAACAGTTACGGTCACTTGGTTTATGACGTCCATCGATTTTTCTGCTGTTGTCATTGTTGATAGCATTACCTCTTCGCCTCCGATTCTCAAGACATTGTTTTTGAAGTCGACTATAAATCCATATGTGTTCATAACGTCCACACCAAGAATTGCTTCATCCACAATGTCTGCAACAAGTACTTGATGATTAAACTCAAGTCGGCCGAGGCATAGGTGTATCTCCACTTTTCCATACACTTTTACAGGCCATCCAGTAGCTGTTCGCAAGCTGCAAGAGCACCAGATTGGCTTGAGATCTTTCACCACGTCGGGTGAAATAGAAACTGTTGCGCCTGTGTCAACTGTAATCGAGGTTGGCCTTTCTTGAACAAATCCGGTAACTACTAAGCTCGTGCTGTTTTTCTGAAGAGTAGAAATTGCGTATTGTCTAGGGGCTTCGTTCCTCCAGTTAGTCAGCACACGCCCCGTTGTAGCAACTATTGCTCGTTTCCCTGCTGCTGAATTCTAACCCAACAATCTCGTTGTAGATGTCCAGGCACCGACCTTTGTTTTATTCTGTGGCACCGACCGTCGAGTCTCTGTTCCTTGTTCTTCTTCCTCATCGTCTGTGCCGTCGCGATCTTTTAGCGTGCGCACTTTATGACTTCTCCAACCAGATGCTGATTTGGCGGCCTCAAATTGCAAAGCATGTACCAGGGCGTCCGCACTGTTCTGGTGTCTTGCTATTCATAACACTTGCTGTAGTTTGTTATCTCGGACACCGGCAGTAAATGTCTGCATCGCAAAACTCGTTCAAAAATCTTCTGGCACTTCAGGATAGGCCAGTCTAATTAGTCTGTCGATACTTGCTTCAAACTCTTGAAGACTCCCCGGAATGCTGTCGCCTTGCTCTCAACTGGGTGCAGTACACATCTCGCAAATGTTTATCACCATACCGTAATTCTAGAGCTTTTATCAACTCGGCATAGATGTCCTGGCTGTCAGTTGGCACTTTCTGTAGTAATTCTGCCGCGGGTCCTTTTAATGCAAGAACGAATGAAACTGCCTTGTATTTCTCTGTCCAATTATTTGCACATGCAGCAGCTTCAAATTGGCGGAGGTACGTTGCCCAGTAGGAGACCCAATTCTGGGGTACTGTGTTCTTGCAACTGTTTCTGCATAGCTTCAAAGAGAGCTTCCGTTTTATCTGCTTCCTGCTTACGTTTTTCATCCTGTCATTTTTCTGCTTCTTCCGCCTCCTGTCTGTGTCTTTACTCTGCCTCTTCCGCCTCCTGTCTGCGTCATTCCTCTGCCTCTTCCTCCTCTTGTCTGTGTTTCTCATCCTGTTGTTTTTCTGCTCTCTTTCTTGTCTTAGTTTTTCTCTTTGTCGTCTTTCTGCTTCTTCCTGTGTCTGCCGCAGCAGCATTTGGAAAGCTTCCATCATCTGACTGGCATCCATGTTTACCGATTAATTACGAATTACACTCGTCTTGTATAAAGTGTCCACTGTTTCCACTATTAACCGTTCTATCCCACTTCTGACATCACTGTTATGACGGTCTACTCAATCGTCGTAAGTACAGTGGAAAACAACAAAATACAAGACACCAATTAAGTCACTAATTACCAGTTTTACTTTTCACAGTTAACAGTTCGTAATTAACAACACAGTCTCTACAACAAATCAAATAAAACTTGTTCACACACAATAAAATGTCCACTAAAATTAAACACAATTGTATTACAATTACCGTCCGATTATAAAACACAACACTTAACTAATAACCATTTTTATGCGCACAGTAATTTCGCCCGACCATAACTCTCGAATCGCGCTGTCAATATATCACACTAATACTGAAACTTAAGGCCGCTGCCGCCATGTATTTATAGCCGCCGAAAATCTAGACGATTCCTAATTGCGTCTTAGTATCCGTATGAACTACGTAATTAACTGCGGCCTTGACACAGTCCGCACGGCTGGCGGCATCGAGAAGACTCTCGCAAATGCGTCTACAAGCACGTACGCCACACACAGTAGAGCGAGATTCTTCTGGCACATTCGACAAACACGTACATTGTTCTGTGATGTCGTAACAATATAATTTTTAATTCGTCTTTGAAGTATATTTTTCACGCTGAAACAAGAGGCCTATGTCAGGTCTATGTTTTAAGCTGTTTTCACATTGAATGAATGTGACTATCAACTGCACTTTGTCGTCTTCTAGGCAGCGATTGAAATAAAAGCACTCGTATCACTGTCGACTCCTTGTTTATTTATAGTTTACACAAATAATTTTTCACAAATAAAAATATATAACACAAAAAATACAAATTTCGATTCACAGCTGTTATGTCAATTATTAATACAATCATACATAATTTATTCAAACAAAAAGGAAACACACAAATATACTATTAATCCACAAATGTGGTATCAATCACACATAGTAACTCTAACTCACTTAACTGAACTCATAATAAATTCTGATCCACTCTCTCTGTCTCTAGGTCTTATATATAATTGGTAAACATGCACCATTTGAGTATTGGACACTACTAGGAATAACTAGACTATTCTAGGTGCATAATCCAAGAATCTGGTAGAATAAACTATGTTTATCTATAAATGTATAGTACTGTAGTTATAGATCATATGTGATGTATAATATAAATATACGTAAGTAACGTAGCCTACGTATTATTCTAACCTATGTGTTTTTAACCTCTGTATTACTCCAATGACAAAATAATTTTAATAATATAAATCAGTATTCACAATATCATTTTGAATGTGAGTTGGGGGTTCCTTAGTATACGACAACTTGTCCAGTAAAGTATTTGACAGTAGTAATATGACGGTAGAGTTGAGCCTCTATTTATTTTAATACAACGTGATTCTCCCCGTTATAATACTTACAAGTGGAGAGTGTCTACTCACCAGTTCGGATGTTCAAATTCGTATTTTCTGCCTCAAACTAGCGTTTGCCAACTCTTCTTGGTAAACCAAAAATGCAATGTTTATTTTTTATAAGTGAGTACTCAATTTTTAAAGAATAGTTCAATAAAATCAAACACAGTTTAATGCTTCTATTATGTTTTATTAACAATTATCAGTTGGTTTTTCTTATTACAATTTCTTCCAAATTATATATTTTATTTTGCGCTGGCATGTTTAATTATTAGCGGTTGGCTATTCTGTCCAGCCGTTGTATCGAGACTAGGGTTATGGAGTTGATTTTTTTCGTTTATTTATAATCTCAGGTCGAAATTCTTGGGACTACAGAAAATGTTGTTAAATGGACTAATAAAAGTACAAAATTTTACAAATACCATATAAATAACATAGAAAATGTGATATACTTATAATTACAGTGGTAAACTATAGCTACTGGATTTAGCGTTTAGAGGTTATCTGAGTTTAATAAATTTTACGTTTAAAATATATTCACTTAAGGAATCAATGTTAGATTGTGATAGTTCTTCAATTTGAGGTGTTCATTTAATCAAAGAAAGTTCAAGTGTTTGTTAAAAAGTGATAAATGATGTTGAAAGTATATTTTCACTTATTGTTTGGTTTTCTTGTGTTACTGTTAAGTCGTATTTTAAAATATACTTAACAATCCTTTGTCTCTTCTATCCAGGTAATATTTCTCACGAATACTGCTGATTGTCCTTTTTTTAGTTAATTCAATTCTTCTGTTTTTCTTAGTTATTTGGTTAAGGTGTTTATTTTTCATCAGTCATCCTTGTTATTGAAAATTCCGTCATTCATTTATGGGTTTTAGATATTTTCTTCCTTCCAATGGTTCGTATTCAGTCACTTGGGATTCCTCTGCAATTCTTCATGGATAATTTAATTTCTTCTGTTAATTTTTTATTCATGTGAGTGTTACTGTTATTTCTGTAATTTAGTTTACTATTTTCGTCATTCATTTTTTATAGATTTTGTTTAATTAATTCTTTTCTTTACTCATTGCGGTTTAATACGTCTGCACTCATCAAGAGCTAATAATGGACTAATACAATTTATTTATTTACTGGTTACCATAGTTTCTCTCTTCCAAACACTAACTCCCATTGGTTGATAATTTACAACATTGTTATATAAAACGAACATTTTTCTATACAAAATTACTAAAAATCTTTAAACTATTATAACTCCGTTGTACTACCTGTAATCTTAAATACAATAACACCATTAGTTTGCTTTTTGTTTACAAATTATTTTGATATCTCATAAGGTCACCTTTTTTCAAATTATAACAGATTCTTACATTTTCTATTTTGGTTTCTTTTGGTAAATTACCTTTAAAGTAATTATTTTGTATCCAGTTTTGTGTCCTACACTATTATTATGAAACCTAACCGGATTATATACTTTATTTTATCAATTTTTATTGTTTTAGTTATATCCCTTCAGATCAAATGATTTTTCTTCTTATTGATTTATTCGGATGTTCTTTATCTATACGTGTGGCGATGTTCTTAACAGATATATTCTGTAGTATTTCTCTATCTTCCTTCTTACAATAGTTGTTTTCCATGCCCTTACTTCCTTTATCATTTACAATTAAAAATCTAACTTGTAGCTGTATCAATGGTTATTAATTCAATTCTTCTCATTATAATTATAGTCATTTAGTTGTTCAGTGTCCTTATTTGATTGTCTTGTCTTATTATTATTTTACTGTTAACTTGTAACGGTACAAACCGATGAGGATATGTAATTTAAATCTTTTCCTTTTTTATTTCACAAGAGTATATTTTTGGTAACCGACTGTAGCTCCGTGTAAGGCACAGCATATTACAGGAATGCAAATTATCAGCAAGGGTGCGTATTCATGCGTACGCGCGCACGGGTATGCCAACGTTCACACGGAAAAGTCACGTCTGAAAATATTCCTTCTCGCCTAGTGCGTAGAGAACAACGTCAGTCGGCATATAACTTTGGAACCGGCCGGGTTCGATAAACAGGCTCTCGAGCCTTAAATTTGAAAAAGTACTAAAAAATTGAGTGCAAGTGTAATTAATAATACAAAACAACAGTTAAACAGTGACAATTCGGCAGTGATAAAAGATTTAACAGTGAAAACTCAATTCGGACAACAAGTGAACAAAGATGGACTAAATTCAACACGTGGCCGTCATGGATACAACTCGAGGAAAGTAGTCATTTCAAAATCAACTAACAAAGAAAATATAATCAATTAAAAGTGCTAAATCAAAATTAAATGGGGTAAAAGGTGTGAATGGAAAGAGTGAATGAGCAAATGCTGGGTTGCCTTATGATAATAAAATATTTAAACTAGTTCGTAGCATAAGTAAATGCCAATGTTTGTTTTTGTTTTGTGAAAAGAAAGTAAAGAGAGCAGTAAGAGTTTTGAGAAGAGAAATGAATAACAAATAATTAAAAAAAAAAAGAATATAAAAGAAATGTTGCATTTGAAGAATAAACAGAGTTGATTAGTATCGTAAATGAGAGCAATTATTACGCTGTAAAACCCTAAATCACTTATAGGTCATGAGTTCACGTGAAGACCTTGGGACCCGATAAAGGTAAGAAGTGTGTAATGAGTATTTTTTGTTAAGTATTATTTTGTTGCAATTAATATGTAACTTCTCAACGGCGCTCCGAACTGGGACAGTTTGTGTAAATTAACTTTTGTCTACTCGTGAATATAAGGTGATTTAGAGGTTAAGGCAGAGTACGTATAAATTATGAAAAACGATGTTATGCTAGAATATGTTATACATAAGTAATGCCTATACTATTGAATAATATTTAATGCATGTAAAATAAGGATTGTTTGAGATATACGATAATTGCATAATTAAAAAAAAAATGGCAGGAAATAACGAAAATAATATAAGTGAAATAACTGACTTTAATGAATCAGCTGTCATGAGTGGCCTGGGAGTTCATTCAACTTTGAATGTGGGTCAAGACGATAAAATAGTCGAATTAAGTGTTACAGATGAAACAAATGTTACAGAGGACTCTGGAGTTCAATTAACCCCAACCTCAACAAAATGTAACAGTCAATTTAATAATGATATAATGAGTATTTTAAGAACAATATCAAAGGATATGAATGAACAAAATACTAAATTTGATAAATTAAGCAGTGAGATCCATGAACAAAAGAACGAAATTAAAGAAATAAAGAGTAGTTTCAATGTACAGAATAACAAATTTGATGAGCAAAATAGTAAATTTGATGAGTTAAAAAGTGAAATACATGAACAAAAAATAAAATGTGAAAGTAATTTCAGTGAGTTAAAAGAGCAAAATAGTGATCTAAAAAACAATATTAATGAAATCAATAAATGTTTTGAAAATACAAATGAGATATTTTAAAGTAAATTTAACGAATTAGAACAGAGTATTGAGAGAATGGGAGTGTGGGGAATAAATACAGGTAAGTGCAATGTAAACGAAAATAACGAAGAAATAAATGACAAGGTAAGAAATGTGGTTAATACAAGCGAAAATAACAGAGATATAAGTGATAATAGTAATAGTGTTAGTTTAAATGTAAAACAGGTGGCGGTAGACAAGGTGAGTAATAATGATAATTCTAATAATGAGTTAACAAGTAATAGCAAAATAAAGAGTGATAACAGCTATATAATTAAAAATGTGGTGTTAGAGAGCAAAGTGAATAATAATAGTGGTGATGAAGTTTTTGTTGAAGTAGAATTTAATAATGAAGTGTTAGCGAGTGTGGATGAAATTGAGAGGTTAGGTTTACAAAGGGCAAATTTTCCCCGTGATTTAAGTGGAGTAAAGACTCCAATAGTGAGTTATGAGGACAAGGTTTCCTCCAGTAATTATGTGAGAGACAAGGTGTCTCTAAGTAGGTCCCCAGTGTATCATAAGTTCCCTGGAAAAGCCAGGATGTGTTATGATAACGTTATGTTGCCTTTTGTATGGATTGGGAGAGAAAAAGTGATATGGTGTTATGATGAGAGGTATTGTGAAAGAGTGGTAGAATTATTCACATTGAGAGAGAGATAATATTATTTGATGTTATTAGAAGTTATGAAGAGCTATTAGAGAAAATAAAGAGAGAGAGAATTAGTAATATTGTAGATTTACCTTGTTGTGAAAATAGTGCAGAAATAAATGATGATAACGGTGACATATTGAATGCTTACCTGTACATATACGTGGAATATTAATAGTAGATGATTCTGAAAATAAGGAGAGTTTAAAATGTTTAAGGGTGACAGATAATAATACGGACGGTAACAAGACCAGGATTAATGATGTAGACAGATTATATGATTTAATAATAATGTGGGATAATCCGGTAGATTATTATGGGGGTAGAACGGAACAATGTGAAATGGTAAATAGTTATTATAATAATGATAGCAAAATGAAAATAATTAAAAATGAATTGTGTTATAAAAACATAAGATTGCTGTTTGATGACAGGGGGTAAAGAGTATTGTTGATGAACATTTATATATGTGAGTGTAGTGGTTTTGAAAGGGACTGAATTATGAAATGATTTGTGGTAAATAATAACAGATAACAATGTGGATTGTATATACTTTTGTATTGAGGTTAATTGTGTTTGTGTAGTAGGTTATGTTGTACTAGGTATTTCATGTAAACAATGTATGTATGTAGGTGAGTGGAATTGATTTAATAATAATAATAATTACATTTTTCAGACTAAATAAATAATGAGAGAAATTGTGAATTTTTTTATAAAGTAATAATAAAGTAACTTTGTGTTTTAAAAAACTGATAGAATTAAATAAATTGAAAGAGATGAATTAATTGATTAATGGATGTTGTACAGATAAATTTTGATAATGAATTTAAATGATGTTTCTGAGATTTGAACTTTATAATAAATAGTAAATGAGTAAACGTAAAATGTGTTTAGTTGTTGAGTCATTTGGTTATTATGATGTATCAGGAAGTACATAGGGTTATGTACGTTATATTTGTTGTAATGAATGGTTATAATTTTCAGTCTATGACAGTAAACATGTTTTTATCTAAGTGAGTAATGCAATGTAAGTATGAAGTTTATAATGAGATTGAAGTAAAGTAAAATGGTGTAATAATGAAATTAAATGAGTTTAAAAGGTTTTAAATTAGGTGATTAAATTAATGTGAGGAAATTATGAATTTTCTAGTGTAATTTTCAATGATCATATTAATGTAAAATGTTGTAAAAGATGGAGTTTGGGTGAGAATTATATCAATAAGGCATTTGAGTCAGTCAAAGTTAATTTTAATTGGGTGTTAGACAAAATAAGAATTTTTGGAATAAAAGTAATACAGAAACGGGTCAGTAGTAGGGACACAGTAGCGGGAGTGCATGTATGTAGAGAAAGTGAGAGTGATGTAAATGAAGAGTAAATAGGTGAGAGCAGGGTACATAAATTTTAGTGAGGGTGGTGTGGTAAGGAGCCTTCAACGCAAGGCGTTGTGGCGGGGGGTGAATAGTTTGAAATAAGGTTTGGCAGAGTTACCTGGGAGGAGCCAGGAACTAATAAGGGAATGAGTATAAGGGAAGGGAACACACATCCTAGGTACAAAGAGGGTATCAGGTATTTTGTTTTAAGAGGACAATGATTTAAGTGGAGTTAGAGAAATTAGTGGAGGTAAATATTATTGAGAGATCGGTGTCACCCTATGCAAATCCGTTAGTGGTTGTTAGAAGGAAGAAGGTGGGTAAGGTTATATCCAAATACCCATTCAATAAATCAAATCATTATTAATGACTGGGAGTTACCCGAACAAATAAATGATGAAAATACTTAATAGAAATTCATAATTGAAATGTAATAATAAGTGTAACAAGTTAAAGAGTTAATAGAATTTGAAACTAAACTTAAAGTTGAAATGTTTGTAAATTGTACTCTGATGCAAATGAGATGTTTATTTTAATGAAATGAGGTTTATATTCTTTATGAATGTTTATGTTGTATTATGTTTATTTGTATTCAGTGTACCTAGAGTAAGGTTATGTTCTCTATATAAGGTTCTGCTATGTTGGTAATGTATCAGCTGATTCATAGTGTCTATATTATATTTTTGTAACCAAGTGTAGTGGTAATTGAGTTGATTATAGTAAAAAGTTGTTTATTTTATAATAATTGTCAGCATATGATTATAAAGATTTATAATGAAAATTAAATTCATATAAAGGCGGAAGATTTTGAAAGTAAATTTGAGAGCTTGAATTGAAAGAGTTGGGTAAATTAAATTAAAATGTGAACTTTGGTAATGAGCGTAGATTTATTTTAGTAAATGAATGAAATTCAAATTATTTTTGATTTGAAAGGATAATACCAGATAAACAGTTAAAAGTTGAGTAATGTGAGGGAATTGTGTTTATATGTAAAGATGAAATGTTCATGTTAATTTAAAAATTATTATACTTGTTTTGAGGTTAGGGTTTGGTACAGTAAGGAATGTAAGGAAGTTGAGTTAAGGTATTAATTTTAAGATAAGAGAGCACATATGTACGCACCCAGTACTTTGCTAAAGGCAATCCAGTATGTATAAGGGGAGATATATTAGTTGAGGATTTGGTTTGGTATAAGGCCAGTTATTGATTTTTTTCTGAAATTTACAAGGTTAGTAGTCATTCAGGTACAGCCATAGTCACCGAACTAGGGGGTAGAATACCCATGGTTTGTTAAAGAATTAAGGGGGGTTGTTGGCACCATATCCTCACTGGTCCTCTTAGGTTTTAGCAATGTGAGTTTTTCTGTTTCGGCAGAAAACCTCTCATTGGGAGGGGGGTATTGTAACGGTACAAACCGATGAGGATATGTAATTTAAATCTTTTCATTTTTTATTTCACAAGAGTATATTTTTGGTAACCGACTGTAGCTCCGTGTAAGGCACAGCATGTTACAGGAATGCAAATTATCAGCAAGGGTGCGTATTCATGCGTACGCGCGCACGGGTATGCCAACGTTCACACGGAAAAGTCATGTCTGAAAAAATTCCTTCTCGCCTAGTGCGTAGAGAACTAAGTCAGTCGGCATATAACTTTGGAACCGGCCGGGTTCGATAAACAGGCTCTCGAACCTTAAATTTGAAAAAGTACTAAAAAACAGTGATAAAAGAATTAACAGTGAAAACTCAATTCGGACAAGTGAACAAAGATGGACTAAATTCAACACGTGGCCGTCATGGATACAACTCGAGGAAAGTAATCATTTCAAAATCAACTAACAAAGAAAATATAATCAATTAAAAGCGCTAAATCAAAATTAAATGGGGTAAAAGGTGTGAATGGAAAGAGTGAATGAGCAAATGCTGGGTTGCCTTATGATAATAAAATATTTAAACTAGTTTGTAGCACAAGTAAATGCCAATGTTTGTTTTTGTTTTGTGAAAAGAAAGTAAAGAGAGCAGTAAGAGTTTTGAGAAGAGAAATGAATAACAAATAATTCAAAAAAAAAAAAGAATACAAAAGAAATGTTGCATTTGAAGAATAAACAGAGTTGATTAGTATCGTAAATGAGAGCAATTATTACGCCGTAAACCCCTAAATCACTTATAGGTCACGAGTTCACGTGAAGACCTTGGGACCCGATAAAGGTAAGAAGTGTGTAATGAGTATTTTTTGTTAAGTATTATTTTGTTGCAATTAATATGTAACTTCTCAAACTGTCTAGTTTGTTCTCCTTTCATAGTTAAAAGAAATGTTATTTTTCACCGTTATTCCCTTCAAAATTGGGTTATATAAATATTTTAAGTAAGCTGTCCTCACTTCCTTTAACTTTTGTAGTTTATCTCAGTTTTTATTATTCTTTACTATTGTTCTCTTTTAAAATTACTTTGTTCTGAAAGATGTGGTGTACATTGTCCTTACTTTGTTTTTTCTTCAAAATTATTTTACTTTAAACATTTTGTGTAAGCTGTCCTTACTTCTTTTTAGAATTTTGATATTTTGTTCTTTTCAAAATTAAGTTGTTTCAAATATTTTGTATAAGCTGTTCTTACTGCGTTTTTGAATTTTGAAATTTTCTTTTCAAAATTAATTTGTTTCAAATATTTTGGTGTAAGCTGTTCTTACTTCTTTTTAGAATTTTGAAATTTATATTGCCCTTATTCATGCGTTGCCGGTTATCTCTAAAATCAGTCCCTTTTTGCAACAATGTTCACACTTGGTTTATCCATGATCAAATATATCAGTTACCCTTGTTGTTCGGATCATTCTGGTGTGCAAAACTATTTCCGTCCTTGTGATATAGGTCTCTGCTACTTTGTACAGCAATTCTTCTAATATCACATGTTCATTAGTATCAATGACTACATCTATCACTTTATCATTTAGTTTATTGAATAGATTTTTCGATGGTATTTCAGTTATTGATGACATCACTGATTTTTTGTTATGCATTTCTCTTTCTGGTGTATTTAGTTGAACTATGGACTTGCTTATGTTCTTACTCACGGTTTTATTGTGAGTCCCTCCGAGAATTTTTTATTAAGTTCCTTCTAGAATTCTTAACATTAATTATCCTTTATGGTTGGTAACGGGTAGATTGAGTACATTAACTAGTCCCTTCTTTATCATCTCCAATTCTTCCCGTGTATTTATTAGTTTCCTTTGATGCATTTATCTCATTTTCTTTGTCTTCCTTTCCATGTGCTTAATATTCTCTTTGGTTCTGTGTTGTTTATTTTCAGATAACAGTACACTTTTGCATTCTTTAATTTCTATTTCCTTCCTACTATCTTCTATTTTCTGATTTACCAGTTCCCTGTTCTTATTCAATGTTTCTTTAATACCTTCAAAAGTACTGTCTAGTGTTTCATTCAATTTCATTTCATTAAGTTTCACTTAATTTTCTGAAACTCTCTTTCATAATTTCTTTTATTTGTTTCTTTAATTCCTCATTGTTTTGTTTTAATAATATTTCATTGTCTTCTTTATTCTGGTCAAATTTTTTATTCATTTGTTTTAACAAGTTTTCACTCAAAGTCACGTTTTGTTTCTTTGAGTTTTCGGCTATGAAATTCATCAGGTCTTGCATACTCGGGCCTCCTTTTGCTTCCTCGTGGTTGCCCGCCTCCACTTCTTCAACCGACGTTGATTCTTTCTCTCTTCCATATTGATTTCCTTTCCAGCCTCCGCCGCGCGTTTCTTTGACGTGGCTCTTTTCTGCATTTTCCGTTTCTCTTTTCTGTAGCCGCCGCTAGAATCTGATTATAGAATTTATTGTTTAATTCTAGCCCTACGTTGTTGACGTCAGTTTTGTAATATACCATGATTCTCCCCGTTATAATACTTACAAGTGGAGAGTGTCTACTCACCAGTTCGGATGTTCAAATTCGTATTTTCTGCCTCAAACTAGGGTTTGCCAACTCTTCGTGGTAAACCAAAAATGCAAGGTTTATTTTTATAAGTGAGTACTCAATTTTTAAAGAATAGTTAAATAAAATCAAACTATTATGTTTTATTAACAATTATCAATTGGTTTTTCTTATTACAATTTCTTCCAAATTATTTTTTTTATTTTGCGCCGGCATGTTTAATTATTAGCGGTTGGCTATTCTGTCCAGCCGTTGTATCGAGACTAGGGTTATGGAGTTGATTTTTTCATTTATTCATCTCAGGTCGAAATTCTTGGGACTACAGAAAATGTTGTTAAATGGACTAATAAAAGTACAAAATTTTACAAATACCATATAAATAACATAGAAAATGTGATATACTTATAATTACAGTGGTAAACTATAGCTACTGGATTTAGCGTTTACAAGTTATCTGAGTTTAGTAAATTTTACGTTTAAAATATATTCACTTAAGGAATCAATGTTAGATTGTGATAGTTCTTCAATTTGAGGTGTTCATTTAATCAAAGAAAGTTCAAGTGTTTGTTAAAAAGTGATAAATGACGTTGAAAGTGTATTTTCACTTATTGTTTGGTTTTCTTGTGTGTTACTGTTAAGTCATATTTTAAAATATACTTAACAATCCTCTGTCTCTTCTATCCGGGTAATATTTCTCACGAATACTGCTCATTGTTGTTTTTTTAGTTAATTCAGTTCTTCTGTTTTTCTTAGTTATTTGGTTAAGGTGTTTATTTTTCATCAGTCATCCTTGTTATTGAAAATTCCGTCATTCATTTATGGGTTTTAGATATTTTCTTCCTTCCAGTGGTTCGTATTCAGTACTTGGGATTCCTCTGCAATTCCTCATGGATAATTTAATTTCTTCTGTTAATTTTTTATTCATGTGAGTGTTACTGTTATTTCTGTAATTTAGTTTACTATTTTCGTCATTAATTTTTTATAGATTTTGTTTAATTAATTCTTTTCTTTACTCATTGCGGTTTAATACGTCTGCACTCATCAAGAGCTAATAACGGACTAATACAATTTATTTACTGGTTACCATAGTTTCTCTCTTCCAAACACTAACTCCCATTGGTTGATAATTTACAACATTGTTATATAAAACGAACATTTTTCTATACAAAATTACTAAAAATCTTTAAACTGTTATAACTCCCTTATACTACCTGTAATCTTAAATACAATAACACCATTAGTTTGCTTTTTGTTTACAAATTATTTTGATATCTCATAAGGTTACCTTTTTTCAAATTATAACAGATTCTTACATTTTCTATTTTGGTTTCTTTTGGTAAATTACCTTTAAAGTAATTATTTTCTATCCAGTTTTGTGTCCTACACTATTATTATGAAACCTAACCGGATTATATACTTTATTTTATCAATTTTTATTGTTTTGTCTTAAATTTTACAAATTTCTAATTACCATTTATAGGTCTATTGCCTAGAGTTCATAATTCACCTCCCCTATACCCATTACAACTGTTCATGTCAATTTTGTTAATTTTAAGTGCTTTTAAACATAATTACTGTAATAACCCAGACTAAATTATAACATTTGATTATTTTTTTTAATCATCATATAGCATAACATAATTCCTTAACAAACCTTTTAGGCCAATGCTAGTGTCTTAAGTTTTTACATGTATTTTAAACGGTTCTGTTAAACATAATATTCAACATAATAACATTTGGGGTTAATTAAAACCAAAACAAAATATAATAAAATGAACAGTAGGTGTGTACTAGTATTCCCTTATAATTTCACTTATAGAATACAGTGTCTAACTCCCTTTACCTGTTTTCAGCCTAACATATTAGTCTTTTATCATTATTTTTAACAGTGGTTAATATAAATTTATAAACTTAATTCATTAAAAATAAAACAATAGACTCCTTCCCATCCTTATTATATACTAAAACACTTCCTTAAAATAGTGGAAAACAATTATTAGTGGTTTGCTTCTAACAAACATTGTTATATCATGTACAAACATTTTCTGATTTCATTAAAACTATGCCAATGTCTACTTATAACTGTCGCTTATAATTTATACAGTTTATTTATTATATTTGGGGTCCAGTTATTACTTATAGGCTATTATTACAAGTTCTTTCTTTATTCCTGACTACACTTCACTTTATTACCTAGTGTTTTTATGTAGTTCATTGATTAACACTGGGTCCTATCATGGTTCATTATTTATTATTATCTTTCTTACTTACTTATCACTTTTTTGTTCACCTTCTAACATTGTATTTTATATTTCATGTATTTATTATCACTGGGTCCTATCAAGGTTCATTAATTATCACCACTTTCCTACTTAATTATTGCTATTTAAGTTTATTTTATAATATTGTCTTTTGATAGTTTACTTATTACCACTCTTTCTGTATATTATCAGTATATTTGTTCTTACATTTCATTTTCTTTTTACATTTCCTATTGTTTACATTCTATTTATTTTCCTACTTAATTTTGTACTTTTATGTATATGATTCTTTTTTAACAATTGGGTATTTTATATTTTATGACTTTAACTATTTTCTCTGGATCACCTTTTCCAATCTATTGGGTCTCGTCATCGTCATTGTCCTTGTCTACGTCAAATTCAGTTAATGGTGTTGTTCTATCATTTCCTATTTAATACTTTTTATTATACAGCTTTTCTTCACTTATTTATACTTGTAAACCTTGTGCTACCGTAGGTCATGTTACAATATTTGTAGTATTGAAATAACTAAACACGTAATATGCTTGTTTGTGTATTTATGAGGTATCTAGACTCAAACGCCACCGAATGCATTCACCCAATTTTTTAGCAAACAGCATTGTAAATTATACTTTTTGTCAAACTGTACAAAAATCTACACAGAGATATATAAACTTTTATACTTCACAATTTTTCATTTACTATCCTGTACTAATAAATAAATAAAATATGAAAAACACTATGCATTGAGTTTTAATAATATTTTAACTAGAAAATGCATTTGTTGGATTTTAATATCAAGATGTGTGGCAACTTAGAGAATGGTTGAAACTGCAAAAGGGATATGATTACTAAAGCAGTACTAATTTTTATTTTTATTTCACATAACAACACTTAGTACTAGGTGTAATAAAAATAACAAGTTTAAACTATACGGATTTATTGAAAATTGTAAGAAATATTATTATTAATTAATCACAAGTTTGGTAATTAGTAGACAAGTTTGCAAAAATAAAAAATAATCACAGGTAAAAAAATGTTGCTCATTAAAATAATTTGGACATACAGTCAATTAGTTAAAACATTTTTTTAGCGTTTCAGATCACATCTACATCAGTTTCTTCCACATAAATTACTTCCCCCTCTTCATCCAGCTGTGGTTCACAGGTTCACTGTGAGGTTGTTTTCTAAGTTTACATAAAACTTAAGCATTTCTTTGGTCCTCCAGTCTTCTCCATAATGTTTTGGCAACAATTGTGGTGCATTAGGAATCTTGGCAGGTTTCAGGCAAACTTGAGGTTCTGAGATTTCGTACGATTATTGGACATGATCAGAGATAGTTTTAGTTACAATCTTAGCCTCACAAGCTTCACTTGTGTAAAACACTTCCCTTTGAACTAAGACATTTTGCAAGTCCGGTTTCTTTTTTAGAATGATTCGTTTTGAAAGACTGAACCTAAAGTGCCACTTACCTGGCTATTTTCCATTTTTTCTGTTTCTGTTTTACAATCATGAATTAGGACATCTTTTCCAAGTTTGTGGACTATACCATGGTGGCCAAGAATGGCTTCATATTCTTCTGAGTTATAGTGTCTTTATTTTTAAGATCTTTTTGTATTAAACCAAAAATTCTGTCAGAAGGGATGAATGATGTCCAACTATGGGAAATGTTACTTCCACATGATCTGCATGTTAGGAGCTTCAGTTACAAACCACTTACGTAGCATTGGAGAGAGTATACAGTATTTTTATTTTGCCCTCCCCCACCCAACTGAAAAACATTTGACTAGTGTTTACTTTTCAAAATTCATAGTCATAAGGTGCTAGTAGATACGAGATGAAATTATGCTTCAATTTTGGGGAAAGTTACTTTCACACCATGTGTAACAGTTAACATTGTCTTTTGTAAGTTGGCATGATGATTTGCCTGTAACTATGATAAAGTTATAAAAGTAATACAGTTGCTGAAATAATCTGATTGATCAGACAATCATGGCAAAAGTAAATTTTGTGATAGTCAAAGCTAATGACAAGCCATAAGTTCTTTTAAATGCAAGCACATAAAACAAGCATCACTTTTTGAAGATCCAAAACCAAAGTTAATGTTTTTGTTGATTATTTATGAAATAAGGACTCCTTTATCATTATTTCAGGAGCAACTGAGTCATTATACATCTTCTACAGTTTGACAATATTCAGTTCCAAAGCTAGATATTTTCTTAAAGTCGCTTAATGTCTGTTTCTACTAGTGTGATTCTACTACTTTTAAGTTTTTTCTGAACCCAATAATTTTAGCTTGTTTATCTGCATATTTTTAGATTTTTTTTTACCACCCCTTGTTTCAGTTGGTATTGAACCTCGACTTTCTAAATGTTATATTCTATGTATTATTCTTAGTGACCCAAACGATTCAGTTTTTCCTCTCTCCTGAGTAATAATATGAGAAATTAATCCAGATCCGGGTAAAAATAAAATATATACTTCAGGGTGTCCAAAAAATCAAAATAAATGCTGGTATAAAATTGGGTCTCCCCCACCTGAAGGATCAAAAAAAGAAGTATTTAAATTTCGATCAGTTAATAATATTGTGATTGCACCAGCTAAAACTGGTAGTGAAAGTATATTGTATGTATATTCTATGTATGATACATAGACTTAACAACATCCCCTTAGATAAAAAAGACTACAAAGACGAACTAGACACGATAAAATATCTAGCAGAATCTAACGGATATGACAGAACAATAGTCAGTAAACTCCTACACAAAACAAACAACAGACAAAGACAGAAAACAACAAATTCATAACACTAACATACATCAACAAACAAACTGAAAAAATAGCCCACAAATTCAAAAAAGCAGGATACAGAATCGTTTACAAAACTACTAACAAAACAGAACACACACACAAAGCACAAAACAAATTCGACCTACCCGGTGTTTACAAGCTAAATTGCTCAAATTGCAATAAATTCTACATAGGCCAGACAGGACGTAGCTTCAAACAGAGATACATTGAACACACAAAGGCACTCCACTCCACTACAGAATCCACCTTTGCAAACCATCTCATTGAAGCAAACCACACATATAAAAACATCGACAATAACATGAACATTCTACACGTACACACAAAAGGCCGAAAACTAGACACTCTAGAACAATTGGAAATATACAAACACACAAAAACAAATAAAAACGACATCCTAAATGAACAGGCACAATTCAAATCGCACGCATTATTCGAACATATCTCACCCCACACACACAGCATCGATCTTTCGAAATTCGATTCCGTCACCCACAACAAGACGGACAGCGCTACCAGCGGCAGCCTCTGAAGAAGCCTTTTAAAGGAGAAAACCGGTTCAAGCTGTAAGGTAAAACTTTATGCTGTTACTTATAAAAAGCCTAGTGTTCTGAGTCGTTAGTGTAATAGTGGTATTTTCTAAATGTCTTTTCATTACATCTAAAACTCTACCTTTTTTACATTTAGAATGCCCAAATACGCTTCACAACAAACCCTTACTTGTGTACTGTCACGTTTTTTGAAATAAAAATAATAAGTGAGATTTTTCCTGATTGGCTGTTATCATTATTGAAAAATAATAAATTCAATTGATGAATGTTTAAGGAAGAAGGGGTTGCAGAGTATCATCTCTGTGCTACCAGTTGTAGTGAATGACAACAATGGCAGATAACCATAATTGTTGTCATTATTTTTCATTATCATCTCTGACCCATGTGCAATACCAACACACCTTTAAGTCTTGTCCATAGTACACCATGTTTTGTTGGTTGTCTTTTAATTGTACCAAATTTTACACCTCTTCTTAGTTTCTTTCTATCTCCGCATCCTCTTGATTTTGTTGTTTTAAAATATCCATATCTTTAAAAATATGTAACATAGGGTTATATTTTTAATTGCTGTGTAAATTATACCATGTGTTTCTTAGAAAGTATATTAAAGGAAAACATAACCAGCTCAATAAAAACACTTTTATTTTCTTTTATACACTTCATTACAACAAAATTGGATATCAATAACTGATCACTAAAAAAAAGAAAATGTAACTTTACCAAAAGTGTAAAAAAATATCAAGTGGTTCAAAAATCAAACCGATTGAATGTATTTTAATTTAATAATTATTATCCAGTCATATCACTCATAGCAGTCATATCCAGTTAAAGGAAGTTTTAACTATTTAATGATACAAAGAAATTGTATGTGGTTTCCATGGTCACTTCCCTTTGCAAGGGTGTAGGAAACCGATAATGACATCATAGTAACTCTTGTCTGTTTACCTGCTGAGAGTAGTATTACAACTTATTGTAAAAGTTTGGGGGGTGGGCTCCTGAGCCAGGAAGTGACGCCATGTTCAGCTGATAAATAATATCTTAATAATTATTACAGATATATAAAAATATAAATTATAATAGGTAAAAACATACATAAAAAATGTTTTATATTGTTCACATTTATAGGTTTACTTTCCTTCTTCTTCAGACAACTACCATATATCTATATAAAATAGGCACCAATCAGAAGTAGTGAGACGGAAAAGAATATTTTTCTAAAATACACATACACTTATACTTGAAGTCATGCTCGCACGCACACACACACACACACACACACACACACACACACACACCTATTCAGATATTAGACTAAGGCAAATGACACAATCTCTTATTAATTCAGATTTAATATACAATTTCTGTCTCTCATTCGACCCTTCTAACCCTTGTAAACAAGTTTTAATAATCCAGGTTTTGTATCAGTCCATTTCAATAAGATATCAACAATCAAATAAAATTTGTTTATCTTTAACTATGTGTTCTTGATGTGGAGATTGTGTATTTTAATTTGCTGTGGGTAATCTGCCATGTTTCACATGTACTGTTGTATAATAATCTTAAACATAATTCTGGATAAACTATATTTATATCTGTGTATAAAATAAATTAAATGTTCAGTTAAATGTAATATAATTGTATTTGCGATGGTCTTTTATTTAAAGCCATCAATTTCTGTTAAAATTGTAGTAGTTTTATATAAAATACATTACTGTAAAACATTTTCTTCAGTTATGTGTCTTGTGGTGTATGTGTATGGTGATTATACTGTTTGCTTGTTAGGCATTTGGATTTATGACTAGAACTGCGTTGATGGCTGATAAGATGGATCATCATCCTGAATGGTTTAATGTATACAATAAAGTTCAGGTAACACTATGGAGTCATGATGTACAAGGCATCAGTATTCGAGACATTAAACTGGCAACTTTTATGGATAAAGCAGCATCCACTATGCAGAACTAAAGAGCAAAAATTAAATCAGATGCTACTACGTTAAGATTTCAGACCAACTACTTACTTTAAGGGATAAGTCAAAGCTAATTTTTTATTTTGTAAACATTTTGGATTTTGTTAAGTAGTAAATGCATTTATTCAGTTACCTCATGGTAGTGTCTATTATGTTTTACCTTCATATTCTGAACTTAGATACTTCCTTTTAGTTTAGCCACATATTGATGAAGAATGGCTTGTTCCTGTGATGTATCCCATCCTCTTCAGTATCCAGTTTATTCTTATTGTATTTTGTATGTTTCATTTTGTTATGTCTGTTAAAAAGATCCCGCCATTTATCAGTATACATGGATCGATTGTGACTGTTGACTGTTTTGCTGTAGTGTGTACATTGTGATGTCGGTATTCTTTTCTTTGTGAATTCAGATAATAAAAGTCAGTTTTTATGTTCAAGTAGTGCAATTCGTTATTTGAAATAACAACAAATTGGCGACGATGATCGAAGTCTAACAAATCCACTCAGGTAAGAAAATTTGAAAATCGTGGATATAACCTCAAAGCGCTACAGAAATTGTAGATGGCCAACATAATGCACAAGTATAAGTACAAAACTAGATACCCCCAGTGGGTCATTTGGGACCTTTCGACATTAATTCATCATGGTCAAACTAACAAAAAGGCTTGAATTTTTATTCAATGGTAACAATATTGTAAACGAGAAGAAGCAGAGGGCGATTCTTTTGGCATAATTCGGCGCAGCTGCATTTGAAATGCTACATTCATTAATGACTCCACAGACACTGGGATTTCATCACGTATGCCCAGATACTAGTTGAAAAATTAAAAGCACATTTTAATCCAACACCAAACGAAATTGTGGAAAGATTCAATTTCAACAAGCGCATACAAAGAAAAGAATACCAACATCACAATGTACATACTACACCAGAACAGTCAACAGTCACAATCGATACATGTATATTGATAAATGGCAGGGTCTTTTTAACATACATAACATCTCTCCCCCTTTTATTTACAAACATAATCCTTCAGATATGTGGGTGTCTTTAAAGTTCTGCAAGGTCTCAGTGTTGTTTGGTTTTCTCGGGTTTAAAAGGAAAGGAAAACGCCAACGCTGACAGTCTCAGCTGGTTACCACAAACTACAGACAGTGATGAAGCGTTTATATACTCTTGTTAGAATCTCAAAATCAGCCATTTCCTGTGAAATAAATTCAGCAATTACTCAGAAGGCTGAAACACTGAAGAAAGTTCTCTGCTGGACTTTACACCAGTGGCCCAACACATCGGTTCCAGAAGATTTTAAACCATATCAATGAAGGTAATCAGAGATTTCAGTACATAAAGATTGTTTACTTTGGGGAAGTCAATTGATAGCACCAGAAGCCACACGAAAAAGATTTTTGGAATTATTACATGCAAATGATCATGGAATTGTAGCAATGAAAGTGTGTGCTTGGAGCTATGTGTGGTGGCCAAATATCGACAACGATATTGAAGATACAGTTATGAAGTGTAAGATATGTCAAATTTATGCAAGTAATCTGCCTAAGGGACGTTGCCAAATTATAGAAAATCCCTGGTCCACCTTGCATGTCAATTTCGCAGGCCCATTTAAAGGGAAAATTACTGGATTATTGTCGTTGCAATGTCAAAATGGATCGAAGTTGACATCATAAAATCAATAGCCTCCAGTGAAGTTATTAACAGCTTCAGAAAAATTTTTGCCACATTGGGTCTTCCTGACTAAATTGTTTCGGACAATGGACATTTCTTTTGATTCAAGAGAGCTTCACGAATTTTACAGAAAAAATTTGATTGCTTTCAGCTTAATTTTCCCATACCACCCTTTCAGTAACAGACAAGCTGAATGAATGGTCCACACAACAAAGAAGATACTAGCCAAATTTGAAGAAAGAGATATTGAGTTGCAAGTCAACGAATGATTTTCTGCCAACATACAACCGTACATGCTGGTACTTTGAAGACACCTGCTGAACTATTGATGGGAAGGAAGTTGAGGATAGTTTTGGACAAAATGCATCCATACTCATTGAAAGTAAACAAATCAGTTGATGACCAAAAGCAGAAGTTACGTTTATTTGAACCTGGAGATTTGGTTTATTTTAGAAATTACAATCCATTAGGACACACATGGCTGGAAGGACGTATACAGGATCGTATGGGACAAGTCTCCTATAAAATTCAACTGCAAAACCCAATGTTGTCAAATAACACTTAGACCAGTTGAGAAGAAGAGCGGATGAGGAGTAATTGGAGGAGGAGATGAGCCTCCGAGACAAGACTTCCAAAATGTACCACCTCCAGGAACCATTCCTGATCCTGCAATCCTGCCACAAACACCCGCAGTACCATCTAGCAGTTCTGATTTTTCGGTTTCATATTCAATACTGCTCAAAAATCCACATAAGAGTTGGGTCAGATGATATTCCAACCTCAGACACCTATTAGTGCACAGAAAAATACGGCTATCACAAGTCCTGGAAGGAGTGAGGCCCCAGCTCAAAAGTTCTCAAACCCGAGAAACTGAACAATGCTGAGACCTCGCAGAACTTTAAAGATACCCACATATCTGAAGGATTGTGTTCGTAAATAAAAAGGGGAGAGATGTTATGTATGTTAAAAACACTCCACCATTTATCAATATACATGTATCGATTGTGACTGTTGACTGTTTTGGTGTAGTGCATACATTGTGATGTCGGTATTCTTTTCTTTGTGAATCCAGATAATAAAAGTCAGTTTTGTGTTCAAATAGTGCAGTTCGTGATTGCAAATATTTGATTAGAAAGGTTTAGAGAAATTTGACTATTGAAATATTATGTATTAATATAAACAGAATTTCAGCGATTGGCTTGATAAATATTAAAAAAAACTCATAGCACTTCAATGCCTACTTAACTGCATTTGTATGGGAACAAAATTGTAAGGACTGTTATGTTTAATTGATGACTGGAAAGAAACTGACCATGAAGGTACAGTACTATGCAAAGTAGAATATAGGAAATAAAGTGGGGGTATTATGTACAGAATGTGTGTAAGGAGAAGTTGCAGTAATGTATTTGAGTATTAAAACATTTATTAATACCAGTGGCTGATATTCAAAGGTGTCTTGGTAAAAAAAACAGTAGTATGTTTAATTTGCCTATTATAACATCAGTATTTCTAATTCAAATTAATAATTTTGGTTTGTATATTTCTGAATCAAATAATTCTGAAAGTCCAAATAGCTGGTAAGGAAGGTCCATTTTGTTCGGGATGTGAGTTCTTCAGCACTGAGAAATGTCAGCAGGATGCATGCGCTAATCGATGGGACAACCTACCTATGCTTTCAGTGCATTGAGCGGAGGGTGAAGTGTCCATCTGTCTCTTAAAAACATCCCATCAGCATAGTGATGTGTATCTTACATGTTGATGATTTGTTTTACACAATAACAAATATTAGTGATATATGAATTAAATATTGTACCGACTCTTAAGATTCATGTTATATTTCCCTGCAGATACTTATTTGTTAATTAGCCTTACTTATTGTGGTATTATCGTGTCAATAGTGTAACATTTTCATTTAAACAATTTTTATAATTGGTCAACTTTTCGACTATTTTTTGCTGTTTGTCTTTCATTCTTGATTAATAATTAGAAACATAACATGACTTATGTGTGTGAGTGTCACTTTATATTCACTATACGATTTACTTATAAGGAAACTTAATTTTTCCATTGGTTTCTAAAACTTTTTGAAGGAAGGAAGGTCATTAGTGTTTAAGAATTTACTCATATCATGGATCATCCTATGCCATGATTAATATGAATGCTGTCATAAAGTGAAAAGGAAATTAAAAAAATTATTTTTATTTGTACTTATACAAATGAAACGTGCATTATTTTTCAACTGAATCTACTTCTACTTATGTGCAAGTACACAGTTTTTTATATGGAGAACTATTTGTCCTTGACATGTGTGCTGAGTGCTATCCAATCTGAAGCACATTGCTTTTGTAATGTTGCCTATAATATATGATCACATCACAGCACAGTGTTCTGCTCAGGGTTACTAACATACAAGTAATGTTTGTACTAGACATCTAAATACTACCATTTCACATTAATTGCCCTATTAGGCAGTATGTAGGTCCAAACAGGATACTTTTGGCATCAATAATTTACAAGCTCTAACCTTTAAAATACTTATATTAGCTTGGTACACAATATCTGTATTTTAGATTGGGAGCCTGTTCAAAACAACTATACAGTTTGCTCTCTTTAACCAGTTGTGCTTATCAATTCCATAATTTCTTTAAAGAGATACACAGAACAAAGGGATGGCCAGATGTTCTAAAGGTTGTTTGTCAGTCTAAGAAGAAGGAATAGTCGTGAATGTGCCTCATATAAACAAATTACAGATAATTTCCTTTCCTAAAGAGCATCAGTGTTCAACTTCTAATAGTACTGAATAGACTATTTAGAATGTGTGTGACTGATTTTTGGAGAATTGTTTTTAAAGTTTATTAATTTTTTTTTTTTACACATTTAATAGTGTATGTGAGATCAACACTTGACTTTTGCTAAGTACCAAAGCCTCACTGCAGAAGCTTATAGGGTATACAAAGCTACTGTGTCACATATGTGCATTGAAACCACGAAGTTAGGTATCAGCAGTGTTCCAGTATTTGTGTTTCCTTGATAGCTCATGGACCTCCAAAGAGAATTGCCAACTCCAATGATTTTGACAAGCATATTGTAAAAAGGTCTGTTTTTTTAGTCTTATGATAAAGGTGAGTTTCCAACCCTGCAAAAATTACTTTACCTGTGAAAGCCAACTTTCTTAAGATGTTTCAGCTTCTTCTACTTATAGAAAACTACTGAGCACCATACTGTAGAGGAATGGAATTTGCACTATTCCTATGATTTTGTTATCTGTTTTCCTTGCAGCACTAACTTTTCTTTAAATAGACCAAAAATATGAAAATTGCTGTGACTCTATAATGGGTAACCCAGTGGCTCAAAATCAATATCTTAAAGACACAAACTTATTTTGTATGACGTCAAGCATTGTCCTGAAGCAAATTCACATTTTTTAAAGTTTACCGCATCTTGTGGATGTAATTTTGTTTCAATAATTGCAGTTAGTTCACATTTGTTGCACTATTACTGTTTTATTATTGTGTATGAAATGAACAAAAAGTGGATGTTTCCTTATTCCAAAATATTGTCAACATCAAGTTTCTTGCAGAAATGAGAGTTTAGAATTTTTCAGACTAAACTTTGTCACTTACTCTCAGGTTCAAAGTGATCGCCCCATGTTTCATCAATGGTTATTATTCCAAAACTAACCTCTTTCATCTTCAATATGTTCAAAAGCTTCTATAAAATTTTCTAATGGTTCTCTTTGTAGATGTTTTTCAGCTGATGTGATACCCAACAAGGATTCACTAGTTTATAAAAAATTGAAGACTCCTGTATTATTACAAATTCCAAGCCATGGCTTATATTTAGTTCACCTGATATTTAAATTCACCATTTTCCATAAATGATTCATTAGACCCCTTTGATATTGTCATTGTTCTTTGAAGAGTAAGATTTGCCTTTCTTTTATTCATCAGAGTGAAATTCAGTCCTTTGAAGCAATCAAATCTACTCGTAGAGCTTGCTAACTTTCAAACATCTCCATATTGCTACAGCTATCTACAATAATTTCTTCATGATTCATCCCCTCTGAGTTTAGAAAAAGTACAAGGGAGAATCAAAGGGAAGCCATGAAAATGTTCTAAATGTTTGAAATGCTGAGCAATTGTTCTGAACATTGGCTAGAGGAATGCTAAACAATAACTTGTCATCAGTGTAAAGATGGGAGCTCTGCTTTGAAACATGGACCAAATAAGTATATTGTTACATTATTCGTTTTTTGTGTAGTGAAGGGATGAAACCTATTGAAATTCATTAAAGAACTCAATCTTGTACCATCACTACTCTCTACAATAAAAACATCACCCCAGTGTGGTGATGCATGTCTGTCACTGCAGCAGGGGTGTATGAGTGGAGTAGGAAGTTTGCAAATAACATTAATTTGTGGGAAATTCTCCTCAACTTTGTTAGGCAAACCAAGTAATGATATCAGAGACCATTGCAGTAGGTAAAACCATCATGAAGGAAAATAGGTGCATAACAGTGGATGAAATAGCTGCCTGTTTCACCCATACCATATCATCCATGATGTTCTGCATTTCAGTAACATTCTGCAAGACAGGAGTCACATGAGTTGACTACTTAATTGAAAGAAAGATCAACATGTTGATGCATATGAGAAAATTTTGTGATGAAACCTGGATTCACTACTACGACCTGGAAACCAAACAAAGCAAAGAATGGTGCAATAGCTCCTCACCAAAAGTGAAAAAAATTTGCACACAACCATCAGCTGGAAAGGTTACACTGACTTTTTGGGGGGATGAATGAAGAGTAATTACATGCACCCAGGGGAGAAACAGCCACCAGTGCAACGTATGCAGATCTTGTCAAGAACCATTTGCGTCCTGCTATCAGGTCCAAGTGGGTGATGGTATTTTGTTGCAACATGACAATGTTTGACCCCACAGACTGCTAGATCTGAAATTTGAGTGTCTACCACATCCACTTTAATCTCCAGACCTCGAACTTAGCGATTTTTATGTATTTGGTCCACTCAAAGAGGCACTATGAGGCAAGTCTAATGATGAAATATTGGAATAATACATCATGGAAACTATATTGGAAAATAATGTACAGTTCATTAAACTCCTAGATAAAAGCTATTTAAGGGTGCATTTGATGCATTCTTGTATCACAGCTTATCTTTCTTCCTTGGTGCAGTTTGACAATGGAGCACTCATTTTAAATTAACTGCTAGGAATGAAACATTTCCTTCCAATGAAAATATGACGTGAGATTACAATTTGTGACATGCAATCAGTTCTGCCCTCTACCTGATCAAGAGGTAAGAAAAATTTTCTCTTTAATTATTTGAAATACTCTCATATTAAAATATATTTAAACATTAAATCACTACATTCGGTTTTAAACCAGAACCATAAAAAAATCAGAAAACTAGGCTAGTACAACAGGTTTATGATTATGACCCTGCACAGAATGAATACAGGAAGACCGTTAAGTAAAAAATGTGCAGCTTATAATTATTTGGCAGTAACAAAAGAACTCAATATTATACCATCAATACTCTCTACAATAAAAACATCACCCTAGATTTTTGGCAACATGATGTTTGCTCATAGCAGAACAAAACAACAATGGGGTCTTTCACTAAGTCCTGGGGCCAAATACAACTTCCGTCCCCGCGTTTGTACTTTTTTCCGTGTCCGATGTGTACTAGAACTGTTTTCTTCACAAGTAACTAATGCCAGGTTATGGAGGTTATGTACGACAATGTAACTTAAATAAAATTTACTTTGTTAGTGTACAATAAAAAGGTGTATTTATTGGAAGTACAGAAATTAGTTTCCATTTATCGCACATAATTACGGTACACAGACGATTTTTGGAGGTTGTGTCTACGTTTAACAATGTAACTTAACCTTTTACATTTTTAAAATTAATTAAATTTAACAAAAATTTCCTTTGTTAGTGTACATAAAATTATTGTATGGATAAAAGGCTGTACATAACATTAAAGGCTGTATTTATTCGAAGTACCGGAATTAAAACCTACTTCCAATTTAGAACGTAGACCTATAACCTAGTAGGCTACATTATTGGTGCATATTTTATTGGGGTTTATTGGCACATATTTTATTAAAAGGGTGTATTTATTGGAAGTACAGAAATTAGTTTCCATTTATCGCACATAATTATGGTACAGAGACGATTTTGGGAGGTTGTGTCTACGTTTAATTATCTAACTTAACCTTTTAGATTTTAAAAATTAATCAGACTTGTAGGGGTGTGCATGACAGAACTACTTGTAGGGGTGTGCACCCACTTTATAATCATATTTTTGGTAACACTGAGAACTTTAAGCACTTTTATGCTTAAACAAATTATATATACACTTAATTGTAGAAAAGCAAAAAGCAAATATGTAATTCAAAAGACTAATTTGCTCTAATAAACACATGCTGAAGTTAAAAACAAGAGTTTTTACTTGCCTAACTAATCATTAGTTACTAATGTGACAGTTGGGGCTGCTTTTTCTGCAAAAGCTGGGGTATGTTGGATTCAAGAGTTGTTAAATTAAGTCATAAATCTGAGTGTGCGTCAAGTCTATTTCTGTGCTTGTTTTTCACTTGAGATGAAAATCCCATTTCACTCAAGAATGAGGTGGTGAATGGGATGAGCAACTCCGAAAGTTCAGGATATTCATCTCTTAAAGATATCCAGAACTTTGTTAAGTCAGAATCTAAAAGTTTATGGATTTTGTTGTCCATAACATGTCTCATGTTATCACTAACTATACAAAATAATTTACTAAAAATTTAGTTTCAATCCCAGCATCACAGATGATATCACACAATTGCTCATTTAGTTTTACTGAGAACATGTTAGAACTTTCAAAATACAAGAATGGGTCTTGAATCCAATTGAATTCACTGTATCCCTCTGGGAAGCAACTTTCAATCTGGTTATCGAGAGTTAAACATCAGAGCTGGCAAAAAACAATGGTAGAGCATGAATAACAAAAATGTACAGTTTAGACTATATACAAAACAGGTTGAATTTAAATTGTTAAAATGGTATATCTTAGTTATTTACATGTAGTAGGTTTTTAAGACAGTAAATAAATTTCCGAACCTGACTTTGCAACCCTCCAATTGCCCTCTCGGGACCCAGCAGTGGCTCATGCACAATAGGTTAAGAAATGCTGAACTAAAGGCATGTTTGTGGGCATGTTTTTATGCTTCATAAAAGATAATCCAGACTTCAAAAATGCTCTTAGTGAAATGGGATTTTCAGGAGTAACAACACACTATTTGGTTAACAAGCACATTTTACTAATATTGTAATACCAAGTCAATTAGCTAGCTTAAATGTGTAGTAGTCTATGTGATGCTGATCACATACTGTTAATGTGCACTGCAGAATATTCTAGAGCCACACTCTTGGCATTCATCTGGAACTTTCTCACATTAGTCTGATAATTAGGCTGTTGCCACCAGCTGAGTTTTAGAAAGTTGGTGTAGTAGGTTATGCATTCATATAGGATGATATTAGACAGCAGTTTTTAATGAAAGTGACAAATGATCAATTGTTTATTTGTGTTGTAAACTTTTGTGATTTTTTTATTACTGTTTGTAGGCTATACAATGTGTTCCGGATAATTATATAAAGAGAACTGTTGTAATATAAGTGTGTTTGTTTTAGCAATTGAGAGTATCTGATATTCAATAATTCATTCCACTGTTTTAAGTTCATAATACTTGTCACTGGTTGTAAGAATATTATTTTCATTAATTTTCCAATTCTATGAAGTCTTCAGTAGTTTTACCACGATGAGACTCAACTTTATCACTGAAGATGCCACATCACTGAATGAGCAAAACTTTTCGTTAATAATCTCAATAAAGCATGGTTATCAGCTGAAAAAAAGTTTTAGTATTAAAAGTTTTGATCACGCAAATCTATAAGGGATACTAAATGAGTACTGATATTGTGTGTGTGTGTGTGTATGTGTGTGTGTGTGTGTGTGTGTGTGTGTGTGTGTGTGTGTGTGTGTGTGTGTGTGTGTGTGTGTGTGTGTGTGTGTGTGTGTTCAATCACTTTCTGCTACAGTCCGTTTCTTGATGTATATAATACATTTAATATTTATAAATAAATTTACTTCAAGATATACCTTTTTTTTCTTCTTAGGAACATGTTTCGGGTACTATCTTACCCGAAGGAGGATGGGTACAAGATAGTACCCGAAACATGTTCCTAATAAGAAAAAAAAGGTATATCTTGAAGTAAATTTATTTATAAATATTAAATGTAATAATGAACGGGAGAACATGGTCGTATCTGTTTTATAATGTGTACACTTGTTTTTTATGTGTAGAAAGTGTTAGTGTGGTGTGTTCGTCTCACACCTGTCGTTACATTAATGGTTATTGCTACCGAAGTCCGTAGCGTTGTCACAATTATCAGTACAACCTTACCTGTAATTTCATAGGGGTCGTGAATCCCGGGTGGCGCCAAATTGTTTATTTTAAAACAATTAAATCTGTGAATTAACAAGTTAGATTGGTGTTATCAGCATTGACAGCTGGAGCGTTCGAATGATTCCCGCCTCTGTACAGCTTACTGTATTGCCCATATGGCAAGAGCGCTAGTTGTCTTCTCAGTGAAATCGCTAACACACACATATATTATACAACTTCCTATGAAATAAAACAATGGTAATACTCTGTACTGTATCTTTAATTATGGTTTGGTCATTAAACAATGTGACAAAAATATTATAAGATAGTTTTCAATAAAATTGCTCCGGCTTAAAACATGAAACATAAATCTCTAGGCTGACGAAATTGATTTTGAAATGAGTTATACTGAGGCCGACATGTCGTCTGTTTGTACACTATATATTGACTCGTTCAAAATTTGGAGTTCTTTGGATTATAAAGAAAACATAAAATATGATTACATTAAAAAAGTACACTACCGTACCTTATCTGTACTTAAATGGTATAAAGTGTATTTACAAATTGTTCGGCAGTGTAGTAATAGTTGTTACAAGTTCGCAAATTAATGCGAGGTTATTTTATAGTTAACAATTTTTTTTCGTAAGTTTATATTATTCAATCCTTGAAAGAAAATTATTTTTTATTTTATAGTGAGAGTTTTTTATTGATATGAGAAATATATAAAGTGCTTTTATTCCTGGGATTATTGTATTTAAATGGTACTTATCAGTTCAGAAGGTTGTGATAGGTCGTTGTTCTGGGGTAATGGAAATTCATCAATTTTGGAGTGACTTCGGCTGCTGGCATCTTCTTCTAAATTATCTTGGGAATTTCTGCTATTTAATTTTTGTTTATTTGGTTCCTGGACATCTGTTAATCGTTGAAATTCTTCATCTCGTTGTCACTGGTTCATGTGGTTTACTTCTGAATGTTTTTTAAACTTTTTAAAATAAAATTTTGGTCATACTAAATCTTGCGTCCTTACTACCCAAGCGTCATTTTTCCAAGTAAGTAAATTTAATGGAAAATTAGTAACCAACTAATTATTAGTTTCTATGGTAACTGAAACCCTTTGATTGGTTAAGGCCGAGATTAAAAGCATTGTTATTATATTTGAAATTTTTATTCAAATTTATTATATATTTTCTGATTGATTTTATTCTTCTGTCTTCCTTTCTAGGTATTAAATGTTATTACTATTGTATTTATTTCCTTTCAAAGATTAAAACATTACCTCATAAGGTCATGTTCTATTATATATTAACTTTTGTCTAATTATGTTGACATTTGATAATTGCATAATTCTTTTAATTTAAACTCTTATTGTAACATTTTTCTTTTAAAATGATTTATACCTAATTATTGGCTAGTTACTTGCATTACATTTGTAAATTTCCTTATGGATTTTATACAATTTGTTATTATTGGTTTTGACCGTTATGGATTTCTTAGGTCTAAGTAGCCATTGATTATTTTCACTTATTATATTCTAATGATATTTCATTTTATTACAAAGCGTTTTGTCCTGTTGTTATAATTGATTTGTTTAGTGGTTGCTGTGTCTTGAATTTGTTTGTGTTCTGATTACATGTCAAGATTATTTTCTGTATCTTAATACTTAAAATATAACAATTAGGCCTATGGACTGTAAGCTTCTTTCAGCCATATCCTATTCATAACATTAAAACGAACAATTCTTTACAAGTTATTAGTTACTGTTGGTTTAACATACATTTCATTCTTTTGCTATTATCTTGAGTGAGAAATATCATCACTTCCTTCAAACCTATTTAATTTATTTTCCCTTATAACGTAGGGTGTTTATTAATTATATACTTAATTTCTTATACTAATCCCTTTCTCCATTCCATGTTAACACAAACTGTTTTTAAATGGGCTTTCTCCCCTGAATAACATCATATCCTTTACTTATCTCTACTTTAAATACTATTTCTAATTATTCTTAACTATATAATATATTTTTTATAAGCTCACTCTTAAATATTGGTTCATCATTGATTTACTAAGTGTTTTCTTACCTATTACTATCTTTTTATCACTTACAATATCTTTTTTCACTTATCACTTTCACCTTTAATTAATTGGTGTTTATCACTGATACACTCACTATTTTGGGGTATTTACACCTTCACTATTGCACTTTTTAACTGTTTACATTAAGTGTTTCTTAGTGAGTAATCCCTATAATTATTTCTCTTTCTCACCTTCTCACTATTTCTTTCATTATAAATTATACATAGTATTAATGATATTTTTCTATATATTTTACTATATCTAACTCTAATATTTGGGTTAGTGTACTTTTCTTTATATTAGATTGCTTTACTGTTTTGTTTAAAACAGTTATATGAATTATTTCATTTACAATAATATTTATTTCCATTATTGGATACTTATTGGTTTTATTTACAATATTCTATATTTGAGTGTACCATTTCTCCCTTTTATATGTGGTGTTTCTTATTTCTTGGTTTCACTTCGCTTCCTTTTCATTCTTCTGCTTCTTCTCCTTCTTCTTCATTTTCAATTGGCTTCATTTTAATTCGGTTCTCCCCTTCTCGTCTGGTTTGATTTTATTTAGTTGTAGGAATTCGTTCACTTCCTTCAATTGACTTTATACTTCTTTGGTTTTGGTTTCTTCCCTTCTTTGTTAGTTCCTGTTTGTTTGGTCAATCACTTGGGTTAGGTAATGTTGTCGTTTGGCGTGTCACTGTCTTTATATTTTATTTATAATTAATCATTTTATTTAATATGATGTATATTTATATTTGATATTATCTTTTTTATCCCTGGTACTGGGGTGGCTTATTTGTGTTGTAACATATTGCCTCTCCTTCAAAATTGATCATTTTAATAAAACACTAACATAGTTTTTTATGAAATTATCAGTTATATATAATTTTTTCCTTTTCTTTCTTGTTTGTTTCTCCATTCTTATTTCTCTTCTTACTTAATTCATTCCATTTTATTTGGATCTGTTTTTATTTATTTCCATTAGTGTGTTCTCCCTTATACACCATTTTTCCCTTAACTTTTTAGTAGCTGGTTTCTCCCATTAACTACTCATTTTTTCTGAGCCCAGAGGAACATCATCTCTGCTCAGTTTATTTTGATTGCTGGACTTTTCAACAGTCAATCTTAAATACCTTTTTTGTCAACTTGTGACTTAAATTAATAATAATAATAATAATATATTTTGGGATTGTCCACCTTGTGGTTTGTTTTTTAGATCACTTTTGGCCTTTTACTCATTCTTCCTTCCGCTGTACCTTTGCTATATACTGTCATCTACTCATACAGTTGATTGTTTTTTATTTATTCATATGTTAATTTCATCATTTCTAACTTTTCATTATTTTGTTTTTCTATTCTTCTTGTGATCATTTTAATTATCTTAGACATTTTTATTCTTTTTCTTGGTTATTTAGCAATATTCTGCTTTAGCCATTTTTTGTATATTTGTTTTATACATAACTTCTCCTTTTCCTTGTACAAGTTCTGATTTTTTTTTTTTTTCTTTGAATACTTTAAATTCATTATACTTTCAGGTATTTATCTTAGCAGTTTCTGCTTGATTTTATTTTTGTTTATTTTAATTTGTTTTAAATATCATTTTTGATAATTTTTCGTAAGTTAGTTTTCTTACTTTATAGGAATTTTTGTAGCTTATTCCTTTTTAGGTATTTTTTGTTTAAATATTATCATAAGTTTTTGATTCTTACTTTTTTATAGGAATTTGTGTAACTTATTCCTTTAGTGTACTTTTTATTTTATACTTCATATATCAACTTTAATAGACTTTAATTTGATTTTACTTGGTAGGAATTTTGGTAACTTATTCCTTTGTTTTTATATTTTTATTCATTTATTTTATTTTTTTCTTTTCCTCATATGTCATCTAAATAAGGTAGTAAGTTGCTCTTACAAACTTTTTGAATTTTGAAATTTGTTTATTTTATTTCTAGTAATTTATTTTTCTTCATAAAACTTTTTTATTGAAGCTTGGTTGTAAACTCCTTTTATTCTTCTTGTGTTTATATTACTTATTTGGTAAGTATTGTTACCATTATCTTTTGTGATGACATATGGACCGGTATAAAGCAATAACAATTTCTTTGCTATACCTTCCAGTGTACTTGGCAGTTCACGATTTTTGATTAATATCTTTTCTCCCTCCTTATATTTGATTATTTTGGGCTGGTTTTTAGCATATTTGGCTTTTTGTTTCTCAATCTTCTCCATAATTAGGCTGTACCATTTGTTTTTATCATACGGGTCTTCTGGATTTTTTGGGAATTCTATTATCTCTTGTATCTCTCTATTTGGTTTCCTCTCGAACATCATTAAGTATGGTGTATTCTCTGTAAACTGGTGATGGCTGATATTTAAAAATACTTCGGTTGAAGTTAAATATTTGTGCCATTCCTTTTGGTTATCATGACAATAAGTTCTCAAAATGCGTCCCACCTCTCTCAACATCCTTTCTGCTGGATTACTACTAGGGTGGTATACGGAAGTTTTATATGTTTTGATGTTCAGTTTCATTAATTCTTCTCTCCACCTTTTCCCTTTAAATTGTGTCCCGTGATCGGTTATTATCATGTACGGTTTTCCAATTTCTGAAATGTATTTATTTTTGATAATATTTAATATTTTATTTGTTGTGGCTCTGTTTATAGCGTATAGTTTGGTGTACTTGGTGAAATGGTCAAGTATAATTACGATGAACTTGTATCCATGTCTTCCTCCGCTACGTGGGAATGGTCCACATATGTCGAGGAACACCTTCTCTAGTTTGGCATTTGACGTGATGGGTATCATCGTTCCATTCTTCCTTTCATTATTGGTTTTGACCATCTGACATAACGTGCAGGTTTTTATATTTTTATTTACCTTTCTTGTGATATTTTTAATAAACAAATCTTCCTCTAAAGCTTTTACTATTTTGAGTGTTCCCATGTGCCCGTATCTTACATGGTAATCTTTGATGATCTGGTTTTCTAATGAATGAGGAATTACTAGTTTCCATGTGTCTTGGTTCTTTTTTGTTTTTATGAATAATATGTCTTTGTATATACAGTAAAATTTATTTATAATTGCTTCTGATTCCATCAGTCTTTTTCTTATGTTTAATATTTTGGTATCTTGCTCTTGTTGTAACACTATTTCGTTTACGATATTTTCCAGGTCCTTCCTATCTTTCAATATATAATACACTTTTGCTATCTTCCCCTTTTCTCCTTCAAATGTCTGATCTTCTACATTTATTCTGGATAAATTTTTAAGTTTATTTATTATGGTTTAGTAGTTCTCATTTAAATCGTCTTAGTTGTTGAGTCATTTCTTGTCCCCTCTTGTTTTGGTGATTATTTAGTGGTTGAATTTAATTTTAATACTTCTTTCTTTCCATTGGGTTGCTTGGTCAATATTTCGAAGATCAGTCCCTTTTCTTGGTGTGTGGTATCTTCGCTTAGTTTACCCATGGTCCATTATTTCCTCTGCACTTGTGGTTCGTGTAACCTTGGCGTGTAGAACTATTTTCTTCCTTGTGATATAGGTTTCTTCGGACTCGTACCACATTTCCTCTACTATCATACGTTCATTTGCCTCCATGACTGCTTCATTCACTACATTCTGATTATTCAAAGAAGTCGTTAATTGCACCTCTTTTGTTATTATTGATCTTTTATTCTGTATTTCTATTTCTGGTGTGCTCCAGTGTTTCAGGGACCTCCTTAATTTGTTATACACTGTTTTGTTGTCAGTCCTTTCTATTTCTGGCATCTTCCATCTAAGCATAGATTTGCTGAATTTTTCATCCACTGGTTGGTTGTGAATTCCTTTTATAATTTCCTTCAGAGTCCTCCTACAGTCTTTATACTTCATTAATTTGCTTTGGTAGGTAAGGGGCAAATTAAACACATCAATGAGTCCGTTCTTCATCATCCCTAATTCTTCTCTGGTTTTTATTAGTTTCTTTTTATATACTTTCCCTATTTCCTCTGTTTTCTTATTCTTCTTAATTATCCGATTCTTCTTCCTTCCTCTTCTACTGTTGGTTTGTATGCGCTTGATGTTCTCGGTGTTATTGTTATCTTTATTTTCAGAAAACAATAATACACTTGATTCTTCTACAGTTTCCATCTCCTTACTATCTTCAGAAGTGGTGTCTAGTGTTTCATTCGATGGTTTGAAATCACTATCTAACGTTTCATTAATTTGATCTACTGGGTAACTTGTTTCTTCCCATCTCTTGTTCATCCCCGTTTTTGTCTGTTTGACTTCTTCACGAAACTCTATTAGCATGAACCTTAATTCTTCTCTGTTCTTCTCACCATCTTCCTTCATTTGTCGTAGGAGTGTTTCATTACTATTTTCGATCTTCTTATTCACTATTTCCAGATCTTTCTTGATCTGTTTCTTCAGCTCTTCACTCTTCTTTTCCAGCGTCACCTGACTTCTCTTCAGGGCTTCATGGTTGCTCTCCATTTTATTATTCAGAAGTTCTAGGTTTTCCTTGATTTGCTTCTTCAATTCTTCACTGTTTCGGTCCAGTTTTTTATTCAAGAATTCCCTTTCTTCCTTCATTCCCTCTTGTAATGATTCTAATTTTTTATTCAATTCTTCCTTGTCTTGTCTTCTTTCTACGAGTTGCTCCATCATCATTCTCATCAAGCTATCTAATTTCGCTTCTTCAGTTGGTTTGACTGGTTGGACGTCAACTACTACTTCAATTTCTGGTTCTGGTTGGTTTGGATTTTCCGGTTGTTCCTCCTGGGTATCTTCTTCAAACAATCCTCCAATCATTTCCTCAATTTCTTCTTGATTTGTTCCTTTCTTAATGTCGAATCTTGTAACCATATGATGTCTTTTCATAATCGCCGCTAGTCGTCCTTTTCTAGCCTCACTACGTTGGTCGCCAATCTGTAACGAATGGGAGAACACGGTCGTATCTGTTTTATAATGTGTACACCTGTTTTTTATGTGTAGAAAGTGTTAGTGTGGTGTGTTCGTCTGACACCTGTCATTACATTAATGGTTATTGCTACGGACTTCCGTAGCATTGTCACAATTATCAGTACAACCTTACCTGTAATTTCATAGGGGTCGTGAATCCCGGGTGGCGCCAAATTGTTTATTTTAAAACAATTAAATCTGTGAATTAACAAGTTAGATTGGTGTTATCAGCATTGACAGCTGGAGCGTTCGAATGATTCCCGCCTCTGTACAGCTTACTGTATTGCCCATATGGCAAGAGCGCTAGTTGTCTTCTCAGTGAAATCGCCAACACACACATATATTATACAACTTCCTATGAAATAAAACAATGGTAATACTCTGTACTGTATCTTTAATTATGGTTTGGTCATTAATCAATGTGACAAAAATATTATAAGTTAGTTTTCAATAAAATTGCTCCGGCTTAAAACATGAAACATAAATCTCTAGGCTGACGAAATTGATTTTGAAACGAGTTATACTGAGGCCGACATGTCGTCTGTTTGTACACTATATATTGACTCGTTCAAAATTTGGAGTTCTTTGGATTATAAAGAAAACATAAAATATGATTACATTAAAAAAGTACACTACCGTACCTTATCTGTACTTAAATGGTATAAAGTGTATTTACATATTGTTCGGCAGTGTAGTAATAGTTGTTACAAGTTCGCAAATTAATGCGAGGTTATTTTATAGTTAACAATTTTTTTTCGTAAGTTTATATTATTCAATCCTTGAAAGAAAATTATTTTTTACTTTATAGTGAGGGTTTTTTATTGATATGAGAAATATATAAAGTGCTTTTATTCCTGGGATTATTGTATTTAAATGGTACTTATCAGTTCAGAAGGTTGTGATAGGTCGTTGTTCTGGGGTAATGGAAATTCATCAATTTTGGAGTGACTTAGGCTGTTGGCATCTTCTTCTAAATTGTCTTGGGAATTTCTGCTATTTAATTTTCGTTTATTTGGTTCCTGGACATCTGTTAATCGTTGAAATTTTTCATCTCGTTGTCACTGGTTCATGTGGTTTACTTCTGAATGTTTTTTAAACTTTTTAAAATAAAATTTTGGTCATACTAAATCTTGCGTCCCTATTACCCAAGCGTCATTTTTCCAAGTAAGTAAATTTAACGGAAAATTAGTAACCAACTAATTATTAGTTTCTATGGTAACTGAAACCCTTTGATTGGTTAAGGCCAAGATTAAAAGCATTGTTATTATATTTGAAATTTTTATTCAAATTTATTATATATTTTCTGATTGATTTTATTCTTCTGTCTTCCTTTCTGGGTATTATATGTTATCACTATTGTATTTATTTCCTTTCAAAGATTAAAACAGTACCTCATAAGGTCATGTTCTATTATATATTAACTTTTGTCTAATTATGTTGACATTTGATAATTGCATAATTCTTTTAATTTAAACTCTTATTGTAACATTTTTCTTTTAAAATGATTTATACCTAATTATTGGCTAGTTACTTGCATTACATTTGTAAATTTCCTTATGGATTTTATACAATTTGTTATTATTGGTTTAGACCGTTATGGATTTCTTAGGTCTAAGTAGCCATTGATTATTTTCACTTATTATATTCTAATGATATTTCATTTTATTACAAAGCGTTTTGTCCTGTTGTTATAATTGATTTGTTTAGTGGTTGCTGTGTCTTGAATTTGTTTGTGTTCTGATTACATGTCAAGATTATTTTCTGTATCTTAATACTTAAAATATAACAATTAGGCCTATGGACTGTAAGCTTCTTTCAGCCATATCCTATTCATAACATTAAAACGAACAATTCTTTACAAGTTATTAGTTACTGTTGGTTTAACATACATTTCATTCTTTTGCTATTATCTTGAGTGAGAAATATCATCACTTCCTTCAAACTTATTTAATTTATTTTCCCTTATAACGTAGGGTGTTTATTAATTATATACTTAATTTCTTATACTAATCCCTTTCTCCATTCCATGTTAACACAAACTGTTTTTACATGGGCTTTCTCCCCTGAATAACATCATATCCTTTACTTATCTCTACTTTAAATACTATTTCTAATTATTCTTAACTATATAATATATTTTTTATAAGCTCACTCTTAAATCATCTATTGGTTCATCATTGATTTACTAAGTGTTTCCTTACCTATTACTATCTTTTTATCACTTACAATATCTTTTTTCACTTATCACTTTCACCTTTAATTAATTGGTGTTTATCACTGATACACTCACTATTTTGGGGTATTTACACCTTCACTATTGCACTTTTTAACTGTTTACATTAAGTGTTTCTTAGTGGGTAATCCCTATAATTATTTCTCTTTCTCACCTTCTCACTATTTCTTTCATTATAAATTATACATAGTATTAATGATATTTTTCTATATATTTTACTATATCTAACTCTAATATTTGGGTTAGTGTACTTTTCTTTATATTAGATTGCTTTACTGTTTTGTTTAAAACAGTTATATGAATTATTTCATTTACAATAATATTTATTTCCATTATTGGATACTTATTGGTTTTATTTACAATATTCTATATTTGAGTGTACCATTTCTCCCTTTTATATGTGGTGTTTCTTATTTCTTGGTTTCACTTCGTTTCCTTTTCATTCTTCTGCTTCTTCTCCTTCTTCTTCATTTTCAATTGGCTTCATTTTAATTCGGTTCTCCCCTTCTCGTCTGGTTTGATTTTATTTAGTTGTAGGAATTCGTTCACTTCCTTCAATTGTCTTTATTCTTCTTTGGTTTTGGTTTCTTCCCTTCTTTGTTAGTTCCTGTTTGTTTGGTCAATCACTTGGGTTAGGTAATGTTGTCGTTTGTCGTGTCACTGTCTTTATATTTTATTTATAATTAATCATTTTATTTAATATGAAGTATATTTATATTTGATATTATCTTTTTTATCCCTGGTACTGGGGTGGCTTATTTGCGTTGTAACATATTGCCTCTCCTTCAAAATTGATCATTTTAATAAAACACTAACATAGTTTTTTATGAAATTATCAGTTATATATAATTTTTTCCTTTTCTTTCTTGTTTGTTTCTCCATTCTTATTTCTCTTCTTACTTAATTCATTCCATTTTATTTGGATCTGTTTTTATTTATTTCCATTAGTGTGTTCTCCCTTATACACCATTTTTCCCTAACTTTTTAGTAGCTGGTTTCTCCCATTAACTACTCATTTTTTCTGAGACCAGAGGAACATCATCTCTGCTCAGTTTATTTTGATTGCTGGACTATTCAACAGTCAATCCTAAATACCTTTTTTGTCAACTTGTGACTTAAATTAATAATAATATATTTTGGGGTTGTCCACCTTGTGGTTTGTTTTTTAGATCACTTTTGGCCTTTTACTCATTCTTCCTTCCGCTGTACCTTTGCTATATACTGTCATCTACTCATACAGTTGATTGTTTTTTATTTATTCATATGTTAATTTCATCATTTCTAACTTTTCATTATTTTGTTTTTCTATTCTTCTTGTGATCATTTTAATTATCTTAGACATTTTTATTCTTTTTCTTGGTTATTTAGCAATATTCTGCTTTAGCCATTTTTTGTATATTTGTTTTATACATAACTTCTCCTTTTCCTTGTACAAGTTCTGATTTTTTTTTTTTCTTTGAATACTTTAAATTCATTATACTTTCAGGTATTTATCTTAGCAGTTTTTGCTTGATTTTATTTTTGTTTATTTTAATTTGTTTTAAATATCATTTTTGATAATTTTTCGTAAGTTAGTTTTCTTACTTTATAGGAATTTTTGTAGCTTATTCCTTTTTAGGTATTTTTTGTTTAAATATTATCATAAGTTTTTGATTCTTACTTTTTTATAGGAATTTGTGTAACTTATTCCTTTAGTGTACTTTTTATTTTATACTTCATATATCAACTTTAATAGACTTTAATTTGATTTTACTTGGTAGGAATTTTGGTAACTTATTCCTTTGTTTTTATATTTTTATTCATTATTTTATTTTTTCTTTTCCTCATATGTCATCTAAATAAGGTAGTAAGTTGCTCTTACAAACTTTTTGAATTTTGAAATTTGTTTATTTTATTTCTAGTAATTTATTTTTCTTCATAAAACTTTTTTATTGAAGCTTGGTTGTAAACTCCTTTTATTCTTCTTGTGTTTATATTACTTATTTGGTAAGTATTGTTACCATTATCTTTTGTGATGACATATGGACCGGTATAAAGCAATAACAATTTCTTTGCTATACCTTCCAGTGTACTTGGCAGTTCACGATTTTTGATTAATATCTTTTCTCCCTCCTTATATTTGATTATTTTGGGCTGGTTTTTAGCATATTTGGCTTTTTGTTTCTCAATCTTCTCCATAATTAGGCTGTACCATTTGTTTTTATCATACGGGTCTTCTGGGTTTTTTGGGAATTCTATTATCTCTTGTATCTCTCTATTTGGTTTCCTCTCGAACGTCATTAAGTATGGTGTATTCTCTGTAAACTGGTGATGGCTGATATTTAAAAATACTTCGGTTGAAGTTAAATATTTGTGCCATTCCTTTTGGTTATCATGACAATAAGTTCTCAAAATGCGTCCCACCTCTCTCAACATCCTTTCTGCTGGATTACTACTAGGGTGGTACACGGAAGTTTTATATGTTTTGATGTTCAGTTTCATTAATTCTTCTCTCCACCTTTTCCCTTTAAATTGTGTCCCATGATCGGTTATTATCATGTACGGTTTTCCAATTTCTGAAATGTATTTATTTTTGATAATATTTAATATTTTATTTGTTGTGGCTCTGTTTATAGCGTATAGTTTGGTGTACTTGGTGAAATGGTCAAGTATAATAACGATGAACTTATATCCATGTCTTCCTCCGCTACGTGGGAATGGTCCACATATGTCGAGGAACACCTTCTCTAGTTTGGCATTTGACGTGATGGGTATCATCGTTCCATTCTTCCTTTCATTATTGGTTTTGACCATCTGACATAACGTGCAGGTTTTTATATTTTTATTTACCTTTCTTGTGATATTTTTAATAAACAAATCTTCCTCTAAAGCTTTTACTATTTTGAGTGTTCCCATGTGCCCGTATCTTACATGGTAATCTTTGATGATCTGGTTTTCTAATGAATGAGGAATTACTAGTTTCCATGTGTCTTGGTTCTTTTTTGTTTTTATGAATAATATGTCTTTGTATATACAGTAAAATTTATTTATAATTGCTTCTGATTCCATCAGTCTTTTTCTTATGTTTAATATTTTGGTATCTTGCTCTTGTTGTAACACTATTTCGTTTACGATATTTTCCAGGTCCTTCCTATCTTTCAATATATAATACACTTTTGCTATCTTCCCCTTTTCTCCTTCAAATGTCTGATCTTCTACAATTATTCTGGATAAATTTTTAAGTTTATTTATTATGGTTTAGTAGTTCTCATTTAAATCGTCTTAGTTGTTGAGTCATTTCTTGTCCCCTCTTGTTTTGATGATTATTTAGTGGTTGAATTTAATTTTAATACTTCTTTCTTTCCATTGGGTTGCTTGGTCAATATTTCGAAGATCAGTCCCTTTTCTTGGTGTGTGGTGTCTTCGCTTAGTTTACCCATGGTCCATTATTTCCTCTGCACTTGTGGTTCGTGTAACCTTGGCGTGTAGAACTATTTTCTTCCTTGTGATATAGGTTTCTTCGGACTCGTACCACATTTCCTCTACTATCATACGTTCATTTGCCTCCATGACTGCTTCATTCACTACATTCTGATTAATCAAAGAAGTCGTTAATTGCACCTCTTTTGTTATTATTGATCTTTTATTCTGTATTTCTATTTCTGGTGTGCTCCAGTGTTTCAGGGACCTCCTTAATTTGTTATACACTGTTTTGTTGTCAGTCCTTTCTATTTCTGGCATCTTCCATCTAAGCATAGATTTGCTGAATTTTTCATCCACTGGTTGGTTGTGAATTCCTTTTATAATTTCCTTCAGAGTCCTCCTACAGTCTTTATACTTCATTAATTTGCTTTGGTAGGTAAGGGGCAAATTAAACACATCAATGAGTCCGTTCTTCATCATCCCTAATTCTTCTCTGGTTTTTATTAGTTTCTTTTTATATACTTTCCCTATTTCCTCTGTTTTCTTATTCTTCTTAATTATCCGATTCTTCTTCCTTCCTCTTCTACTGTTGGTTTTTATGCGCTTGATGTTCTCGGTGTTATTGTTATCTTTATTTTCAGAAAACAATAATACACTTGATTCTTCTACAGTTTCCATCTCCTTACTATCTTCAGAAGTGGTGTCTAGTGTTTCATTCGATGGTTTGAAATCACTATCTAACGTTTCATTAATTTGATCTACTGGGTAACTTGTTTCTTCCCATCTCTTGTTCATCCCCGTTTTTGTCTGTTTGACTTCTTCACGAAACTCTATTAGCATGAACCTTAATTCTTCTCTGTTCTTCTCACCATCTTCCTTCATTTGTCGTAGGAGTGTTTCATTACTATTTTCGATCTTCTTATTCACTATTTCCAGATCTTTCTTGATCTGTTTCTTCAGCTCTTCACTCTTCTTTTCCAGCGTCACCTGACTTCTCTTCAGGGCTTCATGGTTGCTCTCCATTTTATTATTCAGAAGTTCTAGGTTTCCTTGATTTGCTTCTTCAATTCTTCACTGTTTCGGTCCAGTTTTTTATTCAAGAATTCCCTTTCTTCCTTCATTCCCTCTTGTAATGATTCTAATTTTTTATTCAATTCTTCCTTGTCTTGTCTTCTTTCTACGAGTTGCTCCATCATCATTCTCATCAAGCTATCTAATTTCGCTTCTTCAGTTGGTTTGACTGGTTGGACGTCAACTACTACTTCAATTTCTGGTTCTGGTTGGTTTGGATTTTCCGGTTGTTCCTCCTGGGTATCTTCTTCAAACAATCCTCCAATCATTTCCTCAATTTCTTCTTGATTTGTTCCTTTCTTAATGTCGAATCTTGTAACCATATGATGTCTTTTCATAATCGCCGCTAGTCGTCCTTTTCTAGCCTCACTACGTTGGTCGCCAATCTGTAACGAATGGGAGAACACGGTCGTATCTGTTTTATAATGTGTACACCTGTTTTTTTATGTGTAGAAAGTGTTAGTGTGGTGTGTTCGTCTGCACCTGTTGTTACATTAATGGTTATTGCTACCGAAGTCCGTAGCATTGTCACAATTATCAGTACAACCTTACCTGTAATTTCATAGGGGTCGTGAATCCCGGGTGGCGCCAAATTGTTTATTTTAAAACAATTAAATCTGTGAATTAACAAGTTAGATTGGTGTTATCAGCATTGACAGCTGGAGCGTTCGAATGATTCCCGCCTCTGTACAGCTTACTGTATTGCCCATATGGCAAGAGCGCTAGTTGTCTTCTCAGTGAAATCGCCAACACACACATATATTATACAACTTCCTATGAAATAAAACAATGGTAATACTCTGTACTGTATCATTAATTATGGTTTGGTCATTAATCAATGTGACAAAAATATTATAAGTTAGTTTTCAATAAAATTGCTCCGGCTTAAAACATGAAACATAGACATGAACTCTAGGCTGACGTAATTGATTTTGAAACGAGTTATACTGAGGCCGACATGGCGTCTGTTTGTACACTATATATTGACTCGTTCAAAATTTGGAGTTCTTTGGATTATAAAGAAAACGTAAAATATGATTACATTAAAAAAGTACACTACCGTACCTTATCCGTACTTAAATGGTATAAAGTGTGTTTACAAATTGTTCGGCAGTGTAGTAATAGTTGTTACAAAGTTCGCAAATTAATGCGAGGTTATTTTATAGTTAACAATTTTTTTTTCGTAAGTTTATATTATTCAATCCTTGAAAGAAAATTATTTTTTATTTTATAGTGAGAGTTTTTTATTGATATGAGAAATATATAAAGTGCTTTTATTCCTGGGATTATTGTATTTAAATGGTACTTATCAGTTCAGAAGGTTGTGATAGGTCGTTGTTCTGGGGTAATGGAAATTCATCAATTTTGGAGTGACTTAGGCTGCTGGCATCTTCTTCTAAATTGTCTTGGGAATTTCTGCTATTTAATTTTCGTTTATTTGGTTCCTGGACATCTGTTAATCGTTGAAATTTTTCATCTCGTTGTCACTGGTTCATGTGGTTTACTTCTGAATGTTTTTTAAACTTTTTAAAATAAAATTTTGGTCATACTAAATCTTGCGTCCCTATTACCCAAGCGTCATTTTTCCAAGTAAGTAAATTTAATGGAAAATTAGTAACCAACTAATTATTAGTTTCTATGGTAACTGAAACCCTTTGATTGGTTAAGGCCGAGATTAAAAGCATTGTTATTATATTTGAAATTTTTATTCAAATTTATTATATATTTTCTGATTGATTTTATTCTTCTGTCTTCCTTTCTGGGTATTAAATGTTATCACTATTGTATTTATTTCCTTTCAAAGATTAAAACAGTACCTCATAAGGTCATGTTCTATTATATATTAACTTTTGTCTAATTATGTTGACATTTGATAATTGCATAATTCTTTTAATTTAAACTCTTATTGTAACATTTTTCTTTTAAAATGATTTATACCTAATTATTGGCTAGTTACTTGCATTACATTTGTAAATTTCCTTATGGATTTTATACAATTTGTTATTATTGGTTTTGACCGTTATGGATTTCTTAGGTCTAAGTAGCCATTGATTATTTTCACTTATTATATTCTAATGATATTTCATTTTATTACAAAGCATTTTGTCCTGTTGTTATAATTGATTTGTTTAGTGGTTGCTGTGTCTTGAATTTGTTTGTGTTCTGATTACATGTCAAGATTATTTTCTGTATCTTAATACTTAAAATATAACAATTAGGCCTATGGACTGTAAGCTTCTTTCAGCCATATCCTATTCATAACATTAAAACGAACAATTCTTTACAAGTTATTAGTTACTGTTGGTTTAACATACATTTCATTCTTTTGCTATTATCTTGAGTGAGAAATATCATCACTTCCTTCAAACTTATTTAATTTATTTTCCCTTATAACGTAGGGTGTTTATTAATTATATACTTAATTTCTTATACTAATCCCTTTCTCCATTCCATGTTAACACAAACTGTTTTTACATGGGCTTTCTCCCCTGAATAACATCATATCCTTTACTTATCTCTACTTTAAATACTATTTCTAATTATTCTTAACTATATAATATATTTTTTATAAGCTCACTCTTAAATCATCTATTGGTTCATCATTGATTTACTAAGTGTTTCCTTACCTATTACTATCTTTTTATCACTTACAATATCTTTTTTCACTTATCACTTTCACCTTTAATTAATTGGTGTTTATCACTGATACACTCACTATTTTGGGGTATTTACACCTTCACTATTGCACTTTTTAACTGTTTACATTAAGTGTTTCTTAGTGGGTAATCCCTATAATTATTTCTCTTTCTCACCTTCTCACTATTTCTTTCATTATAAATTATACATAGTATTAATGATATTTTTCTATATATTTTACTATATCTAACTCTAATATTTGGGTTAGTGTACTTTTCTTTATATTAGATTGCTTTACTGTTTTGTTTAAAACAGTTATATGAATTATTTCATTTACAATAATATTTATTTCCATTATTGGATACTTATTGGTTTTATTTACAATATTCTATATTTGAGTGTACCATTTCTCCCTTTTATATGTGGTGTTTCTTATTTCTTGGTTTCACTTCGTTTCCTTTTCATTCTTCTGCTTCTTCTCCTTCTTCTTCATTTTCAATTGGCTTCATTTTAATTCGGTTCTCCCCTTCTCGTCTGGTTTGATTTTATTTAGTTGTAGGAATTCGTTCACTTCCTTCAATTGTCTTTATTCTTCTTTGGTTTTGGTTTCTTCCCTTCTTTGTTAGTTCCTGTTTGTTTGGTCAATCACTTGGGTTAGGTAATGTTGTCGTTTGTCGTGTCACTGTCTTTATATTTTAATTATATTTAATCATTTTATTTAATATGAAGTATATTTATATTTGATATTATCTTTTTTATCCCTGGTACTGGGGTGGCTTATTTGCGTTGTAACATATTGCCTCTCCTTCACAATTGATCATTTTAATAAAACACTAACATAGTTTTTTATGAAATTATCAGTTATATATAATTTTTCCTTTTCTTTCTTGTTTGTTTCTCCATTCTTATTTCTCTTCTTACTTAATTCATTCCATTTTATTTGGATCTGTTTTTATTTATTTCCATTAGTGTGTTCTCCCTTATACACCATTTTTCCCTAACTTTTTAGTAGCTGGTTTCTCCCATTAACTACTCATTTTTTCTGAGACCAGACGAACATCATCTCTGCTCAGTTTATTTTGATTGCTGGACTATTCAACAGTCAATCCTAAATACCTTTTTTGTCAACTTGTGACTTAAATTAATAATAATATATTTTGGGGTTGTCCACCTTGTGGTTTGTTTTTTAGATCACTTTTGGCCTTTTACTCATTCTTCCTTCCGCTGTACCTTTGCTATATACTGTCATCTACTCATACAGTTGATTGTTTTTTATTTATTCATATGTTAATTTCATCATTTCTAACTTTTCATTATTTTGTTTTTCTATTCTTCTTGTGATCATTTTAATTATCTTAGACATTTTTATTCTTTTTCTTGGTTATTTAGCAATATTCTGCTTTAGCCATTTTTTGTATATTTGTTTTATACATAACTTCTCCTTTTCCTTGTACAAGTTCTGATTTTTTTTTTTTCTTTGAATACTTTAAATTCATTATACTTTCAGGTATTTATCTTAGCAGTTTTTGCTTGATTTTATTTTTGTTTATTTTAATTTGTTTTAAATATCATTTTTGATAATTTTTCGTAAGTTAGTTTTCTTACTTTATAGGAATTTTTGTAGCTTATTCCTTTTTAGGTATTTTTTGTTTAAATATTATCATAAGTTTTTGATTCTTACTTTTTTATAGGAATTTGTGTAACTTATTCCTTTATTGTACTTTTTATTTTATACTTCATATATCAACTTTAATAGACTTTAATTTGATTTTACTTGGTAGGAATTTTGGTAACTTATTCCTTTGTTTTTATATTTTTATTCATTTATTTTATTTTTTTCTTTTCCTCATATGTCATCTAAATAAGGTAGTAAGTTGCTCTTACAAACTTTTTGAATTTTGAAATTTGTTTATTTTATTTCTAGTAATTTATTTTTCTTCATAAATCTTTTTTATTGAAGCTTGGTTGTAAACTCCTTTTATTCTTCTTGTGTTTATATTACTTATTTGGTAAGTATTGTTACCATTATCTTTTGTGATGACATATGGACCGGTATAAAGCAATAACAATTTCTTTGCTATACCTTCCAGTGTACTTGGCAGTTCACGATTTTTGATTAATATCTTTTCTCCCTCCTTATATTTGATTATTTTGGGCTGGTTTTTAGCATATTTGGCTTTTTGTTTCTCAATCTTCTCCATAATTAGGCTGTACCATTTGTTTTTATCATACGGGTCTTCTGGGTTTTTTGGGAATTCTATTATCTCTTGTATCTCTCTATTTGGTTTCCTCTCGAACATCATTAAGTATGGTGTATTCTCTGTAAACTGGTGATGGCTGATATTTAAAAATACTTCGGTTGAAGTTAAATATTTGTGCCATTCCTTTTGGTTATCATGACAATAAGTTCTCAAAATGCGTCCCACCTCTCTCAACATCCTTTCTGCTGGATTACTACTAGGGTGGTATACGGAAGTTTTATATGTTTTGATGTTCAGTTTCATTAATTCTTCTCTCCACCTTTTCCCTTTAAATTGTGTCCCGTGATCGGTTATTATCATGTACGGTTTTCCAATTTCTGAAATGTATTTATTTTTGATAATATTTAATATTTTATTTGTTGTGGCTCTGTTTATAGCGTATAGTTTGGTGTACTTGGTGAAATGGTCAAGTATAATTACGATGAACTTGTATCCATGTCTTCCTCCGCTACTTGGGAATGGTCCACATATGTCGAGGAACACCTTCTCTAGTTTGGCATTTGACGTGATGGGTATCATCGTTCCATTCTTCCTTTCATAATTGGTTTTGACCATCTGACATAACGTGCAGGTTTTTATATTTTTATTTACCTTTCTTGTGATATTTTTAATAAACAAATCTTCCTCTAAAGCTTTTACTATTTTGAGTGTTCCCATGTGCCCGTATCTTACATGGTAATCTTTGATGATCTGGTTTTCTAATGAATGAGGAATTACTAGTTTCCATGTGTCTTGGTTCTTTTTTGTTTTTATGAATAATATGTCTTTGTATATACAGTAAAATTTATTTATAATTGCTTCTGATTCCATCAGTCTTTTTCTTATGTTTAATATTTTGGTATCTTGCTCTTGTTGTAACACTATTTCGTTTACGATATTTTCCAGGTCCTTCCTATCTTTCAATATATAATACACTTTTGCTATCTTCCCCTTTTCTCCTTCAAATGTCTGATCTTCTACAATTATTCTGGATAAATTTTTAAGTTTATTTATTATGGTTTAGTAGTTCTCATTTAAATCGTCTTAGTTGTTGAGTCATTTCTTGTCCCCTCTTGTTTTGATGATTATTTAGTGGTTGAATTTAATTTTAATACTTCTTTCTTTCCATTGGGTTGCTTGGTCAATATTTCGAAGATCAGTCCCTTTTCTTGGTGTGTGGTGTCTTCGCTTAGTTTACCCATGGTCCATTATTTCCTCTGCACTTGTGGTTCGTGTAACCTTGGCGTGTAGAACTATTTTCTTCCTTGTGATATAGGTTTCTTCGGACTCGTACCACATTTCCTCTACTATCATACGTTAATTTGCCTCCATGACTGCTTCATTCACTACATTCTGATTAATCAAAGAAGTCGTTAATTGCACCTCTTTTGTTATTATTGATCTTTTATTCTGTATTTCTATTTCTGGTGTGCTCCAGTGTTTCAGGGACCTCCTTAATTTGTTATACACTGTTTTGTTGTCAGTCCTTTCTATTTCTGGCATCTTCCATCTAAGCATAGATTTGCTGAATTTTTCATCCACTGGTTGGTTGTGAATTCCTTTTATAATTTCCTTCAGAGTCCTCCTACAGTCTTTATACTTCATTAATTTGCTTTGGTAGGTAAGGGGCAAATTAAACACATCAATGAGTCCGTTCTTCATCATCCCTAATTCTTCTCTGGTTTTTATTAGTTTCTTTTTATATACTTTCCCTATTTCCTCTGTTTTCTTATTCTTCTTAATTATCCGATTCTTCTTCCTTCCTCTTCTACTGTTGGTTTTTATGCGCTTGATGTTCTCGGTGTTATTGTTATCTTTATTTTCAGAAAACAATACACTTGATTCTTCTACAGTTTCCATCTCCTTACTATCTTCAGAAGTGGTGTCTAGTGTTTCATTCGATGGTTTGAAATCACTATCTAACGTTTCATTAATTTGATCTACTGGGTAACTTGTTTCTTCCCATCTCTTGTTCATCCCCGTTTTTGTCTGTTTGACTTCTTCACGAAACTCTATTAGCATGAACCTTAATTCTTCTCTGTTCTTCTCACCATCTTCCTTCATTTGTCGTAGGAGTGTTTCATTACTATTTTCGATCTTCTTATTCACTATTTCCAGATCTTTCTTGATCTGTTTCTTCAGCTCTTCACTCTTCTTTTCCAGCGTCACCTGACTTCTCTTCAGGGCTTCATGGTTGCTCTCCATTTTATTATTCAGAAGTTCTAGGTTTGCTTGATTTGCTTCTTCAATTCTTCACTGTTTCGGTCCAGTTTTTTATTCAAGAATTCCCTTTCTTCCTTCATTCCCTCTTGTAATGATTCTAATTTTTTATTCAATTCTTCCTTGTCTTGTCTTCTTTCTACGAGTTGCTCCATCATCATTCTCATCAAGCTATCTAATTTCGCTTCTTCAGTTGGTTTGACTGGTTGGACGTCAACTACTACTTCAATTTCTGGTTCTGGTTGGTTTGGATTTTCCGGTTGTTCCTCCTGGGTATCTTCTTCAAACAATCCTCCAATCATTTCCTCAATTTCTTCTTGATTTGTTCCTTTCTTAATGTCGAATCTTGTAACCATATGATGTCTTTTCATAATCGCCGCTAGTCGTCCTTTTCTAGCCTCACTACGTTGGTCGCCAATCTGTAACGAATGGGAGAACACGGTCGTATCTGTTTTATAATGTGTACACCTGTTTTTTTATGTGTAGAAAGTGTTAGTGTGGTGTGTTCGTCTGCACCTGTTGTTACATTAATGGTTATTGCTACCGAAGTCCGTAGCATTGTCACAATTATCAGTACAACCTTACCTGTAATTTCATAGGGGTCGTGAATCCCGGGTGGCGCCAAATTGTTTATTTTAAAACAATTAAATCTGTGAATTAACAAGTTAGATTGGTGTTATCAGCATTGACAGCTGGAGCGTTCGAATGATTCCCGCCTCTGTACAGCTTACTGTATTGCCCATATGGCAAGAGCGCTAGTTGTCTTCTCAGTGAAATCGCCAACACACACATATATTATACAACTTCCTATGAAATAAAACAATGGTAATACTCTGTACTGTATCATTAATTATGGTTTGGTCATTAATCAATGTGACAAAAATATTATAAGTTAGTTTTCAATAAAATTGCTCCGGCTTAAAACATGAAACATAGACATGAACTCTAGGCTGACGTAATTGATTTTGAAACGAGTTATACTGAGGCCGACATGGCGTCTGTTTGTACACTATATATTGACTCGTTCAAAATTTGGAGTTCTTTGGATTATAAAGAAAACGTAAAATATGATTACATTAAAAAAGTACACTACCGTACCTTATCCGTACTTAAATGGTATAAAGTGTGTTTACAAATTGTTCGGCAGTGTAGTAATAGTTGTTACAAAGTTCGCAAATTAATGCGAGGTTATTTTATAGTTAACAATTTTTTTTTCGTAAGTTTATATTATTCAATCCTTGAAAGAAAATTATTTTTTATTTTATAGTGAGAGTTTTTTATTGATATGAGAAATATATAAAGTGCTTTTATTCCTGGGATTATTGTATTTAAATGGTACTTATCAGTTCAGAAGGTTGTGATAGGTCGTTGTTCTGGGGTAATGGAAATTCATCAATTTTGGAGTGACTTAGGCTGCTGGCATCTTCTTCTAAATTGTCTTGGGAATTTCTGCTATTTAATTTTCGTTTATTTGGTTCCTGGACATCTGTTAATCGTTGAAATTTTTCATCTCGTTGTCACTGGTTCATGTGGTTTACTTCTGAATGTTTTTTAAACTTTTTAAAATAAAATTTTGGTCATACTAAATCTTGCGTCCCTATTACCCAAGCGTCATTTTTCCAAGTAAGTAAATTTAATGGAAAATTAGTAACCAACTAATTATTAGTTTCTATGGTAACTGAAACCCTTTGATTGGTTAAGGCCGAGATTAAAAGCATTGTTATTATATTTGAAATTTTTATTCAAATTTATTATATATTTTCTGATTGATTTTATTCTTCTGTCTTCCTTTCTGGGTATTAAATGTTATCACTATTGTATTTATTTCCTTTCAAAGATTAAAACAGTACCTCATAAGGTCATGTTCTATTATATATTAACTTTTGTCTAATTATGTTGACATTTGATAATTGCATAATTCTTTTAATTTAAACTCTTATTGTAACATTTTTCTTTTAAAATGATTTATACCTAATTATTGGCTAGTTACTTGCATTACATTTGTAAATTTCCTTATGGATTTTATACAATTTGTTATTATTGGTTTTGACCGTTATGGATTTCTTAGGTCTAAGTAGCCATTGATTATTTTCACTTATTATATTCTAATGATATTTCATTTTATTACAAAGCATTTTGTCCTGTTGTTATAATTGATTTGTTTAGTGGTTGCTGTGTCTTGAATTTGTTTGTGTTCTGATTACATGTCAAGATTATTTTCTGTATCTTAATACTTAAAATATAACAATTAGGCCTATGGACTGTAAGCTTCTTTCAGCCATATCCTATTCATAACATTAAAACGAACAATTCTTTACAAGTTATTAGTTACTGTTGGTTTAACATACATTTCATTCTTTTGCTATTATCTTGAGTGAGAAATATCATCACTTCCTTCAAACTTATTTAATTTATTTTCCCTTATAACGTAGGGTGTTTATTAATTATATACTTAATTTCTTATACTAATCCCTTTCTCCATTCCATGTTAACACAAACTGTTTTTACATGGGCTTTCTCCCCTGAATAACATCATATCCTTTACTTATCTCTACTTTAAATACTATTTCTAATTATTCTTAACTATATAATATATTTTTTATAAGCTCACTCTTAAATCATCTATTGGTTCATCATTGATTTACTAAGTGTTTCCTTACCTATTACTATCTTTTTATCACTTACAATATCTTTTTTCACTTATCACTTTCACCTTTAATTAATTGGTGTTTATCACTGATACACTCACTATTTTGGGGTATTTACACCTTCACTATTGCACTTTTTAACTGTTTACATTAAGTGTTTCTTAGTGGGTAATCCCTATAATTATTTCTCTTTCTCACCTTCTCACTATTTCTTTCATTATAAATTATACATAGTATTAATGATATTTTTCTATATATTTTACTATATCTAACTCTAATATTTGGGTTAGTGTACTTTTCTTTATATTAGATTGCTTTACTGTTTTGTTTAAAACAGTTATATGAATTATTTCATTTACAATAATATTTATTTCCATTATTGGATACTTATTGGTTTTATTTACAATATTCTATATTTGAGTGTACCATTTCTCCCTTTTATATGTGGTGTTTCTTATTTCTTGGTTTCACTTCGTTTCCTTTTCATTCTTCTGCTTCTTCTCCTTCTTCTTCATTTTCAATTGGCTTCATTTTAATTCGGTTCTCCCCTTCTCGTCTGGTTTGATTTTATTTAGTTGTAGGAATTCGTTCACTTCCTTCAATTGTCTTTATTCTTCTTTGGTTTTGGTTTCTTCCCTTCTTTGTTAGTTCCTGTTTGTTTGGTCAATCACTTGGGTTAGGTAATGTTGTCGTTTGTCGTGTCACTGTCTTTATATTTTAATTATATTTAATCATTTTATTTAATATGAAGTATATTTATATTTGATATTATCTTTTTTATCCCTGGTACTGGGGTGGCTTATTTGCGTTGTAACATATTGCCTCTCCTTCAAAATTGATCATTTTAATAAAACACTAACATAGTTTTTTATGAAATTATCAGTTATATATAATTTTTCCTTTTCTTTCTTGTTTGTTTCTCCATTCTTATTTCTCTTCTTACTTAATTCATTCCATTTTATTTGGATCTGTTTTTATTTATTTCCATTAGTGTGTTCTCCCTTATACACCATTTTTCCCTAACTTTTTAGTAGCTGGTTTCTCCCATTAACTACTCATTTTTTCTGAGACCAGACGAACATCATCTCTGCTCAGTTTATTTTGATTGCTGGACTATTCAACAGTCAATCCTAAATACCTTTTTTGTCAACTTGTGACTTAAATTAATAATAATATATTTTGGGGTTGTCCACCTTGTGGTTTGTTTTTTAGATCACTTTTGGCCTTTTACTCATTCTTCCTTCCGCTGTACCTTTGCTATATACTGTCATCTACTCATACAGTTGATTGTTTTTTATTTATTCATATGTTAATTTCATCATTTCTAACTTTTCATTATTTTGTTTTTCTATTCTTCTTGTGATCATTTTAATTATCTTAGACATTTTTATTCTTTTTCTTGGTTATTTAGCAATATTCTGCTTTAGCCATTTTTTGTATATTTGTTTTATACATAACTTCTCCTTTTCCTTGTACAAGTTCTGATTTTTTTTTTTTTTCTTTGAATACTTTAAATTCATTATACTTTCAGGTATTTATCTTAGCAGTTTTTGCTTGATTTTATTTTTGTTTATTTTAATTTGTTTTAAATATCATTTTTGATAATTTTTCGTAAGTTAGTTTTCTTACTTTATAGGAATTTTTGTAGCTTATTCCTTTTTAGGTATTTTTTGTTTAAATATTATCATAAGTTTTTGATTCTTACTTTTTTATAGGAATTTGTGTAACTTATTCCTTTATTGTACTTTTTATTTTATACTTCATATATCAACTTTAATAGACTTTAATTTGATTTTACTTGGTAGGAATTTTGGTAACTTATTCCTTTGTTTTTATATTTTTATTCATTTATTTTATTTTTTTCTTTTCCTCATATGTCATCTAAATAAGGTAGTAAGTTGCTCTTACAAACTTTTTGAATTTTGAAATTTGTTTATTTTATTTCTAGTAATTTATTTTTCTTCATAAATCTTTTTTATTGAAGCTTGGTTGTAAACTCCTTTTATTCTTCTTGTGTTTATATTACTTATTTGGTAAGTATTGTTACCATTATCTTTTGTGATGACATATGGACCGGTATAAAGCAATAACAATTTCTTTGCTATACCTTCCAGTGTACTTGGCAGTTCACGATTTTTGATTAATATCTTTTCTCCCTCCTTATATTTGATTATTTTGGGCTGGTTTTTAGCATATTTGGCTTTTTGTTTCTCAATCTTCTCCATAATTAGGCTGTACCATTTGTTTTTATCATACGGGTCTTCTGGGTTTTTTGGGAATTCTATTATCTCTTGTATCTCTCTATTTGGTTTCCTCTCGAACATCATTAAGTATGGTGTATTCTCTGTAAACTGGTGATGGCTGATATTTAAAAATACTTCGGTTGAAGTTAAATATTTGTGCCATTCCTTTTGGTTATCATGACAATAAGTTCTCAAAATGCGTCCCACCTCTCTCAACATCCTTTCTGCTGGATTACTACTAGGGTGGTATACGGAAGTTTTATATGTTTTGATGTTCAGTTTCATTAATTCTTCTCTCCACCTTTTCCCTTTAAATTGTGTCCCGTGATCGGTTATTATCATGTACGGTTTTCCAATTTCTGAAATGTATTTATTTTTGATAATATTTAATATTTTATTTGTTGTGGCTCTGTTTATAGCGTATAGTTTGGTGTACTTGGTGAAATGGTCAAGTATAATTACGATGAACTTGTATCCATGTCTTCCTCCGCTACTTGGGAATGGTCCACATATGTCGAGGAACACCTTCTCTAGTTTGGCATTTGACGTGATGGGTATCATCGTTCCATTCTTCCTTTCATAATTGGTTTTGACCATCTGACATAACGTGCAGGTTTTTATATTTTTATTTACCTTTCTTGTGATATTTTTAATAAACAAATCTTCCTCTAAAGCTTTTACTATTTTGAGTGTTCCCATGTGCCCGTATCTTACATGGTAATCTTTGATGATCTGGTTTTCTAATGAATGAGGAATTACTAGTTTCCATGTGTCTTGGTTCTTTTTTGTTTTTATGAATAATATGTCTTTGTATATACAGTAAAATTTATTTATAATTGCTTCTGATTCCATCAGTCTTTTCCTTATGTTTAATATTTTGGTATCTTGCTCTTGTTGTAACACTATTTCGTTTACGATATTTTCCAGGTCCTTCCTATCTTTCAATATATAATACACTTTTGCTATCTTCCCCTTTTCTCCTTCAAATGTCTGATCTTCTACATTTATTCTGGATAAATTTTTAAGTTTATTTATTATGGTTTAGTAGTTCTCATTTAAATCGTCTTAGTTGTTGAGTCATTTCTTGTCCCCTCTTGTTTTCGTGATTATTTAGTGGTTGAATTTAATTTTAATACTTCTTTCTTTCCATTGGGTTGCTTGGTCAATATTTCGAAGATCAGTCCCTTTTCTTGGTGTGTGGTATCTTCGCTTAGTTTACCCATGGTCCATTATTTCCTCTGCACTTGTGGTTCGTGTAACCTTGGCGTGTAGAACTATTTTCTTCCTTGTGATATAGGTTTCTTCGGACTCGTACCACATTTCCTCTACTATCATACGTTCATTTGCCTCCATGACTGCTTCATTCACTACATTCTGATTAATCAAAGAAGTCGTTAATTGCACCTCTTTTGTTATTATTGATCTTTTATTCTGTATTTCTATTTCTGGTGTGCTCCAGTGTTTCAGGGACCTCCTTAATTTGTTATACACTGTTTTGTTGTCAGTCCTTACTATTTCTGGCATCTTCCATCTAAGCATATATTTGCTGAATTTTTCATCCACTGGTTGGTTGTGAATTCCTTTTATAATTTCCTTCAGAGTCCTCCTACAGTCTTTATACTTCATTAATTTGCTTTGGTAGGTAAGGGGCAAATTAAACACATCAATGAGTCCGTTCTTCATCATCCCTAATTCTTCTCTGGTTTTTATTAGTTTCTTTTTATATACTTTCCCTATTTCCTCTGTTTTCTTATTCTTCTTAATTATCCGATTCTTCTTCCTGCCTCTTCTACTGTTGGTTTTTATGCGCTTGATGTTCTCGGTGTTATTGTTATCTTTATTTTCAGAAAACAATACACTTGATTCTTCTACAGTTTCCATCTCCTTACTATCTTCAGAAGTGGTGTCTAGTGTTTCATTCGATGGTTTGAAATCACTATCTAACGTTTCATTAATTTGATCTACTGGGTAACTTGTTTCTTCCCATCTCTTGTTCATTCCCGGTTTTGTCTGTTTGACTTCTTCACGAAACTCTATTAGCATGAACCTTAATTCTTCTCTGTTCTTCTCACCATCTTCCTTCATTTGTCGTAGGAGTGTTTCATTACTATTTTCGATCTTCTTATTCACTATTTCCAGATCTTTCTTGATCTGTTTCTTCAGCTCTTCACTCTTCTTTTCCAGCGTCACCTGACTTCTCTTCAGGGCTTCATGGTTGCTCTCCATTTTATTATTCAGAAGTTCTAGGTTTTCCTTGATTTGCTTCTTCAATTCTTCACTGTTTCGGTCCAGTTTTTTATTCAAGAATTCCCTTTCTTCCTTCATTCCCTCTTGTAATGATTCTAATTTTTTATTCAATTCTTCCTTGTCTTGTCTTCTTTCTACGAGTTGCTCCAACATCATTCTCATCAAGCTATCTAATTTCGCTTCTTCAGTTGGTTTGACTGGTTGGACGTCAACTACTACTTCAATTTCTGGTTCTGGTTGGTTTGGATTTTCCGGTTGTTCCTCCTGGGTATCTTCTTCAAACAATCCTCCAATCATTTCCTCAATTTCTTCTTGATTTGTTCCTTTCTTAATGTCAAATCTTGTAACGATATGATGTCTTTTCATAATCGCCGCTAGTCGTCCTTTTCTAGCCTCACTACGTTGGTCGCCAATCTGTAACGAATGGGAGAACACGGTCGTATCTGTTTTATAATGTGTACACCTGTTTTTTTATGTGTAGAAAGTGTTAGTGTGGTGTGTTCGTCTGACACCTGTCGTTACATTAATGGTTATTGCTACCGAAGTCCGTAGCATTGTCACAATTATCAGTACAACCTTACCTGTAATTTCATAGGGGTCGTGAATCCCGGGTGGCGCCAAATTGTTTATTTTAAAACAATTAAATCTGTGAATTAACAAGTTAGATTGGTGTTATCAGCATTGACAGCTGGAGCGTTCGAATGATTCCCGCCTCTGTACAGCTTACTGTATTGCCCATATGGCAAGAGCGCTAGTTGTCTTCTCAGTGAAATCGCCAACACACACATATATTATACAACTTCCTATGAAATAAAACAATGGTAATACTCTGTACTGTATCATTAATTATGGTTTGGTCATTAATCAATGTGACAAAAATATTATAAGTTAGTTTTCAATAAAATTGCTCCGGCTTAAAACATGAACTCTAGGCTGACGAAATTGATTTTGAAACGAGTTATACTGAGGCCGACATGGCGTCTGTTTGTACACTATATATTGACTCGTTCAAAATTTGGAGTTCTTTGGATTATAAAGAAAACGTAAAATATGATTACATTAAAGAAGTACACTACCGTACCTTATCCGTACTTAAATGGTATAAAGTGTGTTTACAAATTGTTCGGCAGTGTAGTAATAGTTGTTACAAAGTTCGCAAATTAATGCGAGGTTATTTTATAGTTAACATTTTTTTTTTCGTAAGTTTATATTATTCAATCCTTGAAAGAAAATTATTTTTTATTTTATAGTGAGAGTTTTTTATTGATATGAGAAATATATAAAGTGCTTTTATTCCTGGGATTATTGTATTTAAATGGTACTTATCAGTTCAGAAGGTTGTGATAGGTCGTTGTTCTGGGGTAATGGAAATTCATCAATTTTGGAGTGACTTAGGCTGCTGGCATCTTCTTCTAAATTGTCTTGGGAATTTCTGCTATTTAATTTTCGTTTATTTGGTTCCTGGACATCTGTTAATCGTTGAAATTTTTCATCTCGTTGTCACTGGTTCATGTGGTTTACTTCTGAATGTTTTTTAAACTTTTTAAAATAAAATTTTGGTCATACTAAATCTTGCGTCCCTATTACCCAAGCGTCATTTTTCCAAGTAAGTAAATTTAACGGAAAATTAGTAACCAACTAATTATTAGTTTCTATGGTAACTGAAACCCTTTGATTGGTTAAGGCCGAGATTAAAAGCATTGTTATTATATTTGAAATTTTTATTCAAATTTATTATATATTTTCTGATTGATTTTATTCTTCTGTCTTCCTTTCTGGGTATTAAATGTTATCACTATTGTATTTATTTCCTTTCAAAGATTAAAACAGTACCTCATAAGGTCATGTTCTATTATATATTAACTTTTGTCTAATTATGTTGACATTTGATAATTGCATAATTCTTTTAATTTAAACTCTTATTGTAACATTTTTCTTTTAAAATGATTTATACCTAATTATTGGCTAGTTACTTGCATTACATTTGTAAATTTCCTTATGGATTTTATACAATTTGTTATTATTGGTTTTGACCGTTATGGATTTCTTAGGTCTAAGTAGCCGTTGATTATTTTCACTTATTATATTCTAATGATATTTCATTTTATTACAAAGCGTTTTGTCCTGTTGTTATAATTGATTTGTTTAGTGGTTGCTGTGTCTTGAATTTGTTTGTGTTCTGATTACATGTCAAGATTATTTTCTGTATCTTAATACTTAAAATATAACAATTAGGCCTATGGACTGTAAGCTTCTTTCAGCCATATCCTATTCATAACATTAAAACGAACAATTCTTTACAAGTTATTAGTTACTGTTGGTTTAACATACATTTCATTCTTTTGCTATTATCTTGAGTGAGAAATATCATCACTTCCTTCAAACTTATTTAATTTATTTTCCCTTATAACGTAGGGTGTTTATTAATTATATACTTAATTTCTTATACTAATCCCTTTCTCCATTCCATGTTAACACAAACTGTTTTTACATGGGCTTTCTCCCCTGAATAACATCATATCCTTTACTTATCTCTACTTTAAATACTATTTCTAATTATTCTTAACTATATAATATATTTTTTATAAGCTCACTCTTAAATCATCTATTGGTTCATCATTGATTTACTAAGTGTTTTCTTACCTATTACTATCTTTTTATCACTTACAATATCTTTTTTCACTTATCACTTTCACCTTTAATTAATTGGTGTTTATCACTGATACACTCACTATTTTGGGGTATTTACACCTTCACTATTGCACTTTTTAACTGTTTACATTAAGTGTTTCTTAGTGGGTAATCCCTATAATTATTTCTCTTTCTCACCTTCTCACTATTTCTTTCATTATAAATTATACATAGTATTAATGATATTTTTCTATATATTTTACTATATCTAACTCTAATATTTGGGTTAGTGTACTTTTCTTTATATTAGATTGCTTTACTGTTTTGTTTAAAACAGTTATATGAATTATTTCATTTACAATAATATTTATTTCCATTATTGGATACTTATTGGTTTTATTTACAATATTCTATATTTGAGTGTACCATTTCTCCCTTTTATATGTGGTGTTTCTTATTTCTTGGTTTCACTTCGTTTCCTCTTCATTCTTCTGCTTCTTCTCCTTCTCTTTCTTCTTCATTTTCAATTGGCTTCATTTTAATTCGGTTCTCCCCTTCTCGTCTGGTTTGATTTTATTTAGTTGTAGGAATTCGTTCACTTCCTTCAATTGTCTTTATTCTTCTTTGGTTTTGGTTTCTTCCCTTCTTTGTTAGTTCCTGTTTGTTTGGTCAATCACTTGGGTTAGGTAATGTTGTCGTTTGTCGTGTCACTGTCTTTATATTTTATTTATAATTAATCATTTTATTTAATATGAAGTATATTTATATTTGATATTATCTTTTTTATCCCTGGTACTGGGGTGGCTTATTTGTGTTGTAACATATTGCCTCTCCTTCAAAATTGATCATTTTAATAAAACACTAACATAGTTTTTTATGAAATTATCAGTAATATATAATTTTTTCCTTTTCTTTCTTGTTTGTTTCTCCATTCTTATTTCTCTTCTTACTTAATTCATTCCATTTTATTTGGATCTGTTTTTATTTATTTCCATTAGTGTGTTCTCCCTTATACACCATTTTTCCCTAACTTTTTAGTAGCTGGTTTCTCCCATTAACTACTCATTTTTTCTGAGACCAGAGGAACATCATCTCTGCTCAGTTTATTTTGATTGCTGGACTTTTCAACAGTCAATCTTAAATACCTTTTTTGTCAACTTGTGACTTAAATTAATAATAATAATAATAATATATTTTGGGATTGTCCACCTTGTGGTTTGTTTTTTAGATCACTTTTGGCCTTTTACTCATTCTTCCTTCCGCTGTACCTTTGCTATATACTGTCATCTACTCATACAGTTGATTGTTTTTTATTTATTCATATGTTAATTTCATCATTTCTAACTTTTCATTATTTTGTTTTTCTATTCTTCTTGTGATCATTTTAATTATCTTAGACATTTTTATTCTTTTTCTTGGTTATTTAGCAATATTCTGCTTTAGCCATTTTTTGTATATTTGTTTTATACATAACTTCTCCTTTTCCTTGTACAAGTTCTGATTTTTTTTTTTTCTTTGAATACTTTAAATTCATTATACTTTCAGGTATTTATCTTAGCAGTTTTTGCTTGATTTTATTTTTGTTTATTTTAATTTGTTTTAAATATCATTTTTGATAATTTTTCGTAAGTTAGTTTTCTTACTTTATAGGAATTTTTGTAGCTTATTCCTTTTTAGGTATTTTTTGTTTAAATATTATCATAAGTTTTTGATTCTTACTTTTTTATAGGAATTTGTGTAACTTATTCCTTTATTGTACTTTTTATTTTATACTTCATATACAACTTTAATAGACTTTAATTTGATTTTACTTGGTAGGAATTTTGGTAACTTATTCCTTTGTTTTTATATTTTTATTCATTTATTTTATTTTTTTCTTTTCCTCATATGTCATCTAAATAAGGTAGTAAGTTGCTCTTACAAACTTTTTGAATTTTGAAATTTGTTTGTTTTATTTCTAGTAATTTATTTTTCTTCATAAAACTTTTTTATTGAAGCTTGGTTGTAAACTCCTTTTATTCTTCTTGTGTTTATATTACTTATTTGGTAAGTATTGTTACCATTATCTTTTGTGATGACATATGGACCGGTATAAAGCAATAACAATTTCTTTGCTATACCTTCCCGTGTACTTGGCCGTTCACGATTTTTGATTAATATCTTTTCTCCCTCCTTATATTTGATTATTTTGGGCTGGTTTTTAGCATATTTGGCTTTTTGTTTCTCAATCTTCTCCATAATTAGGCTGTACCATTTGTTTTTATCATACGGGTCTTCTGGGTTTTTTGGGAATTCTATTATCTCTTGTATCTCTCTATTTGGTTTCCTCTCGAACGTCATTAAGTATGGTGTATTCTCTGTAAACTGGTGATGGCTGATATTTAAAAATACTTCGGTTGAAGTTAAATATTTGTGCCATTCCTTTTGGTTATCATGACAATAAGTTCTCAAAATGCGTCCCACCTCTCTCAACATCCTTTCTGCTGGATTACTACTAGGGTGGTATACGGAAGTTTTATATGTTTTGATGTTCAGTTTCATTAATTCTTCTCTCCACCTTTTCCCTTTAAATTGTGTCCCGTGATCGGTTATTATCATGTACGGTTTTCCAATTTCTGAAATGTATTTATTTTTGATAATATTTAATATTTTATTTGTTGTGGCTCTGTTTATAGCGTATAGTTTGGTGTACTTGGTGAAATGGTCAAGTATAATTACGATGAACTTGTATCCATGTCTTCCTCCGCTACGTGGGAATGGTCCACATATGTCGAGGAACACCTTCTCTAGTTTGTCATTTGACGTGATGGGTATCATCGTTCCATTCTTCCTTTCATTATTGGTTTTGACCATCTGACATAACGTGCAGGTTTTTATATTTTTATTTACCTTTCTTGTGATATTTTTAATAAACAAATCTTCCTCTAAAGCTTTTACTATTTTGAGTGTTCCCATGTGCCCGTATCTTACATGGTAATCTTTGATGATCTGGTTTTCTAATGAATGAGGAATTACTAGTTTCCATGTGTCTTGGTTCTTTTTTGTTTTTATGAATAATATGTCTTTGTATATACAGTAAAATTTATTTATAATTGCTTCTGATTCCATCAGTCTTTTTCTTATGTTTAATATTTTGGTATCTTGCTCTTGTTGTAACACTATTTCGTTTACGATATTTTCCAGGTCCTTCCTATCTTTCAATATATAATACACTTTTGCTATCTTCCCCTTTTCTCCTTCAAATGTCTGATCTTCTACATTTATTCTGGATAAATTTTTAAGTTTATTTATTATGGTTTAGTAGTTCTCATTTAAATCGTCTTAGTTGTTGAGTCATTTCTTGTCCCCTCTTGTTTTGGTTATTATTTAGTGGTTGAATTTAATTTTAATACTTCTTTCTTTCCATTGGGTTGCTTGGTCAATATTTCGAAGATCAGTCCCTTTTCTTGGTGTGTGGTATCTTCGCTTAGTTTACCCATGGTCCATTATTTCCTCTGCACTTGTGGTTCGTGTAACCTTGGCGTGTAGAACTATTTTCTTCCTTGTGATATAGGTTTCTTCGGACTCGTACCACATTTCCTCTACTATCATATGTTCATTTGCCTCCATGACTGCTTCATTCACTACATTCTGATTAATCAAAGAAGTCGTTAATTGCACCTCTTTTGTTATTATTGATCTTTTATTCTGTATTTCTATTTCTGGTGTGCTCCAGTGTTTCAGGGACCTCCTTAATTTGTTATACACTGTTTTGTTGTCAGTCCTTTCTATTTCTGGCATCTTCCATCTAAGCATAGATTTGCTGAATTTTTCATCCACTGGTTGGTTGTGAATTCCTTTTATAATTTCCTTCAGAGTCCTCCTACAGTCTTTATACTTCATTAATTTGCTTTGGTAGGTAAGGGGCAAATTAAACACATCAATGAGTCCGTTCTTCATCATCCCTAATTCTTCTCTGGTTTTTATTAGTTTCTTTTTATATACTTTCCCTATTTCCTCTGTTTTCTTATTCTTCTTAATTATCCGATTCTTCTTCCTGCCTCTTCTACTGTTGGTTTTTATGCGCTTGATGTTCTCGGTGTTATTGTTATCTTTATTTTCAGAAAACAATACACTTGATTCTTCTACAGTTTCCATCTCCTTACTATCTTCAGAAGTGGTGTCTAGTGTTTCATTCGATGGTTTGAAATCACTATCTAACGTTTCATTAATTTGATCTACTGGGTAACTTGTTTCTTCCCATCTCTTGTTCATCCCCGTTTTTGTCTGTTTGACTTCTTCACGAAACTCTATTAGCATGAACCTTAATTCTTCTCTGTTCTTCTCACCATCTTCCTTCATTTGTCGTAGGAGTGTTTCATTACTATTTTCGATCTTCTTATTCACTATTTCCAGATCTTTCTTGATCTGTTTCTTCAGCTCTTCACTCTTCTTTTCCAGCGTCTCCTGACTTCTCTTCAGGGCTTCATGGTTGCTCTCCATTTTATTATTCAGAAGTTCTAGGTTTTCCTTGATTTGCTTCTTCAATTCTTCACTGTTTCGGTCCAGTTTTTTATTCAAGAATTCCCTTTCTTCCTTCATTCCCTCTTGTAATGATTCTTATTTTTTATTCAATTCTTCCTTGTCTTGTCTTCTTTCTACGAGTTGCTCCATCATCATTCTCATCAAGCTATCTAATTTCGCTTCTTCAGTTGGTTTGACTGGTTGGACGTCAACTACTACTTCAATTTCTGGTTCTGGTTGGTTTGGATTTTCCGGTTGTTCCTCCTGGGTATCTTCTTCAAACAATCCTCCAATCATTTCCTCAATTTCTTCTTGATTTGTTCCTTTCTTAATGTCGAATCTTGTAACCATATGATGTCTTTTCATAATCGCCGCTAGTCGTCCTTTTCTAGCCTCACTACGTTGGTCGCCAATCTGTAACGAATGGGAGAACACGGTCGTATCTGTTTTATAATGTGTACACCTGTTTTGTTATGTGTAGAAAGTGTTAGTGTGGTGTGTTCGTCTGACACCTGTCGTTACATTAATGGTTATTGCTACCGAAGTCCGTAGCATTGTCACAATTATCAGTACAACCTTACCTGTAATTTCATAGGGGTCGTGAATCCCGGGTGGCGCCAAATTGTTTATTTTAAAACAATTAAATCTGTGAATTAACAAGTTAGATTGGTGTTATCAGCATTGACAGCTGGAGCGTTCGAATGATTCCCGCCTCTGCACAGCTTACTGTATTGCCCATATGGCAAGAGCGCTAGTTGTCTTCTCAGTGAAATCGCCAACACACACATATATTATACAACTTCCTATGAAATAAAACAATGGTAATACTCTGTACTGTATCATTAATTATGGTTTGGTCATTAATCAATGTGACAAAAATATTATAAGTTAGTTTTCAATAAAATTGCTCCGGCTTAAAACATGAACTCTAGGCTGACGAAATTGATTTTGAAACGAGTTATACTGAGGCCGACATGGCGTCTGTTTGTACACTATATATTGACTCGTTCAAAATTTGGAGTTCTTTGGATTATAAAGAAAACGTAAAATATGATTACATTAAAGAAGTACACTACCGTACCTTATCCGTACTTAAATGGTATAAAGTGTGTTTACAAATTGTTCGGCAGTGTAGTAATAGTTGTTACAAAGTTCGCAAATTAATGCGAGGTTATTTTATAGTTAACATTTTTTTTTTCGTAAGTTTATATTATTCAATCCTTGAAAGAAAATTATTTTTTATTTTATAGTGAGAGTTTTTTATTGATATGAGAAATATATAAAGTGCTTTTATTCCTGGGATTATTGTATTTAAATGGTACTTATCAGTTCAGAAGGTTGTGATAGGTCGTTGTTCTGGGGTAATGGAAATTCATCAATTTTGGAGTGACTTAGGCTGCTGGCATCTTCTTCTAAATTGTCTTGGGAATTTCTGCTATTTAATTTTCGTTTATTTGGTTCCTGGACATCTGTTAATCGTTGAAATTTTTCATCTCGTTGTCACTGGTTCATGTGGTTTACTTCTGAATGTTTTTTAAACTTTTTAAAATAAAATTTTGGTCATACTAAATCTTGCGTCCCTATTACCCAAGCGTCATTTTTCCAAGTAAGCAAATTTAACGGAAAATTAGTAACCAACTAATTATTAGTTTCTATGGTAACTGAAACCCTTTGATTGGTTAAGGCCGAGATTAAAAGCATTGTTATTATATTTGAAATTTTTATTCAAATTTATTATATATTTTCTGATTGATTTTATTCTTCTGTCTTCCTTTCTGGGTATTAAATGTTATCACTATTGTATTTATTTCCTTTCAAAGATTAAAACAGTACCTCATAAGGTCATGTTCTATTATATATTAACTTTTGTCTAATTATGTTGACATTTGATAATTGCATAATTCTTTTAATTTAAACTCTTATTGTAACATTTTTCTTTTAAAATGATTTATACCTAATTATTGGCTAGTTACTTGCATTACATTTGTAAATTTCCTTATGGATTTTATACAATTTGTTATTATTGGTTTTGACCGTTATGGATTTCTTAGGTCTAAGTAGCCATTGATTATTTTCACTTATTATATTCTAATGATATTTCATTTTATTACAAAGCGTTTTGTCCTGTTGTTATAATTGATTTGTTTAGTGGTTGCTGTGTCTTGAATTTGTTTGTGTTCTGATTACATGTCAAGATTATTTTCTGTATCTTAATACTTAAAATATAACAATTAGGCCTATGGACTGTAAGCTTCTTTCAGCCATATCCTATTCATAACATTAAAACGAACAATTCTTTACAAGTTATTAGTTACTGTTGGTTTAACATACATTTCATTCTTTTGCTATTATCTTGAGTGAGAAATATCATCACTTCCTTCAAACTTATTTAATTTATTTTCCCTTATAACGTAGGGTGTTTATTAATTATATACTTAATTTCTTATACTAATCCCTTTCTCCATTCCATGTTAACACAAACTGTTTTTACATGGGCTTTCTCCCCTGAATAACATCATATCCTTTACTTATCTCTACTTTAAATACTATTTCTAATTATTCTTAACTATATAATATATTTTTTATAAGCTCACTCTTAAATCATCTATTGGTTCATCATTGATTTACTAAGTGTTTTCTTACCTATTACTATCTTTTTATCACTTACAATATCTTTTTTCACTTATCACTTTCACCTTTAATTAATTGGTGTTTATCACTGATACACTCACTATTTTGGGGTATTTACACCTTCACTATTGCACTTTTTAACTGTTTACATTAAGTGTTTCTTAGTGGGTAATCCCTATAATTATTTCTCTTTCTCACCTTCTCACTATTTCTTTCATTATAAATTATACATAGTATTAATGATATTTTTCTATATATTTTACTATATCTAACTCTAATATTTGGGTTAGTGTACTTTTCTTTATATTAGATTGCTTTACTGTTTTGTTTAAAACAGTTATATGAATTATTTCATTTACAATAATATTTATTTCCATTATTGGATACTTATTGGTTTTATTTACAATATTCTATATTTGAGTGTACCATTTCTCCATTTTATATGTGGTGTTTCTTATTTCTTGGTTTCACTTCGTTTCCTCTTCATTCTTCTGCTTCTTCTCCTTCTCTTTCTTCTTCATTTTCAATTGGCTTCATTTTAATTCGGTTCTCCCCTTCTCGTCTGGTTTGATTTTATTTAGTTGTAGGAATTCGTTCACTTCCTTCAATTGTCTTTATTCTTCTTTGGTTTTGGTTTCTTCCCTTCTTTGTTAGTTCCTGTTTGTTTGGTCAATCACTTGGGTTAGGTAATGTTGTCGTTTGTCGTGTCACTGTCTTTATATTTTATTTATAATTAATCATTTTATTTAATATGAAGTATATTTATATTTGATATTATCTTTTTTATCCCTGGTACTGGGGTGGCTTATTTGTGTTGTAACATATTGCCTCTCCTTCAAAATTGATCATTTTAATAAAACACTAACATAGTTTTTTATGAAATTATCAGTTATATATAATTTTTTCCTTCTCTTTCTTGTTTGTTTCTCCATTCTTATTTCTCTTCTTACTTAATTCATTCCATTTTATTTGGATCTGTTTTTATTTATTTCCATTAGTGTGTTCTCCCTTATACACCATTTTTCCCTAACTTTTTAGTAGCTGGTTTCTCCCATTAACTACTCATTTTTTCTGAGACCAGAGGAACATCATCTCTGCTCAGTTTATTTTGATTGCTGGACTTTTCAACAGTCAATCTTAAATACCTTTTTTGTAAACTTGTTACTTAAATTAATAATAATAATAATAATATATTTTGGGATTGTCCACCTTGTGGTTTGTTTTTTATATCACTTTTGGCCTTTTACTCATTCTTCCTTCCGCTGTACCTTTGCTATATACTGTCATCTACTCATACAGTTGATTGTTTTTTATTTATTCATATGTTAATTTCATCATTTCTAACTTTTCATTATTTTGTTTTTCTATTCTTCTTGTGATCATTTTAATTATCTTAGACATTTTTATTCTTTTTCTTGGTTATTTAGCAATATTCTGCTTTAGCCATTTTTTGTATATTTGTTTTATACATAACTTCTCCTTTTCCTTGTACAAGTTCTGATTTTTTTTTTTTCTTTGAATACTTTAAATTCATTATACTTTCAGGTATTTATCTTAGCAGTTTTTGCTTGATTTTATTTTTGTTTATTTTAATTTGTTTTAAATATCATTTTTGATAATTTTTCGTAAGTTAGTTTTCTTACTTTATAGGAATTTTTGTAGCTTATTCCTTTTTAGGTATTTTTTGTTTAAATATTATCATAAGTTTTTGATTCTTACTTTTTTATAGGAATTTGTGTAACTTATTCCTTTATTGTACTTTTTATTTTATACTTCATATATCAACTTTAATAGACTTTAATTTGATTTTACTTGGTAGGAATTTTGGTAACTTATTCCTTTGTTTTTATATTTTTATTCATTTATTTTATTTTTTCTTTTCCTCATATGTCATCTAAATAAGGTAGTAAGTTGCTCTTACAAACTTTTTGAATTTTGAAATTTGTTTATTTTATTTCTAGTAATTTATTTTTCTTCATAAAACTTTTTTATTGAAGCTTGGTTGTAAACTCCTTTTATTCTTCTTGTGTTTATATTACTTATTTGGTAAGTATTGTTACCATTATCTTTTGTGATGACATATGGACCGGTATAAAGCAATAACAATTTCTTTGCTATACCTTCCAGTGTACTTGGCCGTTCACGATTTTTGATTAATATCTTTTCTCCCTCCTTATATTTGATTATTTTGGGCTGGTTTTTAGCATATTTGGCTTTTTGTTTCTCAATCTTCTCCATAATTAGGCTGTACCATTTGTTTTTATCATACGGGTCTTCTGGGTTTTTTGGGAATTCTATTATCTCTTGTATCTCTCTATTTGGTTTCCTCTCGAACGTCATTAAGTATGGTGTATTCTCTGTAAACTGGTGATGGCTGATATTTAAAAATACTTCGGTTGAAGTTAAATATTTGTGCCATTCCTTTTGGTTATCATGACAATAAGTTCTCAAAATGCGTCCCACCTCTCTCAACATCCTTTCTGCTGGATTACTACTAGGGTGGTATACGGAAGTTTTATATGTTTTGATGTTCAGTTTCATTAATTCTTCTCTCCACCTTTTCCCTTTAAATTGTGTCCCGTGATCGGTTATTATCATGTACGGTTTTCCAATTTCTGAAATGTATTTATTTTTGATAATATTTAATATTTTATTTGTTGTGGCTCTGTTTATAGCGTATAGTTTGGTGTACTTGGTGAAATGGTCAAGTATAATTACGATGAACTTGTATCCATGTCTTCCTCCGCTACTTGGGAATGGTCCACATATGTCGAGGAACACCTTCTCTAGTTTGGCATTTGACGTGATGGGTATCATCGTTCCATTCTTCCTTTCATAATTGGTTTTGACCATCTGACATAACGTGCAGGTTTTTATATTTTTATTTACCTTTCTTGTGATATTTTTAATAAACAAATCTTCCTCTAAAGCTTTTACTATTTTGAGTGTTCCCATGTGCCCGTATCTTACATGGTAATCTTTGATGATCTGGTTTTCTAATGAATGAGGAATTACTAGTTTCCATGTGTCTTGGTTCTTTTTTGTTTTTATGAATAATATGTCTTTGTATATACAGTAAAATTTATTTATAATTGCTTCTGATTCCATCAGTCTTTTTCTTATGTTTAATATTTTGGTATCTTGCTCTTGTTGTAACACTATTTCGTTTACGATATTTTCCAGGTCCTTCCTATCTTTCAATATATAATACACTTTTGCTATCTTCCCCTTTTCTCCTTCAAATGTCTGATCTTCTACATTTATTCTGGATAAATTTTTAAGTTTATTTATTATGGTTTAGTAGTTCTCATTTAAATCGTCTTAGTTGTTGAGTCATTTCTTGTCCCCTCTTGTTTTCGTGATTATTTAGTGGTTGAATTTAATTTTAATACTTCTTTCTTTCCATTGGGTTGCTTGGTCAATATTTCGAAGATCAGTCCCTTTTCTTGGTGTGTGGTATCTTCGCTTAGTTTACCCATGGTCCATTATTTCCTCTGCACTTGTGGTTCGTGTAACCTTGGCGTGTAGAACTATTTTCTTCCTTGTGATATAGGTTTCTTCGGACTCGTACCACATTTCCTCTACTATCATATGTTCATTTGCCTCCATGACTGCTTCATTCACTACATTCTGATTAATCAAAGAAGTCGTTAATTGCACCTCTTTTGTTATTATTGATCTTTTATTCTGTATTTCTATTTCTGGTGTGCTCCAGTGTTTCAGGGACCTCCTTAATTTGTTATACACTGTTTTGTTGTCAGTCCTTTCTATTTCTGGCATCTTCCATCTAAGCATAGATTTGCTGAATTTTTCATCCACTGGTTGGTTGTGAATTCCTTTTATAATTTCCTTCAGAGTCCTCCTACAGTCTTTATACTTCATTAATTTGCTTTGGTAGGTAAGGGGCAAATTAAACACATCAATGAGTCCGTTCTTCATCATCCCTAATTCTTCTCTGGTTTTTATTAGTTTCTTTTTATATACTTTCCCTATTTCCTCTGTTTTCTTATTCTTCTTAATTATCCGATTCTTCTTCCTTCCTCTTCTACTGTTGGTTTTTATGCGCTTGATGTTCTCGGTGTTATTGTTATCTTTATTTTCAGAAAACAATACACTTGATTCTTCTACAGTTTCCATCTCCTTACTATCTTCAGAAGTGGTGTCTAGTGTTTCATTCGATGGTTTGAAATCACTATCTAACGTTTCATTAATTTGATCTACTGGGTAACTTGTTTCTTCCCATCTCTTGTTCATCCCCGTTTTTGTCTGTTTGACTTCTTCACGAAACTCTATTAGCATGAACCTTAATTCTTCTCTGTTCTTCTCACCATCTTCCTTCATTTGTCGTAGGAGTGTTTCATTACTATTTTCGATCTTCTTATTCACTATTTCCAGATCTTTCTTGATCTGTTTCTTCAGCTCTTCACTCTTCTTTTCCAGCGTCTCCTGACTTCTCTTCAGGGCTTCATGGTTGCTCTCCATTTTATTATTCAGAAGTTCTAGGTTTTCCTTGATTTGCTTCTTCAATTCTTCACTGTTTCGGTCCAGTTTTTTATTCAAGAATTCCCTTTCTTCCTTCATTCCCTCTTGTAATGATTCTTATTTTTTATTCAATTCTTCCTTGTCTTGTCTTCTTTCTACGAGTTGCTCCATCATCATTCTCATCAAGCTATCTAATTTCGCTTCTTCAGTTGGTTTGACTGGTTGGACGTCAACTACTACTTCAATTTCTGGTTCTGGTTGGTTTGGATTTTCCGGTTGTTCCTCCTGGGTATCTTCTTCAAACAATCCTCCAATCATTTCCTCAATTTCTTCTTGATTTGTTCCTTTCTTAATGTCGAATCTTGTAACCATATGATGTCTTTTCATAATCGCCGCTAGTCGTCCTTTTCTAGCCTCACTACGTTGGTCGCCAATCTGTAACGAATGGGAGAACACGGTCGTATCTGTTTTATAATGTGTACACCTGTTTTGTTATGTGTAGAAAGTGTTAGTGTGGTGTGTTCGTCTGACACCTGTCGTTACATTAATGGTTATTGCTACCGAAGTCCGTAGCATTGTCACAATTATCAGTACAACCTTACCTGTAATTTCATAGGGGTCGTGAATCCCGGGTGGCGCCAAATTGTTTATTTTAAAACAATTAAATCTGTGAATTAACAAGTTAGATTGGTGTTATCAGCATTGACAGCTGGAGCGTTCGAATGATTCCCGCCTCTGTACAGCTTACTGTATTGCCCATATGGCAAGAGCGCTAGTTGTCTTCTCAGTGAAATCGCCAACACACACATATATTATACAACTTCCTACGAAATAAAACAATGGTAATACTCTGTACTGTATCATTAATTATGGTTTGGTCATTAATCAATGTGACAAAAATATTATAAGTTAGTTTTCAATAAAATTGCTCCGGCTTAAAACATGAACTCTAGGCTGACGAAATTGATTTTGAAACGAGTTATACTGAGGCCGACATGGCGTCTGTTTGTACACTATATATTGACTCGTTCAAAATTTGGAGTTCTTTGGATTATAAAGAAAACGTAAAATATGATTACATTAAAGAAGTACACTACCGTACCTTATCCGTACTTAAATGGTATAAAGTGTGTTTACAAATTGTTCGGCAGTGTAGTAATAGTTGTTACAAAGTTCGCAAATTAATGCGAGGTTATTTTATAGTTAACATTTTTTTTTTCGTAAGTTTATATTATTCAATCCTTGAAAGAAAATTATTTTTTATTTTATAGTGAGAGTTTTTTATTGATATGAGAAATATATAAAGTGCTTTTATTCCTGGGATTATTGTATTTAAATGGTACTTATCAGTTCAGAAGGTTGTGATAGGTCGTTGTTCTGGGGTAATGGAAATTCATCAATTTTGGAGTGACTTAGGCTGCTGGCATCTTCTTCTAAATTGTCTTGGGAATTTCTGCTATTTAATTTTCGTTTATTTGGTTCCTGGACATCTTTTAATCGTTGAAATTTTTCATCTCGTTGTCACTGGTTCATGTGGTTTACTTCTGAATGTTTTTTAAACTTTTTAAAATAAAATTTTGGTCATACTAAATCTTGCGTCCCTATTACCCAAGCGTCATTTTTCCAAGTAAGTAAATTTAACGGAAAATTAGTAACCAACTAATTATTAGTTTCTATGGTAACTGAAACCCTTTGATTGGTTAAGGCCGAGATTAAAAGCATTGTTATTATATTTGAAATTTTTATTCAAATTTATTATATATTTTCTGATTGATTTTATTCTTCTGTCTTCCTTTCTGGGTATTAAATGTTATCACTATTGTATTTATTCCTTTCAAAGATTAAAACAGTACCTCATAAGGTCATGTTCTATTATATATTAACTTTTGTCTAATTATGTTGACATTTGATAATTGCATAATTCTTTTAATTTAAACTCTTATTGTAACATTTTTCTTTTAAAATGATTTATACCTAATTATTGGCTAGTTACTTGCATTACATTTGTAAATTTCCTTATGGATTTTATACAATTTGTTATTATTGGTTTTGACCGTTATGGATTTCTTAGGTCTAAGTAGCCATTGATTATTTTCACTTATTATATTCTAATGATATTTCATTTTATTACAAAGCGTTTTGTCCTGTTGTTATAATTGATTTGTTTAGTGGTTGCTGTGTCTTGAATTTTTTTGTGTTCTGATTACATGTCAAGATTATTTTCTGTATCTTAATACTTAAAATATAACAATTAGGCCTATGGACTGTAAGCTTCTTTCAGCCATATCCTATTCATAACATTAAAACGAACAATTCTTTACAAGTTATTAGTTACTGTTGGTTTAACATACATTTCATTCTTTTGCTATTATCTTGAGTGAGAAATATCATCACTTCCTTCAAACTTATTTAATTTATTTTCCCTTATAACGTAGGGTGTTTATTAATTATATACTTAATTTCTTATACTAATCCCTTTCTCCATTCCATGTTAACACAAACTGTTTTTACATGGGCTTTCTCCCCTGAATAACATCATATCCTTTACTTATCTCTACTTTAAATACTACTTCTAATTATTCTTAACTATATAATATATTTTTTATAAGCTCACTCTTAAATCATCTATTGGTTCATCATTGATTTACTAAGTGTTTTCTTACCTATTACTATCTTTTTATCACTTACAATATCTTTTTTCACTTATCACTTTCACCTTTAATTAATTGGTGTTTATCACTGATACACTCACTATTTTGGGGTATTTACACCTTCACTATTGCACTTTTTAACTGTTTACATTAAGTGTTTCTTAGTGGGTAATCCCTATAATTATTTCTCTTTCTCACCTTCTCACTATTTCTTTCATTATAAATTATACATAGTATTAATGATATTTTTCTATATATTTTACTATATCTAACTCTAATATTTGGGTTAGTGTACTTTTCTTTATATTAGATTGCTTTACTGTTTTGTTTAAAACAGTTATATGAATTATTTCATTTACAATAATATTTATTTCCATTATTGGATACTTATTGGTTTTATTTACAATATTCTATATTTGAGTGTACCATTTCTCCCTTTTATATGTGGTGTTTCTTATTTCTTGGTTTCACTTCGTTTCCTCTTCATTCTTCTGCTTCTTCTCCTTCTCTTTCTTCTTCATTTTCAATTGGCTTCATTTTAATTCGGTTCTCCCCTTCTCGTCTGGTTTGATTTTATTTAGTTGTAGGAATTCGTTCACTTCCTTCAATTGTCTTTATTCTTCTTTGGTTTTGGTTTCTTCCCTTCTTTGTTAGTTCCTGTTTGTTTGGTCAATCACTTGGGTTAGGTAATGTTGTCGTTTGTCGTGTCACTGTCTTTATATTTTATTTATAATTAATCATTTTATTTAATATGAAGTATATTTATATTTGATATTATCTTTTTTATCCCTGGTACTGGGGTGGCTTATTTGTGTTGTAACATATTGCCTCTCCTTCAAAATTGATCATTTTAATAAAACACTAACATAGTTTTTTATGAAATTATCAGTTATATATAATTTTTTCCTTTTCTTTCTTGTTTGTTTCTCCATTCTTATTTCTCTTCTTACTTAATTCATTCCATTTTATTTGGATCTGTTTTTATTTATTTCCATTAGTGTGTTCTCCCTTATACACCATTTTTCCCTAACTTTTTAGTAGCTGGTTTCTCCCATTAACTACTCATTTTTTCTGAGACCAGAGGAACATCATCTCTGCTCAGTTTATTTTGATTGCTGGACTTTTCAACAGTCAATCTTAAATACCTTTTTTGTCAACTTGTGACTTAAATTAATAATAATAATAATAATATATTTTGGGATTGTCCACCTTGTGGTTTGTTTTTTAGATCACTTTTGGCCTTTTACTCATTCTTCCTTCCGCTGTACCTTTGCTATATACTGTCATCTACTCATACAGTTGATTGTTTTTTATTTATTCATATGTTAATTTCATCATTTCTAACTTTTCATTATTTTGTTTTTCTATTCTTCTTGTGATCATTTTAATTATCTTAGACATTTTTATTCTTTTTCTTGGTTATTTAGCAATATTCTGCTTTAGCCATTTCTTGTATATTTGTTTTATACATAACTTCTCCCTTTCCTTGTACAAGTTCTGATTTTTTTTTTTTCTTTGAATACTTTAAATTCATTATACTTTCAGGTATTTATCTTAGCAGTTTTTGCTTGATTTTATTTTTGTTTATTTTAATTTGTTTTAAATATCATTTTTGATAATTTTTCGTAAGTTAGTTTTCTTACTTTATAGGAATTTTTGTAGCTTATTCCTTTTTAGGTATTTTTTGTTTAAATATTATCATAAGTTTTTGATTCTTACTTTTTTATAGGAATTTGTGTAACTTATTCCTTTATTGTACTTTTTATTTTATACTTCATATATCAACTTTAATAGACTTTAATTTGATTTTACTTGGTAGGAATTTTGGTAACTTATTCCTTTGTTTTTATATTTTTATTCATTTATTTTATTTTTTTCTTTTCCTCATATGTCATCTAAATAAGGTAGTAAGTTGCTCTTACAAACTTTTTGAATTTTGAAATTTGTTTATTTTATTTGTAGTAATTTATTTTTCTTCATAAAACTTTTTTATTGAAGCCTGGTTGTAAACTCCTTTTATTCTTCTTGTGTTTATATTACTTATTTGGTAAGTATTGTTACCATTATCTTTTGTGATGACATATGGACCGGTATAAAGCAATAACAATTTCTTTGCTATACCTTCCAGTGTACTTGGCAGTTCACGATTTTTGATTAATATCTTTTCTCCCTCCTTATATTTGATTATTTTGGGCTGGTTTTTAGCATATTTGGCTTTTTGTTTCTCAATCTTCTCCATAATTAGGCTGTACCATTTGTTTTTATCATACGGGTCTTCTGGGTTTTTTGGGAATTCTATTATCTCTTGTATCTCTCTATTTGGTTTCCTCTCGAACATCATTAAGTATGGTGTATTCTCTGTAAACTGGTGATGGCTGATATTTAAAAATACTTCGGTTGAAGTTAAATATTTGTGCCATTCCTTTTGGTTATCATGACAATAAGTTCTCAAAATGCGTCCCACCTCTCTCAACATCCTTTCTGCTGGATTACTACTAGGGTGGTATACGGAAGTTTTATATGTTTTGATGTTCAGTTTCATTAATTCTTCTCTCCACCTTTTCCCTTTAAATTGTGTCCCGTGATCGGTTATTATCATGTACGGTTTTCCAATTTCTGAAATGTATTTATTTTTGATAATATTTAATATTTTATTTGTTGTGGCTCTGTTTATAGCGTATAGTTTGGTGTACTTGGTGAAATGGTCAAGTATAATTACGATGAACTTGTATCCATGTCTTCCTCCGCTACGTGGGAATGGTCCACGTATGTCGAGGAACACCTTCTCTAGTTTGGCATTTGACGTGATGGGTATCATCGTTCCATTCTTCCTTTCATTATTGGTTTTGACCATCTGACATAACGTGCAGGTTTTTATATTTTTATTTACCTTTCTTGTGATATTTTTAATAAACAAATCTTCCTCTAAAGCTTTTACTATTTTGATTGTTCCCATGTGCCCGTATCTTACATGGTAATCTTTGATGATCTGGTTTTCTAATGAATGAGGAATTACTAGTTTCCATGTGTCTTGGTTCTTTTTTGTTTTTATGAATAATATGTCTTTGTATATACAGTAAAATTTATTTATAATTGCTTCTGATTCCATCAGTCTTTTTCTTATGTTTAATATTTTGGTATCTTGCTCTTGTTGTAACACTATTTCGTTTACGATATTTTCCAGGTCCTTCCTATCTTTCAATATATAATACACTTTTGCTATCTTCCCCTTTTCTCCTTCAAATGTCTGATCTTCTACATTTATTCTGGATAAATTTTTAAGTTTATTTATTATGGTTTAGTAGTTCTCATTTAAATCGTCTTAGTTGTTGAGTCATTTCTTGTCCCCTCTTGTTTTGGTGATTATTTAGTGGTTGAATTTAATTTTAATACTTCTTTCTTTCCATTGGGTTGCTTGGTCAATATTTCGAAGATCAGTCCCTTTTCTTGGTGTGTGGTGTCTTCGCTTAGTTTACCCATGGTCCATTATTTCCTCTGCACTTGTGGTTCGTGTAACCTTGGCGTGTAGAACTATTTTCTTCCTTGTGATATAGGTTTCTTCGGACTCGTACCACATTTCCTCTACTATCATATGTTCATTTGCCTCCATGACTGCTTCATTCACTACATTCTGATTAATCAAAGAAGTCGTTAATTGCACCTCTTTTGTTATTATTGATCTTTTATTCTGTATTTCTATTTCTGGTGTGCTCCAGTGTTTCAGGGACCTCCTTAATTTGTTATACACTGTTTTGTTGTCAGTCCTTTCTATTTCTGGCATCTTCCATCTAAGCATAGATTTGCTGAATTTTTCATCCACTGGTTGGTTGTGAATTCCTTTTATAATTTCCTTCAGAGTCCTCCTACAGTCTTTATACTTCATTAATTTGCTTTGGTAGGTAAGGGGCAAATTAAACACATCAATGAGTCCGTTCTTCATCATCCCTAATTCTTCTCTGGTTTTTATTAGTTTCTTTTTATATACTTTCCCTATTTCCTCTGTTTTCTTATTCTTCTTAATTATCCGATTCTTCTTCCTTCCTCTTCTACTGTTGGTTTTTATGCGCTTGATGTTCTCGGTGTTATTGTTATCTTTATTTTCAGAAAACAATACACTTGATTCTTCTACAGTTTCCATCTCCTTACTATCTTCAGAAGTGGTGTCTAGTGTTTCATTCGATGGTTTGAAATCACTATCTAACGTTTCATTAATTTGATCTACTGGGTAACTTGTTTCTTCCCATCTCTTGTTCATCCCCGTTTTTGTCTGTTTGACTTCTTCACGAAACTCTATTAGCATGAACCTTAATTCTTCTCTGTTCTTCTCACCATCTTCCTTCATTTGTCGTAGGAGTGTTTCATTACTATTTTCGATCTTCTTATTCACTATTTCCAGATCTTTCTTGATCTGTTTCTTCAGCTCTTCACTCTTCTTTTCCAGCGTCTCCTGACTTCTCTTCAGGGCTTCATGGTTGCTCTCCATTTTATTATTCAGAAGTTCTAGGTTTTCCTTGATTTGCTTCTTCAATTCTTCACTGTTTCGGTCCAGTTTTTTATTCAAGAATTCCCTTTCTTCCTTCATTCCCTCTTGTAATGATTCTTATTTTTTATTCAATTCTTCCTTGTCTTGTCTTCTTTCTACGAGTTGCTCCATCATCATTCTCATCAAGCTATCTAATTTCGCTTCTTCAGTTGGTTTGACTGGTTGGACGTCAACTACTACTTCAATTTCTGGTTCTGGTTGATTTGGATTTTCCGGTTGTTCCTCCTGGGTATCTTCTTCAAACAATCCTCCAATCATTTCCTCAATTTCTTCTTGATTTGTTCCTTTCTTAATGTCGAATCTTGTAACCATATGATGTCTTTTCATAATCGCCGCTAGTCGTCCTTTTCTAGCCTCACTACATTGGTCGCCAATCTGTAACGAATGGGAGAACACGGTCGTATCTGTTTTATAATGTGTACACCTGTTTTTTATGTGTAGAAAGTGTTAGTGTGGTGTGTTCGTCTGACACCTGTCGTTACATTAATGGTTATTGCTACGGAAGTCCGTAGCATTGTCACAATTATCAGTACAACCTTACCTGTAATTTCATAGGGGTCGTGAATCCCGGGTGGCGCCAAATTGTTTATTTTAAAACAATTAAATCTGTGAATTAACAAGTTAGATTGGTGTTATCAGCATTGACAGCTGGAGCGTTCGAATGATTCCCGCCTCTGTACAGCTTACTGTATTGCCCATATGGCAAGAGCGCTAGTTGTCTTCTCAGTGAAATCGCCAACACACACATATATTATACAACTTCCTATGAAATAAAACAATGGTAATACTCTGTACTGTATCTTTAATTATGGTTTGGTCATTAATCAATGTGACAAAAATATTATAAGTTAGTTTTCAATAAAATTGCTCCGGCTTAAAACATGAAACATAGACATGAACTCTAGGCTGACGAAATTGATTTTGAAACGAGTTATACTGAGGCCGACATGGCATCTGTTTGTACACTATATATTGACTCGTTCAAAATTTGGAGTTCTTTGGATTATAAAGAAAACGTAAAATATGATTACATTAAAGAAGTACACTACTGTACCTTATCCGTACTTAAATGGTATAAAGTGTGTTTACAAATTGTTCGGCAGTGTAGTAATAGTTGTTACAAAGTTCGCAAATTAATGCGAGGTTATTTTATAGTTAACATTTTTTTTTCGTAAGTTTATATTATTCAATCCTTGAAAGAAAATTATTTTTTATTTTATAGTGAGAGTTTTTTATTGATATGAGAAATATATAAAGTGCTTTTATTCCTGGGATTATTGTATTTAAATGGTACTTATCAGTTCAGAAGGTTGTGATAGGTCGTTGTTCTGGGGTAATGGAAATTCATCAATTTTGGAGTGACTTAGGCTGCTGGCATCTTCTTCTAAATTGTCTTGGGAATTTCTGCTATTTAATTTTCGTTTATTTGGTTCCTGGACATCTGTTAATCGTTGAAATTTTTCATCTCGTTGTCACTGGTTCATGTGGTTTACTTCTGAATGTTTTTTAAACTTTTTAAAATAAAATTTTGGTCATACTAAATCTTGCGTCCCTATTACCCAAGCGTCACTTTTCCAAGTAAGTAAATTTAACGGAAAATTAGTAACCAACTAATTATTAGTTTCTATGGTAACTGAAACCCTTTGATTGGTTAAGGCCGAGATTAAAAGCATTGTTATTATATTTGAAATTTTTATTCAAATTTATTATATATTTTCTGATTGATTTTATTCTTCTGTCTTCCTTTCTGGGTATTAAATGTTATCACTATTGTATTTATTTCCTTTCAAAGATTAAAACAGTACCTCATAAGGGCATGTTCTATTATATATTAACTTTTGTCTAATTATGTTGACATTTGATAATTGCATAATTCTTTTAATTTAAACTCTTATTGTAACATTTTTCTTTTAAAATGATTTATACCTAATTATTGGCTAGTTACTTGCATTACATTTGTAAATTTCCTTATGGATTTTATACAATTTGTTATTATTGGTTTTGACCGTTATGGATTTCTTAGGTCTAAGTAGCCATTGATTATTTTCACTTATTATATTCTAATGATATTTCATTTTATTACAAAGCGTTTTGTCCTGTTGTTATAATTGATTTGTTTAGTGGTTGCTGTGTCTTGAATATGTTTGTGTTCTGATTACATGTCAAGATTATTTTCTGTATCTTAATACTTAAAATATAACAATTAGGCCTATGAACTGTAAGCTTCTTTCAGCCATATCCTATTCATAACATTAAAACGAACAATTCTTTACAAGTTATTAGTTACTGTTGGTTTAACATACATTTCATTCTTTTGCTATTATCTTGAGTGAGAAATATCATCACTTCCTTCAAACTTATTTAATTTATTTTCCCTTATAACGTAGGGTGTTTATTAATTATATACTTAATTTCTTATACTAATCCCTTTCTCCATTCCATGTTAACACAAACTGTTTTTACATGGGCTTTCTCCCCTGAATAACATCATATCCTTTACTTATCTCTACTTTAAATACTATTTCTAATTATTCTTAACTATATAATATATTTTTTATAAGCTCACTCTTAAATCATCTATTGGTTCATCATTGATTTACCAATTGTTTTCTTACCTATTACTATCTTTTTATCACTTACAATATCTTTTTTCACTTATCACTTTCACCTTTAATTAATTGGTGTTTATCACTGATACACTCACTATTTTGGGGTATTTACACCTTCACTATTGCACTTTTTAACTGTTTACATTAAGTGTTTCTTAGTGGGTAATCCCTATAATTATTTCTCTTTCTCACCTTCTCACTATTTCTTTCATTATAAATTATACATAGTATTAATGATATTTTTCTATATATTTTACTATATCTAACTCTAATATTTGGGTTAGTGTACTTTTCTTTATATTAGATTGCTTTACTGTTTTGTTTAAAACAGTTATATGAATTATTTCATTTACAATAATATTTATTTCCATTATTGGATACTTATTGGTTTTATTTACAATATTCTATATTTGAGTGTACCATTTCTCCCTTTTATATGTGGTGTTTCTTATTTCTTGGTTTCACTTCGTTTCCTCTTCATTCTTCTGCTTCTTCTCCTTCTCTTTCTTCTTCATTTTCAATTGGCTTCATTTTAATTCGGTTCTCCCCTTCTCGTCTGGTTTGATTTTATTTAGTTGTAGGAATTCGTTCACTTCCTTCAATTGTCTTTATTCTTCTTTGGTTTTGGTTTCTTCCCTTCTTTGTTAGTTCCTGTTTGTTTGGTCAATCACTTGGGTTAGGTAATGTTGTCGTTTGTCGTGTCACTGTCTTTATATTTTATTTATAATTAATCATTTTATTTAATATGAAGTATATTTATATTTGATATTATCTTTTTTATCCCTGGTACTGGGGTGGCTTATTTGTGTTGTAACATATTGCCTCTCCATCAAAATTGATCATTTTAATAAAACACTAACATAGTTTTTTATGAAATTATCAGTTATATATAATTTTTTCCTTTTCTTTCTTGTTTGTTTCTCCATTCTTATTTCTCTTCTTACTTAATTCATTCCATTTTATTTGGATCTGTTTTTATTTATTTCCATTAGTGTGTTCTCCCTTATACACCATTTTTCCCTAACTTTTTAGTAGCTGGTTTCTCCCATTAACTACTCATTTTTTCTGAGACCAGAGGAACATCATCTCTGCTCAGTTTTTTTTTATTGCTGGACTTTTCAACAGTCAATCTTAAATACCTTTTTTGTCAACTTGTGACTTAAATTAATAATAATAATAATAATATATTTTGGGATTGTCCACCTTGTGGTTTGTTTTTTAGATCACTTTTGGCCTTTTACTCATTCTTCCTTCCGCTGTACCTTTGCTGTATACTGTCATCTACTCATACAGTTGATTGTTTTTTATTTATTCATATGTTAATTTCATCATTTCTAACTTTTCATTATTTTGTTTTTCTATTCTTCCTGTGATCATTTTAATTATCTTAGACATTTTTATTCTTTTTCTTGGTTATTTAGCAATATTCTGCTTTAGCCATTTTTTGTATATTTGTTTTATACATAACTTCTCCTTTTCCTTGTACAAGTTCTGATTTTTTTTTTTTTCTTTGAATACTTTAAATTCATTATACTTTCAGGTATTTATCTTAGCAGTTTTTGCTTGATTTTATTTTTGTTTATTTTAATTTGTTTTAAATATCATTTTTGATAATTTTTCGTAAGTTAGTTTTCTTACTTTATAGGAATTTTTGTAGCTTATTCCTTTTTAGGTATTTTTTGTTTAAATATTATCATAAGTTTTTGATTCTTACTTTTTTATAGGAATTTGTGTAACTTATTCCTTTATTGTACTTTTTATTTTATACTTCATATATCAACTTTAATAGACTTTAATTTGATTTTACTTGGTAGGAATTTTGGTAACTTATTCCTTTGTTTTTATATTTTTATTCATTTATTTTATTTTTTTCTTTTCCTCATATGTCATCTAAATAAGGTAGTAAGTTGCTCTTACAAACTTTTTGAATTTTGAAATTTGTTTATTTTATTTGTAGTAATTTATTTTTCTTCATAAAACTTTTTTATTGAAGCTTGGTTGTAAACTCCTTTTATTCTTCTTGTGTTTATATTACTTATTTGGTAAGTATTGTTACCATTATCTTTTGTGATGACATATGGACCGGTATAAAGCAATAACAATTTCTTTGCTATACCTTCCAGTGTACTTGGCAGTTCACGATTTTTGATTAATATCTTTTCTCCCTCCTTATATTTGATTATTTTGGGCTGGTTTTTAGCATATTTGGCTTTTTGTTTCTCAATCTTCTCCATAATTAGGCTGTACCATTTGTTTTTATCATACGGGTCTTCTGGGTTTTTTGGGAATTCTATTATCTCTTGTATCTCTCTATTTGGTTTCCTCTCGAACATCATTAAGTATGGTGTATTCTCTGTAAACTGGTGATGGCTGATATTTAAAAATACTTCGGTTGAAGTTAAATATTTGTGCCATTCCTTTTGGTTATCATGACAATAAGTTCTCAAAATGCGTCCCACCTCTCTCAACATCCTTTCTGCTGGATTACTACTAGGGTGGTATACGGAAGTTTTATATGTTTTGATGTTCAGTTTCATTAATTCTTCTCTCCACCTTTTCCCTTTAAATTGTGTCCCGTGATCGGTTATTATCATGTACGGTTTTCCAATTTCTGAAATTTATTTATTTTTGATAATATTTAATATTTTATTTGTTGTGGCTCTGTTTATAGCGTATAGTTTGGTGTACTTGGTGAAATAGTCAAATATAATTACGATGAACTTGTATCCATGTCTTCCTCCGCTACGTGGGAATGGTCCACATATGTCGAGGAACACCTTCTCTAGTTTGGCATTTGACGTGATGGGTATCATCGTTCCATTCTTCCTTTCATTATTGGTTTTGACCATCTGACATAACGTGCAGGTTTTTATATTTTTATTTACCTTTCTTGTGATATTTTTAATAAACAAATCTTCCTCTAAAGCTTTTACTATTTTGAGTGTTCCCATGTGCCCGTATCTTACATGGTAATCTTTGATGATCTGGTTTTCTAATGAATGAGGAATTACTAGTTTCCATGTGTCTTGGTTCTTTTTTGTTTTTATGAATAATATGTCTTTGTATATACAGTAAAATTTATTTATAATTGCTTCTGATTCCATCAGTCTTTTTCTTATGTTTAATATTTTGGTATCTTGCTCTTGTTGTAACACTATTTCGTTTACGATATTTTCCAGGTCCTTCCTATCTTTCAATATATAATACACTTTTGCTATCTTCCCCTTTTCTCCTTCAAATGTCTGATCTTCTACATTTATTCTGGATAAATTTTTAAGTTTATTTATTATGGTTTAGTAGTTCTCATTTAAATCGTCTTAGTTGTTGAGTCATTTCTTGTCCCCTCTTGTTTTGGTGATTATTTAGTGGTTGAATTTAATTTTAATACTTCTTTCTTTCCATTGGGTTGCTTGGTCAATATTTCGAAGATCAGTCCCTTTTCTTGGTGTGTGGTGTCTTCGCTTAGTTTACCCATGGTCCATTATTTCCTCTGCACTTGTGGTTCGTGTAACCTTGGCGTGTAGAACTATTTTCTTCCTTGTGATATAGGTTTCTTCGGACTCGTACCACATTTCCTCTACTATCATACGTTCATTTGCCTCCATGACTGCTTCATTCACTACATTCTGATTAATCAAAGAAGTCGTTAATTGCACCTCTTTTGTTATTATTGATCTTTTATTCTGTATTTCTATTTCTGGTGTGCTCCAGTGTTTCAGGGACCTCCTTAATTTGTTATACACTGTTTTGTTGTCAGTCCTTTCTATTTCTGGCATCTTCCATCTAAGCATAGATTTGCTGAATTTTTCATCCACTGGTTGGTTGTGAATTCCTTTTATAATTTCCTTCAGAGTCCTCCTACAGTCTTTATACTTCATTAATTTGCTTTGGTAGGTAAGGGGCAAATTAAACACATCAATGAGTCCGTTCTTCATCATCCCTAATTCTTCTCTGGTTTTTATTAGTTTCTTTTTATATACTTTCCCTATTTCCTCTGTTTTCTTATTCTTCTTAATTATCCGATTCTTCTTCCTTCCTCTTCTACTGTTGGTTTTTATGCGCTTGATGTTCTCGGTGTTATTGTTATCTTTATTTTCAGAAAACAATACACTTGATTCTTCTACAGTTTCCATCTCCTTACTATCTTCAGAAGTGGTGTCTAGTGTTTCATTCGATGGTTTGAAATCACTATCTAACGTTTCATTAATTTGATCTACTGGGTAACTTGTTTCTTCCCATCTCTTGTTCATCCCCGTTTTTGTCTGTTTGACTTCTTCACGAAACTCTATTAGCGTGAACCTTAATTCTTCTCTGTTCTTCTCACCATCTTCCTTCATTTGTCGTAGGAGTGTTTCATTACTATTTTCGATCTTCTTATTCACTATTTCCAGATCCTTCTTGATCTGTTTCTTCAGTTCTTCACTCTTCTTTTCCAGCGTCTCCTGACTTCTCTTCAGGGCTTCATGGTTGCTCTCCATTTTATTATTCAGAAGTTCTAGGTTTTCCTTGATTTGCTTCTTCAATTCTTCACTGTTTCGGTCCAGTTTTTTATTCAAGAATTCCCTTTCTTCCTTCATTCCCTCTTGTAATGATTCTAAATTTTTATTCAATTCTTCCTTGTCTTGTCTTCTTTCTACGAGTTGCTCCATCATCATTCTCATCAAGCTATCTAATTTCGCTTCTTCAGTTGGTTTGACTGGTTGGACGTCAACTACTACTTCAATTTCTGGTTCTGGTTGATTTGGATTTTCCGGTTGTTCCTCCTGGGTATCTTCTTCAAACAATCCTCCAATCATTTCCTCAATTTCTTCTTGATTTTTCCTTTCTTAATGTCGAATCTTGTAACCATATGATGTCTTTTCATAATCGCCGCTAGTCGTCCTTTTCTAGCCTCACTACATTGGTCGCCAATCTGTAACGAATGGGAGAACACGGTCGTATCTGTTTTATAATGTGTACACCTGTTTTTTATGTGTAGAAAGTGTTAGTGTGGTGTGTTCGTCTGACACCTGTCGTTACATTAATGGTTATTGCTACGGAAGTCCGTAGCATTGTCACAATTATCAGTACAACCTTACCTGTAATTTCATAGGGGTCGTGAATCCCGGGTGGCGCCAAATTGTTTATTTTAAAACAATTAAATCTGTGAATTAACAAGTTAGATTGGTGTTATCAGCATTGACAGCTGGAGCGTTCGAATGATTCCCGCCTCTGTACAGCTTACTGTATTGCCCATATGGCAAGAGCGCTAGTTGTCTTCTCAGTGAAATCGCCAACACACACATATATTATACAACTTCCTATGAAATAAAACAATGGTAATACTCTGTACTGTATCTTTAATTATGGTTTGGTCATTAATCAATGTGACAAAAATATTATAAGTTAGTTTTCAATAAAATTCCTCCGGCTTAAAACATGAAACATAGACATGAACTCTAGGCTGACGAAATTGATTTTGAAACGAGTTATACTGAGGCCGACATGGCATCTGTTTGTACACTATATATTGACTCGTTCAAAATTTGGAGTTCTTTGGATTATAAAGAAAACGTAAAATATGATTACATTAAAGAAGTACACTACCGTACCTTATCCGTACTTAAATGGTATAAAGTGTGTTTACAAATTGTTCGGCAGTGTAGTAATAGTTGTTACAAAGTTCGCAAATTAATGCGAGGTTATTTTATAGTTAACATTTTTTTTTCGTAAGTTATATATTCAATCCTTGAAAGAAAATTATTTTTTATTTTATAGTGAGAGTTTTTTATTGATATGAGAAATATATAAAGTGCTTTTATTCCTGGGATTATTGTATTTAAATGGTACTTATCAGTTCAGAAGGTTGTGATAGGTCGTTGTTCTGGGGTAATGGAAATTCATCAATTTTGGAGTGACTTAGGCTGCTGGCATCTTCTTCTAAATTGTCTTGGGAATTTCTGCTATTTAATTTTCGTTTATTTGGTTCCTGGACATCTGTTAATCGTTGAAATTTTTCATCTCGTTGTCACTGGTTCATGTGGTTTACTTCTGAATGTTTTTTAAACTTTATAAAATAAAATTTTGGTCATACTAAATCTTGCGTCCCTATTACCCAAGCGTCACTTTTCCAAGTAAGTAAATTTAACAGAAAATTAGTAACCAACTAATTATTAGTTTCTATGGTAACTGAAACCCTTTGATTGGTTAAGGCCGAGATTAAAAGCATTGTTATTATATTTGAAATTTTTATTCAAATTTATTATATATTTTCTGATTGATTTTATTCTTCTGTCTTCCTTTCTGGGTATTAAATGTTATCACTATTGTATTTATTTCCTTTCAAAGATTAAAACAGTACCTCATAAGGGCATGTTCTATTATATATTAACTTTTGTCTAATTATGTTGACATTTGATAATTGCATAATTCTTTTAATTTAAACTCTTATTGTAACATTTTTCTTTTAAAATGATTTATACCTAATTATTGGCTAGTTACTTGCATTACATTTGTAAATTTCCTTATGGATTTTATACAATTTGTTATTATTGGTTTTGACCGTTATGGATTTCTTAGGTGTAAGTAGCCATTGATTATTTTCACTTATTATATTCTAATGATATTTCATTTTATTACAAAGCGTTTTGTCCTGTTGTTATAATTGATTTGTTTAGTGGTTGCTGTGTCTTGAATTTGTTTGTGTTCTGATTACATGTCAAGATTATTTTCTGTATCTTAATACTTAAAATATAACAATTAGGCCTATGAACTGTAAGCTTCTTTCAGCCATATCCTATTCATAACATTAAAACGAACAATTCTTTACAAGTTATTAGTTACTGTTGGTTTAACATACATTTCATTCTTTTGCTATTATCTTGAGTGAGAAATATCATCACTTCCTTCAAACTTATTTAATTTATTTTCCCTTATAACGTAGGGTGTTTATTAATTATATACTTAATTTCTTATACTAATCCCTTTCTCCATTCCATGTTAACACAAACTGTTTTTACATGGGCTTTCTCCCCTGAATAACATCATATCCTTTACTTATCTCTACTTTAAATACTATTTCTAATTATTCTTAACTATATAATATATTTTTTATAAGCTCACTCTTAAATCATCTATTGGTTCATCATTGATTTACCAATTGTTTTCTTACCTATTACTATCTTTTTATCACTTACAATATCTTTTTTCACTTATCACTTTCACCTTTAATTAATTGGTGTTTATCACTGATACACTCACTATTTTGGGGTATTTACACCTTCACTATTGCACTTTTTAACTGTTTACATTAAGTGTTTCTTAGTGGGTAATCCCTATAATTATTTCTCTTTCTCACCTTCTCACTATTTCTTTCATTATAAATTATACATAGTATTAATGATATTTTTCTATATATTTTACTATATCTAACTCTAATATTTGGGTTAGTGTACTTTTCTTTATATTAGATTGCTTTACTGTTTTGTTTAAAACAGTTATATGAATTATTTCATTTACAATAATATTTATTTCCATTATTGGATACTTATTGGTTTTATTTACAATATTCTATATTTGAGTGTACCATTTCTCCCTTTTATATGTGGTGTTTCTTATTTCTTGGTTTCACTTCGTTTCCTCTTCATTCTTCTGCTTCTTCTCCTTCTCCTTCTTCTTCATTTTCAATTGGCTTCATTTTAATTCGGTTCTCCCTTCTCGTCTGGTTTGATTTTATTTAGTTGTAGGAATTCGTTCACTTCCTTCAATTGTCTTTATTCTTCTTTGGTTTTGGTTTCTTCCCTTCTTTGTTAGTTCCTGTTTGTTTGGTCAATCACTTGGGTTAGGTAATGTTGTCGTTTGTCGTGTCACTGTCTTTATATTTTATTTATAATTAATCATTTTATTTAATATGAAGTATATTTATATTTGATATTATCTTTTTTATCCCTGGTACTGGGGTGGCTTATTTGTGTTGTAACATATTGCCTCTCCATCAAAATTGATCATTTTAATAAAACACTAACATAGTTTTTTATGAAATTATCAGTTATATATAATTTTTTCCTTTTCTTTCTTGTTTGTTTCTCCATTCTTATTTCTCTTCTTACTTAATTCATTCCATTTTATTTGGATCTGTTTTTTATTTATTTCCATTAGTGTGTTCTCCCTTATACACCATTTTTCCCTAACTTTTTAGTAGCTGGTTTCTCCCATTAACTACTCATTTTTTCTGAGACCAGAGGAACATCATCTCTGCTCAGTTTTTTTTTATTGCTGGACTTTTCAACAGTCAATCTTAAATACCTTTTTTGTCAACTTGTGACTTAAATTAATAATAATAATAATAATATATTTTGGGATTGTCCACCTTGTGGTTTGTTTTTTAGATCACTTTTGGCCTTTTACTCATTCTTCCTTCCGCTGTACCTTTGCTGTATACTGTCATCTACTCATACAGTTGATTGTTTTTTATTTATTCATATGTTAATTTCATCATTTCTAACTTTTCATTATTTTGTTTTTCTATTCTTCCTGTGATCATTTTAATTATCTTAGACATTTTTATTCTTTTTCTTGGTTATTTAGCAATATTCTGCTTTAGCCATTTTTTTGTATATTTGTTTTATACATAACTTCTCCTTTTCCTTGTACAAGTTCTGATTTTTTTTTTTTCTTTGAATACTTTAAATTCATTATACTTTCAGGTATTTATCTTAGCAGTTTTTGCTTGATTTTATTTTTGTTTATTTTAATTTGTTTTAAATATCATTTTTGATAATTTTTCGTAAGTTAGTTTTCTTACTTTATAGGAATTTTTGTAGCTTATTCCTTTTTAGGTATTTTTTGTTTAAATATTATCATAAGTTTTTGATTCTTACTTTTTTATAGGAATTTGTGTAACTTATTCCTTTATTGTACTTTTTATTTTATACTTCATATATCAACTTTAATAGACTTTAATTTGATTTTACTTGGTAGGAATTTTGGTAACTTATTCCTTTGTTTTTATATTTTTATTCATTTATTTTATTTTTTTCTTTTCCTCATATGTCATCTAAATAAGGTAGTAAGTTGCTCTTACAAACTTTTGAATTTGAAATTTGTTTATTTTATTTGTAGTAATTTATTTTTCTTCATAAAACTTTTTTATTGAAGCTTGGTTGTAAACTCCTTTTATTCTTCTTGTGTTTATATTACTTATTTGGTAAGTATTGTTACCATTATCTTTTGTGATGACATATGGACCGGTATAAAGCAATAACAATTTCTTTGCTATACCTTCCAGTGTACTTGGCAGTTCACGATTTTTGATTAATATCTTTTCTCCCTCCTTATATTTGATTATTTTGGGCTGGTTTTTAGCATATTTGGCTTTTTGTTTCTCAATCTTCTCCATAATTAGGCTGTACCATTTGTTTTTATCATACGGGTCTTCTGGGTTTTTTGGGAATTCTATTATCTCTTGTATCTCTCTATTTGGTTTCCTCTCGAACATCATTAAGTATGGTGTATTCTCTGTAAACTGGTGATGGCTGATATTTAAAAATACTTCGGTTGAAGTTAAATATTTGTGCCATTCCTTTTGGTTATCATGACAATAAGTTCTCAAATGCGTCCACCTCTCTCAACATCCTTTCTGCTGGATTACTACTAGGGTGGTATACGGAAGTTTTATATGTTTTGATGTTCAGTTTCATTAATTCTTCTCTCCACCTTTTCCCTTTAAATTGTGTCCCGTGATCGGTTATTATCATGTACGGTTTTCCAATTTCTGAAATTTATTTATTTTTGATAATATTTAATATTTTATTTGTTGTGGCTCTGTTTATAGCGTATAGTTTGGTGTACTTGGTGAAATAGTCAAATATAATTACGATGAACTTGTATCCATGTCTTCCTCCGCTACGTGGGAATGGTCCACATATGTCGAGGAACACCTTCTCTAGTTTGGCATTTGACGTGATGGGTATCATCGTTCCATTCTTCCTTTCATTATTGGTTTTGACCATCTGACATAACGTGCAGGTTTTTATATTTTTATTTACCTTTCTTGTGATATTTTTAATAAACAAATCTTCCTCTAAAGCTTTTACTATTTTGAGTGTTCCCATGTGCCCGTATCTTACATGGTAATCTTTGATGATCTGGTTTTCTAATGAATGAGGAATTACTAGTTTCCATGTGTCTTGGTTCTTTTTTGTTTTTATGAATAATATGTCTTTGTATATACAGTAAAATTTATTTATAATTGCTTCTGATTCCATCAGTCTTTTTCTTATGTTTAATATTTTGGTATCTTGCTCTTGTTGTAACACTATTTCGTTTACGATATTTTCCAGGTCCTTCCTATCTTTCAATATATAATACACTTTTGCTATCTTCCCCTTTTCTCCTTCAAATGTCTGATCTTCTACATTTATTCTGGATAAATTTTTAAGTTTATTTATTATGGTTTACGTAGTTCTCATTTAAATCGTCTTAGTTGTTGAGTCATTTCTTGTCCCCTCTTGTTTTGGTGATTATTTAGTGGTTGAATTTAATTTTAATACTTCTTTCTTTCCATTGGGTTGCTTGGTCAATATTTCGAAGATCAGTCCCTTTTCTTGGTGTGTGGTGTCTTCGCTTAGTTTACCCATGGTCCATTATTTCCTCTGCACTTGTGGTTTCGTGTAACCTTGGCGTGTAGAACTATTTTCTTCCTTGTGATATAGGTTTCTTCGGACTCGTACCACATTTCCTCTACTATCATACGTTCATTTGCCTCCATGACTGCTTCATTCACTACATTCTGATTAATCAAAGAAGTCGTTAATTGCACCTCTTTTGTTATTATTGATCTTTTATTCTGTATTTCTATTTCTGGTGTGCTCCAGTGTTTCAGGGACCTCCTTAATTTGTTATACACTGTTTTGTTGTCAGTCCTTTCTATTTCTGGCATCTTCCATCTAAGCATAGATTTGCTGAATTTTTCATCCACTGGTTGGTTGTGAATTCCTTTTATAATTTCCTTCAGAGTCCTCCTACAGTCTTTATACTTCATTAATTTGCTTTGGTAGGTAAGGGGCAAATTAAACACATCAATGAGTCCGTTCTTCATCATCCCTAATTCTTCTCTGGTTTTTATTAGTTTCTTTTTATATACTTTCCCTATTTCCTCTGTTTTCTTATTCTTCTTAATTATCCGATTCTTCTTCCTTCCTCTTCTACTGTTGGTTTTTATGCGCTTGATGTTCTCGGTGTTATTGTTATCTTTATTTTCAGAAAACAATACACTTGATTCTTCTACAGTTTCCATCTCCTTACTATCTTCAGAAGTGGTGTCTAGTGTTTCATTCGATGGTTTGAAATCACTATCTAACGTTTCATTAATTTGATCTACTGGGTAACTTGTTTCTTCCCATCTCTTGTTCATCCCCGTTTTTGTCTGTTTGACTTCTTCACGAAACTCTATTAGCGTGAACCTTAATTCTTCTCTGTTCTTCTCACCATCTTCCTTCATTTGTCGTAGGAGTGTTTCATTACTATTTTCGATCTTCTTATTCACTATTTCCAGATCCTTCTTGATCTGTTTCTTCAGTTCTTCACTCTTCTTTTCCAGCGTCTCCTGACTTCTCTTCAGGGCTTCATGGTTGCTCTCCATTTTATTATTCAGAAGTTCTAGGTTTTCCTTGATTTGCTTCTTCAATTCTTCACTGTTTCGGTCCAGTTTTTTATTCAAGAATTCCCTTTCTTCCTTCATTCCCTCTTGTAATGATTCTAATTTTTTATTCAATTCTTCCTTGTCTTGTCTTCTTTCTACGAGTTGCTCCATCATCATTCTCATCAAGCTATCTAATTTCGCTTCTTCAGTTGGTTTGACTGGTTGGACGTCAACTACTACTTCAATTTCTGGTTCTGGTTGATTTGGATTTTCCGGTTGTTCCTCCTGGGTATCTTCTTCAAACAATCCTCCAATCATTTCCTCAATTTCTTCTTGATTTTTCCTTTCTTAATGTCGAATCTTGTAACCATATGATGTCTTTTCATAATCGCCGCTAGTCGTCCTTTTCTAGCCTCACTACATTGGTCGCCAATCTGTAACGAATGGGAGAACACGGTCGTATCTGTTTTATAATGTGTCACACCTGTTTTTTATGTGTAGAAAGTGTTAGTGTGGTGTGTTCGTCTGACACCTGTCGTTACATTAATGGTTATTGCTACGGAAGTCCGTAGCATTGTCACAATTATCAGTACAACCTTACCTGTAATTTCATAGGGGTCGTGAATCCCGGGTGGCGCCAAATTGTTTATTTTAAAACAATTAAATCTGTGAATTAACAAGTTAGATTGGTGTTATCAGCATTGACAGCTGGAGCGTTCGAATGATTCCCGCCTCTGTACAGCTTACTGTATTGCCCATATGGCAAGAGCGCTAGTTGTCTTCTCAGTGAAATCGCCAACACACACATATATTATACAACTTCCTATGAAATAAAACAATGGTAATACTCTGTACTGTATCTTTAATTATGGTTTGGTCATTAATCAATGTGACAAAAATATTATAAGTTAGTTTTCAATAAAATTCCTCCGGCTTAAAACATGAAACATAGACATGAACTCTAGGCTGACGAAATTGATTTTGAAACGAGTTATACTGAGGCCGACATGGCATCTGTTTGTACACTATATATTGACTCGTTCAAAATTTGGAGTTCTTTGGATTATAAAGAAAACGTAAAATATGATTACATTAAAGAAGTACACTACCGTACCTTATCCGTACTTAAATGGTATAAAGTGTGTTTACAAATTGTTCGGCAGTGTAGTAATAGTTGTTACAAAGTTCGCAAATTAATGCGAGGTTATTTTATAGTTAACATTTTTTTTTCGTAAGTTTATATTATTCAATCCTTGAAAGAAAATTATTTTTTATTTTATAGTGAGAGTTTTTTTATTGATATGAGAAATATATAAAGTGCTTTATTCCTGGGATTATTGTATTTAAATGGTACTTATCAGTTCAGAAGGTTGTGATAGGTCGTTGTTCTGGGGTAATGGAAATTCATCAATTTTGGAGTGACTTAGGCTGCTGGCATCTTCTTCTAAATTGTCTTGGGAATTTCTGCTATTTAATTTTCGTTTATTTGGTTCCTGGACATCTGTTAATCGTTGAAAAAATTTTTCATCTCGTTGTCACTGGTTCATGTGGTTTACTTCTGAATGTTTTTTAAACTTTATAAAATAAAATTTTGGTCATACTAAATCTTGCGTCCCTATTACCCAAGCGTCACTTTTCCAAGTAAGTAAATTTAACAGAAAATTAGTAACCAACTAATTATTAGTTTCTATGGTAACTGAAACCCTTTGATTGGTTAAGGCCGAGATTAAAAGCATTGTTATTATATTTGAAATTTTTATTCAAATTTATTATATATTTTCTGATTGATTTTATTCTTCTGTCTTCCTTTCTGGGTATTAAATGTTATCACTATTGTATTTATTTCCTTTCAAAGATTAAAACAGTACCTCATAAGGGCATGTTCTATTATATATTAACTTTTGTCTAATTATGTTGACATTTGATAATTGCATAATTCTTTTAATTTAAAACTCTTATTGTAACATTTTTCTTTTAAAATGATTTATACCTAATTATTGGCTAGTTACTTGCATTACATTTGTAAATTTCCTTATGGATTTTATACAATTTGTTATTATTGGTTTTGACCGTTATGGATTTCTTAGGTGTAAGTAGCCATTGATTATTTTCACTTATTATATTCTAATGATATTTCATTTTATTACAAAGCGTTTTGTCCTGTTGTTATAATTGATTTGTTTAGTGGTTGCTGTGTCTTGAATTTGTTTGTGTTCTGATTACATGTCAAGATTATTTTCTGTATCTTAATACTTAAAATATAACAATTAGGCCTATGAACTGTAAGCTTCTTTCAGCCATATCCTATTCATAACATTAAAACGAACAATTCTTTACAAGTTATTAGTTACTGTTGGTTTAACATACATTTCATTCTTTTGCTATTATCTTGAGTGAGAAATATCATCACTTCCTTCAAACTTATTTAATTTATTTTCCCTTATAACGTAGGGTGTTTATTAATTATATACTTAATTTCTTATACTAATCCCTTTCTCCATTCCATGTTAACACAAACTGTTTTTTACATGGGCTTTCTCCCCTGAATAACATCATATCCTTTACTTATCTCTACTTTAAATACTATTTCTAATTATTCTTAACTATATAATATATTTTTTATAAGCTCACTCTTAAATCATCTAGTGGTTCATCATTGATTTACTAAGTGTTTTCTTACCTATTACTATCTTTTTATCACTTACAATATCTTTTTTCACTTATCACTTTCACCTTTAATTAATTGGTGTTTATCACTGATACACTCACTATTTTGGGGTATTTACACCTTCACTATTGCACTTTTTAACTGTTTACATTAAGTGTTTCTTAGTGGGTAATCCCTATAATTATTTCTCTTTCTCACCTTCTCACTATTTCTTTCATTATAAATTATACATAGTATTAATGATATTTTTCTATATATTTTACTATATCTAACTCTAATATTTGGGTTAGTGTACTTTTCTTTATATTAGATTGCTTTACTGTTTTGTTTAAAACAGTTATATGAATTATTTCATTTACAATAATATTTATTTCCATTATTGGATACTTATTGGTTTTATTTACAATATTCTATATTTGAGTGTACCATTTCTCCCTTTTATATGTGGTGTTTCTTATTTCTTGGTTTCACTTCGTTTCCTCTTCATTCTTCTGCTTCTTCTCCTTCTCCTTCTTCTTCATTTTCAATTGGCTTCATTTTAATTCGGTTCTCCCCTTCTCGTCTGGTTTGATTTTATTTAGTTGTAGGAATTCGTTCACTTCCTTCAATTGTCTTTATTCTTCTTTGGTTTTGGTTTCTTCCCTTCTTTGTTAGTTCCTGTTTGTTTGGTCAATCACTTGGGTTAGGTAATGTTGTCGTTTGTCGTGTCACTGTCTTTATATTTTATTTATAATTAATCATTTTATTTAATATGAAGTATATTTATATTTGATATTATCTTTTTTATCCCTGGTACTGGGGTGGCTTATTTGTGTTGTAACATATTGCCTCTCCTTCAAAATTGATCATTTTAATAAAACACTAACATAGTTTTTTATGAAATTATCAGTTATATATAATTTTTTTCTTTTCTTTCTTGTTTGTTTCTCCATTCTTATTTCTCTTCTTACTTAATTCATTCCATTTTATTTGGATCTGTTTTTTATTTATTTCCATTAGTGTGTTCTCCCTTATACACCATTTTTCCCTAACTTTTTAGTAGCTGGTTTCTCCCATTAACTACTCATTTTTTCTGAGACCAGAGGAACATCATCTCTGCTCAGTTTATTTTGATTGCTGGACTTTTCAACAGTCAATCTTAAATACCTTTTTTGTCAACTTGTGACTTAAATTAATAATAATAATAATAATATATTTTGGGATTGTCCACCTTGTGGTTTGTTTTTTTAGATCACTTTTGGCCTTTTACTCATTCTTCCTTCCGCTGTACCTTTGCTGTATACTGTCATCTACTCATACAGTTGATTGTTTTTTATTTATTCATATGTTAATTTCATCATTTCTAACTT